>CM070625.1:40015393-40701044 GCA_036346255.1 Ampelocalamus luodianensis
ACAAAATTGCTTTTTTCTTCCATTAATTACCTTAGATGGTTCGACCTCACATGCATGGAATTTTTTTCCTACGAAACCACGTACACAGGCATGCTTCACTTATAGAAAGGCTCAGTATGTTATTTTTCAACTAATGCGAATTAAGAACAAGATGTAGTTAAGGTCTTAAGGGCAATCATTATTAGTTTGGGCCAAGCGGAGCGCCGAAATCGTCAAACCACTCGTGCATATCCTGACATGACGGAGGACCAATCTCTTGTCGGCACACGCCTTTTGGTCAGTAGGATTGCGACGAGCGGAGAAAAAACACACCGGGAGAAGCTTGGATGCTAGCATACAGCGGCGGCATTTGGATTTCGGAATCTTTCGGGCTTTCAGCGCGCGGCCAGGGTGTGGCGACCGGTGCGTGGTGCGTGGAGAACGTTTGTTTGGCGAAGCAGAGGCGTGCGCTACTCTCCTTCGTCGGTAGTGCAGGCAAGCTGGTTCGTGTGGTTCCTGGTGCGTGTTTCGGTTATTCGGTTTCCTGCTACGTATGGACGGTCCCACCGGCCTCCCGCAGCGCACGTTCGTGATTGAGCCCTCAGCCCTCACTGTGTCACACACATTCACACCAGGACTGAAAACATTAGCTAGCGTGCAGCAAAGAAACAGAGCACAGAAAAAACACACATGGACATGTAGTTATAGAAGATATCTTTATGTTGTCCCTGTAGGATACGTGGGCTCATACCAAATACGGGTTCCCTGCAGGACTCTAGTAGTTGGACTATAAATATAAGGGGGACTTAAGATTATGCAACAGGAAATGATATGCATAAAGCAGAGTTGTCTCCCTAATCTTGTGTCTCCCGTTCTTGTTCCGCCTAGCTTCTAGTTGATTGTTTAGCCACATATCGATATATGAAATTAGTTATTAGCATATCAGGGTGGAGCCACGCCCAAAGATATGTTAACCCACACCTCAGATTCACACGTGAAATTTTTCATTTAACTAGCATTTTTGGTGGGCTTCGTGCCATTGCCGAGAGGTCCGAGGCCCAGTTCGCTCTTGCATATCTAGAACAAGAATTAGGTCCTGCGTTGAACGGGCGTAAATAGAATTTCAGAAACACTTATAAGCTAGTTCAGTTTGTTGAGTAGTAATGTTTATGAATCTCCTGGTAAAACCAAGAAAATAAATGTAAAAATCCTTGATAAATTAAAAGATAATTCAGTTGTAGATATTATGACGAGGAGTCGATGATATATCGATCAAAGCCGAGCTTCATGTGTAGCCTAACCCATATCCAGGACCAGCCAGCCCAAGTTGCCCAACCCAAACCTGATGCAAATCTGACCTAGGTCCTAGGCTAAACCTGACCCAAGTCAAGGCTACCCCAAGCCCAACCTAGCCACCTGTCCAAGCTTGGCTTTCCTAAACCCAAGTTTGGTCCAGCTCGGAAAATGTTTACAGTTGGATAGGTATTGCTTGGTCAATCAAGCTTACTCTAGATAAACTAGTTCTTTCGTAGTTAAATCGATGAGAAAATTGAGGGTACAGAGGAAATGCCACTTTGTTTTAATTGTAATTGAGGAAATCCCACTCATTCCATGGTGTCATCTACAAAATTGCATTCTTCCAAAGAAAATTAGTGGATTTTGGATTATTAAACCATTTTTTCGTACGCGACACTGGTTCGGTTAAAGGTCGCTTGGTTGAGCCATTTGTACAAGATATATTTTTGTACGTTACAGCTGTTCAAGAGGTGTTTGTGAGCCTAAAAGGTGCTATGCTTACGGATGGAAAATGGATATGAATTATCCGTATTAATCAACTACTGTATTTGATAGGATATTAATACTATATACATTTTGTAATCAGATTAACAATTTCTCTCATATTTATATTCATATTTGAATTCACATGAAAATATGGATGCTGATATGGTATAGACTTTTCCCATTCGAAATGTTATTGTATCCGAAGTATTCATCTTTGATGAAGCAATATACATATTTTATTGTAATATGACTAATTAGTTGGACAAGTTTTTTTAAATCTATGTGAATTTATATTTTTAGGTGAAATAAATGAATTAGAATGACTAAGTGTGATTGTACGAGGATAAAATATCATTAATATATTTACATTATATCAGTTATGAGGATATCCATATCTAAACGAATTCAGTAGATATTAATTCGATTCGAATTTGTATTTGTTATAGTATTCAATTCGTATTTTTATTTGAGCATATTCAAATTCATATTCGCATTCATGTAAAAATACAAATTTTAGTGTGGTTTCACTACTATTCAATTCATATTTGATCTGTTTCCACCCAAGAAATAAACCAATCAACGGTGGAATTGTTTGGATCAGTAGTGTAATACTGTCCGTTTGGGTTTTTCTTTCTGGTTCATCGTCCGGTATTTAGATTTCGAGCGTATGTGTATGTTAATTATAATTAAGAAGCTATAATCCACTATAATTCATCTTAGTAGCTATTTATGTGTGGCTGTCTAGTGATCATGTATTAAAAACGCATGCTACATTTTGTCCTCAATGTAACTTAGTACGTACCGATAGAAATTACACTTGTGAGGTTGTGGAATTGTGAATGTACGACTCCACTTCTCTGGTGTCCCATGAGGTGAGTTTGCTGGTGTGTGCATGTGCGTAACCGTAACTGAGTACCGACTACCATCCGGTGAACTTTATTGATTGATTGATTCCAATAATTTAGGGGCAAAGCAAAACCAATTATATATGCGGTTCTGCTAGTTTTAAGTTGCCTGAAATTTTCTTAAGTTTAAGTCACTTATTGTGACCATTGAATTTGTGTAGAAATTGGTATGTCATATGATTGGATATTGATCCAATAGATGTTATATGATTAGATGTTGATCTAATGGTCACAACAAGTGATTTAACTTTAAGAAAATTTCAGACAACTTATGAATAATGACATGTTATTGCTGATGAAATGGTCGCAGGGCATGGTTCTTATAACCTTGGCCGTCTCCCTCAAGCCCTTCCATCCGCACTGCACCCCGGACGGCGGCTGCGCCCCGGCGACGCGGCAGCAGATCACCTTCTTCTACGCGGCGCTCTACACCATGGCCATCGGCGCAGGCGGCACCAAACCCAACATCTCGACGTTCGGCGCGGACCAGTTCGACGACTTCGACGCGCGGGAGCGCGAGACCAAGGCCTCCTTCTTCAACTGGTGGATGTTCAGCTCCTTCATTGGAGGTCTTGTCGCCGTGCTCGTCCTCGTCTATGTGCAGGAGAATGTCGGCTGGGGCGTCGGATACACCATCCCCACCGTCGGCCTCGCCCTGTCCCTCCTGCTGTTCTACGTCGGCACGCCATTCTACCGGCACAAGCCACTCAGGCGGAGCACGGCCGCCGGTCCGGAGAGGTTGATCGGCAGGGTGTTCAGGGCGGCGTTCGCGAACCGGAGACGTCAGCTGCCGGGTGACCCCGGCGAGCTGCACGAACACGACACGGCGTGGTACGCCGCGGCCGGGAAGCGGCGGCTGCACCACACGCCGGCGTTCAGATTCTTGGACAAGGCGGCTCTGAGGCCGTCGTTGGCGGAGGCGAGCCGGCTTCCGTGCACGGTGACCGAGGTGGAGGAGGTGAAGCTGATCGCCGGCATGATCGTGGTGTGGCTGGCGACGCTGGTACCCTGCACCATCTGGGCGCAGGTGAACACCCTGTTCGTGAAGCAGGGCACCACGCTGGACCGATCCCTCGGCCACGGCGGCGTCCGCATCCCGGCGGCGTCCCTCGGAAGCTTCATCACCATCTCCATGCTGCTGTCAATCCCGATCTACGACCGCGTGCTGGTGCCGCTCGTGCGCCGGCGCACCGGCAACCCCCGCGGCATCACCCTCCTGCAGCGCCTGGGCATCGGCTGCGCGCTCCAGGTGCTGGTCGTGGCCTGCGCCTACCTCGTGGAGCTCCGGCGCATGCGCGTGATCAGGGAGAGGTCCGTCCACGGCCCCCACGACACGGTGCCGATGAGCATCTTCTGGATGCTGCCGCAGTACGTGCTCCTGGGCGTCGGCGACGTGTTCAACTCCGTCGGCATCGCCGGAGTTCTTCTACGACCAGTCGCCGGAGGATGCAGAGCCTGGGCACCACCTTCTTCACGAGCGGCCTTGGCGTCGGCAACTTCCTCAACAGCCTGCTCGTAACGCTCGTTGACCGAGCCACGAGGGGATCATCGGCGAGGGCAAGAGCTGGATCGGCGACAACCTGAACGACTCGCACCTCGACTACTACTACGTGTTCCTGCTGCTCCTCTCGGTAGTCAACATGGCGCTGTTCGTGTGGGTGGCAACGAGGTACAAGTACAAAAGGAGTTCTTGGAGGACGGGATGATAATGGGGGTACAGGAGACGGATCTGGTGGCCGGCGGCAGGAAGCTGGAGAGCAGCAAGATGATGGACGCGGCATTAATGGTGGGGGCGTGCTTGCTGTATGATCGTTGCTAATTTGTTATACATATGCCAAGAGAGGTGGAGTATAGGTTGGTGAGACTTCAAAACATGTAAGAATGTGCATTGTACATGGGCTGTTAGGTGCAGCTATTATGCCGCTCGGCTTATATTCATCACAACCATCTTTGCACCATTTCTTATCGACAAAGGAAAAACAAGCCGCAGAGGATGAAAACAGCCAGAGCGAGCCCATATTACAGGCACGACAAAGATAAGATTTTCATGCATTGACTGAAGTTGGGCCACGAGCCTATACTTTGTTCTCAACACTCACACAGGCCTAACCATTGAAAGATTATACTAATTACAACAAAGCCTATTGTCACGCGAGAGGAGGGCTTTCACGGCTTGCATCTGGTCAGCAGGCTACAGCCCAAACCAATCAAACTCCTCTCGGCCTTCGATTTGGGCACTAGACATTTCAACTTTCAATGGTAAAGAATTAAACTTTCAACTCGACGTTTCACAAACTTTCACTTATGGGATTTGTACATTCAACTGATAGCACGACCGGTTGGCACTGGACCAGTGGTGGAGGCGTGAGTCGGCGAGCGTTACGAGTCGCAGGGTTCCTTTTGTTCCGACAGCATGCGGTCCGAAGCGACGCGGTCAGAGCGAATAGCAGCCCCCAACAAGTTACAACCCAAAGCGCGACATTTCACACATTGCAGCATGGAACCTTCCCTTCGTAGAACTAGAATACATCACAATAATTTGTACAACTGTGCATCGCCCGATCAAAGCATATACGTCTACGATTTGAGACAGTCAAGAAATTCCAGGCATCTCGATTTATTCCTACATATTTTTGATTTTTAGATAATGAAAAGCCTCTCCCTTGCGTTGCATCAGCGATGCACGCATCCTAAATATTTTGATATAAAAATACGGATCGAACAGATCTGAAGGCGTACGTGCCACTCCATCTGGAACGGAGATCCGGAAGGTACGAACCCATTACACCAAGCATGCATGGACAAACTATATACACGATGACACAGGCAAGTCAGTATCATACACATTATTGTTTCAGCTTAGACAAATCACCACTTGTTTTGTCTACACCCTACTAGAACACTAGGCATGCACTACCTACCATTAATTGTTCATATCCATATTATATAACCGTACAAACCTCTCTCTTGTACTGTCCTGGTATAATAAGAGAACGACGCCACAGTGTAACTTTACCCAACGAGGCAACGGAACGTCGCCGGCATGCACCGAAAATGCAAACCCTAGTTAATGCTTAAGAGATGGCGGTGCCGCGCCTCCACCACGGACCGCAAACGGCCCATGCAGCCTCCCGGCACCCCCGCCGGAGTGCCGCGCCGGGAAGCTTACAGCATCGTTGTCGGTGACGCCACCCCACCGTCCCCAGCTTCGTCGTCCCCCTCGACGTTGACGGGAACGACGACCGCAGGCTCGTCACCAGCCTCTTCCTCCGGCTGCACTGCACGGTCTCCTTGGACGCCGAGGGGACGGCATGGTGTGGCTCCGGCGGGCTTGGGGAGGATGCTGTTGACGAAGCTGGCCGGCTTGGAGGAGGACAGCAGCTTTTGGAGGACTTGGACTTGGAGGCTTGGTGGCCTTGTTGTAAGTAAGCCGGCGGCGTGGGGAAGGAGGGACGGAGGTGTCGGAGATGGCGTTCTTAGGCGTGCCCGGCGCCGACTCCCAGTGGAACGGCACCGAGCCGGCGGAGGCGACGCCGTAGTAGACGCGGAAGGATGGGTTGGAGAGGACGCGTCCGTGGAGAGGAGGCGGCTGGCCATGGTGGTCATCCTCCTCCTGCATGGCGGCTCAGGACGTCTTCTGGCTCGAGCTCTTCCGGAACATCCACGTCACGCCTTCCTTGCCTAGTTTTGTTTGGATTTCTTCTTGAGATCAGGCTGTACAAAAGTGATTTGGAGTTTAGAGAGATCTAGAGAGAGACAAAGAGAGATGTGAGCTGCTGGCTAGCTAGGAGAGAGATATACCGGATTCAGGGGAGGCTGTTGGTTGTGATCTTTAGTTCTGTGGGGTTTGGGACTTTGAATAAGAGAGAGAGAGAGAGAGAGAGAGAGAAGAGAGGTTGCGGCAGGCAATGTGGTCCTGAGCAAAGAGCACATGAATTCATTAGGCTTGTCTCTGACTTTGGGATTTAATTAATTTTATCTCCCTTAAACATATTGCTTGGAGACGATGGATCATTCATGGCTTCATCGATTAGATTTGTGGAAAAAAATTTAGGTCCACATTGAAACAGACACTAACTGGAGCTTTTGTAGCATTGTATTTATTCTTAAGACGTTTAGAGAAATGAAAAGCCACCAAACTAAAGGTGCATTATGTCTGTCGTGTGGTCTAAGCATCATTCTACTCTCTTCTTTCCCCAGTTTTTCATTCATCGAATACTAAATTAATTGGCTACACACATGCTTGCATCAACAATATAATCAAACGTCAAAACATGGTCATGTTAACATGTTCCATTTTTTAGCTGTTGGGAGAATTTTCAAGTAACTGGATAGTTAGCTCCATATTTAATACTAGTAATAAATCCAAATTTGAGCTGGGTTCACACATTAAAGAATAGTTCAGAAATGTAACATATATATAGCATTTATTTAGGAGTTAGAATTGTACATTAATTAGAGTATTCCATGTGATATGTAGTCTTCTGGTGAAGTGGGTTGGTTAAGGTGGAATTTGACTTGTTAGTATATAAATCGGAAGATCGCAGCTGAGTAGAAGTATTTATATTCTAGCATAAGCAAGGACTTGTGAGGTGGCTAAAGCTAACTGGGCAGAAGAAACTCTTGATTAATTGTTATACATGCATGTTGCTAACCTATAGCTTACATACTAATTTAAGTTGCAGAGTTTATAACCTGGATTCTACACTGGAAAGTCATATATAACATTTTTTATCTTCTTTTTCTTAGTGTGCCATTCCATTAAGACAAACAAAGGGACATGAAATTTATAGCTAGGTACGGTCGAGCCGGTGCAATGAAAAAAAACATCACAAAAAAAATATGGGCAGATTACAGCCAAGAGACGATCATAACACTTTTTTGTCGATGTTTAATTGAAGAAGATTGATCAATATGATGGAGTGAGAGGTGATCGAAATGTTCTTGAAGCTGCTACTGCACTTATAGAGATATATAGCTAGGATAAATTACAAATAAAATGGTCTTGACAGAGCATCCATCCTTACATGCCCCACATGGACCCATAAATAATAAATAGTAGACTAAATATATATACGTAGTTCGTGATGACATTATATACGGATGTAGCATCGGTCCATGCACCGACAGGATGCATATGCACCAACATGAGAACGTGGTGAATGTAGTCGAATCTAATATACAACAGTGGCGGAGTTTGAGCGAAATCTCAAGAGGACAAATTAATGAAGGCTAATGCAAAATAACTTATTCAAGTGCTAAATCATACTACCACAAGACAAGGTAGAATTGTAGTTGTCCATATTTGGATTGCAAAATACATGTCTCAGCAAGATATATAGGGGTAGCCATCTAAATGACTAAGTAATATGAGCCAAATTACTACTACATTCTTAGTATAGAGTTAGTCTAAAAAATTCAATTGTTAGAGGGCCATGGACCACCTTGTCCCCAACTATCCTCCGCCCTTGATATGCAGTGATCTATTCATATCTTTAGGTTATTTATGTTTCATGTTTTCTTCAATGTAATATCACTTAGCCCGTGCAAAGCTGCGTGTGTGTTATTATTTCTTCTAATTAAGTATGAGAATCCTCTAAAAAAATGTGAGAAATTTTTAAATATCAAAATAGTTGAAGGTGTACTATACAGAGGTTTATGGTACGTTCTAGAGTGTAATATTTACAAACTATTATGTAATGGTACATTTTGATGTGCATGCATGTATTTGTGTCCATTTGGACAGGAATTGAAGTAGCACTCTCTATCTCATTGTTTGCACTCAACTTTAGTATAGAGATCAGATGTGCACATCCATTTCTAACCTTGATTCAAATGTAGCCTTTCACTTACGTTCAATTTTTGTCTGTCACTCTAGCGTCGTCTAGCATCTACCATTACGACTAAACAGGAATCAGAAGGGGTTGATGGCTGTCTTAATATTCTTTCCTTTTCATGATATGAACGTAGAAGAGTAGCTAGCCACTTTCTAGCAGTGTTGTAATTCCAGAGTAATGTCGCTTCATCTTCTCATATGCAACTGGTGTACTGCAGGGCCCGTTCATAAAAATGTAAAGAATTAGCTCTGTTTTTAATTGTTGATAGGAGAACAGGTAGCTAGCAATTCATTTCTGATCCTCAGCCTATAAAAAGCACATGATATTAATTTCTTTTCTTACTTTTTGTCCTCTTTTGTTGAGAGGATCCTTGAATCATGCCATCTTGGATCAGTGTAAGTTTAGGGAACAGCTAAATTAATTAAGGAGAGGTCCTGTAACCGTCGAGAGAGACCATATCTTCCAAGTTTATAACTCCTGATTTATTCTAAATAGGCCTGGGTTTATAAACGCCCCGATTAACTCCAACTAGCCCAGCAATTATAAGTGCCACGGTAAACTCTAAGCCGGCGCTTGTATATGATATAAAAATTAAACGCCCCCAAATCCCATTAAACACCTGCTTAGGCTAAACGCCATGCTAAAGTTAAACACCGGCAAATCTCAGACGTGTTGTAGTGCTCAGATAATCAAAACTGGCTAGATAATTTACCCTGATGACTGTTTTGTTTTCTTTTTTTTCTTCATTTGTAATTTTCTATCTAGCTAGTTCACTATTTTACTATATTAATATATATTGAATAGGATTCTTTCATACTGTTTTCTAAAATCAAAGCTTTCAATGATGCATACCAATGCCAAGGTATATAAGCAAAACATTTAAATTCACATTCACATCTATAACAAATTAACAACTCAAGATAGTTTGAGTGTTTCGTTTAAAAAATAGTTTAATTGAGTAATTCTCTCATACACTCTCGAAAAGAAAAACTAAAATGCACAAAATTTAAAGCAAGGGCTAAAGTAGTAAGGCAATGCAAGGCTGTGAATCAAACAATCGATTTATTTGCTTTTAACTATATTTTTCACTCCTTATGAGAGCATTATATTCAATCACTTCTGATAGTTTACTTGGTGAATCTTTGCAAGAAATGTAAATATCTGTTGAATGGTCAATACTAAATGTTAGCCCATTTTTAAAATTAAATAGTAAACGTTTAAGCAAAGCTTAACTTGATTGGTGTTTGTGTGTTTGGTTTTGCCCCAGCAAACCCTACCAAAATGTGGCTATCAGAAAATTTTGCCCAAGGTTTTGGTTGCCCAAATTGGCAAGAAAATGTATAGGATGTGATCAACGATCCATGGGCATGCCAAAATTTGGCAACTATCCAAACAAGGGCCAATTCTCGGGTTGTTACCAACAAATTAGTAGGGTGGGATGGTGCACAAACCAAACATACCCTAATGTCAAATTTAGGCATTATCAATCTTCCATCTAATAGATGTTTTGATGGCTAAACAGTTGGCCTATAATAATATACTGGCATGGACAATACAATGAATGTTCAAACTGTTTAATTTATACATGGACGTAATTGCAAGAGGCACATTTACATATTTCTTGAGATGAAAATTAATTTGACAATATCAATTGGGTCTAACAAAAATAGGTTCAAGTTTAACTAGTGTTGCACTATGAGCACTCAATTGAATTTTGTTGTGTTGACTCTGGATTAAATATCTATCACTCTGGAGGCGGTGATTTTTGAGTGCAAAAATATTTGCCGAGTGCCAAATATCGGGAACTTTCGGTAAAGAGATATTTTGCCGAGTGTCGCACTCGGCAAACAAAACACTCGGCAAATCCGGCTTTGCCGAGTGCCATCACTTCGGCAAAGGTTAACACTCGGTACATTCAACCCTGCAGAGTGCGGGCACTCGGCAAAGTAGGGCACTCGGCAAAGGCGGCGTGAGTGCGGTCCCGACGTCAAATTTTGCGAGTCTGCCCGTTGGCACTCGGTAAAATAAATGTTACCGAGTGCGAGATCCGACACTTTCGGCAAGAGTTTTTTAGTTTTAAATTTTTTAATTTTTTTAATTTTTTTAATTTCTTTGCGAGTGCAGAGATATGGCACTCGGTAAAGAAGATTTAAAAATTTTTTAATTTTTTCCCTCAATTTTTTTAAAAAAGCAGGACCTCTCCCCATCTTTGCAGTGTAAATGCGTGTGGCACTCGGCAAGACCCCACTTGCAGAGTCTTGTGACACGGCTTTCGGTAAACATATTTATTTATTTATTTTGGCCTCCAAATTTTTGGCAGCCCTCCTCTGATGCAGTACTCTATGTTAGGATTTGGTACATTTTGTGGCTTTTGTTATACTTAGTTAATTTATTTTATTTACTACAATTATTTGAAAATGCAAATTTGATTTGCGACGTGCATCGAATAATGGAATTTAATGATTCAAAAATGATAGTCATGTTATTGAGTGTAGTGAGGCCGTATCCGAATGGACCTGAAATTTGGACATCTTGTTGTGAAACATGGCCGTGAACTTCTTGGGCGAAGTGCTTTTAAATTCTATAAAAAGCAAACAACGTCAAAATTATGAAACTCGTGGAGATGTCATGATATCATATGTGGAGGCTGTGATAAAAATTTGAGAAGGTTTCGTGCATGTTGTCACGTCACGATGCTTTCAAACGAGGATATCTCGTTTGGAATATAAGTATCACATGTGGAGATGTCACGGTTTGAAGAAAGTCATCGCTGTGATAACTATGCTACCTTCTCAAATTTTATCACTGGCCTCCACATATGATATCATGTTTGTCTCAGTTCTAATTTTCGGGCGTTGTTGCTACATAAATTAAAAACACTAAGCGCGAGGTTGATCATGTTCGTCAACAGAATGTTCGAAGTCCAGTCCGTTCACAGCGACACCTCACACTACAACTCAACATGACTATTATTTTGAATCATTAAATTCATTATTACTGCTCTGTATTCAAATTTATTTTCAAATAATTATAGTAAATGAAATAAGTAACTAAATATAACAAAAAACCTATGTGCCAAATCTAACATAGAATACTTGTCTTAAAGAAACTGTAAAAAGCAGAGGCAAAATAAAAAAAATATGTTTTGCTTGCCGGTCATGGCACTTCACAGCATTTTACTTTTGATATTGCCACCAGAGGCATTTTACTAGCACAAAATAGCTGAAATCTGTTTTTAAAAAAATTGGAGGAAAAAATTAAAATCTATTTGCCAGTGCCATATCTCAAGGCACTCAGCAAAGAAATTAAAAAATTAAACAAAAATTAAAAAAATTGGAGGAAAAAAATAAAAGATTTTAAAAAATCCTCTTTGCAGTGCTATATCTGGGCACTCGGCAAAGAAATTAAAAAATTAAATTTTTTTAAAAAATCCTCTTTAGAAAGTGCGGGCCTGCGGCGCTCGGCAAATAATTTTCAAAAAATTTTAAACCTTTGCTGAGAGTGCCATCATTAGACACTCGGCAAAGACATTTCAAAAAAATCCTCTTTGCGAGTGTCGGATCTGGGCACTCGGCGAGAAATTTAAAAAAAAATCAAAAATGGTTTTAAGTACGGATCGCGGGCGCTCGGCAAACCTTCACACCTATACCTTTGCTTTGCTGCGCTGACACCCTGCATTTACATAAACACGAACACACCCGCCGTACATGCGCCGCCTCGCATGCCGCTTGCGCGTAGCTTGGTGGAGGAGCATCTTGACACTATGCCATCTTAAACTCACCTTTCTTTGAACTCATGTTGAATTCATTATATAATTTTCTTTGGTATCGAACAAACATTCATTCGATCTTTCCATGAACTTTCATATGTTTGTTGGAATTTATTTCCTTCCATACTATGCGGCCGGTTACCATTTTTGCATTCGATATTATGGCAAATTCACGATTTCTCTTATATTCATTTTGAAACAAAGAACCGTTGGGCTCGGGATGATCCTGCATTTGTTGTCATTCTAATTCTTTTCCTTGTGTTTGCGACTTGATACTGCATCGGCGTGGGTTCTTTACCTTGCTTCTTCGTGTTGAAACATTGGCACATGGACTACGGGACGGATATACCACCACCTAACCTCGACTGCGATCGCATCTGCTCTCTTGAGACTTTTGTTCACTTTGATGCCTTTGCCGCGTCGGTAGCGGTAGAAGAAAGCGGCGAGCGGAGGGTGGCTAGCGACAGCCGGGGATAAGTAAGGATAAGATGGGAAGAGGATACCCCGAAGAAACGGAATCCATGCCGAGCGAAAGGTCCAACGGTCGGTCAAGTAAACAAACTGGTGGTACCCTATCGAGATCTTTGCTCATGTCGCGATCCTCCCTCCTTTCGTTAGCTTCTTCCCATGGAGAAGAAAAGAATGCGAGACAAACAAAGGCATGGGTGGGGTTTCGAGTTGGGGTTGGGGACCAATCGGATCGGTGATACGATCATGTGTCCATCCATCACTACCTCCGTGGACTTAGTTTGGAGTAAGTTTATTTTGGATGGATGGGCAAATTAACCACTAGCCATTTCAGTTAGATTAGTAATTTAGTACACTACATTACATGTATGTATTTATGTATGCATAAAGCTGGGTCCATGTCCAATGGTCTCCATGCCCTTGCATGCATAGGCCGTGCCTTCCTTTGATTTGGGGCACTTTTCTACTCGGCACCTTGTCCCCAATTTCCTCGATCCTCCTCTCGACCTCTTAATTAGCCTTGTGACTGAATTGATCCGAATTAATTCTTGGCCACGATATAGTCTGATATCAATGACAAGCAGCGTCCCATGTGATGCTGTAGGCACTTGAGAATCGGATGACCGGCATTCGTGTTCATATACACTACGATATTGATAATTGGTGGCTGGTTTGCTGCGGCAGAGGCCTCAAAGCGAAGAACTGCGTGGGATGCTGCATGCGCATCTGCATCTGCATGCATGCGCAGTTCGTTCGTTCGTTTCGTCTTTTACGCCGCCCGCCAGTGGGTTGGAGGGGCCAATTGGGGTGTTCGGCGTCAATGCTAGCTCTTGGGCCTTGGCCAACTTACTACGCGCCGATATCATCTCAAGGTGGCGCCAATGCTCGGCCACACCTTGCCAAATTAATTGCGACAATTTAGAACAAACATATTGGACCATTGCTACTATAGTGCCATGGTTTTGACATGCTTTCGATTTAGGCGTTTCTATTTCAAATACACAATTATGCAAGAGATTCGATTCCTTTTAGAAAAAGATATATATACCATTGCTACTATAGTGCCATGGTTTGCGACTTGACTTCTTGTGTGCGTGGGTTCTTTATAGTCTTTTATTATCTTTGCAATTCTGTCCATACAATATGCAAGAATTATATATTTTTTTGGATGAGGAGCAAGAATTTATATGTTGATCATAGTTAACTCTATCTTTTGTTTGCAATTTATATATTCTCTTGTCTTTATGATTTAGTGTGGGTTTGTCTTTATTATGCGTAGTATAGTCAACTTATTAACTTGTTTATCCTTTTTATTAAATATCTGGCTTCTTTTATGAAAAAGAAATATTATTGTCTTTGTTCTATAGGTATGGAGAGTGCCTCACATGCTTTGCTTTAACAATCACCTCAGTTGTGTTTGTCCATTTCTTGTTTGCAGGATTGTTTTGGCCACACTTTCTTTGGTAAGTCTTTCATGTGCTATTGCTCCATGTATTTATGGAACTTAACGGCAACTTCAACATCATCTTATCATTACTTCTCTGGACCTTTGAAGTGGGAACTAGATCGAGAAGTTTTCTTAGCGACACATGTACTCTTTACTACTTTCTTGCTGTTTTTACTAGCTTGTGAGATATTACCTCAACATGTGTGGTACTATTGAAAATGAAAATAACAAAAGAATAGTGCTCGAGCTACTGATTAGTCATATGTGCAATATGTTCAATGAAAGTCGAAGCTTCTTTGTAATGAGCTAGTGGCATATTGGTGCAGATGACAAATTATTTTGAACAATGTGTATTGCTTCACCATTTTACTCACAAGGTGTACCAACTTTGTAGGTTTTAGTCTACATTTCTTGCCTATGCTATATTTTGGTCTAGTGATGATCTAATGATAACGACCATTACGATTAAAATACTTACACACATGTAAATCACATGCAAATTGAGAATCGAACTAACATCACGCTATGCTTCAATGCGGTTTCTTACAAATTCTTACTTGAGGAGGAACCTAACGGTCATGTGGTTGAACAACGTGATGGACTTGTGATATACTTATGATGCACTTGTCATTGTGATGAACTTGTGGATTTGTTTGGATGGACTTGAGCACTTATTGTTATATATGTGATGGATGTGATAAATATGTGATGGATGAGATATATATGTGATGGATTTGATATATATGTGATGGATGAGATATATATGTGATGGATGAGATATATATGTGATGGATGTGATATATATGTGATGGATCGATATATGTTTGGATGGATTTGTTTGTCGTGATGGAATGTAAAAACAAATAAAAGCGATTTTGGGTCACTTTGCCGAGTGCAACACACGGCAAATAGGTCCTTTGCGAGTGCCATGGTCATGACACTCGGCAAATCTGGAATAATGGTACCTGAAAATCATTTTCGGCTTTGCGAGTGCCATGACCATGGCACTTCGCTAAAACTGAAAAATGGGCACTGAAAATCGATTTTCGGCTTTGCAAGTGCCATGACCATGGCACTCGGCAAAGAGCACACAAAAAAATTAAAACTTTGCCGAGTGCGAGCCCTGCGGCTCGGCAAAAAATTTCAAAAAATTTTAAACCTTTGCAGTCGACAGCACTGCGGCAAACACATTCCCTCAAAAAAAAATCTTTCTTGCGAGTGCGCGGGTTGGCACTTCGGCAAGCGCCGTCAACGGGGCGGCGCGTAGCGAGCCTTTTCTTTGCCGAGTGCTGACTCGGCTTTCGGTGCAACTTTGCGAGTGCCAAAAATACGCTCGGCAAGGTTGATTGCCGATTAATTTTTTCGAGTGCCCTTTGCGGGTGTCGCACTCGGCAAAGCCTTTGCCGAGTGCAAAGGATCCTTTGCCGAGTGCACGAGGCACTCGGCAAAATACTGAGTCGGTAGTGTATAGTACCCGCACTAGTTTTACGTGTTTTGTTCTGTATTTGCACGTATATGCATGGAATAAGAGAAATAAAGGCTCTTCCTTTGTAATTAGTCATTCGTTTATATTACTGAATCTCTATGATAGAATACACCTGATTGAAAGAGACGTTTCAATTATCCATTATCCATGTGTGAACTAATTAAAGAGATGTGCATTTAAATAACAAGACGCTTGGTCGACGCATTTTGATACATGAAGTTACATCATGCTGAAAATTTTGCTCAGTTGTAACGTCTGAATGACAAGATCGAAAGGAAATAAATCATCAAAAGAACTAAATTATAGGGCAAGTCATAGAAGTATGAACAGCTCGTCGTGTTCCTGAAGTGTTCAGCGCGTAGGGCCGACCATGGCGCCATACTATCCCAATGCGCAGAGTTAAAGCCTTAAAGGCGTACACATGGCTGAAACTCGAAGAGAAGATTTTGGGAGAAGGTGGTGGTAGGTGCATGATGCCTTCTTTTCTTCCGTATTCTGCACTCCATGTGTTGTGAGGTAATAATACTAACTTAGTAGCTTGTATGTTGGGAAACCCTAGTAACATGACATGTAGAAGGGTACCTCATTTATAGTTCAAGTAAAGGACACAACTTTTCGTACATTGGTTTGTTGGGAGAGATCGACATTAATATATGGTCATCTCGTGACCTACGTGAGTTTTAGTTGACAGTTGACAACACCAGTCAGTCAAGAGGTCGATTTGTTAATCATACATATATATGGCCCCAGTTAATTAATGATGTAGTACATTGGTCTTTAGTCATGATGTAGTACATTGGTCTTTAGTCACCTAAGTGCTAATCATGTCTTGAAGAGAACGAAAATAGTACTGCAGTACATTAATATGGAAGACGAGACCAAGCTGGGCAAAAAATTTGGCAGTATGGACAACTTTTGAACTCGTATTTACAGGCGCACTGTCTTGAAATTTTCGCAAAATAGTCACATGCCACCACGACCGCTATACAACTAACCTTTCCCGGCCGCCATGTACCCTCTCATACGGCCGCCATGCGGTGTGGTTGTCGCATACGGCAGCCGTGCGATTACCTGCTTCTTGCGCATCGTGTTCGGTGGCTTTGCTCTTCCATCACGTGTCTCGAATTAGGGTTTCATGTCCCAAATTAGGGTTTTGTAGGTTTTCGTGTCGTGATGTTTGTAGGAATTTTAAAATATAGCAAGAGTTCCAAAAATTATGAAATTTTATGTGGAGCCTCTGACACAGTATACTTACTTGTGTAAATTTTTATAATTTTATTCCTTCAGAATTTTCTCTCAATTTCATATAGGTGTATTGTTT
Organism: Ampelocalamus luodianensis; assembly: GCA_036346255.1. NCBI lineage: Eukaryota > Viridiplantae > Streptophyta > Magnoliopsida > Poales > Poaceae > Ampelocalamus > Ampelocalamus luodianensis. The sequence goes on from CM070625.1 coordinate 40,032,388, forward strand.
GTAGAAATTTTCAAATATAGAAAATTAGCGCAAAAAATGAGAGGCCTCTACGGTCCTCCTCCCGACCCTCCCACGGCCACCAGCGTGCCCTCCCCTAGTGCCCCCTCCGCACTGACCCTCCTCCCCACACAAAAAAGCGTCGGTGATTCCATCTGTCATTGAAGAAACTCCAAAGTGCGGACCCTCCCTAACTCCACGCCGATCCTCTCTCCGGCGGTTCCATCAAATCATTGTCTAATGCATGTACAGTGAATTTCAATTGCTTCGCATGGGAAGGGTTCCCTCCCATGGCGTGTATAAATTGGAGAGAGAGCGAGCACAATTTTATTCGCGATCGCTCGATCACTCGCTCTCTCTTCGGTTGCTCTCTTGCGGTGTAGATTATATTTTTGGGGACATTTGCTTGCTTCTTAATAAACTCGGCCTTTTATTGCTTTCCCGAATAGCGGTAATTTGTGAGTTAGTTATATTTAGTTAGTTTAGTGGTAATTAATTAGTTGTAATTAATTAGTTTAGTGAGTAATTAATTAGTCGTAGTTAGTTTAGTTAGTTTAATAAGTGGTAATTGTCGATCGTAATTAGTTTTTAGAGGTAATTAACTAGTAAGTAATTAGTTTAAAGGTAATTTATCGAGTCATAATTAGTAAGTTTGTGGTAATAAATTAGTCCTAATTAGTTTAGTGGTTATCAGTCCATCCATATTAAATTAGTGAAAATAAACTACTTGTAATTTATTTAGTGTTAATTAGCGAAAGCAGCTTGCACCTTGGGTGATGTGATGACATGCACCTCGACAAGGTGTAGGGAAGGCTCCTCGGACTCAATGGAATCGTAGGACATGGATGACTTGACTTACGAAATCATGGAAGAAGCGATGCATAAATGATACATAGAATATTCTTTGTTAATTTATCGGTTCAATGTGGATCTTATTCTTAAATCTTGTATTATACCACAAGCTAGATGAAACATACATGAACTAGTGAGGAAATGCATGGCGTGCGAGATCATATAACGGTGTACTATAGCCTTGAGCTTTGCAGTCGGAGGCTACGGTACATCGTTATATGACGCATCTACGCATTTCCCTCTGTTGAGTTCATTTATATATAAGCTTATCTAACTGCGATGCAATACATGATTACAGAACATCACCCACATCAAGCGATAAATTAACATAGAGTGTCCTATTTGATCAAGGTACATGTGATAATACCCCCTCCTCCTTTATCCTAGTTGCAATAATACCCCCTCCTCTGTCATGTAATATTTGCTTAATTGAACCTCTTACATTGAAAAAGAAACCACGGCAGTCGACATCGGGACTCCCCACACTCTGCAAAGTAGGACATTACTTCTCTGCAAAGTAGGGCGTGACCACTCTGCAAAGCCTGAAGAGACCACTCATTGCCTCGTGGACATAATTTCCTTCAACCAAGATTACAATTGACATTGCGTACACAAGGTCGGCTCAGCGTATAAGTACTATCCCTTCCACGTGAGTTCTCTTGCATCCAGATTTCAACACAATCTCACTTAGATAGAAAGCCAGCGGGAGGAGATCCGTGCGAAATCGCAAGTGCTGTGTGCCTGGATGAACAAAGGAGTGTGCTAGGAAGGCACTGCACGCCATGACACCCCGTAGCGCGCAACCCCATACAGAACATCCCAAGGGCATTCGCGCCACACCCGCTTGGGGAGCGACGCCCCTCTGTTGGTGCGAGGACACATGCAAGTTCTTCAAGTCCAGCGTTGGCTCGGCACGAGGAGCATTGCGAGGTTGCGGACTACGCCGGTACTATCGGCCGGCGTCGTTGGGACTCGAGCCGCTATCGATGGCGATAAGGACCGATTCTGAGTATGTTCATTGCCATTTCTCTTTCAAAGTATGAACTAATAACCTCTTCTATCCACGTAATCTCGGATCGCTATGTAGCTCTGCAAGTGGATCGACCAAGGATCCACCCACGACTAGTGGGGTCTCGGCGATGATGAGTGGGATGCCAGAGGGACCGCGAGAAGGAGAGGAGGAGGGCGCGCGATGAAGAGCACGCTGAGCGTATCGGCGGAGAGCGCAAGCTCATCCGATCCAACCCACCATGTTTTTACTATCCTCGAAGGCATGTTTACTTACATAGTCGGATGCGTGTGCGCCAATGTCTAGTAGTAGTAGCGAGAATGACTAAAGCAATTAGTCAATCCATCATGCCATGTGACCACGTGTAGCGTGCTTCTATCTATGGGCGTAATGTAGTTACGAATCCGTGCCTCACTTTACCTTTGGTAGTAGTCAAGCCCGACCTTTGGGTTTCTTGAGATCGGTACATGTCACCATATTGTATATCGATATCTCAATGGAGTTGCAATTGAGCTTTTCCATACATTCCATGTCACATGAAATTATAAAACCCTAATTTGAAAACCATGAAACCCTAATTTTGAGAGCTAAATCCTTTATTTTGAGATAATTCCAAAACACATAAAATTGTCAAAACATTACAAGGAAGAATAAATTATGCTATCATTGAAGTTTCGTTGTACATAACAAAACAAAGCCGAGAGAAAACATTACATTCGACACTAAATAGCTGACGAGACAGTACGGGTTTGTTGGGGCAATCCTTATTTGAGTGCCTAGGGTTTTGCATATCCTGCAATTGTTTGTGCGGCTAATACTGGTACGTTGGCTTGCATCCATGTCATTCTGGAAGCTCCGCATCTGCCGTCGCCCTTTCTGTCTTGTCTTCAAGTCGTTGCTCAGGGCCCATTACACCATGTTCGACCAAAGATCCTTGTAGTTCATTTCCAGGCGTGCGAGTGAAACTCCGCACTCCATGTATCGAAAAGGTCTTTGCATGTCGTAGTACTCGAAGATGTCTGGTGTACACATCTACCTCATTGCGCTGCGCCTTGTACACATGTGAGCATGGCTTGTCAGGGAGCTTCGGCTTGTTGTAGGTGCATGTCGCCACATCACTCGGGGTGCGTCTGTCTCCTTTCCTAGCATGATTGTTGGCGTATTTCTGCTTGAAGCTTGCGATCTCGTACTTCCTCACGAGGCCATCGATCACCCGGATGTCATGCATCGATCCTTCTCCATCTTACGGTCCATGTACCTCTGCATGTTCTCGGACCACTTGCCGCCTTCATCTATCTTTAAAGCAGCTCACGGTGGCTCTATTGACAAAATAAACAATAATGCAGTCCATGTCTCCTCGACTATCACGGTGATAGGGAGGCACACACACCTTTTAGGATCTTTGTTGTACACCTCGGACATGTTGGTCATCATAATCTCGTACCTCACACCATCTGTGTCATAAAGAAGGGACCATTTCTCCAATTGGAGCGTGCCCATTAATCTACTCACGAGAACTTATGGCATTCTTTGGGTTGCTCTCCCTCTAGTACCTCCAGTGGACTCCCTTGTATGCCTCATAGTTCGATTGCGAGGTCTCTCGGATGGACTCAAACTTTCGCCTCTAGTTACGTAGACATAATGCCTTGAGCGTCTGCCTTTACATCATTGAAACTCGTGAACAAGTTAGATGTGAGATGTCATGCACCACCTAGATTGCACGTCATTCCCTCTGAGTTGGGGTTTCGTCCCATGTTGCATGGTGTTGATGGCCGTCAACAACCCAGCGTTGCCACCTGTGATAAGGAATACATTGCGCGGTCTCCCATCACCGCTGTCTTCCGTTGCCCAGAACCACTGGCAGGTGGATGTGTTCTCGCTCCCCACAATAGAAAATGCCACCAAGAGAAAGTGGTCATTCACGTCGGTCACCACGCGATGAGGATGGTGCCCTTGTACCTCCCGTGAGAAAGTGTAATCCATCGTTAGCACGGGACGATAGAACATGAAGCCCCCAATGGCCTAAGAGATAGCCTAGAAACAGTAGGACCAATATGAAGTAGTTGGGCCCTCTCAAACATCTTCACGGTCAAGCTTGTTTGTATGCGTCTTGGGGTTTGATTCAACGATGCAGGTGAAGTAATCTCGGCACAAGTTGTACACCTCTTCGTTTGTCCTAGACATGGACTCGATGACCTTACTAGCTGGCTCGTCGGACCTTGCTATAGGTGATTGGATAGCCAACCTAGTTGGTGACTTCCAACGCCGATATCTTGGGAAGGCAGACACGTCCACCTCAACTAGGTGCACGATGAGGGTTGCAACATATGCGGAAGTCACGTTCCGATCTTCGCAACAGCTGCGCTAAACTTCGTAAGTGTGGTCGATCGGCGTATTTATGAAGACCAGACCAGAAGATCTTTGTTGGTGAGCACTAACCTTGCCGGGGTAGCCTTCCACTACACTTTGTACTTTCTTAGGTTGGACCGGTGCACTCACTACACACAGTTGATGGACAAGGCGTCTAGTGCTATAGCTTTTGTTACCTGGCCTCCTTGCTAGAAAGCGTTCCCAACTAAGAGGGTGTCGGCATCAAACCCCTAGTGGGAGCCTTCTTCTTGTGGCGATGTAGGCGAACACAGCAGCGGTATCACCAGAATCTCGATGCCATGTAAGGTACCTCCAGATGACACAATTCTCGGTTGGACCACCGGCGTGGTGTCGTCATCGTCGCTACCATCAGAACTTAGGTCGGTGTCCTCGTCGGACTCCAACCGAGAGGCTGGTCCAGATAAATAATCGTGGCGATCAATGTGGGCCGACCACCACGATTGCCCCTCATTTCGCACAAAATATTACGCAGTCTCTCCTCAGTTCGATCGTCCTTAGGCTCGGTGCGCTTGCGGCTTGTGAGAGCCACCGACATCATCAAGGTGGCGGCTGCCTGCGTCTGAAAATTCACGTGCACCATCGACTACCGTAAATGGCCACCTCGGGCTGGAGGCAATCTATATATCTTGGCTCCATGCTACACTTCGACCATCTTGGCGAGCTCCACATCATCATTCGTCGGGTGATCCCATCGATAACAACTTTCTTCGTCGTTGCCTTCATGATGAACTCCCTCGGATGTAGCTCCGAGCTCATGAATATTCATTGCATCGAGGCCCTCCGCTCAGACCACCTTGTATTGGCATCTCGATAGGTTCAACCCGCGGGTCCGAGCCGTCTGAGACTATCGCCATAAAATACTAACAAGTCTTGCATATTTGAAATTACCTAAAACCATAACAGCCCATCCATAGTACATATGTGTTAATAACTTTAAACTAACTAATTATGGTAATAATGACAAAAGCATCCAGATAAATTACCTACCCTTCGGTATGCTATCAAAAAATGCCAAGTGATGACGATGGCGACAAGCAAGCAAATACATAATCTAAAAATAAATAAATTATGATAACATCTGAGGCTCTCGGCAACAAGCACAAAACAAAAGTGAAATGCAATTGGGATGAGCAAGAAGCGATGCAAGATTTTGGTATTACTGTTAGGTGAAGGAGCCACTACGTTGGCACTGGGAATTCGGATCGTTGTCTGCCGTAGCAACTGCGGGGCAGGGGGATAGCCACGAGGAGTCAGCGGATGGTGGAGGAGGAGGATGGACGATTGGAAAGGTGGCCACGAGAGGACCCGATGCGGGAGAGGCTGGGTAGTGGGCTACCGCGCGGTGGCGTCTCAGGTATGTGGTTATTTTGCAAAACAATTCGAGGCGGCCACTCCTGTAAATCTGAGTTCAAGGTTGGTATCTCGCCAAAGTTTACTTAGGCAAAGGCGGAAATGTTGGCCCAAACCGAAGACGAACAAAGCGTGAACACAAGAACCCCAAAAAAATTTGTTCTGCGGGAACAACAACAGCTAATGCGATTTTATTTTTCTTCTCTATTGTTCTTGTTCACAAAATATGATTCTGAGGTGCCCTTTTATTGAGGGCAAACAACTATTTATATCAGAAAAGATTCTACATATCACAGAAGGGATACCACACAAACTCTAGTATCCATAATTAATCTTGCCTAAATAGTATAGGACTACATAAATAAACTCTCGTAAAATCTAGATATACCATATGCACAAATATTACTAACAAATCACTCCCTAATCTTTGTGTACCCACATATGGAGGTGGGCGGTCTCAACTACGACTTACCCAAGCTGTTACTCAATACTGAGATAGTGAATACATCTCCTTAACATTACGGACTCCAACTCCATGGAGGTCGATTTCGGAGCAGATGAACATGTCTCCTCAATGTCCCGTACTCAACTCTTGGACTCATTGTAAGACCCGAGATTAATATCCGGATCTTACATTGCATAAGCGAACTAGTCCCATGATCGATGGCTAGCTCACCTGATAAACAAATGTGATAACACAACCATAAGCGTTAAAGTTATTAAATAACAACGGGGTTGATTACAAGATAGCCTTACGAGGCAACATCAAATAAACACAGGAAGACAATGAAGAAGTAGTAGGGTCGACCAATCGCCACAGGCAATCGGTAGAGTAGCGGCCTAGTCGTCATGATCCACACAAAGTGAAGTTCTTCTCCTCTGAAATTTGTTTGCAAAAAGCAGAATGAGCACAACTTCCGTGCTGCAAGTTACACCCGTGTAACAAAATGACATGCATATATGGATGTAATAATAAAAGGCTTATAGGGTTATTTGTGCAAAACAAAGATTTGACGTTAAATACCATACTAAGTTCAAAAGCTCAAGTTTTATAAAATCTAAAATTGATCTTGAATTGATAACAATAGTGTAGGCACCAACCTAACACCAACATAAACACGCACCAACCCGGCTTCAACCCATAACTTTTCTCATGGATACCCATCCATGTCAAACTGCTTTATAAAACATTTTGAAATCAAAGTCTAACTTTGAGTGGCTTTGCAAGATGTCCATGACCGTGGACACGGCTATTCGAATAGTTTTACACTCGCAGAGGTTGTACAACTTTACCCACAAGACATGAATTTCTAGTTGTTTGGCATCCGTCGATACCACCGCCACTACCTTGGGTAAGGCCTAGAGTACGTGTCAAGGCCTTTACAACACGCTATCCCACCATAGTCCTCCTCGCTAAGGTTTCACCCTTTGGACTACCCGTCCACAGGTTCGTGCCCTCTCTGCAGTGGGACTAACAAATGTCATGAAAGACCACCCACTACAACAAGAGGGACGACCATGATGGAACTTTGCAAATTAATCACCAGTCCCGCCCATACAGACATGTGGTAGTACGATGTGGCTTAGCAAGATGCGGCTCAAGACCGTCCTAATCACCCAGCGACAACCACAGAACCCTGGCCTCAACCTACCCGGTTGAACCCGTGCATAAACCTGCACCCACCAGACAACCATTTCGCCCAAGTCCAAACCATCATTTTATTTTATCTTTCAAACAATTGTAAAACTCCCATGACATGCCAATGTCAAGGGTACAATTTAAACAACATTTGACTTTTGGCCAAATTCCCAAATGAAACATATGTGATCTATAAGCATGGCTAAGCACAATATTTTCCAAATGTTCATCCATACTATTGTATCAACTAGGTTTTTATCTAAGGTGACAATATGTTTGATTTGATATCAAAATTGGCCATACAAAGGATTTTAGGCATAACTATAATTTCAAAAACAAGGATTTAAATTACTAAATATAAATAAGCATGCAGAATAATTTGAAACAGTAACTTAAATAATTTTAAATAGTAGGTGCAAGTATGATCAAGAATGTAACTTGCCTTGCTTGCTTAGATGTTATTCTTAAACGCGCCAAATCCTGGTCGTCCAAGTCGTCGAAATCTATACGCCAAAACGACCAATTCAAATAATACTCAAATAAAATCCAAATAAAATCCAAAAAATATAAAATAAATACTGGGACGAAGGTATCGACTTTATATGAATCTAGGAAGTTGAATCGATCTGAATCGGAGTTCGATGAGGGAGAACGAAATTCGAAAGGTTGAAAATCACATGAAATGATAGAATTCGAAAATACTATTCACTAGAAATTGTATTTCGGATTGAATGGGATCAAGAAAAGAGTTTTATGGACATGGTGAGGATGTATCGATGTAGAACACGCCGAGGCGAACCCAACGCCGCACGGTTCGTCGCCGAGACAAGGATAGTGGCGAAACGCGAGAGACGACCTTCTGGTTGACATCGCTGCTCCGCAAACGGAGAGGAGTTAGCGGGTGAGGTCTATGGCGAATTAAGGAGGAACCATGGGTTGTTGTAGGTGCATGTCGCCACATCACTCGTGGTGCACGCCTGCTCTTTCCCTAGCATGATTGTTGACGTATTTCCAAGCTCGATCTCGCATTCTCCCGAGGCCATCGATCACCCGGATGTCATGCATCCGATCCTTCTCCATCTTCCGGTCCATGTACCTGCATGTTCTCGGACCACCGCCGCCTTCATCTATCTTTCGCAGCTACGGTGGCTCTATTGACAAAATAAACAATAATGCGAGTCCATGTCTCCTCGACTATCACGGTGATAGGGAGGCACCGCACACCTTTTAGGATCTTTGTTGTACACCTCGGACATGTTGGTCATCATAATCTCGCACTCACACCATCTCGTGTCATAAAGAAGGACCATTTCTCCAATTCGAGCGTGCCCATTAATCTACTCGAGAAACTTATGGCATTGCTTGGGTTGCTCTCCCTCTAGTACCTCCGAGTGGACTCCTTGTATGCCTCATAGTTCGATCTCGAGGTCTCTCCGGATGGACTCAAACTTTCGCCTCTAGTTACGTAGACATAATGCCTTGAACGTCTTCATAACTTCCTGACTGCGAAACTACGTGAACAAGTTAGATGTAAGATGTCGCATGCACCACCTAGATTGCACGTCATTCCACTAGTTCGGGGGTTTCGTCCCATGCTGCATGGTGTTGATGGCCGTCAACAACCCAGCATTGCGCCCTGTGATAAGGAATACATTGCGCCGGTCTCCCATCACCGCTGTCTTCACGTTCGCCAGGAACCACAAGCAGCTGGATGTGTTCTCGCTCCCCACAATAGAAAATGCCACCAAGAGAAGCTGGTCATTCACGTCGGTCACCACCGCAGTGAGGATGGTGCCCTGTACCTCCCGTGAGGAAAGTGTAATCCATCGTTAGCACGGACGATAGAACATGAAGCCCCCAATGGCCTAAGAGATAGCCTAGAACAGACGGACCAATATGAAGTAGTTGGGCCCTCTCTCAGCATCTTCACGGTCAAGCTTGTTTATGTACGTGCTGGGGTTTGATTCAACAGTCTGGTGAAGTAATCTCAGCACAAAGTTGTACACCTCTTCGTTTGTCCTAGACATGGACTCGATGACCTTCTGCTTGGCTCGTCGGACCTTGCTATAGCTGATTGGATAGCCAACCTAGTTGGTGACTTCCAACATCAGTATCTTGGGGGAGACAGACACGTCCACCTCAACTAGGTGCCTGATGAGGGTTGCAACATATGCGGAAGTCACGTTCCGATGCTGCCGCAACGGCTCGCTAAACTCGTAAGTGTGGTCGATCAGCGCCTTGACTGTGAAGACCAAGCCGAAGATCTTTGTTCGGTGAGCACTAACCTTGCCAGGGTAGCCTTCCACTACACTTTGTACTTTCTTAGGTTGGACCGGTGCACTCACTACACATAGTTGATGGACAAGGCGTACCGTGCTATAGCTTGTTGCACAGCCTCCTTGCTAGGAAAGCGTTCCCAACTAAGAGGGTGTCGGCATCAAACCCCTAGTGGGAGCCTTCTTCTTGTGGCGATGAGCGAACACAACGCAGTATCACCAAGTCTCGATGCCATGTAAGGTACCTCCGATGACACAATTCTCCCGGTTGGACCACCAGCGTGGTGTGCGTCATCGTCGCTACCATCCGAGCTTGGGTCGGTGTCCTCGTCGGACTCCAACCCGAGAGGCTAGTCCGGTAAATAATCGTGGCAGTCAATGTGGGCCGACCACCACGATTCTGCCCCCTCATTTCGCACAAAATTATGCACGAGTCTCTCCTCCGTTCAGTCGTCCTTAGGCTCGAGCTGTGCTTGCCCGCTTGTAGAGGCACCAGCATCATCAAGGTGGCCCGGCACCTTGCGTACGAAATTCACGTGCACCATCGGCTTCTCGTAAATGGCCACCTCGGGCTAGGAGGCAATCTATATATACTGGCTCCATGCTACACTTCCAGCCATCTTGACGAGCTCCCACACATCATTCGTACAGGTGATCCCATCGATAACAACTTTCTTCGTCGTTGCCTTCATGATGAACTCCCTCCGGATGTAGCTCCGAAGCTCATGAATATTCATTGCATCGAGGCCCTCCGCTCAGACCACCTTGTATTGGCATCTCGATAGGTTCAACCCGCCGGGTCCGGCCCGTACGAGACTATCGCCATAAAATACTAACAAGTCTTGCATATTTGAAATTACCTAAAACCATAACAGCCCATCCATAGTACATATGTGTTAATAACCAGTAAACTAACTAATTATGGTAATAATGACAAAAGCATCCGATAAATTACCTACCCTTCGAGGGTATGCTATCAAAAATGCCAAGTGGAGTCGATGAGCAGAAGCAAATACATAATCTAAAAATAAATAAATTATGATAACTTGCCGAGCTCTCGAACAAGCACCAAAACAAGAGTGAAATGCAATTGGGATGAGCAAAGAGCGATGCAAGATTTTGGTATTTAAAAAGTGAAGGAGCCACTACGTGGCACATAATTTCGGATCGTCTTGTTAAGCTTTGGAACGCGAGCAAGGGGGATAGCCACGAGAGTCACAGATGGTGGAGGAGGGAGGATGGACGGTTGAAAGGTGGCCACCGAGGGGAACCGTGCGGTAGGCAGTAGTAGTAGGTCTACCGCATGGTGGCCGGCTATGTGGTTATTTTTGCAAAACAATTCAGACGGCCACCTGAATCGAGTTCAATGGTTGGATTAGCAAAGTTTCGCTAGGCAAAGGCAAAATGTTGGCCCAAACCGAAGATAACAAACGTGAACACAAGAACCCCAAAAATTTGTTCTGAGGAACAACAACATATGATTTTATTTTTTCTTCTCTATTGTTCTTGTTCACAAAATATGATTACTAGAGTGCCCTTTGACTCAAAGATCGAGCAACGTCGGTTCGTCTTCACAGATCACCTCAATTAAATGTGTACGCTTTCTCCTTCCTCGGTTTATAGCATTAGGAAGTGAAGTGCGTAATCGACAATTGTAGCATCGCACCTTTGTCTTGTCGAAATTTTGATTCTTGTGGCTGGCCACCACCACCAGTTAGAGTGCGGAGGAGCCCTCTTTTGCCTTCGGCGATCAAGCCTCCCACTCGCTAGTTAATAGCAGGTGCTCATCTTCGCTACCGCCAAATCCTCGGATCCGTTCCTTGTGCGCCTTCGAGTGGCTGACCACCTCCTTAACCGTCATCACCTTGAGGTAGCCGAACCTTTCGATGGTGGAGCGATTTGCAAAAAACTTTACGGAACCGCTACAAGGAACTTTCTCACAACATAGCTTTCTTCCATCTTATCCCCTAAGGCTCGGATCTGGTTGACAATGGTCATCAATCTCGTGGCGAAGTCATCGATCGACTCCTTCTCTTTCATGCGCATCCCCTCGAACTCGCTCTTGAGGGTCTACACTCATGCTTCCTTGACACGATCGGCTCCAAGATGCATCGTCTTTAATGCCTCCCGCGCAGCTTCGACCGTCTCCTTTTCAGCCAATAGGAAGGGCGTTTCTCTGGGATGCCTCCACTACTACAAAACAGGCAATAGTAGACGCCTCATCACAGACGGTAAAAATAGAACCGTCTGTGTTGGGTCTGTCGGACCTATCACAGACGGTTTGTATTACAAACCGTCTGTGATACCGATATCGAGACGGTTCTATTAAAGTTATCGAGCGGTTCTATTAAAGAACCGTGCATGATAGTATCATAAACGGTTCTATCCAAAAACGCGCTCGTGATAATCTCGACATCGCTGACGGTTTTTAATAGAAGCGTTTATGACTATCACGATGGTTCTATTTAAGAACCGCTCGTGATCTTGGAAGATTATCACGCACGATTTTGGATAGAACCGTCTATGATACTATCCTGACAGTTCGTATCACGAACAAATCAGTGATAAGTACCTCATCCAGACGGTTGGTGATACGAGCCGTCTATGATATGTGATTCTAGCGTGGAGTTCAAAAATTTTGAATGCGTGCGTGGGAATTTTGAATGTGCGGGTTTATATATTAATAAGGACTCCCAAATCCAGCGTGACCTCTGGGCTCCCTTCTCCCGCCACCGGCCTCGTCCCTCAGTTCGTCCGCCGCCACCAAGTGCTCCCTCCATGGGCCTCATCCTCCCGCCGCTCCTCCTCCCAGACAGCCGGCCGCCGTCTCCCCATTGGCTCTCCTCCTCGCCGCCCCATCCCGGCACAGGCCTCCTCCCTCCGGCGCCACCTGTCCTTCCCATGACTTCTCCTAGATCGAGGTATACATGTGTGCATGAATATAGTTTTGTGATTAAATGTGTGCTTGAATATAGTTTTGTGATTGAATGGATGGAGAACAATGTGGCTTGATGATCGACAAATGCTTCACTTTGCGGCTCTTGTAGTGACTAATCTAATCGACGCAGGGGATATCGGGAGGGACGGACAGCGACTTCCTCTGCGACATCCAGAGGCTGCGCGGCGCGGCGGCGGCGAGGCGTAAGCAAAGCCGGCGACACGGCCGGGAGGAAGGAGGCGGGGATGAGGATAAGGATATGCCATTCGAGGAGCTCGCGGCGAGGACAAGATCATGGCTTTCTTCAAAAGGCTCATGGCGAGTGGAGCCAGAGGTGGACGAGGTGCCGAAGGTGGAGAGGCGGACAACCAAGGGAATACATTTAGTATTTTTTTGCCGATGAAAAACTATCACGAGCGGTTACGAACAAGAACCGCCTGCGATATTACTATCACGAGATGGTTCTTGTTGAGCCGTGCGTGATAACTACTATCACAGACGGTTCTGCTTTGAACCGCTGCGATATTCGTATCCTGAGCGGTTTTGAACGTGCGTGATAATGTCTATTATCGCAGCGAACTTTTGAGGCGGTTGGGAAAGCGAAATGCGTGATGACGGTTCGAACCGTCGTGATGACGTTTTTGTAGTAGTGCTCCATAGATGGTGCCAAGGCCATCCGCCCTTACACACATCGACGTTGGCGTCCACGATCGCATCCACACTCCTTGAGCGGGCATGTACACCTTCATCTTGATTGCCCAAAACGCATGATTGCTCTTTGTGAGCATCGCATAATGCGGCGGGCGGTGGATCTATCTTCGCCATCGCACCCGCAGCGTTACCTCGTCAGCGGTGACACCACTCGTGGACAACGTGGCATGATCTTGGGTATACACAGATCAAGAACTCACGCTCGGATACCAATTGTTGGTCCAAACTGAAGACGAACACACACGAACAAAAGAACGCAAAAAAAAAAAATGCCACAGGAACAACATCAGTTTTTCAGTTTTTCTTCTTTTCTCTATTACTCTTTCACAAAATCGATTCTGAGAGATGCTCTTTTATTGAGAGCAAACGGCTATTCGTATCCGGAAATGATTCTATGTATTCTAAAGGGATATCACATAAACTCTAGTATCCATAATTAATACTGTCTAAATAATGTAGAACTACGTAAACAAATTCTATGTAAAATTTAGATATATCGATCATATGCACAAAGATTACTAACAAGAAAGGTCTGGAGGGGCATCATGTACAGTGGTGCGTCCCCATTCCAATGCCAAACCGAGGCAGGCAGGTGAGTTTCTGAGTTCTGCCGAGTACCCACAAATCAAAGCAGGGCCACTGCATTCTGAATTCTGGCAGAAAGATCTGGACTTCACACCATACAAAAGAAATTAATGCCACCTTCTCTACCTGCAGTGCCATTTAGTTTGCCTGCCATGACAGTAGCCATCCATAAATCTGATCCAAATTTAAGTAACCATATGGGTGATTTACCTTGTGCACGTACAGGTACACGTATGCAATTCATTCAAACACTGCATGGCAAGCTAGCTAGAAGAAAGCATGTGGTGACATGCTGAAGACAATGAGCAACATGTCTGAAGACGGCTACTCCTAGAAGACAATTTTGGAAGTCCTGTAATTTGCGAGAAGGAACATCTAAATGTAAATTAGTTACCGTACCCGAGAAAGATCTTAGCAACTCAAGAGGAATGCCATAAGTTGTGTGTATGTTTTTAGTAATACTTCCAACTAAATATTCTTATGTTAACTAATCCAACTGTGTGGAGCCTCCACATGACAAGAATCTTTGACGTCATGTCTGTTAATACTGACTTTACTGATTTCGATCTGCCAATTTTCTAGACAAAGCAAAGCCCCTACAAACCGCCCAAAGTTATCGAACAGCGTAGCGTGTAAGCGAGAGAGAACAAAACGTAGAGAGCTTGTAGTTGGTGAACTAGCATTGATCTTTTTATGAAAATAGTACTTATTTTTTCTTAGATTTTCTTGGCTAATAATGTGGGTATATATTTTCGGGAATACTAATGTGTGAGCATATATGATTAAATACATTATCCACGTATTCCTCGTGGAGTAATCATACATGGATTACATGATGTGTACATTACGCGCGACTTAGATGGTGTCTCGTGGCTCCTTTTAGATAATGGAAGACAACTCATGGACTCTGTACCAACTAGAAATACACACAACCATTACATCATCATCAGCTAAAAGCTTAAAACAAAGTAAAAAACCAACAATGACAAATAAATTGTCATGCAAAGACTAGCCTAAAAAAAGATCACCTAGCCCCGCCTCGGGGACCAATTAGGAGATCGTCCACACGCGAACAGCAGCTGCACAGCAAAAAGGTGATGATGGGCCAGTCTTTGTAGCGACACCTCTAAAAAGGTATATGACTCACGTTGTTGTCACCGGATCCAACCAGTAAAGGTCAGATCAGGAGTTTTCACTCCAAAGCTCAGGTACTGGTTCTTCAAAGAAACGCCTTCAAGAAGGTAACACTGCTCAGGTCGATGTTATTGCCGGATCCAACCAACAAAGGCCAGATCAAGAGTTTTCACCCCGGATCGAAGGTACCAGCGCTCCAAGACCCCGTCATAGCACGACCTCGTCACTGGATCCAACCAATGAAGGCCAGATCGCTAAGACAACGTCCGCAACATCCCCAATGCCCAACCGCCGCCAGCACCAAAGGAAGACGACGTCCGTAGCCACGTGTTGGCGGTTAAAGCCGTCTACCGGGGAGGAGTCGAGCGCCGCACAGGCCACCGCCACCGAGCCGTCGCGATCTCTACCAACTGCGCCAAATATGAATCTACACCGCGCCACCTCCGTCGTCACGCCATCGACGAAGCCGCGTCGCCGAAAGAAGACGGCGGAGAAGGGCCCCGGATCACCATGCCCGAAGACGAGCCGGCGGAGAAGGGCCCTAGATCCAACCCCAACGAAAGTTCACACCATTGAAAATTGGCGGACGGGCGTTAGGCGTTGGGGCGCGATGTAGATTAGGCACCACCACCGAGGAGAAGAAGCCCGCGCCGCTGGCGGCCGGCCGTGGCCGTGGCAGTGGCGATGAGGAGGAAGGGAGGAGAAGAGGGGGGCTTGTTTGGTGCAGTGGCGGAGCCACACGAGTGCATGGGGGTACAGTTGTACCCCCAAAATTTTTGCATGCAAACTCATTATACAATATATATACCTAGTATAATACATATGCTATACAATGAATTGCATTGTGTTATTCTCAGCAATCAATAGTCAGCAACTCACCAACGCAATCAATATTTTGTGATATCGGTTGTACTATAAAAATGTAATTTATTCTACTTGAATCTTTACTATATCATTTAAACTTTTATGTTGAAATGTGTCATTTAAGTTCGCACCTTTATGCACATACGAATACGGTTTTAGTATATATTTTGTTAGGTCGCAGATTTATTGTCGGCCTCCGTCTTTCTAGACATATGATAAGAAGGCGCACTCGCGCGTGTGTGTGTGGTGGGGTGTGTATATATGTGTCTTATTTGTAATCGAAAAAAAAACTTTACACACATATCGGCAAAATCCTAGCTCTGCCACTGGTTTGGTGGTGGCTAGGGTTTTCAGGAGGAAAGGAGGAAGAGAGGTAACTGGTCTTCAATTATGGGTTTTCTTTTGTTGAAACCTGGAATGATTAGGTGATTAATTATACCTACCTATGTGGTGTATGCGCGTATTCTCCTTTCAATTATACTAAGGAGTACCTGTAATTAGTAGTCGTGGAAGAACATAAGAGCGACGGCTTGCACCGCTTTATGCAACGAAAAAAATCCTGGGCATGAGTTGTCGATCGATGCTAGAACTTTTTTTATTATTTAATTATTTTTTAAATTAATTTTAAATTTAACCTCTCGCAAACTTTATTTTCAATTCTGACTCTTTTGGTCACGCCACCACCCGTGGCGTGACCAAACAACACTATCACGCCATAGGATAAGTCCCCAAAATCGCACTTTTTGTCACGCCACTGGTGGTGGCGTGACCAAACAATACTGTCACGCCACCACCAGTGGCGTGACAAGACTTTGACGAGAAATGAGCTGGCGTGACAGTGTTGTTTGGTTACGCCACGGTGGTGGCGTGACCAAAGGGTCGTGAATTGAAATAAAGTTTTGCAGGGGTTCTTTTAAATTAAATTAAAAAAGGATTAAATAAAAAATTCTCGATGCTAAGCCTGTGTGGCATCTATTTATATTGTATACTAAAAATTGATGACATGTGTTTTACAGTTGCTGATAAAAAAAAATAGGAAATAAATTCTCAGAAAAAAGAAAAGCATCCGTCCTTAATTCGATGGAGCCTATTTTGATTAATAAACCATAACCATTATATAAAATAGATAATCGTATAAGACAAGGATTGTAGAATCGTAGACGATAAAAAAGATCAAATCCTTATAATGGCCCCTCTAATGACCACGCACGGATCCATTAAAAAAATGACCACGCACGGAGGAAAGAAACAACGGATGTGCATGTCACCTGGCAAAAAAAAAAAAAAGGCACGGATGATAAAATAAATGTTCGCAAAAATATGGTAAATTATATAATAAAAATAGATGACAGGTGTTTAACGGTTGCTAATAAAAAATATGATAGAAATTATCAGGAAAAAACATCCATCTCTTAATTAGGTGGACCTATTTTGGTTAATTAACATAACCTTTAGATGAAATTGTAGAATCATAGGGTAAAAAGATGAAATCCTTAATGGCCCCACTAATGACCACTCACGGATCCACTTAAAAAATGACATGCCACCGGACAAAAAAAAAGCACGGAAGAGAAAAAAAAACTGCCCCTAAAAAAACAAATGATAAATTCCAGGAAAAAAAGAAGAGCAGCTACCTATTTTACTTGAGCTTGAACTAGACCAAATTGCATGCATCCTCTCCTCCTAGCCACCACTGCATTGCACTGCGCTTCTGTAACATCTCAAATTTTACCATTTTCAAAAATTTATTTTAAATTAATTAATTCAAAGTGTTGGACTTTTTTTTTTGAGTTTTTGCATTCATTTAAATCCAAATATGAAATTAAAATACTATTTTCGTCATCTTAATTCAAAACTCGTCGCCAAATTCCAAATTTAAATTTTGTAATTTGAATTTTCCCGCAAAACTACTTGGCCTTTTTTTCCCTATTCCTTTTCCTTTTCCCTTCTTTCTTCTTTCTTCTTCCTCCCTTTCTTTCTTTCCTCCTTGTCATTGCTCTGCTTGCTCTGTGCTTGAACTGAGCCGCGCCCGCGCCACCCGCGTCATCACCGCGCCGCTCGGCCGTGGCCACTCACATCCGATGCATGCCCGCTATGCCATGCCGCGCCATGCGCGCTGAGCCGCACACGAGCCTCATCGTACCCACCCGCAGCGCGCGTGTGTGTCGATGGCGCCAGCGTCGTCCGCTCGTGTCCTAGCCGCGTTAACCACGTCATGCCTCTGCATTGTCCGCGTCATCATCAAGTCCCGCCATCCCCGCTCTCATTCAATCCCTCCGTTACCTCATTTAATCAATATTATTATCGTTTTGGCAGTTTTCAAATCAAGCCACGAATGTCGCAATGTTCGTACTTGTGGCCGCGTCGATTTAAAATCCGTCTGTGCCTATAAATGGAAGTCACAGCATCCCTTCTACCCCCTTCGCACCACCTCTAAACCCCATAGCCACCGGAGCTCCGTCGCTGATGAATCGTCGTTTTCCCGAGTGTCGGCCGCCATCTTGCTTCATGCTCCTATCGCTCCGGTGAGAATCTTGATGTCCTAACTATGTCACATTGTGTTCCCATGCTCCTTGATCATTTCCACTCAACCAATTTCAAATTTGGTTGTAGATCATCATCGAATATTGCCGACTTCTTCCTTTAGGCTGAAACTTCCCCATCGCCTTATCTTCTTCTCTGGTGAACCCCGAGCGATGCTTTGTGTATCATCACGTGTTCCCGATGATTTCCCACCTTTTCCTCCTCTCCATTTAGGCGCATCGTCACTGGACCAAGCCGCCGCCGTCATCTTCACCGCTTCACGCCGGTTGCCTGACCTCGGTCGCCGGAGCCTCCCCGACTCACCCGACGGCTTCCATGCATGCCTGCGCCGCCACACCAAATGTGCCATCACACGATCAAGGGTGCCGCAGCTGCCACCTTGTTGCCCCTCCTGCGCCACCGTCGCCGCTCCCAGATTGCCTAGCGCCTCCCCTGCTGTGTTATGTGACATGCTCTGTGTGTATTGCTCACTGAGTCAATGACATTAGTGGCCCCACATGTCACCACTACTGCCTTTGCACTGTCTCTCACTAACAAAAGGGCCCCATATGTTAGCTCTTTAGTTTTAATCAATTATTTCTGAAAAGGAATATTCTAGGGAATATTCCCTCTTTCTCATTTTCAGCATTTTCCAATTCTGTTAAACTTTCGAATACTCGTTCTCTTTCATACGAACTCTGATTTAGTTGATTCTTCTTCCTAAATTCATTTAAATTCATAATCTCTCTATTGAAACTAATTTTATAATTGTATTTATTTTTCTGTTATTTATTTGGTCTCTACTCGCGCTTGTAGAGTCCGATGCCGCCGAAGTCAATTTGGACCAACCGGGCGTAGTAACCTCAACTTTCGGTGAAGGGAAGTCTCCTTTGATCATATTGTACCTATATTTTCCCAATCCTGTTTTTAGTTTCAAAATTAGTATACATTGCTATTTACATATAATGATAAGTTCGAATCCTTGGTTGTTAGTTAATCCTAACTTTGTTAATATCATCATTTGATGTTGTTATCCTCGAACCTTTGTCACCCTAGTATAGAATCCATGATATTGATTACATTATTGTTGGATTAATTAATATAGTAGAATTGCTTGGACATGCATTGTCGGTCATGATCACCCATCAGGAGGAAATTGTTATTACCTTTTATGCAAATCTTTTTGAGAAATGTATGGCAATATGTATTGCCGTTGATTTATAAAATAAAATAAAATAGTGAATTTTTTTTTAGAATTGGGCAGATGGTAAATTCAGGCAGGTGTAGCTAGAGTATGAGAACTTGTAATGTGTTAAGTTCCGCCCAAGTCATATTAAGGACAAACGCTTGTGTCTATTCAAACCGAACAATACCATACAACCACATGTCCTAAATGGGAAGGATCTGGTTGAATAATTTACTAAGTCTAGACATTTAGCCTGCAGGATGTAGATGGTAGGAGTTACCTAGGTAGTGTAGACGATGGTAATTGGTGTCCATGTCCGGACAGGTTGTCCCCCACAACGGTAAGCTCTAGGTTGATGATAATTGACATCCATGACTTGGGGTTAAGCTCATCGGGTGGGCTAATGTGAGGATAAAGTATTGTAAAAGCCTTGTGATAATCACTTAGTCGCACACCTTCGGAAGTGTGTCAGATGGACATTATAAGTTGATTATCTCATGTGGGTCACGTTGTACAACCTCTGCGAAGTATAAAACTATTCGAATAGTCATGCCCATGGTCAAGGGAGGGCAAGGTGCATTTTCACATGGTAGATTTTAGTTTTATTTTCAAAGAATTATTTTGGGAACCCGGAAGTAGTTGGAACTCTTGGATTGTTGTCTTTGTGACTCAGCCCTACTATTTAAACCTTGGCGACTAGATGAAGGACACTTTCGAGTACTAGGCTACGCTCCTGAGTCGAATCTTTGGTGGGCAATTTGATGGGTCACTACCCGAGTTTGTCATTTGTTGTTTCTTGTCTTTGTAAGACTTGAGGTCATGTGACCTTTATTGTAATAAGTGGTCTTAAGGCCAATACTTTATTGTTACTTTTATGTTAATCATGATTTGAACTTTTTATCAATGTTGTATCTACTATATGCACTAGCTGCTGATCAGGGACTAGTGCAGAAATAGACTGAGGGTTCGAATTTAGAAATTCGGTCCCGATAGAGTTGGTATCAAAGCTAAGTCGACTGTAGGATGGCCGCTAGTAAGAAAACTTTGAAATCTATTTTATAATATATATATATATATATATATAAATATTGTGCTATCCTCATCTTTTCTCATCTTTCTATCCTTACCTTCTTTGCTGAATTCTTTCTTACCAAGTTATTCCTTCCCCTTTTTACAATGTTAAATGGATCCTCTTTCCCTTGTAACTTCTATAGATGGTCAACACAATTCCAACCATTACATTCAAGACCACAAGAAATGGAGTCGTCAAGAGAGCATCACAAAGTCGTTAGTCATTTCTACCATCCAAGAACAACAGGCAAGATTCATCAAAGACCATGAACAGAAGATGTGATGTCAGACAAGCCATATAGTCTAAGTTGCCAAGGCTTATTCTGTGTACTGAGTCATTTCATCAGCTTAAGAGTATCGATTGAGTAGACGATTTTCTTTTAGTAGTTTTCAGTTGCAAAAAGTAATTTATTTTTTTGTAAAGCATTTGGATCTTATGGTTGTTACAAGCTTCCTTGTTTCTCTTGTCTCTGCATTTCCCTCTTTTCCCCTGCTAACCCTGGTCACCGCTTAGATGGAAAACCGTACAAGAGGTCGTGGATGAGGCCACGGAGAAGCCCATGGAAGAGGTCATGCAATCGTCTGAGGCCATGTCATGGCCAACCAGTTCCTCAGGAGCCAGTTTTGCCGCAAACACCGCAAGCCCCTCAAGCACCACAAGCACTGCAAGAACCGCAAGAACCTCAAGTGCAACCGGAACAACTCTTTGAAGAAGAAAAACCCTTACCGCCACCACCTCCTGGTTAGCCCCAAATGAACATGGAGTAGATGATGGCCATGCAACTGCAACTTCTTCAGGAACTTGCTCAGAACTAGGTCAATCAGCCTACACTAACTCTTGCTCTAGTCTTTCCACCTCCATCCAGACTTGGAGAGTTCATGACAATCAGGCCACCAACCTTCGTTGGTTCAGTTGATCCACTATAAGGTGACGATTGGCTAAAGGATGTCGAGAAGAAACTTATCTTGGATCAATGCAATGACCAAGAGAAGGTTCTCTATGTTGCACATCAACTAAAAGGAACTGCAGGAACTTGGTGGAAAAATTTCTGCGCAGCCCATCAAAATGTCCAGTGTAACATGCCAAAAATGGGCTTATGTTTCAAATGTATAAAAATATCAAAATTTTAAAACTTTTCATGCTTCTCCTTGTAATTTAAATTATCTAGATTTTCATTCAAGGTTCTGTTAATTTTAAACACTAAACATCAATTTATGGAAAACATAATCCTATGGGATAATTAAAAACAAATGGAAATAAAGCTAATAATTAAATCCAAACTTAGCATAATTATACCAAAAATAAAATGGGAAATTAATTCAAGTATGTTTTGCAATTCTCCTCTCATCAAATAATAAAAGCACAAGCAAAACAGAAACTCAAAAGATTTTCTAAGGAAAAATATAGAACCAATAAAACCCTAAGAAAATTTCACAATAATTCTCATTGTATTGTCAGCCTCCCCAAAAAAATTTGTAATTTCTAGAGCTCAAAATATATATTTTTAAAAAATCCACTTAATGCCTCAGCCTTTTAGCAACACTACTATAGAAAACCTCATCCCAGACGGTTCGGAACCGTCATCATAGACGGTTTTTGAACCGTCTGTATTTTTATGTCTGTGATAACAGGCATATCACAGACGGCTCAAAAGCCTTCTATGATATATCTGCTATCGCTGACGGTTCTATTTACAATCCGTGCAGGATATTACGTATATCATAGGCGGTTCTATATACGATCAAATGCAGGATATGCGGATATATGACGGTTAGTAAATAGAACGATGCAGTGTTATCGAGCATATCCCGGATGGTTGGTAAATATAATAAATGCAGGATATCCGACATATCCCAAACAGTTCTATTTACCAACCGTCTAGGATAGCCTATATATCACAGATGGTTAGTTAAAATAACCATCGTGATATATGGCATATTGCAAGCGGTTAGTTAATAGAACCATTCGTGATATGCGTAATATCCCGGATGGTTAGTTAATAGAAGCAAATGCGTGATATACGTCATATCACGAGCGGTTAGCAAATAGAACAAATGCGTGATAGTTCTTTATACCTAACTAAATTTTTTTGCTTTTCGGCTAGCCTCAGGAATTGCTAGCCATGCCCTCTGAAAACAAGCAGGCAAAAATTATACATCACAGATGAATCAATCGTTGACAACTTACAATTATACATCACAGATGAATCACAGATGAATCAAAGTGATCATTTACAATATGTATAAAGTATTGTCGCTAGAGTTAGAATTGAATTATAACTACTCAAAGTGAAGGTCGTTCAGCGGTGTCGACGGAGTAGTGAAACTCTCCGTCGGTGTTAATGATCTTCGTCTTGATGAAGTCGTAGAGCCTCCCTCGAATCTCTGAGATCTCTATCATAACAAGTGCATCTAAATGTATGTTCAAACCCTATAAGCTAGCAAGAGTAAGTAAAGTAGTAAGCATATATTCCAAATTTATAATGAGAAAATAATTATTGCGAGATTGACCAGCGTCGGGATCCTTCAACTTAGCACTCATGAGTTCTTTGCATATGATGGCAAGCGTAGAATGCACAATCTTCTTATTTTTTTGGTAGCTTGCAAAAATAGAATTACATATATAGGTATAGTCGATTCGAGCGCATTATTATGAAGTATGATATAGGATTATTGTGTTGTAGCGTGCAGAAATCGCGTCTGTGTTGTAGTGTGGCGCTCGATCCTGTATGCCTCTCCTCGGCAACATAGGCGATGAATGACCTACATATTTCCAAAAGTTAACATCACCATTTCAAGCGAAGGAAGACTACAATAGAGTTATGTATGGAGGAAATGAGCATACTGTCAAGTATTTCTTGCACAAGGTGAAGTCGTAGGTTACCTTGAGTAGGGAATCAAGGTATATTACCTTGTTCCTCCTTGGTATAATGACTAAAAGGATCCGATGGTTCCTACTCATGTATGTCACTATAGTCATTAAACCTAAGTTCGTCTTTGCATATAAAGTACAAATGAAATTTGTATAGCAAGTAGTAAACACTTACGGTTGTAGCGCACTATTATGTAGTCCTTATCGTCTTGAGCAAGCAATGCTATATTTCATGATGTAGGATAAATGCGCAAGATGGTTTGCTCAGAGACCACGTGTGGGTCGAGAAACCATCGGTTCTTTCAATTATTAGGCATTTTTCATCATGTATCTATACATAAGCAATGAGTCCTTATATTAATTGGTATTACGTGAATGTAGAACTTGATTGTACACACTTACAGTGTCCAGTATCGTAGAAGTGAGGCATCGAGGGCTTTGAGGTTGAATAGGTCGAATAAGTCGTCGAGCCCACGGCGAAGAATCGGCTCGTGGAGAAATGCTCGCCGTGTATCGGCGGTGATTCCATCAGCGCACCATTTCTCTTTGGTCTTCTGCATGTACCAGGCATGCAAACCCTGATAACTTAATCCAGCGTAGGCTAATACTATGGTGGTAACCAATAGATTTCTGAAGGAGTATTTTTTAGGGTTGGGAGGCAGAGGCGCCTTAATGTTCTTTGATTTGATTTGTCTGAACGACTTGGCGCTATCGTCTTCACGTGAGATGACTCGAAAGCCGTCGATGACATGCTATTCTAGTTCCTTCGCGTCTTCTCCACGGGAATCGATGAGCGGGCTTTTGAAGTGAAGGTTGAGGTGGAGTCAACGAGACTGTTGGAGAGGCATGGTCGTGTCGAGATGGTTGGCGAGTCATCGAGGGTCTGTTGGAGAGGCCTTACGAATCGGCGGTTGAGGCGACACTACGAGTCGAGGTGATGTCCTTCTTGGGCCATTGGATAAAGCCGCTCGGCATCTCTAGTGTTACGATGTCTTCGTTGGGCAAATCTCGGCGGGACGGCCCTAAAATTATCATGTACCATGTCTACGGACCTTGGCGTAACCCTCGCCACACGGGCCGTGCTTGTAACACCCGATTTTCAGAATCAGGATGTTAATATTTAAGTAGGCGATCTAATAAATATTTGGTAATATTTTAAAAAATTTCCCATGTTTAAGTAAAAAGATTGCTTCTAAAATCAAACCGGATTAAATAAAAGGTTGCATTTAAAATCAAATCGAGTTGTTTAAAAAGTTGCATAATAATAATAATAACAATAACAATAAACAATACTAAATGAAGTTCTTTGAAAGACTGCATTTAAATTAATTATTTTGATTTCTAGTTTCGCATGCATCTCAAAAATCATATCATATCATTCTTTTTTATTGTCGCCCCATCTCTGTTCAAGCGATTGTAGAAGAAACCCATGTGTGTCCATCATTTCTCAATGCCATCCCTACTACCACCATTTCCTATTTTATTCCAACACATAACTATTCAACCATCCCTTTACCTCTACTCACCTCTATTTGTTTATTCCACCATCATGCAAAGCTTCACCACTCCCTACCATTTTTGCCATTTTCGTAACCAGTGAAACAACTCATTGCCACTCCAATTATTGTGCTCAATCGAGACAAAAGACCCTTTGTCCATTTTTGCTCCAGTGTTCCTTCTTCTATGAGATCACTTCTAGTCTCCACTGCCATTTCCTTTGTGTTTTTTTCCTTGCCCAGCCGAACCAATCACCCCAACTGCCATTCATTCTCTCTCCAACTAAAGCCACATGCCTAACTGAACCATTCACCTCATGCACTGCCATTTATTAATCCCAGTGGACACATACAAAGCCTCTACCCATTTCTTCTCTAAGTACACAGCCATTTCATCATGTATACTCATTACCATTCGGTTTCCCACAAAGCCAATCACTATTCATCCAATAATTTTACTACCAGCCGAACACCACCTCTCTTCTTCTCAAGCAAACAGCTCCTGGCCAATTCTTTGCCCCAGCCGAGTAATCCACCAGGCCACCACTGCCTATTTACTTCTCCCAATACACACAACCACTCACTCACCCACACAGCCACTTCATTTCTTTAATCCCCACTGTCCTTGTCACCTCCACACCATATTTCTTCGCCCCAACAGAGAACATCCATTCCTCTTTCTTGAGCTCAAGCCAAACCAACTTCTCTCCTTCCAATCCCATCCAACAACTAGAAACTGTGCTATGCATGTCCTACCACCGTGTTCCCCATGACATAAGTTGTCCATTCATAGAAGAATTATTTGCATGCACGGTCCATTGAGTGATTTGGAGAAAGAGAAGAGGGGATCGGAGAACCTTTGGATCGGGAGCAATTGGGCGATGGACTGTGTGTATGGAAATTTTTGCATTTACGGTCTGTTGCTGGTTGAATTTCAAAACTAGCCCTCGTGTAACACCACAGCTATTCGGAAGCTAAGATGTCACCTAAAACATCTAACATACATCCATAATGCGAGAAGAATTTGAACTAAGTATTTCAACTAAAACGACATTAAATTAAGCGGGACATGGTGAAGGTATCATTCCTTCACCTTCTAAGTTATTTAATACACGATCATCAATAAAGAAGGTTCACACGCAGTAATAAATCAACATCCATGTGGAGAAGGTATCCTTCCTTCACCAATTATAATTTAATTATTACAGTTCATCATTAACGAATGTAAGATAGAACTAAATTTAATCTTGAACATGAATAGGATGATGTGAGCAGTAGTGCGTGTCTACTCCCTCCCAAGTGAGCCAACATCGGGGTTACCTAAAATAAACAAACAACGCAAGAGTGAGTCCATGACTCAGCAAATCTGATGAAAGAAAAGAACACATATACAAACAAGACATCACCATTTAAGAATCACGAACCTTGCATCAGTGAACACTTATGAAAACATGAAATGAATGAATGTAATCAGGATGGACTGCACACATGCATATACGGTATAGTGAGTGACACACCGTCGGTGTTCACTTAAGCCCGCACCTTAACAAAAGTGCGGGGATCCAAGTCCTATATGAAGAACGTTTCATATAGGTGTCCAAAGCTGCCCATCTTTGGAATTGATGGGTCTTACGTGCCCATCTTTGGAATTGATGGGTCTTTCAATCCACTCCGTGGGCGGGACATGACAATGTCCAAATTTGCCCACATTGGAATGGTGGGACTTACAATCCACTCCCGTGGACATAACATGAATAAAAGGATGCATGATATGAACATGAGCAGTGATAATACCATCTCTTAGTATATACTCCACATAATGAAAGAACATAACCAATTCCGCATCTCGGGTAACACAATATGTCACACTATATTCATGAAAACATTCACAATCACGGCACTCAAAAGCAACAAAGTACTTGCCTTCGCGTTGCGGTGCGTTAGCGAACAACGATGGCGCTCCCAAACCCGTAGCCTCGTGGCCTAAACAATTAAATAACCGAAATAAGAACAACATAGAATCCAACCGAATTAATAGTCTACAATACCCTTTGAACTCCCAAGGAATCGCCATAAAACCTAATCTGAAAAACAGGCTGCAACCCAAAAGCGTGTCGGGACAGCAGCACGAAAATGACAGTAGTTAATGACGTGGGACTCGAAATGAGATGAGTCCAGATCCTACCTCATCTTAACGAACATATCTATAACATTCAAGTTGATGAGATTTCCCAATTCGGCCAATAAACTTCTCTAATAAAGAAAACAAAACAGCAGCACAGCTTCTGTCTGAACAAACAGGACAGCAATACTAAAACAACCATAACTTTTAATATACAACTCCGAATTGAGCGTTCTTTAACAATCTGAAAAGGTTATGAAATTACCTACAATAAACTAGTTGGCACGACATTCAAATTTTGCCTTTAACAAAAAGTGGCACACGGGTCAAAACTAAAGATAGAAACTGACATACAATCTGGACAGACTGATCTACAATCTGGACAGTCACAAAGAAAAGTGCATAACTTTTGATCTATAAATCCAAATGAGGTGTTCTTTATCAATCCTGAAAGCTAGTGATATCACCTTCAAAATTTGTTATGGGCAAGACCTCTGAATCACCCTCTAACTAGGCCATATATCAACCTAAACAGAGACTGCTAATTCTCGTCAGGATTCTGGACAGCAGATATTAAATCTATCATAACTTTTGACTCGAAAGTCGGAATTAGGTGATCTTGGCGGCCACCGAAAGCTAAGAACAATACCTACATATCTCTAGGAGATGGGAAACTCAGATTCGGCCTCTAACATCACAAAAAGTCCACGCAACAATCTGGACAGAATCGAATTTCTACCCGCAGCAAATCGATCTAATCAAATTGAACCAAAACACATCTACCACTAATCAAGCGATGAGGATCGGCACTCGTTACCCTTGTAGCAACCAGGGCGTAGGTGGGAGAACCTTGGAGAAGATGATCTTCCTCCTCCTTTCTCCTTCTCCTTCTTCTCCTTCCACCATGGCGGCGGCACCTCGAGAGCTTCTTCCTCATCTTGGTAGAGCAGCACGGAGGGCTGCTCTGATGCCGCGTGCTCTGGTGCGGCGCGGTGCTGTAGCAGAGGGTAGGGTTTTGGGAAGGAGACCCCTTCTTGACTCCACTACAAGGCCGGCCCACTTGGCTAGGACACCTTGGGCTAAAAGCCGAAGGTCCAATCCTCTCTCAAATCCTGAATTTTCTTTCAATTTTCCTCTAAACTTTAGTGCATTCAAATTTGAATAAATTTCTCTTCCAAATAATATGTTCTCTCTATTTGATATTCGAGTATTACATTCTACCCCCTTAATGAATTCGACCTCGAATTCTAGCAATCGAAATAAACGAAAGAATAATTGCCACGAAAAAACATCTATTAACATATGCAGGAGCAAACATATGCGGATAATACTCGCGCATGTCTGAGACTCCAGTCCCAAATGACCTATCTCTCGGACTAACAAGACCACAAGACATTGGCGTAAACTACATCGACCTAACACTCAATCCGACATTGCCAAGTACACTCATCGGAAGAGATTCAAAGGTAAGATCCTACTCGATGGTCAATGGCGTTAACGAATATTCAAACTCTAGTTCTCACGGTACTCACTCGGCACCAAACATGCTAAATGTAGTACACCACATATGGACCGAGGCGGTCCTTGCGATACGCCAACTTCAATTCCCGTAGCTAACGAAAACAACCCAAAGTACCTTGGCTAACCTTCCAATTGATCTGAACCACACAACATGCACATAGAACCACGAACTCTTGTTCCACCTCTCAATTGAACTCTTCACTAAAACAAGGATCACCTCCTTTAACGAAACACACAGAGCTCTCTTTAAGCAAACTCTTTTACCGACAAAACCCATCGAAAAGAAAGATTCACATCGCATCTATCGTTACATTTCGATACTAAAGAGTCAAACCCGAAATCGAATTTCATC
The DNA here is from genome assembly GCA_036346255.1 of Ampelocalamus luodianensis. Classification (NCBI taxonomy): domain Eukaryota; kingdom Viridiplantae; phylum Streptophyta; class Magnoliopsida; order Poales; family Poaceae; genus Ampelocalamus; species Ampelocalamus luodianensis. The sequence continues at coordinate 40,061,277 of CM070625.1, forward strand.
ACGAAAAACCTTTCCACGTTCCAAGTGGCGGTTTGCGAATAAGCGTCACGAAATCCAAAGGAGAAATCACTTGAATGCCCAAAAAAATCATTTATTAAATCTGAATGGAAAGAATCACACATATCAACATAAATGTTGAGCTCAACTTACGAAAGACATCTGTCAAAACACATAGCTCAAACAAGAATCAAGAAAAGCGTGTCTCTACTTTAGGAAGCATCAATTTCTCGGTTTCTCTTTCAGGAATAAAACTTCTCTCAAACTTTGGAATTCCAATTCATCGCATAACACCCTAACTCATCTCTCTTAACTTGGCATTCTCAACGCTATGCTCAAGTCGAAATACATCATCCACACCTCGGTATAGAGGCTCTATCGACTACTTTGAAACTTTCTCTCAACAACTCCTCTACCGATGAATTAATTTGTGAGATGACTTCCAATGCATCTCAAAATAGATATCACATGCAATCACATCACCTCAATGTTTTAAGAATAAACAACTCGAAATTCCAGCACACACATTCATATACTTCCTCAAAGGGTTCTATCAATGACCATCCATTGTTGGAATCCACCCTTATTCTACTTTCTCTACACATAATAATTGGGAGACTCAAGGTCCTAGCAAAAGAATGTGAAGCCCAAAATTAAACTCAAGACTCCTACCATGAACTTCTCATATAGAAGATAGGGAAGCCTCAAATTAAATCCCTAAAATTCTCACAATCCAAACATACTCGCGCATTGACATCAACACAAAAACATTTCTTGATCCAATTATCTTTATCAAGATTCTAATTCTTAGAGAGTTACTTACTACGTCCAAGTCATTCATGGCAATAATCCAACAATCTCGGCTATCTCTTTAATCTCTTTAACGATCGGATCACTTTGCTAATATTACTCCCATTACAACACCATCATATTTCATCTACACAACCATAAGGTACTCAATCGCGACACTCTAATACATTGATCAAGATTTTCATACTTTGGATAATTCTATGTTCCATTGAAATGAACAAAAGAACTTGGACTACGTCTCGCTATAGATTCTACTAGTTGTAACCATGCAATCGAGTTTAACCTCCAAAGGCAACCTTCTAATGAGATAAACTCCTCTTAAATAACTATATTACGAAATTATTTCATCCTCCAATGCTCATCGAATAATTTCCAACCCAAAGTTTCACAACTACAATCATTAAACACCTCAAAAGACTCGATGAAGCGAATAGATTGATTCTTTCTCAAAAGAAAGAGCGAATGAAATCAATTTTCTTCAACTAGGAAAACATGTGCCACCATGATGAACAAAGGATCAAGAAAAATAGTCACTTAGGCAAAGTACTGGAAAACATAAGGGAAAATCAATAGTCGAGGGCTCAAGCCCTATTGAAAGCAAATACCAAACCACAAATGAGAAGAAGGTAATGCCCTTTGAAAATTTGATAAACTCTTATGGAACAAATGCATAAGGTTTAAGCACACCCAATTAAGCGCAAGTGGCGAAAGCGCGACTTAAATCTCAAATACTTTTACTTCACTCCTTCCTTTAACTAGGAAAGTTATTTTCGTGATTACTACATCACTTTGCCGGCTTAAACAAGATAAGCTCTTAAGACCAAATCATAAGAACCACTTAGAACCAATAAAATCTTTCAACGTCTCTTTGCTCAAAGCAGGACAAAGTTACCACATAACTCATGAGGTCCAAAGATAACAAGCGCAAAACTCGAAACACTTTCACTAAAAGCGATATCATGCAAATGATTTTTAGTTGAACATTATCATCACAACCACGATCGACAATCACACTAATCAACGAAATAATATGCTATTGGCGAGAATCATCAAATCTCTTAACACTCCATGAACTTTTGAAAAGAATCACAATGAACTACTTCATCATGTCTCTAAAATCTAAATAAGGTTACATATACTTGATCTAGGAAAACCTAGTGCAAAAACCTTATAATTGAAACAAACTCTTTCAACAAGATGATAATAGAACATGACAATCTCACCAATGTACACCAACAAATCTCGATTAGCTTTCATCCATTTAACTCTTAGTGACACTCGATGCCAAGATAGTACACACTAAATGCTCTCTAGCCACACATGGCACAAACATGATCCTACCTCTGTTTGCAACCTCAACAACGATTAAGAGGATATAATCGACATTCTAACTTATGATCGACAATTAGAATAAAATGTCCTTAACTTCAATAATATAGGACACATAAGTCAAGGTTTCACAGGCGATACATCATCGTTCATCTAGTCATTTAAACATGTTTCAATAATTTTTAGCATGGCAAGAATCAAGTAAAGCTATCATTTAAATAAGATCATCAAGATCCAAATAGAAGACAAATTCAAGATTAATATTTATCAAGACAACATTCGAACACATCCTTAACTTAACCATCACTAGCGGTTAGAATAAGCGAAAGAGGACCTAGATTTCAACTTATCTAACAAATTTATCAGATTATCCGATCGTAAAGATCAACACGATACATCCACATTTTTTCCACAATTCTTAACAACAATAGCTTCTTGAACAAATATGAACAACCTCTTATCTAAAACTCATCTGTACCAAATACAACGACATTTCACTTTAAGCAATTCACTTCCACGGATACTAGTTAAGAATAGATTATTTGCACAAAGCTAATAACCCAAATCGATAACTCATACCATAATAATTAATTCATTTAATTAACACCTCGTACTTAAGCATGTCAAGACATCACTTAAAGATTTTAACCTAATCTTTCGAAAAAGAGGCATTACATTCCAACACTGGAACTAATCCAAAGAAATACATAAAGTCAAAGCTTTCACATGTTAAAGAATTTGTGAAAACTTTGATTACCAGAATACTCAGTGAATAAATGATTCACATTCTCCAATAAGAAGGCGAACTCCCAAGAAAGATAAGTTTTTGCCGATATCCAACGATCCCAAGAACAACTTTAGACCCAGATCGGAGAACAAGTAGTCGACTTATGGAACCAAGAAAGTCAATGAGAACTCATTAGAAGAAATGTAAAACACTAACTCAAGAAAACTTCATCAAGCGCAACTATTACGGCGGCCACATACGGAACCAAGGAAGAGAATAATATTTTCTAAAGAATCTCACCCTCAACACTCCACTATGGTATTGGGGTAGATACTACTCTATTCTCGCTACCACAAATCTTTGGTGCAATCGACAAAGTCGGGGCCACAACCACGGCCTCCACTTCTTAACCTCCATCATCGACACGTTTAAACAATATAATCAATTATGATTATACATGATCATATCATGACAATCATAGAATAGATTCATAGATATGGAATATCATAACATATCATAGATTAACAACAAGAAAGATAATACAAAAGCAATTCAACAATTGCTCAGCGAATGAAACATAACAATAGAAATACGGAAACAATGGATTTCCCAACCCCACCTCTTGTGCACGATGTGTCAATTTAATATTCAATTACCACGGACCTAAAGCGCGCTCGATACCAAGCTGTAACACCACTGGCTGTTCGGAGCTAAGATGTCACCTAAAACATCTAACATACATCCATAATGCGGAAGAATTTGAACTAAGTATTTCAACTAAAGCAGACATTAAATTAAGCAGGACATGGTGAAGGTATCATTCCTTCACCTTCTAAGTTATTTATCACGATCATCAATAAAGAAGGTTCACACGCAGTAATAAATCAACATCCATGTGGAGAAGGTATCCTTCCTTCACCAATTATAATTTAATTATTACGATTCATCATTAACGAATGTAGATAGAACTAAATTTAATCTTGAACATGAATAGGATGATGTGAGCAGTAGTGCGTGTCTACTCCCTCCCAAGTGAGCCAACATCGGGTTACCTAAAATAAACAAACAACGCAAGAGTGAGTCCATGACTCGGCAAGTCTGATGAAAGAAAAGAACACATATACAAACAAGACATCACCATTTAAGAATGCGAACCTTGCATCGAGTGAACACTTATGAAAACATGAAATGAATGAATGTAATCAAGGATGGACTGCACACATGCATATCTGGTATAGTGAGTGACACACCCGTCGGTGTTCATAAGCCCGCACCTTAACAAAGTGCGGGGATCCAAGTCCTATATGAAGAACGTTTCATATAGGTGTCCAAAGCTGCCCATCTTTGGAATTGATGGGTCTTACGTGCCCATCTTCGGAATTGATGGGTCTTTCAATCCACTCCGTGGGCGGGACATGACAATGTCCAAATTTGCCCACATTGGAATGGTGGGACTTACAATCCACTCCCGTGGACATAACATGAATAAAGGATGCATGATATGAACATGAGCAGTGATAATACCATCTCTTAGTATATACTCCACATAATGAAAGAACATAACCAATTCGCATCTCGGGTAACACAATATGTCACACTATATTCATGAAAACATTCACAATCCACGGCACTCAAAAGCAACAAAGTACTTGCCTTCCGGCGTTGCGGGCGTTAGCGACAACGATGGCGCTCCCAAACCCGTAGCCTCGTGGCCTAAACAATTAAATAACGAAATAAGAACAACATAGAATCCAACCCGAATTAATAGTCTACAATACCCCCTTGAACTCCCAAGGAATCGCCATAAAACCTAATCTGAAAAACAGGCTGCAACCCAAAAGCGTGTGGGACAGCAGCACGAAAATGACAGTAGTTAATGGCGTGGGACTCGAAATGAGATGAGTCCAGATCCTACCTCATCTTAACGAACATATCTATAACATTCAAGTTGATGAGATTTCCCAATTCGGCCAATAAACTTCTCTAATAAAGAAAACAAAACAGCAGCACAGCTTCTGTCTGAACAAACAGGACAGCAATACTAAAACAACCATAACTTTTAATATACAACTCCGAATTGAGCGTTCTTTAACAATCTGAAAAGGTTATGAAATTACCTACAATAAACTAGTTGGCACGACATTCAAATTTTGCCTTTAACAAAAAGTGGCACACGGGTCAAAACTAAAGATAGAAACTGACATACAATCTGGACAGACTGATCTACAATCTGGACAGTCACAAAGAAAAGTGCATAACTTTTGATCTATAAATCCAAATGAGGTGTTCTTTATCAATCCTGAAAGCTAGTGATATCACCTTCAAAATTTGTTATGGGCAAGACCTCTGAATCACCCTCTAACTAGGCCATATATCAACCTAAACAGAGACTGCTAATTCTCGTCAGGATTCTGGACAGCAGATATTAAATCTATCATAACTTTTGACTCGAAAGTCGGAATTAGGTGATCTTGGCGGCCACCGAAAGCTAAGAACAATACCTACATATCTCTAGGAGATGGGAAACTCAGATTCGGCCTCTAACATCACAAAAAGTCCACGCAACAATCTGGACAGAATCGAATTTCTACCGCAGCAAATCGATCTAATCAAAATTGAACCAAAACACATCTACCACTAATCAAGCGATGAGGATCGGCACTCGTTACCCTTGTAGCAACCAGGACGTAGGTGGGAGAACCTTGAGAAGATGATCTTCCTCCTCCTTTCTCCTTCTCCCTTCTTCTCCTTCCACCATGGCAGCGGCACCTGAGACTTCTTCCTCATCTTGGTAGAGCAGCACGGAGGGGCTGCTACGATGCGCGTGCTCTGATCTGTGTAGTACTGTGCAGAGGGTAGGGTTTTGGGAAGGAGACCCCTTCTTGACTCCACTACAAGGCGGCCCACTTGGCTAGGACACCTTGGGCTAAAAGCAGAAGGTCAATCCTCTCTCAAATCTGAATTTTCTTTCAATTTTCCTCTAAACTTTAGTGCATTCAAATTTGAATAAATTTCTCTTCCAAATAATATGTTCTCTCTATTTGATATTCGAGGTATTACACCTCGTTCACCGTAATTTACAAATGTGGCCTCGTCTGATGGCAGTGTGCATGGCAGAGGTGGTAGCCACCTGCCACAGTGTGATAGTGTTGCCCGACCCCGGACGGCGGACTAGCCAACCTGTTTAATAGATTTTTTTTTAGATATAGAAAAAAAATTGCTCTGATGGTCATTGCGGGGGCCATGTACCAATTTTTCTCATTTTTTTTGTTTTTTTTTAAAATAAGAATTTTTTAATAACTTTTTTTTAAAAAAAAATTTGCTACAGTGGTGGGCGCGAGCCCACCTACGCTGCCACTGTAGCATTTTTTGTTTTCTGTTTTTTTTAAAAAAAAATATTTATGCATATTTTTTGTAAGAATTTTTAAATATAGTAAATAGGGTCTAAAAATTATGAATTTTTTTGTGGAGCCTTCTGACACAGTGTACTTGCTTGTGTAATATTTTCAAAATTTTATCCATTATGAATTTTTCTTGAAGATTCATTTAAATATGTTATAAATAGAGTTTGATGATTTCATATGACTTGGAATGTATAGAAAAAACGCTGCATTGCAACTCAATACATTCCAAGTCATATAAAATCATGAAACCCTATTTACAATATATTTAAATGAATTTTCGAGAACAATTCATAATGGATAAAATTTTGAAAATATTACACAAGAAAGTACATGTGTGAGAAAACTTCACAAAAGGTTCATAATTTTGGACCTATTTACTATATTTAAAAATTCTTACAAAAATATGCATAAATAATTTTTAAAAAAACAAAAGAAAAAATGCTACTGATGTACGCATGCGTGGCGTAGCGTGTGCCATGCGGCAATTTTTTTTAAAAAAGGTATTCATAAATTCTTATTTAAAAAAAAACAAAAAAGCGAAAAATTGGTACGATGGTCGGCGGGGTGGCGTGCGTGCGCCAGCTGTAGCAAATATTTTTTATTTTTAAAAAACAGGGGCGGCCAGTGCTGCGCGCGTGGTAGAAGCGGGCCGGTGCGCGCTGGGGCGGGCGGTGGGCGCCACCTCGATTTCGCGGTGCGCTCTTATCTGAGGCTATATTTGTAAATTACGATGAACGATGGCTAGTTTTGAAATTCAACTGAGCTACAGGGCCAGAAATGCAAAACTTTCTGTGTATGCGGTTGTTTGCTTCCCAAAAGCTCATGCCACCGGAGCTACTTAGTGCCTTTTTAAGCAACCTTGCTAGCTGTGCCTTTTAATCGAGGCAAGGCGGCATGGTGTGTTGCGCATGACATGGCGGCGCCGATGCGGCGCCGGACGTGGATGAGAAGGCCGGCACGGACACGGACGAGCTCGGCGACGACTACGGCGGACAGGCGGACAAACATCGGCGGCAACTCGTTGAACAACGATGGGGGCGAGAAGGCGGCGTCCGGCAATATTAGGCACGCCTAGTGTCGTGGTAAAATACTTCGCGTTAAATTGTGCTATCACATTACAATATTAGTTGTGCATGTTGTATATTAATCGTGAGCATGGCATCTATTTATGCATGTTTATTTGTAAAAATATTTTGGTAGCTTAAGAGCGGTGTAACTCTCCTGTTAGGACTTATTTGTGTGTAGGTGGGATTATGTGATTAATATTATGGATGCGAATGATTAGATTGTTGTAGCGGTTTATGTATATTGTTGGTCAGTGGATGCTAAATTAAAAATACATTGGATAAATTGATTGGTTGATATTATTTTGGAGTCACATGCAAAATTATGGTGATCTTAGATGATAAATTAATAGGAGGCACTACTACAGAAATAGTCATCACAGACGGTTCGGAACCGTCATCACATACGGTTTTCGAACCGTCTGGATAAGTTGGTCTCTGATAGCAGGTGGTTATCACAGACGTTCTACAAACCGTCTATGATATGAATATCACATACGGTTTTTTTATACAAACCGGCTGTGAATGCCAGTATAACAGATGGTTCTGTACACGAAACATCTGTGAAGTCAGAGTATCACGAGCGGTTACGTGTAAAACCGTCGTGAAAATCGATTATCACGAGCGGTTTCGGTAATCAACTGTACCAACCGGTCCTCGCGCTCGACCTTAGATCTCTTCCTACTCCTGTATGTGCAGTAGTCGTCTGCGAATCCATGACTCCAAGGTACGCTAACCCCAAGGCCTCGCGTGCGACCCGGGTGCTCCTTGTTTCCCAGGGCCGTAGAGAGTATGTCCTTCTCCCTGTCTACATGGAAGGAGTATTGGGATGTTTGGGCAGACAATTCACGCTGCAAGAAGTCATCATGTTATTATAGACACTATGAAGTTATATATGGAGTTATTAACAACTAGGTAGTTCGACATACTTACCACACGTTGAGACACTTCCTCGTTTGCCGGGTTTGTGAAAGAGATGCTGCCCGAAGACGAGACTTTTGCCCTCGCTTTTAACCGGGCTAGAGAGCAGGGTCGTGACATCAAGAAATCGTTCTCCTCGCGCCGCCATTAAATCGTATTTACTGCGTATCGGCGGTGCGAGTGCAATGCGGATGAGTGTTTCGTGTCGGAGAGCTTTGTGTGCGCGCTTTGCTCGTTAAATCGGGCGTCGTCTTCATAGCAACAAAGGCGTCCGTGTTTCTGTGTCAAATCCGTGCCGCGAAGGCGTCTAACCGTGTTCCGCGTGCCGTGACAAGAATGCTCTTGAGCGTCCTCCACGATTTATCGATCGTGAGCATCGCCGTCCGTTCCACACGTGCTATATGCGCTTACGGGATAGTGAACTTTTGTAATAGTTACATCACGGTCGCCTCTCGCTTCTTCGTCGAGATCCTTCCACCTTGGTGTGGTGATATGGACCCGTTTCCTTGCAAGTATCCGCACATGGTCGGAATCTCTCCGAGCTCTTGGGGCCTTGAGGGACCCCAAACTCACTAACCTCCGTGATGACCAGTCGGCCCACAGGCATCTTCGATTCTCCTCTGCCATCTCGCTTTCGTATCATTGTCGTCGACGGATTAGGCGGCGAAGATGGTGCCTTTGCCATCTGCGGCATCAGCGACGGCGGCGAAGATGGTGCCTCTGCCATCTTGCTTACTTGCTATCTATATAATTTACATATGCATAAATATGTAACAATAATTAATTCCAACAGATCATACTGGAGTGTACCATTTACTTCATGCCGTGGAGGATTGGCATGAAGCAAAGTACACTCAAGTGTCGAGATCGACGAAGGAATGCTAAGCAAAGGTTTAATGCTTCATGTACAGAAGAATAGCCTTTAATGAAGACATAGAAACAAAATAGAATCAAGTAATAAGAACAAATAAAAACATATTTGTTGCTGACAAATTGCTCTCAGTTGACAAATTGCATAAGACATAGTCTTTGCAATCTCGATCCTCTATCAAAATCTCTTCACCAATCAATTTTGATAATTACAAAACAGATCTTGAGCTCAAACTACAACACATAAAGCATTCTGTAAACAGAACATCTAATCATATGTCTTCAGAATAATTCACAAATTTACATCAACAATAAGCCTAATTGACAGATTAAGAATAGAAATATGCTTAAGCTCAAGTCTTGTTTCTAATCATCTATTTGATTTGATTTGACTATCATCACAGAAAACATACAAGTGTATGTTAATTCCACTATAACTGAAAACAAAAAGTATAAAGGCTACTAATTATAACTAACCATATAAACCAATATGCTTAAGCTCAAGTCTTGTTTCTAATCATCTATTTGATTTGATTTGATTATCATCACGAAAACATACAAGTGTATCTTAATTCCGTTATAGCGAAAACAAAGAGTACAAAGGCTACTAATTATAGCGACCATATAAAGCAATATGCTTAAGCTCAAATCATTTGTAATTATCTATATGATTTCAGATTTTGACTATCATCACGAGCATCAACAAGGCATCATCGAACCCATCACAAAGCATCAACAAGGCATCATCAGAACCCATCACGAGCATCAACAAAGCCCATCATAGAGCAACAACAAGGCATCATCGGAACCCATCACGAGCATCAACAGAGCCCATCACAGAGCATCAACAAGGCATGATCGGAACCCATCACAGAGCCCATCACGAGCATCAACAAAACCATCACAGAGCAAGGGAGGCGCGAGAGAGGAAGTGACAGTAAGAGCAAAACCTAGTGTTGGGCGTAGAGTCGGAGGTGTCGGGCGAAGAGGTCGGGCGAAGAGGTCGGGCGCGGCGTGGGGTGAAGAGGTCGGGCGTCGGTGTTGGGGCGAAAGGTCGGGGCACCGGTGTGGGTGGCGCCAGGTCGAGGCGGCGGTGTCAGGTCGGGCGCGGTGTCGAGGTTGGAGCGGCGGTGAGCAGGTGAGCCCTAGAGGAGGCAAAGAGTGCGTGATAAACTCGAGAGTGCGGAGAGGAAGTAGCGAGTGAGCAAAACCTAGTGGTTCCCACCTTATAAAGAGGCTATCATAGGCGGTTATTTAATATAACCAAATGCGCGATAAGAATCATAGACAACTCTAAATAATAATAAATGCGTGATCGTTCCATATCACGAGGCGAATGTATTCTGGCAAATGCGTGATATATCACGAGCGGTTCTTCAATAAAAGCTATGCATGATAAACTCATATCACGAGCGTTTTGTTTATAGAACCGTTTGTGATAAACTCATATCACGAGTTGCCAATAGGTTTTGTCGAGCTATCACGAGCGGTTACGAAATATAGCTATGCGAGATAAGCTCATATCACGAGCGGTTCTATATTAGAACCGTCGCGATTCATTGTCCTGACGGTTATATAATAGAGCAAATGCGTGATAGCTGACAAAACCTATTAACAATCATGGTATCCTCACAAAACACAGTGACAAGTATATATGATGACAAGCTCATAACACATTTGACTTCAAAAACCAATTTTCGGTTACAATGAACATCCACATTGACATCAATATCAAAATATATGAGAGATTATAAGTCCATAAGACATGATATTATGGAATAAATTAATTACAATGGACTAAATTCTTAATTAAAATATAGCCCTTCATGATGATCGACGCGCATATAGCTAGCTTCCTCACTGGGTTCTTCCTCGAGACTGATGCCATCTTCGAAAGGAGGCAACTCGTCAAATTGATTGTATTCTTACTCGTCCACTACATTCTCAACTCCGACAATCCTTCTTTTTCCATGAAGAACTACGTGGCGTTTCTTATTTGTCGGGTCGGTTACTGTAACATCCTCATTTTCAACTTGTGTTTCAATGTAAGAAAATGAGTAGAAATTAAAACTTTTCTTTCACCCTTCTGTTGATGAACTTTTCTGAAATTCTTGCAAAGGAATTTTGGGAAATTCAAAATAAAAAATCCTCATTTCTCTCAAGTCAAAACCTCCTTGGTGAAATCTTGTGGCAAACCCTTGGAAATAATTTTCCTTGGTTCTAGGTTTGCTTGGTGACACCTCTGAATTACCTCATGATTCTAAAAAATTATTGGTAATTTTGGAGGCAGGGTCAAACCAGTCAAAAGCTTGGTCAAACCCTAGAACCAACCTTTGGGAATTTCTTGAGAAAAATGCGTTGCATGAAAATCTCTGGAAAAATTTATGCGAGTTTATACTTGGATCAACAACCTCACTAAAATTTCCTAATATTTGGAGTTGAATTGCTACCTCAATTAAAACCTCAAAGTCTCATTTGCAATTCAAACTCAAACCGGTGCTTGTTCCTCGGGCTCAAGTCGGGACTCGAGCTGTTCTGCCGTGGTCGACTCGACCAACTGCGGCGCGCCCTAAACCGATCAATCGCGCGTGCATCGTGGACCGTTGGATCTCCATCAAAGCGGTCCTTGTTCGTGGAGACCTTGAGACCCCGATTGCCCTCTACGGTTCTCGGTAGTTGGATCTGATCCAACGCCGTGGAGCCGTGCCGTTTCACGTCGATGCGTTTTGAATAACGATCGCATCGCGCCGTTCAAGTCTAATCCGACGACCAACATCTTTTGAGGTTGGGCTCAACCCACTCAGCTGTTGGGCTCGTACCTCTTTGCTCTTTTTCGGCAGGTGGGCCCGACATCGCTCTTGGTAAATCTTCCTCCTCTCGCCCGTGCGTGCGTGTGGTGAGGTCGCGGAGAGAGCGAGGTCTTGCGCCTCACAACAACACACGCATTAATGGGTGCGAGCTTGCCCTCTAAGTCGCTCCTCCAATGCTCCCATCCTCTCGGTGCCTTTGACCTCCACGACCGAGCTCCAGCAGGGAGGTTGTCGTTGCTCCTCTTAGCCTCGACTTTTAGTAGCCCAGCTCCCCCTTGGCCTCATTTCGCACCTTTTGCAAGTCCTAAGCTCTCACTCTGGGAACCAAATCGTATAGCGCCAGAGTCACCTTCCGCCATTGTTGGCATGAGCTCCTCATCGCCGGCGGTGCTCGAGTCCCAGCCCCTCTTCTAGCATCATAGCGTTCCTTCGACCTCTGATGCGGTCCCTAACTTGGTTTGGCTTATGCTCGCGAGGGAGCGGTGAATCAAAATGCAGACCTGTTTCACCAAAATCGCCGCCTCGTCCTCCTCCTCCCGTAAGGTTGCCCCCTCCTCCATTCGGCGCTCTTGGACCTTGGTGAATCCTTGAGAGCTAAGCTGCACCACTCTGGCCCTCTTTGCGCGGGAGCTTTTCTCTGCATCGTCTTCCTCGGCTCGGCATAGGCCGCCGTCACGAAGCGCTGCGACCTCCCTTGGACCTCCTCGGCGGGTGAGCTCGCGATGACCTCCCAAAGCTTAAGCTCCGGGTAGTTTAGGTCGCGGTGAAGTTTTTCTCTGTTTCGTTGTTCCGTACCTAGTCCCGCCTCGTTCGGCTCGCCGGCGATTTGAAGTCGTCTCGGCGACAAAACTACCCTCAAATGTTAGCAATGGTATTGCGAACATTTTGCCCCATTCACCGTGCCACCTTGGCGTGGCCGGCGACAACGAGCGGTGACCAAAGCGGTGTCTGGTCTTTGTCGTGATTTTGTCAAGTCACTGGACCTCCTCGGGGTCATCGTGACCCTCCGAACCTCCGTGTTAGATCCGCACCGTAGGATCTTGTGCAGTAAAAGCTTTTGTCCCAAGACCTCTTTAGCTTTAATCCTAGCCCTTAGTGATCTCTTCGTGTTTAGATCTAGCAGTAGATCCTTGGTTACCATAACCGCTTAAGTCCTAGGACCTCCTGTGGTGATCTTAGCCGCTCATGACCTCTTCAATGTTGGTGGGACCGTTAGATCTCCTAGTCTAAGTCTCTAGCTGCCGGGACCTCCTCTAATCGTATCTGGCCGTTAAAGACCTCAGTAGGCTAGATCTCGGCCGATGGGATCACCCTCCACCTTGGGGTCCTCTTTGCAAAGACCTCCTTGAGGTCCTGCATGCGAAAAGACCACCCACAGTGGGTGTTATCAAGACCACCCTCTCGGACCACCCACAGAGGTCCTCTTTGCAAAGACCACCCACAGTATTTTGTAAAGAGAACCTTCAAAACTACCTTTGGGGTCCTCTGTGCGAACAGACCTCCCTGAGGTCCTCTTTGCAAAAAGACCACCTCGGGTCCTTATCAAGAAACCGCAGGACCTCCCTCGCTCCATCTTAGCCGTCCAGACCTCCCTCCGCTCAGATCTGGACCGTTCATGACCTCCTCGCGGAGATCTGAACCGTCCAGACCTCTCTCTGTTAAACACCTGTCGTGTAGGACCTCCCCGTGAAGATCATGGCCATCCATGACCTCCTCGATGAGATCCTAGCCATCCAGACCTCCTCTCTTAGACCTCCACCTTAGGACCTCCTCCTGGAGCTCGGGACCGCAGATCGGATCGGCGGCCACGACCTCCCTAGTGCGCGAGGAGCTCCTTGCGCGTCTTTGTGCATCCGGTGGTCGAGGCCGTTGGATTCAATATCAGCAGTTCCGACCTCCTCCTTTCTCTCGATCTGACGGATCTCGAGAGCTCCAAATTTTCAAAGTGTTTAAATGTTCTAGTTTTCAAATGTAAATAACTATTTCGTTTTAACTCCTTTTGAGAAATTCAAAGCATGTTAGCTCTGTCGTAGCATAAACTTTAATTTGAGTATGGTTTTAGACTCTATTGCATGTGAGAAAATAGTATAAACTAGGTTAACTTGTTTCAACCTAAAATGTGGTCTAAAATTCATTGAAATTTGTAAAATACATAACTTATTCTCTGTAATTCCAAACTGAGCAAACTAAATTTTGTTAAAACCCTCTAAGATTGTCTTGTAGTGTAGAATAGGTCTTAATATGATCCTTGCCACTGAAATTAATGATCTACTAGTTTGAACTTAGAAAAATCATAACTAATTCGTTATAACTCCAAATGATGTGAACTCAACTTTCTTGTCCTTAGGATGACATTATCTACCTACCATAAAATTTCAGACCTTAAATCATTCTAGAAATTTTCGCCATAAACGATACGATAATTAATTTTATTGAATTAACGGTGAGAGAACTTAGTTTAGCCATAACTTTTCATATTTAGTCCAAAGACTTAATTCTTGTTCCTAAATTTGTCTAAAATCTTAATCTTGCTGTTATAGAAATGTTGTTGTTTTGGATATCTTTTGCTGTTGGGTTTTATTTGGAGTTTTGTTCTTAATTGGTTATCGCCTTTTAGCGTAGGGTTAGGAAGGAATTATTGTTTACGTGAGTGATTCCTCTGCGGCAAGAAAGTGATCTCTGACAAGGCAAGCGGTTTGATCATTTCCCCTTGATCCCATTACTTTCAAAGTCTAATATTTTGTTTAACTTGTATGTATGCATGCTTTTGTGTCAATGATTACTTTTGCGAATGGAGTAGCTAATCCTATTGCATTGTTTCCCTTAAATTGTTCACCCCTGCCCTTTGCCTTGGAATATTATCCTCACTGGTGAATTAGAGCCGGTGAATGATTTAGGGCCTTTTATTTGTCTTTACGATATGTTGCTTAGCAATGCTTAGTTGTCGGTAGTATTGGCGATCATCGACTTAGTCGATGATCTTGATCACAAATGTTATTATTATTCCATTATGTCCAACCTTGTGTTTTACCAATTTACAAATCAAAACTCAAAACAAAAATTATATCTTGATTTGGGCACAATGGTATGTTGGTGTGATCTTACAGGTGTGATTGGAATGGTGCCTAAGTCCCTAAGGACCGAGTTACTTGTGCCATTGATCCAAGCAATTGTTGCGTGCCAACCACACGAGGGGGGGTATGGGACCTCTCTTGACTAAGTACTTTGGGAGGTGTTAATTATGAGCTGGTCGGTGGGTGTGTGCGTGTGTGTCTTTGTGGTGTGCGAGGAGCATTAGCGGTCGGTTAGGTTGTCTAATGTATCCTTCTCCGTGGGTTGCGGCTCTTAATTAGCATCGTCCATTGGAAGCGTCTTGTAGACTTAGCGGGTGCACGCATACCAAAGGAAGTATGCTAACCGTGGTGGTGGAAAGGCGGTCTATCGTGTGGGTACATTGGTGCACCTGCGAGTTAAAACTATTCGAATAGCCTCGTCCTAGGTTATGGACACGCTTGGTTATTTCCACAAGAACTAGACTACAACCTTTTAAAAACTTAAACTTGACATGGGTGGTATGAAGGGGTACTTCATGCTATTGTTGTGGTGACTATGGGTTAGTCACTTCTAGGTTGGTGTTGTCATCTATCTATTGTTATAATTGTCTCTCTTTTATTTGAACAATAAAAATTAATTGCAAACTACTTTGAATCTATTACCTTATTGCAAATGAAAACTTGCTTCATCTTTGAAAATAAGTCGAGCCTCATCCACTTAAATAAAGCTTGCATGTAGTTAATTATAGTTACATTTATCTCACACGTCGATCTTGCAGTACAAAAACAAGTTTTGTACTCATCTGCTTTGCTTAATATTAATTGTTGCAGAGGAAGAAGGTGAGCCCCAAGGGCCTCACTTTTGTGGTGTGTTCTTGTGCTGTTTGGGACGATTAGCTTAGCGGTCGGTTGGTTGCCTTGTGGGTAAAGGCACACCGATTGGCTTTTGTTTATTGCCATCTTATGGCCCTTTTGCTTCATTGTTTAAATTAGTTACTTATGTGTTATTTGGCGGTCGGCCTCTCTTTTGTAATAACTCTCTTTATATTATCTATGTCTTTCGATTTGTTGCTTTTGCTTGGCTCTATGTGTATGAATGGAATTGATGCATGATTTTGTAACAGGTGTGTATCTGCATTTATGGGAAGTATACATATCTCGAGAACTTAGTTTATTTGATTTGTCTTTATTAGGACCAAGTGGATGGTTAAGCAGTACAAGCCGAATAAACGGGGTCCTCACAAAGTTGGTATCGAGCCATTAGACCGTATTAACCAAGCTTGATCGTCTTTTAGGATATTTTGGAAAACTTAATTTCAAAGTATCAAATGATTTATGAAAGCTTAAGTAAGTTCTCAGATTTTATTCCTTACCTATCTTAGCTTTCTATCTCATCTTTCTCTAATTGAGTTTTAAAAATTGTTTTCCTCTCATCTTCTTCTAAAAAGATAGTGTTATCGTTTAAATTGGGTTTTGGGACCAATGAGTTTGGCAAATTGAAGTGTTAAGCTGCCCTCTACAAGGTTTTGAAGCTTCCGAGTTGAAGATTTCAATTAGGAGGCTTGGATCACGAAATCGGACAGCGATCATTCAATTTCGGACAGCAAGCTTGAAGGTTCTAAATAGGATAGACAATGAGAGTTAATCAACTAAAACTTGTGGGAATAAAGGGTAAGAGTGATATTAGTTGGCTAAGTATCTAACTCCCGTAGTAGTGGTTTTACCTGCTATTTAGTTATGATAAGACTTAAGTGGTGTGCTGAAATTTATATTCCTAAACCGATTGCTCGTCTTTCCATACGAGTTAGTAAATGCAGGGAAGTTGCTCTTGTGATTGAAACTTTGTGCTGATTTTGTGGTTGTTTTGGTCCTTTTGAGTTCATCTCCTAATGAGTTATTGTTTCTTTGCTCTGAGCTTTGGGTTTAATCCTTGTCCATCTTAGAATCTATCCCACTCCAACTTTACTGAACTCCTAGTCCTTGGCTTTTCTTTGCACCTTTCGACTTCTAGTTTCGGGTTGCTTTGCTAACCTATCTCTTAAATAGCGGGATGTCGGGACATACCCAGCGGTGGAGTTTGTTCCCATTGCTGAGGAGCGGCATTTGCCTCCTTTTTCATTGGTTATGGTGAAGGGAGCCATGTCGTCGAAGGTCGTGAACTAGGAAAGGTCAAGGTGCATCGATGTGGTGAGGAAGGACACTACAACAATGAGTGTGTTCTGACTTGCCCAAAGCGTGGCGAAGACCACTTGCACTGGAAATTGTCCATTGCCGAATCACTTGTTTCCTCTGCGAGGAAGCAATCACTATCCCAAAGAGTGTAGTTTGAACAAGGTGATCTCAAGTCGTTAGAACTTCAACGATTGCTTCTTGGCCGTCTGTAAGCGCGACAACCGCCAATGCCTCCAAACGGCGAAGTTCTGGATGATTTGTCTCTGAAGCTGGGACAAATTACCGATCTATACCTTCCTAACTTTCAGATTGTGGTGAAGATCCGGGTTGTTCTTTGGGCGAGAAGAAAGCTAAAGGATCGTCATGGCGTCGTGAGATAGTGATGTCACTTGTTTCTTTTGCAACAACAAGGGGCACTATGCGCTAATTGTCCTAAAGAAGTGCAGCCACCCCTTGTCCTCCGAAAGCGTGTCTCGATCTTGGGCGCTGCGAGTGTGAGCGGCCTCGTAACCTGGCGAAGTCACTTGTTTCATTTGCAAACTCGAGGTCATTATGCTTTTAATTGTCCTAGGAGCTTGCGACAACCTCTCGATTCTTTCGCGGCTGTGATTCGCTCGCATGCACTGCGAACATCGTGTATTTGGAGGTCGTCCGTGCTCAAGTCAATCCCATCCTGTTGGGAAAGCTCGGGAGGTACCCAGGCGTCGCGTAAGGTACACTTCTTAGCCCTTACCCTAATACTATTGTATTCAATTCAGACATTTCATTCCACGATATCCCCATCTTTTCTCTGCTTTTGGTGGCATTTGTTTAGCTCTTTTATCGGTGCTCGGTACCACCCTAGTTTGAAAGATCTTGCTAATCTATCTCAAACCCCAATTTACCTTCCGGGATGTCGTCATTTGTTTGACTAAGCGGTACTCTTCCTTCCCTTTA
Source organism: Ampelocalamus luodianensis (assembly GCA_036346255.1). Taxonomy (NCBI): domain Eukaryota; kingdom Viridiplantae; phylum Streptophyta; class Magnoliopsida; order Poales; family Poaceae; genus Ampelocalamus; species Ampelocalamus luodianensis. The sequence goes on from CM070625.1 coordinate 40,079,370, forward strand.
TATCCTAGGGCATCGCATACCAGTTTTTGCCTCAAATCCCTGCGGCCCCAAAGGGGCGCAGCTCCTCTAATCAACTAGCTCCGGAGGGATGACTCCGTATAGCTAGTTAGCAGGCTGAGTTTCCGTTGTTAGTGGAATTAACCAGACAAATTGTTCCGGAATTGACCAGACAAATCGTTCCACCAACTAACAACGGCCATGCACGACCACCCTTAGAATCAAGAGAGATCTCTCAATCTTTCAGTCCTTGTTATATCACGGACTGGTAGTTTCCTCGTGTCGACTAAAATGACACGTTTCCTACCACTCGAACCAAGATTCATGCGGTCACCTAGCGGAGCTCTATATCGCGGATCGTGAGCTTGCATGAGTGCTAGAAAGACGAACAACTCGATCGTGGTTCCACCTTCACTTCGATTCGGCATAGCTTGCAAGAAGCTACAGGGCGAGAAGATCGTCTCGTGCGGACTACCCTCCTTCTTTTAGAGTAAAACAAATCTCGGACGAGATTTTTGTAAGGGGAGGTTTGTAACATCCTCATTTTCAACTTGTGTTTCAATGTAAGAAAATGAGTAGAAATTAAAACTTTTCTTTCACCCTTACATTGATGAACTTTTGAAATTCTTGCAAAGGAATTTTGGGAAATTCAAAATCAAAATCCTCATTTCTCTCAAGTCAAAACCTCCTTGGTGAAATCTTGTGGCAAACCCTTGGAAATAATTTTCCTTGGTTCTAGGTTTGCTTGGTGACACCTCTGAATTACCTCATGATTCTAAAAAATTATTGGTAATTTTGGAGGCAGGTCAAACCAGTCAAAAGCTTGGTCAAACCCTAGAACCAACCTTCTGGAATTTCTTGAGAAAAATGTAGTGCATGAAAATCTCTGGAAAAATTTATGCCAGGTTTATACTTGGATCAGCAACCTCCAGCTAAAATTTCCTAATATTTGGAGTTGAATTGCTACCTCAATTAAAACCTCAAAGTCTGTTGCAATTCAAACTCAAACCGGGTGCCTTGTTCCTCGGGCTCAAGTCGGACTCGAGCTGTTCTGCTTCGTGGTCAGGCTCGACCAACTCGGCGCCGCCTAAACCGATCAATCGCGCGTGCATCGTGGACCGTTGGATCTCCATCAAGCGGTCCTTGTTCGTCAGAGACCTTGAGACCCCGATTGCCCCTCACGGTTCTCGGTAGTTGGATCTGATCCAGCGCCGTGGAGCCGTGCCGTTTCACGTCGGTCGTTTCGAATAACGATCGCATCGCGTGTCCGTTCAAGTCTAATCCGACGACCAACATCTTTTGAGTTGGGCTCAACCCACTCAAGCTGTTGGGCTCGTACCTCTTTGCTCTTTCATGGCGTGGGTGGGCCCGACATCGCTCTGGTCGTCTTCCTCCTCTCGCCACGTGCGTGCGTCTCGAGGTGGTCGGCGGAGAAGCGAGGTCTTGTCGCCTCACAACAACTCACCGCATTAATTGGGTGCGAGCTTGCCCTCTAAGTCGCTCCTCAAGCGCTCCCATCCTCTCGGTGCCTTTTGACCTCACCACGACCCGAGCTCCAGCCGGGAGGTTGCTGTTGCTCCTCTTCGCCCCTCGACTTTTAGTAGCCCAGGCTCCCCCTTGGCCTCATTTCCGCACCTTTGCAAGTCCTAAGCTCTCACTCTGGGAACCAAATCGTATAAGTGTGGAGTCACCTTCCGCCATTGTTGGCATGAGCTCCTCATCGCCGGTGGTGTGTGGGCTCCCGGGTTATTGTAAATGTACTTAATTAAATTCATACTGATAACATGATTATTAATGAAGGAGCGATCGTCCCTCAATTAAAGATCATGCTAAAAGTATAAATTCAACAAGTAACAATTACAATAAGCAGGATCCCGGATATATATATCTCACAATGGTTCCCGGGATCAATGACCATTGCATATATATATCCTTTAACAACATTGCATCATACACATACAAGTCGTACATTTGCATAATTAAACATAAGCTTACATCATTCGGTTTAGTACTACAATATTAAGTGACTTGGTCACTTCAAAAGTTTCTGTGAGCGAAACAAAGTAAAATCCACCAATGGCCTCATCCACCCATGAGCAATTGCGTGGAGGAAGAAATAGCGTTACTCGTTAGCGTCACCACGATCGGCGCTAATGGGTACTTCATAAAAAACCATCCTCACTGCAACAATAGGTGGTAGCACCTTAGTACGGAAGGTACTCGGCCAAGTCTTACACAAACTAATAAAAGAAAGTGGTTATTAGAGCCTAATCAAAGGAGTAAAGTTGTTACATGCATAAGCTTACAACGAGGAAGGTATAAAGGTTCAAATTTGCATAAGCGATACATCTTAACCTACAGCGGCTAAATTTTGATAAAGCAATTTAATAAATCAAAGATAAAGTAAACGATAAGTAAATACATTAAATGTAAGCAGATGAGATGCATGATTCCTCATGCCATCGAAAATAAACCAAAACCAGATTTTTGAAAATCAAAACCTCTATCTGGTGACATCAATTCAAGTTATCGTCCATGACCGTGGACACGGCTATTGAAGCAGTTTATACCTGCGAGGTGTACATCTTTACCCACATGACTTAGCTAGCCCGTTGTCTTGGATGCCTCCGAATGATGACATACTTCCTTTGGTATGCCGGCCGGGAAGCTAAGATTTGGTATTTTCAACAAGCCAATACTATTGAGTTGGACCCCATGTGTGCATTGATCCCACTAGTGTAGGCTATACCACCTACTAACCACGGGCACACATGTTGTGTCGATAATCTTGATCCAAACAATTTAAAGCAATTGGGCTCCCCACCCATAGTAGAATGCTATCGGCACCATTAGGTATCGTATATGCGACGAGGCACATATACGCCCTCACCCTCCTAAGAACATCGATCTGACATACAAAGCTCACATGGCATAAAACGCAGTCCTCGGACCAAGCATCTATGCCATACAAGGCCAATACACATATCCTTACTCTCCTGTTTCCAACTCAATAGTCTCAACATTTTACTTAACCAAGCAGCGCCCATACTTTGCATGTGGAAGTGCGTGGGGACTTGAATTGAATAATCGAGTTTGGTCCTTAATTAACCGGACAAGTCCACCACAAAACCCAATCTAGTGCACAAAGCACCATCACTAGCTTCCTCTTGTCGGATCAATTTGAATTTCAAATACAAGGCTGATTTAAAGAAACTGGACAAAGAGTTTAAAATGACAATAGTTCAGTGGTGATTCCCATGTTTGACAAGATATGCTTGTCAAACTCTAAAATCTCTAGACTGCATATCTAAGCCAAATTTGAAAATAGACCATATAGTATACAATACTACACTAGGGTTGAGTGTATGGTCATAATTAAGATAATCCACCATGTCAGGTTATAGCTAGCTATTACAAGTCACATTTTGTATTTTCAGAAAAATAGCATGCACAGATATCACTGGATTTGTAAAAACTATGGTACAAAATCTGGGTTCAATATGGTGCAAAGAGGATGCTTGCCTTGGTAATAATAGACTTCTGTTGCAGGTTCTGGTTGCTCAGAAAAAGATTCAATTGCTTCAACAGAACCAGATTCTAAAAGGAACAATAAGATCCAATAAATACCAAAACTGACAATAAGTCCAAAATAGAAGAAAATGCATGATCAATCTAGAAGTGCATGATTACAGTATGCTTAAGTCATAACTACCCATAATAATGATAATAATACATCATATAGCTCACTTTGTTTTCAAAAAGAGAAATTAGGTTTCAGTGCAAAACTCCGGTTTAGTTGTAAAAGAGTGAAAACAGGATGATTGCAATTTTGGAAAAGAAGTATAGATCATGCAAAAGTCCATAAATGAATCTTAGCATGATCCTTTAGGTAATTAACATCCCAAACTAATCTTAGTCTAACCTAGTCGGTTAGATCACAAAAACTAAAGCAAACACCTATTTTGTCGGTTGGCCGAGCAAAGAAGCAGACATATTTCAACTAAGAGTCAAAATAGATGATGGCAAGAATGGAAAGATCAACTTGCCATGCTGCTGAGGTTTAGTCAAAACCTAAATAAGATGATAGGTTGACAGGAAGAACCTAGGTCTTGAAAATGACATGAAAGACCGAAAGGTATAATATCAACTTTTGGTTTAAGGACAGTTGAAAGCTACGATGCTTAAAAGAATGATTCTTAGCAGCTCTAAGGTTCTTAAGATGTTCAAGATGTCGAAACTAGGGTTTTTGGCTTACCAGAGGAAGGAAGACACCCAAGTTTCTAAAATCTGGATGTTGATCAACAGAGAGATGGACGATGGTTCAACCTACAAAGGATGTCAAATCTTTATGGTAAGGTGGAACCAGTGCTTAAAGTGGATAAGCAATGAACAAGAAGCAAGAAACTCCACTGGTCAGCAAGAAAAGGATGAGCTTCTTCGGTCAACAATGGCAACAAGGAAAGCTAGGGTTTATATATGGGTGTTGAGCTCTGAGCAAGAAGGAAAGATCTAGAGTTGATGAGGTGTCCATTTAGCTAAACATCCAGAAAATTAGTGTATAATCTTTTGATAAATCCTCTCCCTGCTCACAAAAATGGCTGTGTGAGATAAGGAAGAAGAGAGGCAAAATATGACATGTGGGTCAGCGGCGATCCTGACCCAGCGCACCTCGAGAAAGGCTCAAACAAATGTCGTGCGTCCGATTGGAAATGAGCGGCTACGATAAATAGATAGATTAAATGATTTGAATCGGTACGATTAATATGGACCGCACGATCTAGATCTACCGATCGGGATTAAGCGAAATCCAGAAGGGTTGCGGAGCTCCGCTTTCAAAGAGAGCGTTGGATTGAAATCCAGCGATCAATTAAAAGATATACACGTCACCCTTTTAGATCGATGGCTTAACACCGTTGGATTTGATTTCTACGGTCGAGGATGTAAAAATGGAACCGGATGGTCGATTGCATACACGCTCGGGCCACCGATCGAAATCCAGCGATCCACCGATTTTGGGCTTTAAAGGCCCACGGTCAAAAAGGTGTCTGTAGTAGGATTGAAATCAAGGCCGCATAAGCGCACGCCTCGATTTCAAATAGGAATAAGCGACACCGCTAGATCAAGGATGGAGGGCCACGATTGTGCGGGGATCGGAGTCGTCAGAATGCATACACTAATCGAGCCACACGATGAAGATCCAATGGTCTGAGGAGTGCGGGCTTTATAACACGCGGAAAAAGGAAAAACCGTAGGATTTGAATCTAACGGTGAGATAAAGCGCCTTTAAGTTTAAAACGAAAAAGCGCCACGGTTGGATTAGAAGCGAGCGGTGGAGATTGATTAAGGATCGGAGTCGTCGGTTGCATACACCGATCTCGCGCGTTAGATCGATATCAACGGTGGAGATTAAAGTGTACACGTGGATGACTCGCGGTGTTATAACCGCGTTCGATTGAAGATCAACGGCTCATATCACGTGTGAGCTTTGGGCTCGCGTTGGGGCGTGACCGAGCGGACCAAATGGTTGGTTGGACCAAGTCCACATGAGGCTGAGTCATAGCGATACTAAGTTTGAGTTTGGACCGGTTTGGTTGACCAAGCGGTATTCAAATATTTAAAAGGTTTGGTGGGCTTTAAAAATAGCAAATAAATTCATAAAATCATGCAATTTTCTTGTAAGCTCTTTGGGATAACATATTTCCCAGAAAAATTTCATAAACCACATTTTCACTTTATAAAATACATAAATATTGATTTCAGGCCGAAAATATTTATTTAAAGACCATAAATTTTCTTTAAGTCCAAATAATTTCTAAAAATGCAACAAAAATATTTTTAGCCAAGATAATTTGTCTAGGCTTTAATAAAATACTTCCCAGTCATAATACAAGTTTTATCTGTATTCCTTTAAATATTCAAAATAAGCCTTTGGACTTTAGCTAAAGGAAGGTTTTATTTGTAGCAACAACTCCCAAGCGACATTAAAACGGTAATGATATGAGCAGTGAGACCATTCTTGTTCATAATCGATTATTACTGTTGATAAAATTGGGGCATTTACGGTGCTCGGTCCCTGGCCCCTCTTCTAGCATCATAGCGTTCCTTCGACCTCACTGTGCGGTCCCTAACTTGGTTTGGCTTATGCTCGCAGGGAGCAGCTGAATCAAGGTACGGGCCCTGTTTCACCGAAAATCGCCGCCTTCGTCCTCCTCTCCGGTAAGGTTGCCCCCTCCTCCAATTCAGCGCTCTTGGACCTTCGGTGAATCCTTCAGGAGCTAACCGCACCACTCTCTGGCCCTCTTTTGCGCAGGAGCTTTTCCTCTGCATCGTCTTCTGAGGCTCGGCATAGGCCTTCGTCACGGAGCGCTGCGACCTCCCTTGGACCTCCTCTGGCCCAGGTGAGCTCGCGATGACCTCCCAAAGCTTAAGCTCCAGGTAGTTTAGGTCGCGGTGAAGTTTTTCTCTGTTTTCGTTGTTCCCGTACCCTAGTCCCCGCCTCGTTCCGGCTCGCCGGCGATTTGAGTCGTCTCCGGCGACAAAACTACCCTCCAAATGTTAGCAATGGTATTGCGAGCGTTTGCCCCATTCACCGTGCCGCCTTGGCGTGGCCGGCGGCAGGCGGTGACCAAAGCCGGTGTCTGGTCTTTTGTCGTGATTTTGTCAAGTCCTTTGGACCTCCTCGGGGTCATCGTGACCCTCCAGAACCTCCCCGTGTTAGATCCGCACCGTAGGATCTTGTGCTGTAAAAGCTTTTGTCCCAAGACCTCTTTAGCTTTAATCCTAGCCCTTAGTGATCTCTTCGTGTTTAGATCTAACAGTAGATCCTTGGTTACTGTAACCGCTTAAGTCCTAGGACCTCCTGTGGTGATCTTAGCGCTCATGACCTCTTCAATGTTGGTGGGACCGTTAGATCTCTAGTCTAAGTCTCTAGCTGCCAGGACCTCCCTCTAATCGTATCCTGGCCGTTAAAGACCTCCGTAGGCTAGATCTCAGCCGATAGGATCACCCTCCACCTTGGGGTCCTCTTTGCAAAGACCTCCTTGAGGTCCTACGTGCTGAAAAGACCACCCACAGTCGTGTTATCAAGACCACCCTCTCGGACCACCCCAGGGTCCTCTTTGCAAAAAGACCACCCACAGTATTTTGTAAAGAGAACCTTCAAAACTACCTTTGGGGTCCTGCGTGCGAGCAGACCTCACGAGGTCCTCTTTGCAAAAAGACCACCTCGGGTCCTTATCAAGAACCCGCAGGACCTCCCTCGCTCCATCTTAGCCGTCCAGACCTCCCTCCGCTCAGATCTGGACCGTTCATGACCTCCTCGCGGAGATCTGAACCGTCCGGACCTCTCTCTTAAACACACATGCGTGTAGGACCTCCCGTGAAGATCATGGCCATCCATGGCCTCCTCGATGAGATCCTAGCCATCGGACCTCCTCTCTTAGACCTCCACCTTAGGACCTCCTCACGGAGCTGGGACCGCGGATCGGTCGGCGGCCACGACCTCCCTAGTGCGCGAGGAGCTCCTTGCGCGCGTCTTTGTGCATCCGGTGGTCGAGGCCGTTGGATTCAATATCAGCGGTTCCGACCTCCTCCTCTCTCGGTCTGACGGATCTCCGAGAGCTCCAAATTTTCAAAGTGTTTAAATGTTCTAGTTTTCAAATGTAAATAACTATTTCGTTTTAACTCCTTTTGAGAAATTCAAGCGTGTTAGCTCTGTCGTAGCATAAACTTTAATTTGAGTATGGTTTTAGACTCTATTACATGTGAAAATAGTATAAACTAGGTTAACTTGTTTCAACCTAAAATGTGGTCTAAAATTCATTGAAATTTGTAAAATACATAACTTATTCTCTGTAATTCCAAACTGAGCAAACTAAATTTTGTTAAAACCCTCTAAGATTGTACTGTAGTGTAGAATAGGTCTTAATATGATCCTTGCCACTGAAATTAATGATCTACTAGTTTCAGAACTTAGAAAAATCATAACTAATTCGTTATAACTCCAAATGATGTGAACTCAACTTTGTTGTCCTTAGGATGACATTATCTACCTACCATAAAATTTCAGACCTTAGATCATTCTAGAAATTTTCGCCATAAACGATGCCGATAATTAATTTTATTGAATTAACGGTGAGAGAACTTAGTTTAGCCATAACTTTTCATATTTAGTCCAAAGACTTAATTCTTGTTCCTAAATTTGTCTAAAATCTTAATCTTGTTGTTATAGAAATCTTTGTTGTTTTTGGATATCTTTTCTTTGTTGGGTTTTATTTGGAGTTTTGTTCTTAATTGGTTATCGCCTTTTCAGCGTTAGGTTCAGAAGGAATTATTGTTTCACGTGAGTGAATCCTCTGCAGACAGAAAGTGATCTGACAAGGCAAGCGGTTTGATCATTTCCACTTGATCCCATTACTTTCAAAGTCTAATATTTTGTTTAACTTGTATGTATGCATGCTTTTGTGTCAATGATTACTTTTGCGAATGGAGGTAGCTAATCCTATTGCATTGTTTCCTTAAATTGTTCACCCACCCCTTGCCTTAGAATATTATCCTCACGGTGAATTAGAGCCGGTGAATGATTTAGAGCCTTTTATTTGTCTTTACGATATGTTGCTAGCAATGCTTAGTTGTCGGTAGTATTGGCGATCATCGACTTAGTCGGTGATCTTGATCACCTAAATGTTATTATTATTCCATTATGTCCAACCTTGTGTTTTACCAATTTACAAATCAAAACTCAAAACAAAAATTATATCTTGATTTGGGCACAATGGTATGTTGGTGTGATCTTACGGGTGTGATTGGAATGGTGCCTAAGTCCCTAAGGACCGAGTTACTTGTGCCATTGATCCAAGCAATTGTTGCGTGCCAACCACACGAGGGGATATGGGACCTCTCTTGACTAAGTACTTTGGGAGGTGTTAATTATGAGTGGTCGGTGGGTGTGTGCGTGTGTGTCTTTGTGGTGTGCGAGGGAGCATTAGCGATCGGTTAGGCTGTCTAATGTATCCTTCTCCGTGGGTTGCGGCTCTTAATTAGCATCGTCCATTGGAAAGCGTCTTGTAGACTTAGTTGTGCTGCATACCAAAGGAAGTATGCTAACCGTGGTGGTGGAAGGCGGTCTATCGTGTGGGTACATTGGTGCACCTGCATGGTTAAAACTATTCGAATAGCCTCGTCCTAGGTTATGGACACGCTTGGTTATTTCCCACAAGAACTAGACTACAACCTTTTAAAAACTTAAACTTGACATGGGTGGTATGAAGGGTACTTCATGCTATTGTTGTAGTGACTATGGGTTAGTCACTTCTAGGTTGGTGTTGTCATCTATCTATTGTTATAATTGTCTCTCTTTTATTTGAACAATAAAAATTAATTGCAAACTAGCTTTGAATCTATTACCTTATTGCAAATGAAAACTTGCTTCATCTTTGAAAATAAGTCGAGCCTCATCCACTTAAATAAAGCTTGCATGTAGTTAATTATAGTTCTGTTATCTCACACGTCGGTCTTGCAGTACAAAAACAAGTTTTGTACTCATACGCTTGCTTAATATTAATTGTTGCAGAGGAAGAAGGTGAGCCCCAAGGGCCTCACTTTGTGAGAGTGTGTTCTGTATTGTTTGGGACGATTAGCTTGCGGTCGGTTGGTTGCCTTGTGGGTAAGGCACACCGATTGGCTTTTGTTTATTGCCATCTTATGGCTTTGCTTCCATTGTTTAAATTAGTTACTTATGTGTTATTTGGTGTGGCCTCTCTTTTGTAATAACTCTCTTTATATTATCTATGTCTTTGATTGTTGCTTTGCTTGGCTCTATGTGTATGAATGGAATTGATGCATGATTTTGTAAGAGGTGTGTATCTGCATTTAAGGAAGTATACATATCTCGAAGCTTAGTTTATTTGATTTGTCTTTATTAGGACCAAGTGGATGGTTAAGCAGTACAAGCCGAATAAACAGGGTCCTCACGATTACATAGAATACTTGAACAACTTGATTAGCGATGCGAATGGTTCATCTTTGTATCCGACCGTTCAAGGTCCACGGTAGTGGCCCGTGCTTGTCAACCTTCACTGTGGGAGATGGACCAACGTCACCGAAATAGGGGATCTTGAAAACACGTAGTCGAGCTCCCATATCTCCTCTATTTGCCCATAAGTGCGAGCACCTCACCCATCGATCTTGAATGCATCTATCACGGACACGGCTGATTACGGACTATGCTCTTCCTATCGTGGTTATCGTATAAAATGTGTACCCATTTATGTTGTATCCTTGCCATGTGATAATAGAAAATTGTGGCCCTTGTGCCAACCATAGCGATGTATCATTGCTTGATGACCTCCCGGTGATTCGCACCTTTAACCATCCGTTGAGCAAGCGATTGTGCTCTCTCACGATCCAAACCTCCGACGGTTTGGATTACATTGGCGTCACCACGTCTTTGTGCTCGTCGATGTGCGGGGACACCGGTCATGTGTTGCAAGACCGTGAAATGGGCTTGGCGTATGTATCGGATCGGGAGTGATTGATTTCCTTAGATGGTCACGATACCATCTAGTCTCCCCTCATGGCGAGATAGAGGCACACCTATCGGATCCACCGAGCCATGTAGTGGCGCAGAACTCAATGACCTCTTCGTTGCATAACCTTCGATGATGCTACCCTCCGGTGAGATCGATTCCGTATGTAGGACTTGAGAATTCCCATGTACCTCTCGAGCGGTACATATGGCGTAGGAACACAGGACCGCATATCTTTATCTCTTTCACAAGGTGAACAATGAGATGGACCATGATATCGAAAAATGACGGAGAAATACATCTCAAGATGACATAGAGTCGTCACCACCTCGGCACCGCAAAGCATCTAGTCCTTGGGGATCGATGACCTTACGAGCAATTGAGTTGAAGAAATAACATGACCTCAAGATTGCCACTCGGACCTTGTTCGACAAGACACTCCCTAATTACAGCAGGAAGCATTTGTGTCATCAGCACATGACAATCATGTGACTTCATACCAATTAATTTCAAATCTTGCATCGAAACAAGTTTCTTAATGTTAGCAGAGTAACCAGACGGGACGTTCACACCATGCAAGCTCTGGCACAGTTCATTTCATTCGGCCTTGGACAGAGTGTAGCAAGCTGGGGGAAGGTATGTTCGTCCTGTATCAGTCTCTTGTGGTGCTAACTCGGTCCTTATGTTCATATCGACCAAGTCTCGCCGTGCGTTAACACCATCCTTTGTTTTGCCACTAATGTTTAGTAAGAGACCAATCAAGCTATCACATACATTCTTCTCCACGTGCATGACGTCGATGCAGTGGCGAACTTCTAAGTGCTCCCAACAAGGTAAGTCCCAAAAAATTGACCGCTTCTTCGGATGTTCTTACGACGGGTTCTTAATTAGCGTCCTTCCCAAGCACAACATCGATATCCTTAACCATATCATAGACATCTTTCCCTCTAAAAGCCCTTGGAGCTGAACCGTCCTCCTTATTTCCATCGAATTGTTTCTTCATCTTTCGGTATGGGTGACTCTTGGGAAGGAACCTACGGTGGCGCATATATACGATTTCTGTGAGTTGTTTAGCCATACACTCTCGTAACATCTAAGCGATGAGGACAAGCTTTGGCTCCTTTTGTCTTGGCTTGACAGGTTACCAAGGGTAGGAAAATCATTGATGAGTGCGAGAACAACATGGCGTGTAAAGTGAAGTTCTCTCGTTTATGCGCTTCCCATACCTATACCCTTCGTTCCACAGTGTCACAAGATCTTCTAGCAATGGTGCTAGGTACACATCAATATCATTCCCGAGTTGTTTGACCCTTGGATAAGTAGTGACATCAAAATGTACTTCCGCTTCATACGACCAAGGAGGAATATTGTACATGCATAGATTCACGGGCCGGGTGCTATGTCATTTGCTCATGTTACCGAAAGGATTCATTCCATCGTACTCAACCTAACCTTATGTTCCACGGTTACACCGAACTCTTGAAGCTCCGATCGAAGTTTTCCACTAAGCGAGAATCGGCGGGGTGTATTAGCTTTCCATCTTTCTTACGGTCCTCAGTGCCAGCGCACCAATCTTGCCTCCTTTGGGTTATGAAATCGCGCTTTAAGCGTGGGATCTGGCAGATACCACAACATCTTAGCGAGGAGGTCCTTGCTTCAACCTAGCGATATTCGCGCTTGTATCGGGATGCTTTGCACACGGGACATACATGCAAGTCTGCATACTCTTTACGGTAGAGGATACAATCGTTTGTACATACATGTATTCTTTCTACTTTCATTCCCAATGGACAAAGAACCTTCTTTGCTTGGTAGGTGGTATTGGGCAACACGTTTCCCTCCGGAAAAATGTCCGCTAGGAGACCTAACAACGCCATGAAACTCTTATCAGACCAACCATTGCTTGCCTTTAATTTAAGCAGTTCAATTACGGTTGACAACCTTGTGTATTCCGGCTTGCGGCTAGGGAACAAAGGTCTCACCGAGTCCTCCATTAAGCGCTCGAATTTACAAAACTCTCTGCCACTGTAGTTCTCTTCTGCATCGCTTAACATCTGATCCAGATTGTCATCGTGTGACCTATCCTCATCAAAAGCACAGTCTACATCCGGCATATTGTTGACTTCCTCGGCGATGTCGTTATTACTAACTTCCTGTGTAATCTGCTTTTCACCGTGACTGGTCCAACATGTATACCCTTTTTGAAACCCCTTCGAATCAAGTGTGCTTCTATCTGCGTCGGGTTGGTAAACATATTCAGATTACCACAATCAATACATGGACAGTACATAAATTTTATCCCCTTCTTCAACATATCCTGCTCGGCGGCTCTTCTAAAAGCAACCACGCCATTAATGTACTCTTGACTCACAGTTCATACCATACATCCAGTTTCGGTCCATCTACGCTACACATGTAACAAAATATATAGTGTCAAATTAGATTAATAAAATCTCTCTCAACCGCTCTCTCTCTCTCTCCATTTCCTTCCCCCTCACAGAACTTAATGCATATGCCAACCACCCAATGAAAAATATTATTCTATTTCACTTGCATCCGGATGCAAAAGTTTGCATCAAATCTACTAGAGTTTTGCCATTTCAAAGAAGCTACTAGAGTTTTGCTACAGAATAGGCAGCTTTCACGTATGGAATCGGTTCGTAGCATCAAATTTAGCCATTTGAACCGGCTAATTAAGCACGTAAATTTTAGATGCTCTAAAGGGTTATAGATTGTTACCCTCGGAGCTAACGACAAAAATACCAAATCTCTTGAGATTTCTCTCCTTCTCCCTCCCTTTCTCGTCTCCTTCTCCTCCCCTCCCTCTCTGTCAGCGGCGTAGTGGGCGTTTACCTGGTGTCGGCTGAAATGAGAATGGGCAGGGGGTACTCTATGAATTTATAGTGCGAGGATATCACAGATGGTTCAAAATATGAACCGTCTGTGATATACAACTAACACAGACGGTTTCTAAATAGAACCGTATGTGAAATATCACGGACGGTTTCTAAAAGAACGAAATGCGTGATACTGAGATATTCTGACGGTTTCTAAATAGAACCGTCAGTGATATTCACGGCGGTTCTATTTAGAAGCCGTCGTGATCTGACCCTATCTTAGATGGTTTATTAAAAGAACCATTGTGATATTTCACTGACGGTTACTAATAAACTGTTTGTGATAGGCGGCACAAATCTTTGCGTCCCATGGACCAACGAGCGGTTCCAAATGAACACATGCAGTGATGGGGTGTCTACTATACTTTATTTTGTACTAGTGAGGGTATCTCTCGTTGGATTAGTAATTTTGGATTTAGGACGGATAAGGATTTTATGAATTAATACTTGATGGATAGCTCTTGTGATCATATTTATTGTGACACGGAGGTTGAATCCGACGATTTATTTAATCGTGAGCAATTTGGTCGAATGCCTTAAGTTATATCTATGTGAGTTGTACATGCTAGAATTGGGAGAAGGTAGGAATGGATTATTTGAGTTCGAATAAATATTTGGATTGCCATATAATTAGTAGGTAAGTCCCATGTGCCGAGTTGATGCAATTGTACTCTCTATTTGATTAGTAGCTAAATGATTATTAGTCGATCGTAGAGACGCATATGTGATTGGATTGGTAGATGTCGTACATGACTAGTCTGGTGAAATGGATGTAAGTTGATTTACTAGTGAACTATTAAATGTTGGATATGCAATTAAATTGTAAAGCTCGCTAGGTGTCAGTTAGTCAATTAAATCTCGATCGGTGGAAAATTGAGTGTATGCGATTGTGATTTGCCGAGGCGAGACTAGTAGAGCTAGATAGTTAGCATTAGCTTAAATAGTATGTCGGAGAACGATCGATGGATTCAATCTTGGTCATATGCCCATGAGTCGGTGGATTTCATGTAATTATCGAATAGGTTGTATATTTGGAAGTTCGTAAGTTCAGGCATCACTCGATGGATTGACTACCTTGATAATGTCTTAGTGGAGGTTAGTACGGGATTTAGATCAAGATATGAGAATATGATTGGAGAGTGTTATGCATGTGATTGGATTCAACACCGGAGCACCAGTTAAGTACATGATTATGAAAAGATTAAATTTGTCGGTACATGTTTTCCTTTAGGAAATAAATGGAAAATAAAATAAAATACAAGGGCCCTATCTGTCATTGGCAGAGGCTAGGTCAGCCCGTGTATAAAAAGGATTTAATTCCATTTAAAATCTGAAGCAATTATTTTACACTAGAAATTGAATTAACTTTGAAAATTCTTAGAAAATTCAAATGAACTCCAAATGGGATGAATCAATTGGGTTGTCCATAAAATATTATTCTATATTTAACCATGTAGTTTTTATCTCCACTAGAATTCTACAAATTTTCACAAAATAATTAAATTCGGGTGAGCGATATGAACATTGATTTTCGACATTTTACGAAAAACTGATTTTCAAATTGCTATAACTTTCACATATTAACTCCAAATGAAATAATTCTTTCACCTAAATTCATATAAAATCATCATATAGCTACTGTAGAAAATTCATGCATTTTTGAGCAATTTGAATTTTTCAACTTTTCCCGATGTTTATTCGATATCACCTTTCAATAGATTCCGAGTTGCCGGAAGTAAGAGAATACGTAACTGAGAGTGAGTAAGTGAACTCCCAGCAATACAAGCATCATTTTAACTTTCTTTTGCATCATATTTGATCCCAGTTTTGTTAAGATAGTGCAATAATAATTGTTTGCATGCTATGTTGATATTGTCACTATTTTTGTGATGTGTAGATTAGTTATATCCTATTCATTGAGGTTATCCTTGAATTATTCCAGCACCACATGCTTAAGATAGGATGTGTGAATTTATATTGTTCGGGTTTGCTTAGCCATGCAAGTCTAGAACCAGTACCCGACAATTATGGGATAAACACAACTTTCATTATATAATGTTGTTTCATACCTTGGTATCTGTTTTATGAGTTAAATTTTGTCATTTTAAATGAGCTTTTGGTATGGACAAGTGTTGGTTAGTGATGGTGCTTTGTTCACGAGCTTTGGGTATGTGGTGGACTTATCTGGACAATTAAGGATCGAACTTTGGGTACCTACAGTTCAAGTAACACTCGTGCTACCACACGCAGTATATGGGTGCTGTATGGTTAAGTAGGGGGAAGGTTTTGTTGTGTTGAGTCCCATGGTGGTGAAATTGTAAGGGCATGGGGTATTAAATCTGTGTTCCTTAGGGGCCGATAGGGCATAGAGGCCGTAACGTCTTATATTTCTTAGGAGTCACAGGTTGAGGACTTAGCCCAATGGGATCTTCTTACTAAAAGCGATCATATCTTGATTTACTACCGGCATACCATAGGAAGTATGCTATTTTGGAGGCATCACAGAGGCTTACGGGCTAATCAAGTCGTGTGGGTAAAGTAGTACACCCCTGCAGGGTATAAATCTATTCGAATAGTCGTGTCCACGGTTATGGACGACCGCTTGAAATTATGGCTTCTTATTGTTAGTCTTGAAATTAAAATTGTGGGTAAACTCGGTATTCGTCGTGAATGGGAAGTTCATGCTTGTTGTTGTTTCAAAGTGGACAACCACTTTACTATCTGTGTGATTTATTTATTATTCAATTCATTAATTATTCACATACTCTACTTCTACTTCAAATCTGATTTTGAAATGGCACTTGAAAAACTAGTATGTGTAGGTTGTACATTGTTGCGTCTCTTTTGCAAAACTAAGTCAATATGAGCCATCCTTTGGAACAACATTATGCATAACTAAATTTTATTTGTGTAAGACTTACGAGTACTCTTTTGTACTCAGCCAGTTTGTCTACTGGCTTACAGGTGAGGAAGATATCGAGCCCGGTGAGCTTGTCAGTGTCGATTTAGGCGACACTGATGAGTAGTGCTTTCATTTAACTCCTAGTCGGTTGCCGATGGGTTATGGGCCTACCACTGTTGGCTTTTTGGTTTATTTACTTGTTTTCACTGCTACTTAATACTCTTATTTGAATTTGGTCGGTCGGCCGTTTGTAACAGTTGTAGACTTAAACTATATTGTTGTTGTCTTTTGAACTATTGATGTATGTTGGTTGTATGGATGTGATCGACGTTGTATGAGAGTATGAGTATATTGGTCGTTGATCTTGGGAGCCAATATAAGTCGTGCTCGCTGTTCATGGCTTCCCATTTAACTCTCTAAGTGTAGTGCTCGGCTTGTTGGAGAAGCGAGCAATCATGTAGTGCTCATGAGAGGAGCGTGCGCATGATCGTCGGAGCTCTAGTTTTGATTAAGTCTCACTTAGATTGAGTTAAGTTGGAATCCATTTATTGGAGGTCGAGTTATGTACTTAAGGCCATGCTTAATCTCGGTCTTATGGAGATAACAGGGGTCTCAGTGCTCCACTATCCCTTCCTAGCAGGATCGCCACCCCTTGTCCGGCCTCAATAGACATGGGCCCAACCATCCTCACTTGGGCGTGCGGGGCATCGACTCCTACAAAATGATCGCAATTAGCTAAAGGCGTCCTCACTTGGAGGTCTACATTACCTTGATGTCGTCGATAGGTAATTGGGCGTCATGTTCAAAATTTTGTGTGGATGCGGCCTTACTCTTATGTTGAGGAGGGCTGGATCCCAAAATAACAAAGCGACTTGCGGTGGTTAAGAGTAGGAGTTGATTCACTTAGTCCTCCAATCTTGCTATCTTTCCTTGAAATTTTGCAGTAAGCACATGTTCCAATATTATGTCGTACTCGGCCTTGGATCTCTTCCTACTCCTATACGTGTAGTAGTCGTCTGCGAATCCATCCCTCCAAGTTACTATGAGACCCCGGTTTATTTAGCTTGTAATACTTAGCCTTCCCTTGGCTCTAGCATCACAAACAAAATACACCGTGGCTCGATGGACATGTGCTTCCCAGAATTGCAGCACACATACATCTTCACAAAAGCATGCATCAATTCCATACATCACAATATAACAAGTCTAGCAAAAGACATACATAATATAAAGTTATTACAAAAGAGCCGACTGGCCAAAAGACATCAAAGTATCAATAACAGTGGAAGCAAAATGTGCCATAAGATGGCTTTAACCAAAATATGACCGGTTAGCCATAACCTACAAGGCAACCGACCGGGCCGCTAAGCTAGTCGTCACACATGACAAAACTCACCAAAGTTGATCCCTTGGGGATCAACCTTCTTCCTCTGCAACACACACAATCAGCAAAGCAAATGAGTATAAAAATGTACTCGCAAGACTTACGGGTAACAAACCTAGTTACTACTACATGCAGGCTAATCAAAGGAGAAGGCTCAAAGGTTGTTTTCAGCATAAAGCAAGTTTTATTTGCAATAAGTAATAGTTTGAAGGCAGTTTTGACAATATAAATTTTATTTGCATAAATAACAGCGAGACAATAAGTAATAACATAAAGACATCCTGGAGATGACTAACCCAATAGCCATCACAATAATAGCACGAATTACCCATTCGTACCACCCATGTCAAGTTTTAATTTAAAGGTTGTAGTCTAACTCTTGAAAGACCTTGCCAAGCGTGTCCATAACCTAGGACGACGCTATTCGAATAGTTCAAAACCCTATAGGGGTGTACCAATGTACCCACACTTCAGACCACCTTTTTGCCACTAGATGAAGCACACTTAGAAGGTATGCAAACACGGCTAAGTCCTCTGAGACATTTCCAATATTGTGTATTAACTACGAGCAGCTCGTATGGACCTAAGTCCATACGCTTACATTGTAAAGCCGAAAAGACAACTACCCCTCGGGGTAAAGCTTTTAGGACAACTGTCTCCCAACACATGAACCACCTCATTTTACCATGGCACAACACACACATGCCCACTGCGACTCGTAGGTAACACAGCGCCAAAGTACTAAGTCAAGAGGTCCCATACCCTCTAGTGTGGTTATACGCAAAAATGCTAGGTTTAATGTAACAAGATGTTCGGTCCTTGTTGACTCGGGCACCAACCATTCACACCCAAAAGCACACCATCTTACCATTGTGCCCAAGTCCAAATCATTTTATTTTCATTTTGAGTTTTCACAATTAAACATAGCACCAAGGCTGAAATCGTAAAGTCATAATAAGTTTGTATGATCAAGGTTACCGACTAAGTCGATAACCGCCCAATTCTACCGGTAACTAAGCATTGCTAAACATCAAATCGCAAATACAATAAAAAGACCATAAATCATCCACCAGGCTCTAATTCACCAGTGAGGATAATAACCTAGGGTAGTGGCGGGGGTGAACAATTTAAGGGAAACTATGCAATGGGATTAGCTGTAACATCCCAATTTTCTGAGTTTTAAAAACCTTTTTGAATAGTTAGTAGGGAGAAAAGTCACCATTTGGATTTATTTGAATTTAATTCAAAAGCTTAATGTTGGACTTTACAATCAAAAATATTTAGTGTGAATAATTCCAACATGAACATTAGCCAAAACTATTTTATTTGGGTCTTATGTGCTCGAGATATATTTTCTAGAATTTTACGAGTTCATTTGCTAATTTCTCTGACTTATTTGGATTTCTAGTATTTTACAAAATAGAAAAGATATTTAAAATCTCGAGAAAAGCTCTTGGGCCGAAACCCGGCCCCAAACCGCTTTGGCCCGGCTCATTCGACCCTGGCGGCGCGTGCGAGCCGCCTCCCTCTGACAGGTGGTCCCCGCTTGTCAGCCTCCCTTCCTCTCTCCTCGCGCGAGCACGTTAAACCTCCACCGTCCGATCCTCTTTGGACGGCTCGATGGCGTTGTGCCTTCCGGGCTACCCGAACGTCCCATTGGTTGTGAGCCGTTCGATCAGATCTGAACGGCTAACTCTCTTGGTCCGATCGTGTACGAGCGTGGGCTTTCGCTGACGTGTGGGCCCCACGCATCAGGTCCTCGTCTCCGATCGACTTCGTCTTCGCGCAGCTCTGCCGTCCGTCCGCCATTAAAGACCTCCAAGCCTCGTACGACAACGGGACTTTCCTAACCAAAACCTTCTAGATTTCTTTACCAAACACAATTTCTTTTGGGATAAAAATCTTATCCCGTTTTCGTTTCAATCTCCGTTTTCTCGCGAGACCCTCTCGAACCCTTTTTAGGATTCCGCCGCCGCACGACTTCCTAGCCCCCGGGACCCTATAAATGGCACCCCTGGAATCGCATCAACGTCCGCACCAGAACCCCTCAACCTATTGCGCAACAGGCCTAGTGCGCGCAATCGGAGTTTTAGGGTTTTCGCGTCGACCTTTTTATCCGTTTTGTCTTTGTCGTCGGCGTTGCCACTGCCTCGTGATGCGCGCTGCGGGTTCGCCGTCGTCGGGCTACCTCCGGAGCTTTCGCGTCGCGAACCCCGAGAACCGTCAGAGCAAAACCGAGCCACTCCACGCTCACGAGCTGCCGTCGACCTCCTGATCCACCCCAAGCGCGGAGTTGCACCACGAGGTTCGCAATAGCCTCGGCTGCGTCGGTACCACTCACCGCGGTGGATCGCCGCCGTTCGCGGTGTCATCGGTTCCCAGCGCGCGCGCCGTCGATCGGCGTGTCACGCCACGTGGCTCGCCACCTCGTCACAGGCGGCGTGTTGTCTAGGTGGCACGGCGTCGCGCCAGCGTGGGCACGGCGTGTCACCGAGTTGGTCCCGGACTCAATAGGCTCGGTGGACTTAGTCTACCGTGAGCCATCTCACTAACATGTGGGTCCCACATGTCAGTAATTTCTTTTTATTTCTTTTATTGCCGAAATTCTGGGCTGGCGTTATGCTTGCGCAATAATCCGATTTTTCTTTAGAGAAATAATTGAGAAATTCTAGAAAATCCAAAATTAGGGTTTTCTTTTAGATTTAAACTTGTAGAGCCCATAACTTTTGCATCAGAACTCAGATTGAGCCCATTCAAATTCCAAAATTTATCTAAATTCGAGCTATATTTATCTATGATTTTATTTAATTTTTGGAGTTTGTTTTGCCTCTATTATTTATTTGTTTTGTTTATTTATCTCGTTTTGAGTGAGCGTCGACTCACGTCGGGAACTTTGGAGAAGAAGGAGTACCTCAAGATCAAGACAAGTATCTAGACCTTTTATAAGGCAAGTCATACCTTTGATCATCTTGAACCCAGTTTTCAAATTACTTTGTTTCAAAGTATTGCATCTTACTTTAATTATTTATTTAAATGTTTTGGGCATAGTTATTATCAATTTGTTATTACCACCTTGGCTTGTATGTCATAATACCTTGTCACCTGCTCTCGAGAGTTAGTCGAAGGTTCTTGATCGTTAAGGTCAGGTCCCAGTTGGTTACTGTAGTGAATTGATGGGATCTCTGTTGAAGTTATTTACTGTTTATTTGCTATTTTATTCTCTGTTAGCCTGCGTGGCAATAAGTGTAAACTCGACCATAAGGTCAAAACCCTTATTTGCTATTCAAACTAATCGTTTACTTTATTTATCGCTTGTGTGGATTGATATTCACCTATGTTGACACTGTGTGCACTAGCGTAATCCTGGACTAGTGCATTATACACAGAGGGTTCCAGAATCGTAATTTTGGGTCCCGACGGAGGTGGTATCGAGCCATCTTGTTGTAAGTCTTGACCTTAGTTAGATCGGCGTTTTTAGAGTGTCCAAATTATTTTCTAAATGAAAAAAAATTAACTTACAAGAGTAATTAATTGCTTAACTCTTCTCATATCTCTCTCGACTCAACTATTGCTATAATATTTTCTCTTCCATTGTTTTAAGTTGCTCTTACCCCTTAAATGCGCCTTGCGGATGCCTGCGCCTCTGGAGCTATGGTGGCGCCATGGCGGGATATTGTTGAGCTTTGGAAGGCTGCTGCAAGTTCTTGGAGGCTTTGATCGTCCGTTATCGTTGGCAACAAGCTGGATCATGAGCGGTTAAAACGTGGAGTGATCTGTCGTCGACGATCTATGCGGGAGGAGCGACAAGGTGAGCCAACCGTCGCAAATCTCAGTGGGAAGATCACTTGGTGGAGGGCATCCGAGTCGTCACGCTTGGCCATGCTTCGCATACGCAACATCTCGCAGGGAGCTTCAAGACACCATCTTCCGTTACCACCCTAGAGAACTGGCGGTAGTGAACTTGCCCGACACACTACCAGTCTATAGAGAAGGAGAGCAATGCCACGATCGTGCACCTCGCCAAGTTTGCGCCGCCAGGAGGAAGCATTGGAGAGGACTATCACGGAGGCTGGATCATGTCTATGAGGCTTTCTGAGTGAAGAGAAGGTTGCTACTCTGCAAGAGATTCTCTCGACCGGGATGGCGAAGAAGAGGAAGACCTCGAGGAGGATCGAAGAAGATCGAGGAAGGCCTAGTTGAGCGAAGGGCCGTAGAGCGGAGGAGCCGGTGAGCGGTTGCACCGGGAACACCTATTCCTGTAGTATCGCTTCCAGAGCATCGGGATCAGTTTGCCACGATGCTGGCTCACTTCCGAGTCTACAGCCGGCAGGAGCGTCGCCGTGGCTGTGAAGGCTTTCTTGAGTAGTTTGTCTTAGGCTTCAGTTTTTCAGGCTTAGCTAGTTTCAGTTTAGTAAGTCGCCCTTTAGGCAGTAGTTTTGTGTGCTTAGGCCGTTATTTCTTTTGTGTGCGAGTATGAGCTGCAAAGGCCCCTAGGCATTTGTTGCAGCCATGCTAAGACCCTAAATAATAAAAGTATTTCGTATGGAGTTTTTTTGAGGTGTGTTTTGTTGGGTTTAACCTACCCCCTGCTTAGTTCTTAACTCATCTTGTGCTTGCTACCTCATCTAACTCATCTTGATCAGCCCAAATCATCTGGACAGTTGGATCTAGATCTAACGGCCCAAACGAGTTGGCGCATTCGTGAGGTCCGAACGTTCACGCGAACATGGGCCGTGCGATTTAAATCCAACGGCTCGCATCGCACGCGCCAACTGAGTGAGCCCGGGTGTGTTTAGTTGGTTTGACCCAACCCTGTGGCTTGAGCCTGAGTCTCACTCGAACCCAACGAACAGTGAAACTAGGTTTTGGGTTTTTAATTTGAGCTCGAACTTTGAGGAATTTTTAGGAATTTTTACAGGAGCTTACTAACTTAGATATTAACCTTGTATAAAATTTTCAGAGGTTTTTATGCAGTTCATTTTTCTCCAAAAATTCTGCAAGGTCCTAGTTTAGGGTTTGACTCAAAGTCAAACAGGTTTGACTGCCCTCTAAAAATATTCAAACAATTTCTAAAAATTGTGAAATTTTTCAGAGTGGTCACATATCATCCCTAGAACTTAGGAAAAATATTTCCAGGAGATGATCAAAAGATTTAACAAGATTGTTTTTGGAAGACAAGGTTTTGGATCAAAAGACTTGTGACTTTGTATTTCCATAATTCTTGTACAGGAATTGTTTAGAACATACAAGAAATACATGATGTAAGAATTTTTTTTAATTTCTACTCATTTTCTTACATTTGAAACACAAGTCTAAAGTTGGGATGTTACAAATGGTTTTAGGAATAGTTAATTACCTAATTGTCATTACGCCCCCTTGATAAATTGCAAATGGCATATACCCTTGAATGACATAAACCCTTGGACACCATAGGATGGGTTATTTTAGTTGGACATTGATAAACTACCAACACGGTATCGTATTATGCTTAGCCATGCTATAGTTGTATGTGGGATCCTTGATCACATGCTTAAGGAATGATTGAACATGACTAAATGAAATATGGAATCATGGTGCGGCCACTGTTATTAAAAGATATTGTGCCAAGGCTAGGGTGGCCTTTGGCCGGGTTGAACCAAAATGATTTATACTTGGACGAGTGATTGTGCAGTAAAGGGGATGATTTTGGGATGTGGTCGCCTCGCGTGAGTAGCAATTAAGGACTTAACTTTGTGCGCCATTGATCTAGGTCATACCGTGCAACCACAAGTTCATTTATGGGGTGGACCTGGCCGACTAATTAGCAATGTTTTGATCTAGTTCTGTTTGGGTTGATGAGCGGCACAAGAGGGGGCCTAGAATGGCGAATCCTTAGTGAGAACCGGGTCAAAACAGAACTTTGTAAGGGCCTTATCACGTACTCTAGATTTCTTACCTAAGGTAGTGAGCGGTGGTATCGACGAATGTCAAACAAACTATTCGAATAGTCGTGTCCCCGGTTACGGATAATGCCTGGTGATTTCACATGAATGGTAGATTTTCATCAAAAATGGTGGGAATGATGGTTTGGGTGGAATGGTTGGGAAGTTCACTCATTGTTTTCCAAGAAACTTGTTTACTTATGTATTATTTTTTAAAATTGTGCTTTCAATCTACTTACTGTATTTACTGTCAGTATTGCTTTCTGCAAAAGAGCCATAAAGCTATTCTTGTTTAAGCCTTACATGAATACTACTTGCATACATTTCCCTACGGCTTGCTGAGTACATTCAATGTACTCACGACTTTATGCCCTCTATTTGGTCAGTCACTAAAGAAGAACCAGGGAACTCCGAGTTCTATGAAGAGGAGTACTTTGAAGACTATGCGAACTAGATCGCGTCCTCCACTCGATTGCCTGTGTGCATGTCAAACGGCCTCCACAAGATATTTTGGTTCCGCTGCAAGTTAACTTTTGGTGTTAAGCCCTGCGTGGCAAACTTTGTAAGACTTGACCTTAAGTTCTTTTGCTACCTTTAATATTAATTTATATGCTTCATCTTAATCTTGTTGTATGGATATAATTACATCTATGTTGCAACTGCGCGAGCTAGCTACTCATCTAGGACTAGTTCAGAATGCACAGAGGGTCTTGAGGTTGCATACCCGGTATCCCGACAAAAAACCTCCTGAACTGAACTGCTGAGTTGCCTTCCTCTTCTTGCGGTTCTCTATCTCAAGATGCTTGCCCTATTGGCGAATTTCCTTACTCACAAGCTGTTGAAAATCTGAGTAATCCTGAGCAACGAGCTAAATAGGGAGGTCATCATTGAGCCCTTCCAAGAAGCGCTTTTGCTTGAACTCATCTGTTGCCACATCTACAGGTGCGTATCTTGCCAATTGGTTGAACTTGTGTGGTAATCATTGACTGAACGGTTGCCTTGACGCAAAGCACGGAATTCCTTTTTCTTCATGGTCACCATGCCCAAGGGAATGTGTGCATGGTGGAAAGCTTGCACAAACTCATCCCAGGTTATGGTCTGAGCATTAGTGTGGGACTGAGTGAAGTTGTCCCACCATTCAGAGGCTGGCCCATGGAGCTGGTGAGAGGCAAACAAGACCCTCACACGATCTGAACACTGGATCATGTCTAGTTTCCTTCTAACGGTTCTGAGCCAATCATCCGCCTCCAAAGGTTCGGCGCTGCTGGAGAAAGTCGGTGGTCGCATCCTCATAAACTCAACAATGTTGGCCCTTGGGGGAGGTGGAACAAAAACTGGTGGTTGAGCTACTACGGCAGCTTGAAGATTTTGAGTGTTGTTGATGGACTAAACTAACAAGTTGATCAATTGAGCTTGATTCACCATCATCTGATTCCAATCTGGACCTTCAGCTGGAGGAGGAGGTGGTGGTTGCGGAATTGGAGTCTCTGGATCACTTCCAATAGCTCTGCCCTGACCACTGGTGCTGCCGCTGCCACGAGTTGTCACCATCTGCTAGGACCTCCAAGATTAGAAAAGGGGGAGAGAGAGCCACGGGGAGAGATCGGAACACCCAAACCAACAAAAACAACCAACTCAAAAGCTCAAACACGTTCTACTCGGGACTCACTGCCCTCAGGGCTGCGAGCAGGGAGGTCGTGTCCACAAGAGGTGGTCTTTGCAAAGAGGACCCAGAGGGTGGTCTTTGCAAAAAGGACTACCACTCTTAACCACGAATAGGGAGGTCCTAACAGAGAGGAGGTCTAGAACACCAAGGCTAACGACCACAGGACATCCTATAGATGTTTTAAGGAAAGCGGATCCAACTAACATTGTAAAACGGTGAGGAGAATAGAAGATAAGGAAGAGTAAGATAAGGAAGGACACAAAGAATGGGATAAGATTAGAATAACAAGAGAACAAATTACTTTTCTTGTTTTGTAAACCAAGTTTTGAACTTTCTACTAACGACCACTCTACTAGGTTACTGTCGGGACCCGAGTACGATTTGGAACCCTGCGTGTATCTTGCACTAGTCGAGGATCACGCTAGTACACACGAGGTTAACATAGGTAAATATCGATCCACACAGCGATAAATAAAGTAAGCGATTAATTTGAATAACAAATAAGGGTTTTGACCTTATGGTGAGTTTTAAACTTATTAAGCCACGCGAGAACTATGAGAGAATAACATGACGGAATGGAAATAACTCCGGCGTAGATCCCAATTCACCACAGGCAACCGTGGGATCGGACATAACGCACGATCGGCCTTCAACGAACTCCTCCTCGAAAGTAGGCGTGACTCCTCCTCTTACGTAGGTTTGGGCACAAGTTTTACAACAAGCGTGAGTACACAACCGTACTACATAAATCATACCACGAATGCAATGTATAGATGCGAGCTTATTTCAAAGAAAAGGCTACGTGGTTCTTTTGCGTAAAAGCAATATTTGCAATTGAATACAATAATAGATTGAAAGCATAATTCAAAACAAATAGACAATATTAATTTATGATTGTTTCCACAAAGACACACACAGCTAAACAGATTATTTCACATAGCCATATGATTAAGGTCACACAGCTCCCATCCCGGCATTTTATGAAAACTACCCTCGTGTGAAATCCCGAGCATGTCCATGGCCGCGGACGCGGCTATTCGAATAGATTAATTAACACTCTGCGAGAGGTTGTACACTTTACCCACAAGATACAACTAGTGTAGCAAGCACCAATCGTAACAAAGCAGTTGGAAACTTCATCTCAAACATTGACATTCCAGTGTGCTTACAAACCGCTATACCGGCTCACATAGAATTGGTATGACACACACATTTGGACGGGGAAGGCGAATCGTCATGATGCAACCACCAAGTAGTCACACCTCCACCTGTCACCTGACCTAACCTATCCACCTAAACATCAATGCGAGAATCCATAACTTACTAAGTTAGGCCGTCCCATACGGGCATGTGGTGCGTGCTGATGAGCTCGAGTTCAATGGCGCACAAAGTTAAGTCTTTAATTGACCAAGGCAAGACTTCCATGTTCTAACTAAGTCACAAAGATTATCACTCCCATCACATAGTCCACCATGTCACACAGTCTCCACCACTTGCCTCAGTCTAAATCCTTTACCACCCAGTTGGTTTTAGTGCAACACATGCCATCACGAAGTAATAACACATAGCACACAGTTTTACACAAAGTTCCATAGTCACTTAGTCATAGTTCATATTTGCAACTTTCATGAGATGTGAGACTCGTAGCATGGCTAAGCAATTGTACTCGCATCTAACCAACCCACGTTGGTGCTATAATATTACCAACTAATAACCAATCTAGGGTGATGTAACACCCTGGCTATTCGGAAGCCAAGATGTCACCTAAAATATCTAACATACATCCATATTGCGGGAGAATTTGAATAAAATCAACTAATGATAGTATCAAAACAACCAGGACATGATGAAGGTATCCTTCCTTCACCATCTAAACTATTTATTTCAGTTCATTGATAATGAAAGTTCATATGCAGTAATAAATCAACCTCAATGTGGAGAAGGTATCCTTCCTTCACCAATTATAATTTAATTACTACAGTTCATCATTAACGAATGTAAGATAGAACTAAATTTAATCTTGAACATGAATAGGGTGATGTGAGCAGTAGTGCGTGTCTACTCCCTCCCAAGTGAGCCAACATCGGGGTTACCTAAAATAAACAAACAACGCAAGAGTGAGTCCATGACTCGGCAAGTACATATATCAATATGATAATCATTCAATATGAATAAGACAATCTCATCATCGGGTTCGATCACATCTGTGACTACATATGAAGACATGATATGAATGCTCAAAATCAAAGGAATGGACTGCACACATGCATATCGGTATAGCGGTGAAACACCGTCGGTGTTCACTCAAGCCCGCATCTTAACAAAAATGCGAGGATCCACTTCCGTATGAAGAACGTTTCATACGGGTGTCAACATTGCCCATCTTGGAGTTAATGGGTCTTACATGCCCATTCGGAATTAATGGGTCTTTCAAATCCACTCCGTGGGCGGGACATGACAATGTCAACACGCCCTGCTGGAATGGTGGGACTTGCAATCCACTTTCGTGGAGAAACATGCATAATGAATGCATAGAATGAAATCGAATATTGAAAGACATGATAACAAAACATGGATTCAACACATATGAAAGAACATAGACAATCCATCTTCTCTCGTATCATACCAAATCACAGCATGACCATATAAACATTCATCAATCACAATCATTAAGGGTGGCAATGTACTTGCCTTCGCGATGCGACGCGTTAGTCGGCAAGGTGATACTCTAAACCCGAGGCTTCACCTCCTAAACAAGTAAAATAATTTCAATAAGGACATAATATACCCAACACTACTAATCGACGTTAAACACTGCTTCACGATGACTCTAGTCATTAATACAAAACTTAAAATGAAATCAACAATTTCGACATAACTTAATTCTGGACAACAGCACGGTAATTGACATATCTATTGGTCTGGAACTCGGAATGAGGTGAGACCAATTTCCATGGATTCTTAACTGACATATCTACAATACTCTAGTTGGGTAAAAGTTCAGATTTTGCCTCTAATATAATTTGGCCCACGGCTCAAATCTGTTGACTGAATTAATTGACAGAAATATCAGCTAAAATAAAATATCCATAACTTTTGTTGTACAACTCCAAATTGAACATTCTTTATCAATCTGAAAAGGTTATCGAATTATCTACAATAACTTAGTTGTACGACATTCATATATTGTCTTTAACAAAAAGTGGCACACGGGTCAAAATTAAAGATAGAAACTGACATACAAACTGGACAGACTGACATACAATCTGGACAGTCACAAAGAAAAGTGCATAACTTTTGATCTATAAATCCAAATGAGGTGTTCTTTATCAATCCTGAAAGCTAGTGATATCACCTTCAAAATTTGTTATGGGCAAGACCTCTGAATCACCCTCTAACTAGGCCATAAATCAACCTATACAGAGACTGCTATTTCTCGTCAGGATTCTGGACAGCAGATAATAAATCTATCATAACTTTTGACTCGAAAGTCGGAATGAGGTGATCTTGGTGGCCAACGAAAGCTAAGAACAAGACCTACATAACTCCAGGAGATTATCATCTCAGATTCGGCCTCTAAAACCACAGAAACAGACCCCGCAACAATCTGGACAGAATTGATTTTCTGAGCGCAGCAGTTCGATCTAATCAAATATGAACCAAATCGCATCTACCACTAATCAAGCAGCGAGGATCGGTATTCGTTACCCTTGTAGAACCCTAGGAAGGCGCTGATCAAACACCGAAGAAGATCCCTTCTCTTCTCTTCCTTTCTCCTTTCTTCTCTTGCCGAAATCCCTTTCTCCCTCTTCCTTTTGGCCAATGGCAGCAGGATGAAGGGGTGTATGGGGCGTGCTCTGATGCACAGCGGCGCTACGGTGCACAGGCGGCGCTACAGTTCCGTGCTCTGAAGCGAGGGTGGTTGTCTAGGGTTTTAGGAGGAAAAAGGGCAGCTTGGGCCATGGGCCTTGGGCGCCTCCCATAATGGCCCACTTCATGGCGGCCAAAGACAGCCCTTGGCTTGGGTGGAGGCCCAAATTCCCAATTCTAACAGAATCCTTAAATTTAATTTAATTTTCTCTTCCAAACAAGTTTCTCTCTTACCGATATACGGGATATTACATTCTACCCCTTAAGCGAGTTCGCCCGAATCCTCACGCGATCTTTGCGAAAGGACAACCTGGCGAGAACTATTGCGGTAACCACGTGCTGAAGTGATCAAACCGGATAACGCTCACGCATCTGAAACTCCAACTCCCAAATGGCCTCTCCCGAATTGAGGAGACCACAACACAAAGATGTAAGCGACATCGTCCTAACACTCAACCCGAACTTTCCAAGTATACTCATCGAAGAGGATCGAATGTAAGACCTTACTCGATGGTCAGCGTTTTTAATGAAAACTCAAACTTTGAATGGCCCACTACTCACTCGGCACGAACACGGCGGATGTTGCGTTCTTCGCATATGGACCTTAGGCGGTCAAGCGTCGCCAACTTCTAATTTACGCCATTGTTGGAAACGGCGAATGAACACGAGACAAACTCCTTTGAGTGCGAAAACACACAACGGGCTCAAATCGAACTCTTCATCTAAGAAAGGACAACTCCGTTAAACAGAGTGTACAATGAGCTGGTTCCTAAACCACCAATTCTCAAAAGAAGCCAGCTGGAAATAGAGTCCTCATCGCAACCACGCAATACTAACTCTTCACCAAAAGTGTAAAATCCCAAATTTGAAAGTTCATCACGAAAACAATTCCACTTTCTAAATAGGCGGTTCTGAATGAACACCACGAAAACCAAAGGAGGAATCATTTTAAATGCCGAATAAAAACTTCCTTTATTATTTATTTATTTTTATATTTTTTTTGAATTGGAAAGAAACATACATACTAGTGCAGTGCCAACTCAAATTGCCAAGGACATCGACCAACAACACAAAGCTCATGTGAGAATAAAGCGCTTCACTACTCAAAAGACATTTTTTCTTAGTTTCACTTTTGGAATAAAATCTCTCTCGGACCTTGGAATTGAATTCATCGCATACCACGGGCTCAAACCTCTTAGTTTAACATCCTCAAATTAGGCTTAAACCGAAATACATCATCCACACCTTTGTAGAGAGACTCTATTGATTCCCTTTGAACACTCTAGAGAACTCCTTCAGCTGATGACATTAATTTGATAGAAGGCACCAAAGCACCTCAAAAACCCATGCAATATTATCACCTCCAACTTTCAAGAATAACACGTCGAGAATCCTCAGTACACCGCTCATGAACTACATCAAAAGAGTTCTATCGACAATCATTCCGCTACTCAGAATACTCAGTTTTCTATCCCTCTACATAAATATTTGGGCGACCAAAAGTCTAGCATGAAAATGAAAAGCCCAAATTTAACCTCAGAGACCTCTACAACGAATTCCTCTTATAACAAATAGTGAAATCATCGGATTAAATCTCTAACATCCCCACAAATCCGACATACTCACTCATTGACATCATCAGGAATCACTCACACAACATCGCAATACTTTCCAATTGTTTTACTCTATAACATTGATTAAGGTTTCCATACATTTGATAATCCCCAACATTTCAACATGAACCAAAGTTCCGGAACTACACTATACCATAGGTCCTACTTAGTCGAACAATATACTGTTTTACTTGAAACCATACATCCCATCGAATCAACTTCCTCCAAGAGGCTCGAGTCAAAACCAACTCATCTTCTATTACTCCTCCAATATTGGGTAGCAAAATCTCACCCCTACAATCACTTAACCACCACCAAACCAATTAACAACTTACGATTTGTAAAACTTTCTGACACAAAGCGGTTGATCCTTTCTCAAAAGAAAGAGCGAACAAGAACAAATTTCACCACACGGGAAAAAAATCTGCTGCTCACGGTGAGCACGAGACCAAAAGAAATAATCTGGTAAAGAAGATGGGAAAACAAAAAATTGAGTTCACAGTGGAGTGCGCATCCCTCGAAAAGGGAATAGCAAATAACCACCAATAAGAGAAATGACATTGCGATTGAAACTCGACAACTCTTGAGTGTAAAGAGCAAAAGTTTATGAACAATTCAAATAACCACAAGTTACAAAACTTGACTCAAATTCTCAAATATTCCTGCACTCTTTCCTTTAACTGAAATTAATTTTTTGACTAACATCGCTTTGCCACAACGTACAAGATAAGATCTTTAGTCCAAACCACAAGGACTAATTAAGAACCAATGAAATTCTTCAATCGTCATATTTGTTGAAACAGTTCAACTACACAAGAAACATGAGATCCAAATAATCTCACCACCAAACTCGAAACATTTTCAATTCTGAGTTTCGAAAAGCAAGTAGATTATTCTCCTCTTAAAGGAACCAACATAACTTCTTTGATTGCAACCTCACGTTGCCAACTCGGACAAAGAGCCTTTAAAATTAAATCACACAAATCTCTTAAACAACGGGACAATCCAATACCTTAATTTATTTAAAATAATTTCAGCTACGGATGATTCATGGGCTCAAAGAAAATATCACGAAAGCTAAACTTGAATTATTCTCATCGAGCGATATCACCAAAGCGATCAAATTACTATGGGTATTAACATCAATTTCACAACAACAATTAGAAAACACTTCAAAGACCCACGTGAAAAGAATGAATTGATTCTTTCTCAAAGAAGAGACAAATGGAAGCGATTTTCACCAACTAGAAAACTCATCCACCACTACTTGAACATGGGACCAAGAGAAGAAACCAATTAAGTGAACTCACAGAACATAAGTGGAGTCCATAGTTGAGCATAAGCCTCACAAGAATAGAATATCGAACCTTAACGAGATAAGAACAAATAAGTATTCAAAATCGAAGCACTTGCATCTTTGAAGAACCACTGCAACTTTGTAACATATCGTTACTCGATAAACTTCATTT
Organism: Ampelocalamus luodianensis; assembly: GCA_036346255.1. NCBI lineage: Eukaryota > Viridiplantae > Streptophyta > Magnoliopsida > Poales > Poaceae > Ampelocalamus > Ampelocalamus luodianensis. Next base: position 40,111,615 of record CM070625.1, read on the forward strand.
ACCACATAAAGCTGAACCCCAAAGATCATGAATACAAATCTTGAAATTTGATCATTTAGAGAATATCACCATGGGTGATCAAATTACCAGAATTAACCTCATTCTCACATTTTGTGATTTAATAACATCGACAACATACACTAGTACCAAGAATCATCAAACTTTATTACTCCATCCTAAAACTTCCCAAAGGAATACAAACCACAAGGTTGAAACAAATTTATTATAACCAGATTATGCTAAGCAATAACAATATCTAGCATACGCTATCAAAGACTACTTACGAAATTCATCTACTCAGCTGTTGGTGTTGCTCAACACCTTCTTGTAGCTCATTAACAATTGATGATTGTACTAACCATGTGTATACATACGGTACTAATTCCATTTGCAATCACATAACCAAATATAAACATAGATTCACATTTCACCTTTATTCAGAAATCATTTCAAAACATGATTAAAGATTCACTAACATAATTTCCTATAAACAAGGTTTCATGAATCGATACACGGCACCCATCGGTACTTTATACAAGTTTCAACAATTTTTGCATACAGGAAATAGATAAATCTAGCTCTTATGTAAGATCTATAGGTTCTGAATGGATATGGACAATCTTTATTTAACATACACCAGGTATCAAATACAAGGACATTTCAAATTAATAAATTTCAATTTCATGGATGGTAGTTAAGAATAATTGATTTGCACCATGCTAAAACCCAACAGTAACCCACATCATAGCAATTTATTCGTTTAGTTATAACTTCTCATTTTAAGCATGGCAAGTCATCACAAAAGGATTCTAACGTCTTACTTGACAAAAGAGACTTCAAATTTCAACGTTGAAGTAATCCAAAAGAAACACATAAAGCAAAGCTTTTCCATGCAAGCGAACTTACAGTGAAACTCTCACTAACCAAGCTATCAAGCGAGTAAATGAGTCATTTTTTCAATGAGAAAGAAGGAGCAACCATGAAAACATCAATCTTGCCAATTGACAACGATCACAAGTAGTAAAAGCAACTCAACGATCGAAAAGCAATAATTGTTTGAGAGAACCAAGAGGATCTATTGAAAACCATAAACTATCATGAACCACAAACCGGAGAAATTCATCAACCACCACGGGACAGAGCGCCAAAATCGAGAATTCAAGGAGAGAACGACTTTCTAAAGCAACTCACGCAACACTTGAAACTACGGTACTCGGGGTCACTACTCCTCTAACCACGTCTGCGAGCGGTGGTGTAACACAGTGAATCGGAGTAACAACCACGATCTCCACTTCTTATCATCCGTTAACAACACGCTTCACCAAAATACTCAATTATGAATATACAAGACCATCTCGCATGACAATCATAGTAATAGTTCATATTAACAACAAGAACGATAGTCTGAAGAAATTCAAGAACAGTTCAATATGATGAAACACACCACTAGAAATACGAATCGATGGATTACCCAAACCCCACCTCATCGTGCACAGTGTGTCAATTTAATAACTTAATTACCAAGGACCTAAAGCCGCTCGATACCAAGCTGTAACACCACGGCTGTTCGGAAGCCAAGATGTCACCTAAAACATCTAACATACATCCATATTGCGGGAGAATTTGAATAAAATCAACTAATGATAGTATCAAAACAACAGGACATGATGAAGGTATCCTTCCTTCACCATCTAAACTATTTATTTGAGTTCATTGATAATGAAAGTTCATATCGATAATAAATCAACCTCAATGTGGAGAAGGTATCCTTCCTTCACCAATTATAATTTAATTACTACAGTTCATCATTACGAATGTAGATAGAACTAAATTTAATCTTGAACATGAATAGGGTGATGTGAGCAGTAGTGCGTGTCTACTCCCTCCCAAGTGAGCCAACATCGGGGTTACCTAAAATAAACAAACAACGCAAGAGTGAGTCCATGACTCGGCAAGTACATATATCAATATGATAATCATTCAATATGAATAAGACAATCTCATCATCGAGTTCGATCACATCACAATGACTACATATGAAGACATGATATGAATGCTCAAAATCAAAGGAATGGACGCACACATGCATATCGGTATAGCGATGAAACACGTCGGTGTTCACTCAAGCCGCATCTTAACAAAAATGCGGGATCCACTTCCGTATGAAGAGCGTTTCATACGGGTGTCCAACATTGCCCATCTTGGAGTTAATGGGTCTTACATGCCCATACGGAATTAATGGGTCTTTCAAATCCACTCCGTGGGCGGGACATGACAATGTCCAACACGCCCACTTTGGAATGGTGGGACTTGCAATCCACTTTCGTGGAGAAACATGCATAATGAATGCATAGAATGAAATCGAATATTGAAAGACATGATAACAAAACATGGATTCAACACATATGAAAGAACATAGACAATCCATCTTCTCTCGTATCATACCAAATCACGGCATGACCATATAAACATTCATCAATCACAATCATTAAGGGTGGCAATGTACTTGCCTTCGCGATCTGACAGCGTTAGTCGGCAAGGTGATACTCCTAAACCCGAGGCTTCACCTCTAAACAAGTAAAATAATTTCAATAAGGACATAATATACCCAACACTACTAATCGACGTTAAACACGCTTCACGATGACTCTAGTCATTAATACAAAACTTAAAATGAAATCAACAATTTCGACATAACTTAATTCTGGACAGCAGCACGGTAATTGACATATCTATTGGTCTGGAACTCGGAATGAGGTGAGACCAATTTCCATGGATTCTTAACTGACATATCTACAATACTCTAGTTGGGCAAAAGTTCAGATTTTGCCTCTAATAAAATTTATTACGGCTCAAATCTGTTGACTGAATTAATTGACAGAAATATCAGCTAAAATAAAATATCCATAATTTTTGTTGTACAACTCCAAATTGAACATTCTTTATCAATCTGAAAAGGTTATCGAATTATCTACAATAACTTAGTTGTACGACATTCATATATTGTCTTTAACAAAAAGTGGCACACGGTCAAAATTAAAGATAAGCCCGACATACAAACTGGACAGACTGACATACAATCTGGACAGTCACAAAAAAAGTGCATAACTTTTGATCTATAAATCCAAATGAGGTGTTCTTTATCAATCCTGAAAGCTAGTGATATCACCTTCAAAATTTGTTATGGGCAAGACCTCTGAATCACCCTCTAACTAGGCCATAAATCAACCTATACAGAGACTGCTATTTCTCGTCAGGATTCTGGACAGCAGATAATAAATCTATCATAACTTTTGACTCGAAAGTCGGAATGAGGTGATCTTGGTGGCCAACGAAAGCTAAGAACAAGACCTACATAACTCCAGGAGATTATCATCTCAGATTCGGCCTCTAAAACCACGAAACAGACCCCGCAACAATCTGGACAGAATTGATTTTCTGAACACAGCAGTTCGATCTAATCAAATATGAACCAAATCGCATCTACCACTAATCAAGCAGCGAGGATCGGTATTCGTTACCCTTGTAGAACCCTAGGAAGACGCTGATCAAACACCCGAAGAAGATCCCTTCTCTTCTCTTCCTTTCTCCTTTCTTCTCTTGCCGAAATCCCTTTCTCCCTCTTCCTTTTGGCCAATGGCAGCAGGATGAAGGGGTGTATGGGGCGTGCTACAGTACTGCGGCGCTACGAGTACTGGGGCGGCGCTACGATGCGTGCTCTGAAGCGAGGGTGGTTGTCTAGGGTTTTAGGAGGAAAAAGGCAGCTTGGGCCATGGGCCTTGAGGCGCCTCCCCCTTAATGGCCCACTTCATGGCCAGCCAAAGACAGCCCTTAGCTTGGGTGGAGGCCCAAATTCCCAATTCTAGAGAATCCTTAAATTTAATTTAATTTTCTCTTCCAAACAAGTTTCTCTCTTACCGATATACGGGATATTACAGGTGACAAGGAATTATGACATACAAGGCCAAAGTGTGATAACAATTTGGATAATATCTATGCCCAAAGCATTTAAATAAATAATTAAAGTAGAATGCAATAATTTAACACAAAGTAAATTTGAAAACTGGTTCAAGATGATCAAAGGTATGACTTGCCTTGGAAAGGTCTATGTACTGGTCTTGATCTTGGGGTGCTCCTTCTTCCACAAAATTTCTGACGAATCGCGTCTACTGTAAGCAGACACAAACAAACAAAACAAATAAATAACAGAGGCAAAACAAGCTCCAAAAATTAAATAAAAATCTCAGATAAATAGAGCTTGAATTTAGACAAATTTAGAAATTTTAATGGGCTCAATCGGGTTAGGATGCAAAGTTATGAGCTCGGAAGATTGGAAATCTAAAAGAAACCTAATTTGGATTTTTCAAATTTCCGAATTACTTTTCTATTGAAAAATCGGATTATTGCGCAATCTTGGCGTCGTGAAGGAATTTCGGAATTAAAGAAATCAGAAAAGATTCGACATGTGGGACCCACATGTCGACCTCCTGATCCACGGTAGACTAAGTCTCACGGCAGGGTTTTGGATTGAATCGATCTGCGCGTCGTGATGTGGAGGTGGCCCAGGCGACACACGGCCGCCACGCTAGCACGGGCTAACGCTTAGCGCCGGCGTGGGCGGCCACGTTGCCCATGCGCAACAACGGCGGTGTGACCGATGGTCGTCGGCGATCGGCTCGCCGGCGGTGAGTGGTACCAACATGTAGCCCTTGTTGTGCGAACCTCACGATGCAACTCGGGTGATCGGGAGGGGCGGTGGCGGCCGTGGCGAGCTCGAGCGGCGGAGGCTTGGTATTGTCGGACGGCGGCTCGATGATGTTACGCGGCGAGGACTCGGAGGTAGCCACGGCGTCGCGAACTGACGGTGCACTTTCGGTGGCGGCAGCGGCGACAGCGGCAGCGCAGCAAAGCGAAAAACGAGCGGCGGCAAAACCTAGAACTCCAATTGCGGCGGCGCTAAGGCTCGGAAGGAGATGAGGTGGCGGCTGCGGGTTGCGGAGGACCGTGCGGCTTCGGGTGCTATTTATAGGGCTAGGGTGCGGGATAGAAATTCCCAAATTGAGTCCGTTTGATCACGAGCGAATCAGGAGATTAGATAAGATACGGGCTCCGATTTTGTGAGATTTCAATGCGGGAAGATAGGAGATAGAGTTTGTACGATTTCTAGAAGGGCTTCCAAGAAAAAATGCGTTGTCGGACGGAGTCGAGGGGTTTCAATGGCGGCGGCCGACTCTCGGCTTGAGGCGAAGGCGCGGCGAGCAGCGACCTCGGCGGGCCCACGATCGAGAGGAGAGGAAGCGGCCCTGCGTCGGCGAGGGCAGAGAGCGGGGCCGCGTGTCGGCGTGTCGGCGAACGCTGCTGTGGCGTAGGTGGTGAGCGAAATGGGCGGGCGGAGAAATGGGCGGAGCGAGGAAATTTACGACGCTATTTCTGAGATTTTAAATAGGTTTTCCAATTTAGAAAATACCAAAAATTCAAATAAGCAATAGAAAATAGCAAATGAACTCACAAAAATTCTAGAAAAATCTAAAAAATATATCTGAGCACATAGAACCCAAATAAAATAGTTTGGCTATTGTTCATGTTGGGATTATTCATATTAAATGTTTTTGATTGTAAAGTCCAATATTAAGCTTTTGAATTTAATTCAAATAAAATCCAAATGTTGAATTTTCTCCCTACTAACTATTAAAAGATTTTTAAGCTCTGAAAATTAGGATGTTACAGTTACGATCTACAGCCAAGATGCTCCGATACCACTCTGTGGCGACCTGACCTGGGGTCTCCCGAGAGACCCTCTAGGAGCTCCCGAAAAGTCCACCAGGACCACTCAGAAGGTCCAGCAGGATCACCTGAGAGGACCTCCAAGACCACCCAAGAGGTCAGTGGGACCACCGGAGGTCTAGAGACTGACCAAGCAAGTCAGTGGGACCACCGGAGGTCTAGAGACCTAACCCAAGACCTCCTAAATGCCATGACGACTGAGGAGGTTGAGAGACCAAGCCCGAGGAGGTCGTGGGACTTGGAAAAGCCCTAAATCTCCTGTGATCTGAACTAGTACCAAGGATCAATGGCTAGCTCACACAGTAAGCACAAGTGGTAGCATACATCAACACAGACTTTATTAACAACAAAAGAGTTGATTACAAGATTGGCTTACAAGCCAGGGAAAGCAACTTTACACAGTGGAGGCAAAATGATAAATCCACTCTATACACCATAGGCAATCGACTGGAGGGCGTAACCTAGTCGTCCAGGACTTCTTGGTCCTCATCATAGATCTCTTCACCTGCTTTTGCAACAAAGCAAGAGCGAGCACAACAACCGTGCTCACAAGTCATACCCGTCAAATAAAAGAATGACATGCATACAAGGATATCTTAAAGGAGGTCTAATATGGTTGATTTGCATAAAGACAAGTTTCTTTCAAAGTATAAGTAATAAGTTCTAAAACAGTCTAAACCATACATAAAATTCATTTTCTAACACAGTTTTGAATGATTGATAATAAGAATAAGAATGGCAAAGGATAACCTCCTATAACCAGGCTAACCGCCAAGGGCTCCCCGCCCAAAACCCATTTGGATAGAGATCCAAAACCAGTTAACAAACCATTTTGAAAACAAACCAAAGATCTAACTTTGAGTGCCTTTGCTAGCATGTCCATGACTGTAGATATGGCTATTCGAATAGTTTTACACTCTGCAAAGGTGTACAGCTTTACCCTCGCAACACGATTTCTCTAGTTTATTCGGCATCTGTCGATACCACCACTCACTGCCAAATGTAAGTGGTCTAGAGCTCGTGACAAGGCCTTTACAATACTCCATACCACTGCAGTCCTCCCCTGCTAAGGTTTCACCCCCATTGGGCTAACCACCCACAGGGTTCAGGCTCCCTCTTGCGCCAGGTGGGACTAACATAGTCGTAACATGACAACCCACCGCATCCACAGGAACGACCGTGATAGAACATTGCAAATTAATCAGCCAGGTCCTGCCCATTCAAGACATGAGGTTGCACGAGGTGGCTAGCAAGATGTGGCTCGCAGACCGGCCCTTAACTGACCTGGACAACAACCAACAGAACCCTGGGCCTCAACCTATCCAATTGAGCCCGTGCGTAAACATGCACCCTCCAGACAACCAGTTCGCCCAAGTCCAAACTGATGAGGACATCCCTAACATGGATACAACCGCGCCTACACGCACTACTGATCCACAACCAGTGTTACAAGGACCAATTACTCAAGCTCGTGCTCGCCAACTTAATCCCTAGGTCAATTCGTTCATAGGTTTATATATTACTGAGAATATATTGCTACCTAGTGCAAGTGATTTAATTGTGCTTAGGAACATGGAAAAGGACCAATGAGAGGTATGTGGAGTCATGGACAAGCATAGAAGGCATAATGGAGGTTATCACGTCACTTTGGGTCCAAGCCAAGCAAGAGTTCGAGTTGGGCTCGTTATGGATTTGTAACAGCCCAAATCTGGGTTTGTGTTTTAAATGTAAGAAAATGAGTAGAAATTAAAACTTTTCTTGCATCTGGAAGTTTTTGAGCTTTTCTGCAATTCTTGTAAAGGAATTGTGGGGAAATCAGAAACCCAAACCTCCAAATTGACTAAAGTCATGACCCTTCTTTTCCAACCCTTGTCAAATCTGGGATCATCCACTGGAAATAATTTTCCTGGGTTCTAAAGATGTTGTGTGACCCCTCTGAAAAATTTCACAATTTTTAGAAATTGTTTGAATATTTTAAGAGGCAGTCAAACCAGTTGGACCTTTGGTCAAACCCTAACCTAGAACCTTGAGAAATTTATGGAGAAAAATGATCACCATAAAAACCTCTGGAAATTTTGTACAAGGTCCATCTCCAAGTCAGCAAGCTACTGTAACAATTTCAGAAATTTTGGAGTTGTTTTTCTATCTCTAAAAATTCCCCAAAGTTTTTAGCCTATTTCTAAAATACTAAGTCAAAACTGTTGGACTCGAGTCGGACTTGAGCCCAACCTCCATTTCTGGTGCGACCCAACCATTCCCGTGCCCTCCTGAGCCCCTTTAAGAGGGCACCCAATCTTAGCCATTGGATTTCCTGTCCACAGCCTAGATCTAGGTAACATTGGATGGCGATCCGCCACCGCTTGCGAGCCGTTAGATCCCCATCGGGCGGTCCACGTTGTCGTGAGCTTTCGGACCCCCCGAACGCGCCAGCGATTCTCAGCCGTTGGATTTTGATCCAACCGTCGTGGAACGTACCCCTTCGCGCTCGGTCGCTCTTTAACAACTGGCTCGAGCCACTTGGTTGAGACCAATCAACTAAATGCACCAAGCCAGTTCTAAAGTGGCGCGTGCCTTGGTGCCGTCGAATTTTAATCTAACGGTCTAGATCTATGACCCAAAGTGAATGGGCTTGGCTCAACCCACTTAACCAGTTGGGCTCGAGCCGCCGTTTCAGCGGCAGGTGGGACCTCTCGTACTGTTGCGTCTCCTACCTCTTGCCCACGCCATTATCGTGCGAGCGTGGGAGGCGCAATGCCTTGTCACGTCCATGGAAGCTTTAAGCGACTACTTGTGCAAGCATTCAATGCACCTCGAGTCCTCCTCCAAAAGTCGTGGTCTTCACCTGCTCCCGTCACTCAATTCGCCCATGGCAGTGCCATAAACCTAGTTCACTGTGGAACTTTTCCTTGCTCTAAACCCTAACTCTCCGGCTATATAAAGCCGTTGAGCTCCTCCTTAGCTTCTTTTGCACATCTCCTTGCAAACTCTAGCCCCCTCTCTATGTAATTGAGCTCCAATCACAGAGAACCCTAAAAATCACCATTGTTGGACCTTGGAGCTCCTCGGTGGCGACAGTGCTCCAAGGGTCTTTTTGCAATTCTTTTTGTGCCACTTTGCACCTCTTTTCTTATTGAGCAAAACCCCTAACTTAATTTGGTTTGACATTCACAGGAATTGTCAAATTTGGGGTTTGTTCAAATTCGGGCGAAATCACCCCTTTTCTTCTCCAGCTCGGATAAGGGCTTCTTTTCTCAACTAATTGCTCATGGACCTTCTCTGAGCTATAATGAAGCTAACCCTACCATTCTTTATTATGCATTTTGCTCAGACCTCGCTATCTGATGGCTACGGTGTCCTGATCTTCCGATAGGTTCGATTGATTTCGTCGTGGGGACGTTGACGCTTTAAGGCTTTCGACCAGCAGATCATCGCCTCGCAATTCGCTACACCCGCACGACTGTCATTATCGACCCCGCTCGCATGCGATTGACCTTACCACGAGGTTATTCTTCCCGCAAGCAATCGAAGCAACTCACAAGAACAAGGAAAATGCAATCGATTTGTATTGCGAATATGAATGAAGATCAACAAAATGGGGTTCCTCAAACCGTATACTGCTGAAAGCGCAAGTGGCGGCATAATTCTAAGAAAAACCCAAACTTAAAGCGTGGCGTGTTGTGTATATATAGGGGACGTGAGGGGTTGACCTAGGGTTGTGCGGCCATGGGGAGAGGCGTACACAACCTAGGCTTTGACCCGACACGCTTACAAGGCCCTATTAGGCCCAAAGCGGTGTCGCGACACCTAAGGCGGTCGTGAGAGCTTGAGACCTAGTCGTAGCGTGTGGCGAACCTTGTCGAGGGCCTTGAGACACGGTCGTAGTGGCCATTTGATGCAGTCGTAGCGCTAGCGAACCTAGTCGAGGATCTTGAGACTTGGTCGTGTGGCTGGCGGGGGCTGGTCGTAGGGCTTGTAGATCAGTGCGTGACCTTGAGGATCCATTATTCCTAAGTAACAAAAGATCACAATTATTAGGTAGTATACCATTCTGCATAGATAAATTATTAGCACCTAGAAACAAGCTCACCTCATAATTTAAGTGACGTGCACGAGCTCTTATCATAGGACCTTGTAGTTTAGCAACTAGATTTGGAGGATTTTTGTAGTGCGTGTATCCGAAGGAGTGATGTCCTCATCACTATCTCCATCATCTTCTCCAACTCTGGCAAGCAACTTTGTCGCTGGAGCTCCTCGGGCTATTTTTCTTGCCCTCTCCGTGCTCAGGTAACCTCTTAGTTGTAACATCCCAATTTTGGGCTTGTGTTTCAAATGTAAGAAAATGAGTAGAAATTAAAACTTTTCTTACATCATGTATTTCCTGTATGTACTAAACAATTATTGTACAAGAGTTATGGAAATACATAGTCACAAGTCTTTGATCCAAATCTTGATCCTTCAAAAACATTCTTGTTCCATCTTGTGATAATCTCCTGGAAATATTTTTCCTAAATTCTTGGGTTGGTATGTGACCCCTCTGAAAAATTTCACAATTTTTAGAAATTGTTTGAATACTTTTGGAGGTCAGTCAAACCTACTCAAATTCTGGTCAAACTGTGGGCCAGCACTTTGTGGAATATTTGGAGGAAAATGTATAGTACAAAAACCTCTGCAAAATTTACACAAGGTTAATAACTCAGCTAGCAAGCTCCTGTAAAAATTTCATAATTTTTGGAGTGAGTTTGCTACCTCAAATAAATCGCTCAAACTCCAAATCAGTTTGGAAACCAAGTTAGGGCTGAGTCAGACTCGGGCTCGAGTCAGACCCGAGTCCGACCCAGCCAATTGACTCGCTCGAGTCAAGTCACGTGCCGCGACCGAAGGCTTGATCTGGTCACGTGTGTGAGCAGTTGGATTTGAAATCAAGCGCTCACAAACCACCTCGAGCTCCCATACATTCTTCTTCTTCCCGGCTCCCGTACTGCGCGTGCGTTGTGGCGAGTGAGTTGTGCGGCGTTGGGTCATCTCGCGGGCCCCATTAACGCCCCGAGCCTCGCTTTGCCCATGTCAAGTGCGGTGACGACCGCACTGCTCCCTCCTCGTTTTCTCATGTTGAGAAACCTTTTGTCCCATCGCCATTAAACCACTTTGTCCTCGAGCTCGATCGACTCTGAGCTACATGAGCACCTCAGAGGCTTTCCTCTAAGTCTCTTCCACCTCGATCGCCCTCCCAAACCATTCTCTGTAAGGTTGGCGCCAAACCTCACCTTGGGCTGATTTAGCCATTTACGGCGCGTGAGCTCAGTGCGACTTGGGTCCTCGGTGGTTCTTTAGCCCTTGTCTCACTTCATTTGTGGACCTCTTGTTGTATAAGTCCTCTCCTAACTCAATTTGGTTTGCATTCTCGAACCGCCTAATTTGAAGTTCTTGGATCTTGCGACCGAAAGTGCTCCCCTTCGTTCCCATCTCGGTAAGACCTTCTCCGTTCAATTCTTTGGCCTGGACCACCTCCAGCCATCGCATCGTTGCTCGACCATTCTTTGTACCTTGCGTTGCTCGAGCACTTTGTCGCCGTCATCTTCTCCGACTCATTTGCGGTCTCGCCATTGGACTTCCTCGAGCTCCTCTGAACCTCATCTTGGCCCAGTAAGTTCGTTTCTAGCCTCCTAGAGCTCGAGCACTTGTCGATTAGGTCATGTCGAGCCCTTTTCATGTTTTGGTTTTGCCAAAACTTATCCTCCTCCCTTCTCGGCTCGCGGCGTTCTAGGCTTGCCCGCCGTCGAGGATACCTCAGTTAGGTTCGCAATAGTATTGCGCTCGTGTTGGTACCTTTAGTTAGCGCGCGCAGCGCTTGTGCGTCGGTGACGTGCGGCGAGTGAAGCTGCGGTAGCTTTGTCTTTTGTCGGGTTTCAGGCAAGTCCCAAGACCTCCTCGGGTTCATCGTGGCCGTCCACGACCACCCCAGTTTAGATCCGAGCCTTTGGCTCCTTTCCGAAAAGCTTAAGCCTCTGGACCTCCTCCTAGATGTAATCTCGGCCGTTTAGATCACCTCCAAGTCAAATCTGCCGTAGAGGGTTTTACGTGTATTTTCTAAGTCCCAAGACCTCCTAGAGCAATCTCCGTAGTAAAGACCTCCTAGGATTAGCTCTTAGCCGTTAGATCCTGGTCTACGAAAACTATAAGTGCTAGGACCTCCCCTAGTGTCGATCCTAGCCGTCTAGGACCACCTCGGTTAAATCCTAGCCATTTAGACCTTTCCTGATGCGCAAAGGCGTCCCTTGGTCATTTTGCAAAGACCACCTCGGGGTCATCTTTGTAAAAAGCCACCTGGTCTTTACAAAGAAAACCCGCTCAAGACCTCTTAGACTCTATCCTGGCCGTTCACGACCTCCCGGATCTAGATCCGGCGTTAGATCTCCTTTGTAAAATCCTTAGTCTCGGGACCTCCCTCGCGTCGTCCGGACCATTGGGACCTCCCTAGGCCCAACTTTGAGCCGTCGGATCTCCTCCGTTAAAACCACTGCCGCTTAGGACCTCCCAGAGTAGATCTTGGTCATCCAAGACCTCCTCGTGTAAATCGACCGATCAAGACCTCCTCACGGAGATCTTGGCCGTCTAGGACCTCATCCTTTAGATCCCTAGCCGGGACCTCCTCCTTGTTGATGTATTTTCACTGCTTGTATTTTCTTTTATGCATTTTAGTTACGCTTTGCACGTTGGTAGTAAAGTAGCTTAGTGCTCTGCATGTTTACATTTACATTTTTAGTGGCGATTCTTTGGATCATGGAGCCACTAATCGCATATAAGCGATTCATGGAATCACCCGACAATAAAAGGAAGAAAACAAAAATGCCATGATTGGTTGTGCGTGGCGCAAATGTGCGTTTCTTTGTTGCTTTACGAACTTTGCGATTTTATGTAGTGTAATAAAACACGAACTCTGAATCTTTCTTGAGTTCTTGCAAATTCGTGAGTTCTGTTGTCATTTGGTATCGAGCTCGGCGATGCCACGCGGTTCGAGATCAGCGTCACCTCAGTCCATGACACCCTCCGTGCGTGGCCGTCGGACGGTGGTCCTCGGCGGTGGTCGGGACATGGTGGTGCGACGGCGCCAAAGGAGGCCGGGTCTCGCCGCTATCCGACTCTCGCGCACCAACTACCACGAATGGGCTCTCTTGATGAGGTCAATCTCGGTGCTCGGGAGTCTAGGGACCCATCGGCGGCGGCGCCGAATCGCTGGGCCGGATGGCTCGCTGCGATTCTGAGCCGTCCCACGGAGATGCTCGCTTCCTTGGCGGCAAATAACACGGCAAAGTCGGCGTGGGAGGCCATCCGCACTATGCGAATGGCGGCAACCGAGTTCGGGAGGCAAGAATGCGACATTTGCGTCGTTATTTTGGGGACATTCGTATGAGGATACGAAATAGTAGATGATTTTGCTATGCGCTTTGGTGGTGGTGAATCATCTACGTTCTCTGGGAGATTCCACGGAGGAAGGAAGTTGTTAGGAAGTATTTGCGGGTGGTCTGTGAAATACTCCCGGTGGCCATTCCTATTGAGCGGTTCCTCGATCTTGACTCTTTGTCGATCGAGGAGGTGGCTGATCGTCTGAAATCCGTAGAAGATCGATGGGACATCGATCAAGGTGGAGATGGTGGATCACGGCTCCTTCTCACGGAGGAGGAATGGGCAAGACGATCCGAGAATAAGAATCACGGATTCTCTTCCTCAAGCTGAGTCAAAGGTTAGGGACCAAGCCATATTCAAGACCATGCCAAGCATGGTGTCCGATCAAAGGAACCCGATGGGAATTCTCTTTGCGAGCACCAAGATTCAAGCGCGACAAGTCTAAGGTAAAATGCTTCAATTGCAATCATCTTGGGCATTATGCAAGGGCCATGCCAAACCTCGTCGAGCGCAAAGAACAAGCTAATGCAGTGCGAGGCTAAAGAGGAGGAATCACTGGCGCTATGGCACGGTGTGCGCTATTGCGAAGTCAATGAAGAAGCTCTGGAGATGTGATTCTCAATGCGGTGCATGCACAAGTGAATCTTGGGCGTCTTTGAAGAGAAAAACAATGGTGAGTGGTACCTTGATATCGGGGCCACGAACGGATGGTAGTTCAAGGGAGAATTTTCTCGAGCTTGATACTGCAGATGAAAGGTTCGGTAAAATTTGGAGATGGCTCCGTCGTGGACATTTGTGGAAGAGAATTTGTGATGTTCTCTTGTCAAGCGGTGAGCATCGGACTTTGTCCGATGTTTACTATATACCAAGGCTACGAAGCAACATCGTGAGCCTCGGTCATTTCGATGGCGTGGTCGCCAAATCCTCATCGGCGGCGTACTGCGGATCGTGACGTGGAGAAGACTTCTAGCCAAGGTAGCAAGAACAAGTGGTCGCTTGTATCTGCTGAATCTTAACAGCGAGCCCATATGTTTGGCGGCGAGGTGCACAGAGGAGGCGTGGTGTTGGCATACTGCGCTCGGCCACCTAAATTTCCATGCGCCGCAAGTTGGCACAACAAGGTATGGTGCGTGGTCGCCAAACATTCGTTTGTGGAGCAAATCCGCGATGGTCGCCTTGTGGGAAACGGCGCCGAACATCATTCCCGCATGAGGCTAACTATCGTCTTGAGAATTTCCTTGAAGCGTACACGGTGATTTGTGTGGTCCGATCACGCCGATTCTGGCGGGGCGAGAAATTTTTCTTTCGCTTGTTGATGACCTCACTTTCGTTTCATGTGGATAACTCGTTGAGGACCAAGGATGAAGCGAAGCCATCAAGCAGTGCAAGCGAGCGGAGCGGAAGTGGTGCCAAACTCAAGGTGTTTGGACGGACGGAGGAGGAGAATTCACCGCTGCGATTTCGGCGATGACGGGAAAATCAGGAGTCAGCGTCATCTAACGGCGCGTATTCTCCCGCAATGATTGGTGTCGTCGGCGGCGAAATCAAACGATGGTCGCAATGGCGAGGAGTCTTTGAAGGCCAAAGGAGTCCCAGTCGAGTTTGGGAGAGGCGGTCACTACGCCGTCTACATTTTGAATCGCTCTCAACACGCGCGTCGATGGCAAAACACCTTTCAAGGCATGGTATGGAGAGTGTCCGAATGTGCATCATTTCCGCACGTTTGTTGTGCAGGATATGTCAAGGTGGTCAAGTCGAGTCTCAAGAAGGCGGGCGATAGAGTACACCAATGGTATTCATCAGTGCACGAACCCGGATGCAAAGCCTATCGAATGTTTGATCCGGCTCATGAGAAGGTTCATATTTCGGGATGTGGTATTTGATGAGGAGGCTAGATGGGACTGGAATGCAACGGAACAAGAAGACCCGGCAAGCGCATTGTGCGTGATGGCTTCATTTGTTTAGTATATCTATCACTCACTTGCGGAGACCGACGTGGTGATGTCCGGTTCGTGGGAGTGGCTCGAGTCATCGTCTCGGACCGAGTCCTCACCCGATGATGGAGTGCTAACACCGGCGTCTGTTCAAGGGATGTCTTCACCACCGTGCCGCCGTGAACCGCACTGGGAGTGAGGTTTGCGACTCCACCAAGCCTATCATCTTCTCTGCATCGGAAGGACCACGGCGCTATCGCTCACCGGAGAACCTCTACGAGAACACCATCTGTACATGAGCTAGCTGATTCCTTGGTGAACTCGTCTCATTGCGGTGAGGAACCCGACTCATTCACTGAAGCCGAGAAGCACAAGTGGTGGAGGCAAGCAATGCAAGAGGAAATGAGTTCCATTAAAGCTAATGAGACTTGGTGCCTAGTTGACCCTCCTGCAGCCACCGCCAATAGGCTTAAAATGGGTTTTCAAGGTAAAGAAGAATGCTCAAGGAGAGGTGGTGAAGCACAAGGCGCGTTTTGTGGTGAAAGGATACGTCTGCAATAGGGCATTGATTTTGAAGAAGTTTTGCTCGGTTGCACGAATGGAGACATCCGGTTGATGCTAGCTCTAGCGAAGCAAGAAAAGGATATGAAGTGCATCATATGGATGTGAAATCCACTTTCTTGAGCAGTGAGCTTCAAGAGGAAGTGTATGTGTGCCAACCGGGGTTTGAGGACAAGAACAATGGCCATAAAGTGCTTTGGCTCAATAAGGCATTGTATGGGTTGCGCAGGCACCAAGAGCTTGTTATACTAAATTGGACAATTGCCTCATTTATTTGGGTTTTGAGCGAAGTCCTTTGGAGCACGCGGTGTATAGAAGAGGTATCAATTCATATTGCCCGCTTGTTGGAGTATATGTTGATGATCTTTTAATTGTGGGCTCACACAAGGGATACACAAGTTCAAAGGTGAGATGAAGAAACATTCAATATGAGTGATGCGGGACAGCCTCGATTACTATCTTGGAGTGGAGGTACACCAAGGGCGGATGGATCACTCTAAACCAATCTGCATATGCCACAAAATATTAGAGAAGGTCGGCATGGCGATTGTAACTCGTGTGAAGTTCCCATGGATTCAAGAGTCAAAGCCGAGCAAGGTGAGTAAACATTCTCCGGTTGATGATACTCTTTACAGAGCTTAGTCGGCTTTGAGGTATCTTATTCATACGGACCGACATTGCATATAGTGTGGGGTATGTGAGCGTTTCATGGAAGCGCCTACAACCGAAGCGTATGGTCTGGCAAAACAGATTTTTGCGCTATGTAAAGGGAACAAGGACTCTTGGTTCTTGTTATAAGAGATGTCACGAAAATGAATCTCGATTGGTTGGTTTCGGTGATTCCGATATGGCCGAGACTTGGGCGATCGGAAAAGTACAACCGAGTGCTATTCATGTTAGGGAGTGCTCGGCCATTGGCAATCACAAAAGCGAAAATAGTTGCATTGTCGACTTGTGAAGCGGAATATATTGCAGCTACATCTGCTGCATGTCGGGAGTTTGGCTTGCTCGGTGCTTCCGACATGGTTAAGTAGGAGCCTGGAAGCATCAAACTTCTAGTGGATAATAAGTCGGCCATTGCTTTGTCCAAGAATCCATCCTACACAACCGGCAAACATATCGATACACGCTACCATTTCATTAGGCGGTGTATTGAGGAAGGGAGGATTGAAATTGATTTTGTCGATCCGAGTTTCGGTGGCGGATGTTACGACAAAACCACTTGGGAGAATAAGGTTCTTGAGGTGCGAAGCAAGCTCGGCATGGTGGAGGTGCGGTGAAAATAGGGAGTGATTGTTGATGTATTTTCACTAAAGCGTATTTTCTTTTGTCATCTTAGTTACGCTTTGCACGCTCGGTAGAGAAGTAGCTTAGTGCTCTGCATGTTTACTTTTGTTTTTGATGGCGATTCTTTCTGATCATGGAGCCACTAATCGCATATGGCGATTCATGGAATCACCAAAGAATAAAAGGAAGAAAACGAAAATGCCGCAGATTGGTTGTGCGCGGCGCAAATGTGCGTTTCTTTGTTGCTTTCAACTTTACCGATTTTCTCAGAGCTAATACGAAACACACGAACTCGAATCTTTCTTCGAGTTCTTGCAAATTCGAGAGTTCTGTTGTCACTCCTCGTGTCTCAACCGTTAGATTTAGATCTAACGGTGGACCTCCTCACTTGATCGTGGCCGTTAAAGACCTCCCTCCGAGATCTAGATCGGTGAAGACCTCCTCGTGAGATCTTAGCCGCCCGCACCTCCCTCTCGTAGGTTTAGCATTAGGACCTCCCTAGTACTCGGGACCGCGGATCTCGATCCGCGCGCCACGACCTCCGTTAAGCGCGAGGACCTCCTTTGCGTCGTTGTGCATGCATTGGTCGTGGCCGTTGGATTCAATCTCAACATGCGGACCTCCCGATGCGGAGGAGGTCTTCAGGCATGCGTGCCGAGGTGCGTGGCGTGCGATGAAGGATCGACGGCCCACGACCTCTCCTTTTCCTTGATTCATTTGGACCTCCGAGAGCTCAATATTTTCTAAGTCTTTTAATGTTTCAAATTTTAAAAGTGCATAACTTTGTCATTTTAACTCCTTTTGAATGATTCCAGTTCTTTGTAGTTCATTGGAGTATGAACTTTAATTTGAGAATGAATTTAGGCAATCGTTATGTAGCAGTAAAATGATATAAGTGCAAGAACTTGTTTAATATGAAATGGTTGTTTAGAAATTATCTCAAATTTGTAAAATACATAACTTTTTCTCTGTAAATCCAAACTGAGCAAACTCAACTTGGAAAAATTTATCTGTAGACATACTTTAATATGAACTAGGCTTTGTCTTTATTCATGTTCTTGAAAAGTGATATATGCTAGTTTTAGAACTTAGGAAATTCATTACTAATTCATTATAACTCCAAATGAAGTAAACTCAACTTTGCTGTTCATAGGATGACCTTAGCTACCTACCATAAAAATTTCAAGTTCCAGATCATTATAGAATTTTTTGCCATGAACAGTAACCGAAATTAATTTAATTAGGATTTTTCAGGCTGAGAGAAATTGTTTAGGGCATAACTTTTTTATACTAAGTCCAAATAAAGTGATTCGTGTTTCTAAAATTGTCTAAAATCAACCTATAGTTGCTGTAGAAATTTCATGGGATTTGGATGTTCTTTGCTGTTGAGTTCCTTTTGGTGTTCTTCGTTCTTATTGGTTTTATCGCCTTTTCGCGTTAGGTTTCGAAGAATTTATTGAACCTGAGCAGTCCCCTCTGCAGCAAGACCAATCCCAGCAAGGCAAGCAGTTTGATCATGTTAATCCAAGTATTTTAAGTATTTATGTTGATTACAAATTCTATATATGCATTGCTACTTTGTGTTAAACTATTGTCTTTAGTTGGCCTAGTAGATGCATTTTCTTAGCAAATGATTATTCTCCACTACCGGGAGCCTAGGTTATTGCTGTGATTAGGGCTCGTGGATGAGCTCTTGTCACTTAGTAGTTGTGAATAAATTGCTTAGCCATGCTTAGCTTCCGGTAGAAATGGGCGGTTATCGATTTGTCGATAACCTTGATCACATAAAACTTATTATGATTATGATTTCCACCTTGTGCCATGTCTATTTATGAAAAATAAAACCTAAAAATAAAAGGATTTAGACTTGGGCACAATGGTATGATTGGTGTGCTTCTGGGTGTGACTAGAATGGTGCCCGAGTCAATTAAGGACCGAACATCTTGTGAGTACCTGTTATCCAGGCAATTTGTGCGTGCTAACCACACTAGAGGGTATGGGACCTCTCTTGACTTAGTACTTTGGCGTGTATTGGCTCCGGGTCGCAGGGGGTCGTAGGAGGGATGGTGTGGGAGCATTGCAATGTCCGAAAGGCTTCCCCCGTGATGGCTAGTTGTCTTTCGGCTTGCAATGTAAGCGTATGGGTTTCTATCCATACGAGCGGCTCGTAGTTAATACACAATATTGGAAAACGTCTCGTAGGACTTAGGTGTGCTTGCATACCTTCTAAGTGTGCTTTGTGGCTTAAAGGCGATGCAAGTGTAGGTACATTGGTACACCTGTAGGGTTAAAACTATTCGAATAGCCTCGCCCTAGGTTATGGACACGCTGGGTAAGCTTTTCAAGAGGTAGACTACAACCTTTTAATTAAAACTTGTTTGTGGTACGAATCGGGATTCGTGCTATGTTGTGGTGACTATTGGGATAGTCACTTCCTGTGGTTACTTGTATGTATCTTTATTTCGCTGTTATTTCGACAACAAAATAGATTTGCAAACTTGCTCTTAAATGTATTACATTATTGCAAATAAAGTTGGCTTTGTGCAAAATGAGACATACAACCTCCACCTAAATAAGCTTGCATGTAGTTAATGAATAGGTCTACTATTCCACACGTCAGTCTTGCGAGTACCTTTGTGTACTCAGTTATCTTGCTTAAATGTATTTGTTGCAGAGGAAAAAGGTGAGCTGGAGGGGCCTCACTTTTGTGAGTTGTGCTGTGGTAGCCTTAGAGGCGTCTAGCTTGGCGGCCCGGTCGGTTGCCTTGTGGGTTATGTGGCTAACCGGTCGACTTTTGTTCTAGCCATCTTATGGCACCTTTTGCTTCCGCTGTCGTTCTTGTATATTGTGTTATTTGGCCGGTCGGTTCTTTTGTAATAACTTACTTTATCTATGTCTTTACTAGACTTGTTAATGTATGTTGTATGGAAATGATGTGTAATTTTGTGATGATGTGCATGTGCTTCAATTCTGGGAAGCATATGTGTAACATCCCAATTTTGGGCTTGTGTTTCAAATGTAAGAAAATGAGTAGAAATTAAAACTTTTTCTTACATCATGTATTTCCTATATGTACTAAACGATTATTGTACAAGAGTTATGGAAATACAAAATCACAAGTCTTTGATCCAAATCTTGATCCTTCGAAAACATTCTTGTTCCATCTTGTGATAATCTCCTGGAAATATTTTTCCTAAATTCTTGGGTTGGTATGTGATCCCTCTGAAAAATTTCACAATTTTTAGAAATTGTTTGAATACTTTTAGAGGGTAGTCAAACTGCTTGACTCTTAGTCAAACCTTGAACCAGTACCTTGTAGAATTTTGGAGAAAATGCAATGCATAAAACCTCTGAAAATTTTACATAAGGTCAATGTGTAAGTCAGCAAGCTCTGTAAAATTTCAGAATTTTGGAGTTAAATTGCTACCTGTAATAAATCCTCAAAAGCCTCTGTCTTTTTAAAAAATCTAAAACCCGTTCATCGTTCCTTGGGTTTGAGTCGGACTCGGGCTCGAGCGAGTGGACTTGGCGAACCAACTAATCACACTGGTTCCCTTCTAGCGCGATTGATATCGGTAGTTGATTTAAATCGCTTTCGACCCTCGTTCGCGTGAGCATTCGGACCATGCGGTTGCACTATTCAATTGGGACCGTTGGATCTCAATCCAACCGCCCGCATTTCCAAAACAATCGGATCGTGTCGGCGGACCAGTTAAATCGCACTGGCCCATCTCTAATCCAACGGCCGTGGCTTGTTTTCTCCGTTCTTCTTCCTCCTTGGGTTAGCCGATGCATGCATGCGAGCAATGATTGTAACGTCCCAAAATTTGGCTTTTCAAAAATCTTTTGAGTAGTTTAGGTCCCTGAAAAATTTCACCAATTTTATTTGAATTAATAAAGCTTAATTGGAATTTTCATAAATTAAAAATATTTAATTTGACTAATATAAACATTAATTAAATAAAAACTTGTGTTATTTGGCTTCCTTGTCTTTCAAGGAATTTTTGGGAATTTTCTGAGTTTTTTTCGGATTTATTTGCTATTTATTTGATCTCCTTGATTTTTGGCGTTTTCTTTTAATTCCAAAAAATTCAGTTTTTCTCTCTCCTGCCCACGTGCTACAGTACCTCGCGCGGTACTGTTCATCTTCCAGAACCGAACGCACCAGAGAGCTCGTATCGTGTCCGTTTCAAACTCTAAACTTCAAATTTCCATATCTTCTTCCACGGTGCATATAAAAGTGAGCCGTTTGCGCTCACGCGTCCGTGTTGATCCCCTCTTCCAATCCCCTGAATTGGTTTCCTCCAAACCGATCTATTTTCGTCGCAATCTCCAGAAAACCGAGCTCCAACCAAAAGTCTTCTCCGCGAAATGCGCCGTCCGACGCCCGTTGGCGAACCGTCTGCGGCGTTGGCTTCGCGTCGTCGCCCTCTACGTCATGGTTCCATCCACTTCACCAAGATCGCCGAGCACCGTCGCCATTAGAGCCAAACCGTGTTCATCGCGTTTCGCTTCCTCGGTGAGTTTTCAAAATCCGACCGCGCCATCGCGTCCGCTCGTCGCTTCCTTTCCGTTTGCCTTCGCGCTGCACGCCGCCTCCGGCCGCCGCCACCACACGCACCGTTAATGCATGTGTACTGTTCATGTCTATGGTGCGACGTTCAGTGCGTATGTGTTCGATCTGGTTGTCTTTACCTTTCGTAGCTCGAGTCTCTGGTCATCTATTTAATCCATGCATCCTCTCTGTTAGTTCTTTAGTCTTTGTTTTGCCTTCCAAAGATCAAAATCCTTGCCACCGCCACTTACCAAATATCAGCCTGGAGCTTCTTCACATTCTCTGTAATCTATTTTGTTTCTTGTTCTATTCGGTTGACTGTTCAGTTCAATCTGCTCCCGATTAATTCTTTCTCTCAATTGCTATGCTATCTCCTCGCGCCAAAAGACCAACTGAGCACCGCCCTTGTTCTCTGCTCATGTATGTACAGCAATATCTAAGCAATTTGTTTCTCGATGCTTCGTGTCTTCCTTTCCTTTCTTTGATGTGCAGAGCCAAACATCTATTCTTTGCTTTGCCATCTCTCTACCATGTCAATGCCGCCATGCCGCCATGATCAGGTTGAACAAACCTCCGTTTCTGTTGCCTTCAATTGCATCTCTAGATTTCTCTCTTTCTTTTCCATCAAATTAATGTATCACAGCTATACATCTAATACTTTCCTTTCCATGTGGACCCATTGCCATCCATACAGATTTATATCTCTCTCGCTTACATGTAGACCCCACATATCATCCTCCCAATTAAAATACTAATTATTTATCTCTCTTACATGCGGGTCCCGTGATGTCGGCCAACCTTGGTCAAACCCAGCCATGAGCTTGGTCCACCGTGGTCTAGCATATCTCCGTGGACTGGTCCATAGACCAAAGGCCCACATGTCAATCCATAATCCTATTTTCGGAATTAATTTAATTCTTGAAAAGTCATTTATCTTATTGGTCCCACTTGTCACTCTCTCTACCTTATTTCTGGAATTATTTTAATTCTAGAAATTCATAAATATCAGTCGGTCCCACCTAACATACACTCATTCTTTTTCTAATATTTTTGGAATAGAATATTCTGAGAATATTCCGTAGACCTTTTCATCATTTCATGTGAATTCCAATCTTCCAAAAGCCATATCTTCTTCATCCGAATTCCGATTGAACCCATTCAAGTTTCTAAATTCATATAAATTCAATATCTACCTTCCAGTACCATCCAATTTCAATTTGGAGTTTATTTGATTTGTCTTTTTGAATTTGGTTTGTTTTGTGCTTTCTTTCTCGTTAGACACCGAAGTCCCGGAATCGTCTGAAGGAGCTGAAGATCAAGCAAATATAAGATTGAAGATAAATTAAGACCATCATTGCTATAGCAAGGCAAGTTATACCTTTGATCATATTGAATCTCAGTTTTAAAATTACTTTGATTTAAATTATTGCATTTACTTTAAGTAAGTATTTAAATGCTTTTGGGTTTAGCTATTAATCCAATTTGTTATATCCACTTTGTCTATTGTATGTCATAATCTTTTGTCACCCTAGTTTGGTTCATATTTAGTTGGTGCTATGGTATTACCAACGTGGGTTGGTTAGTACGAGTAGATTGCTTAGCCATGCTACGAGTCTCACATCTCATGTAAGTTGCAAATATTAAATGTGATTAAGTGACTATGGAACTTTGTGTAAAACTATGTGCTGTGTGCTATTACTTTGTGATGGCATGTGTTGCACTAAAACCAACTGGGTGGTAAAGGATTTGGACTGAGGCAAGTGGTGGAGACTGTGTGACATGGTGGACTATGTGATGGGAATGATAATCTGTGTGGCTTAGTTAGAAAATGAAAGTCTTGCCTTGGTCAATTAAGGACTTAACTTTGTGCGCCATTGAACTGAGCCTCATCAGACGACCACATGCCTGGTATGAGACGGGCCTAACTTAGTGTTATGGATTCTCGGCATTGATGTTCAGGTGGTAGGTTAGGCTATGTGATAGGGTGGAGGTGTGACTACTTGGTGGTTGCATTGCGGGACGATTCGTCGCTTCCCTGTCCAACGGTGTGTGTTATGCATGGCCTATGTGAGATGTATAACGGTTTGTAAGCACACTGGGAGTGTCAATGTTGAGATGAAGTTTCTGAAAGGTTTTGTTGTGATCAGCTCTGATCCAGTTGATTGCATCTTGTGGGTAAAGTGTACAACCTCTGCAGAGTGTTAAACAATCTATTCGAATAGCCGCGTCCTCGGTCATGGACATGCTCAGGGATTTTACACGAGGAGTAGATTTTCATAAAACCTTTGGGAAGGGACAGCTGTGTGATTTAAGTCATATGGCTGTGTGAAAGAATTTGTTTAGGCTATGTGTTTTTGTGAAAAACAACTGTTAAATTAATATTGTCTATTTGTTTTGAATTATGCTTCCAATCTATTACTTGTATTCAATTGCAAATGTTGTATTTCTGCAAAATAACCACAGAAGCCATTTCCTTTGGAATAAGCCTGCATCTATACATTGCATTCGTGGTATGACTTATGAGTACGGTTGTGTACTCACGCTTGTTGTAAAACTTGCGCCCAAACCTACGTAAATGGAGGAATCGTCGGTCAACAAGGTCTACTTCAAGGATCGAGAAGAACTAGGTCGCGACTTGACCGATTGCCTGTGGGCATATGGATGGGCTTCACCGGTTATTCCGCTTCGCTCCGCAGCGATTTCATTGAGCTATTCGCCTTCTAAGGCATTAATTGTAAGCTTTCACCTTAAGGTCGTTACTCTGGTATTTATTGTTATTTGTCTATTTATTAGTCATCTTTGCATATGGAAATGATATTTCATCGATGTTGCCACTGTGTGCACTAGGGTGATCCTGGACTAGTGCAGTATACACAGAGGGTCTAGAATTGTATTTTTGGGTCCCGACAATGATAGAAAGAGAGAGAGGGCAGCCTTCGACTTGCCTTGTCAAGCTTGCTCGTCAACGTCTCTGCAGGGGCATTAAATGCGATCGCTTTCTCCTCCATTGTCACCGTGCTCACTTGCTCCCGTCATTTCTTGGTCCATGGCCGTAGCTTGAACCGAGCCCACCATGGACTCATGTTCTTGCTCGAAACCCTAATCCCTTACCTATATATTGCCCCTCTAGGTCCTCCTGGTGTTCCTTTACACCACACCTAGCTCCCCTCTGTGTTTGAGCTCAAAACCACTTCAAACCTTCAAACCACCATTGTTGACCCGAGAGCTCCAATGGCGATCTTGGTGTCCAGTGGTTCACCTTCAATATTTCTTGTACCCTTTTGAGCTCCTCAACTTCCTTTATATTTCCTCTGACTTAATTTTGGGTTGCATTCACAGGAATGAATCAATTTTAAGTTTGGAGATTTTCGGTTGATTTCACCCCCCCTATCTTCTCCAACTCCGGTAAGTGGTTCTTTTTGCAATTACTTACTTGTGGAGCTTATGGGAACCTTTATGAAGCTATTTTGATCACCCATTGGTGTTCATGTTGCTCAGGTTGCCATTTTCTTCTTCATCTTCCTCGGCTCCGGTGAACTCCATCGTGTCTAAGCTTCTCCGGCCATCTTTTGAAGCTCATCTTGGCTCGGTAGCTTCTATTTAGTCCCTAGAAGTGTTGGCACTCGCTTGTGGACCACGAGAGCATTTTGCTATTTTCACGTTTGCCGAAATGGCTTCCTTCTGTGTTTTCCGGCTCGCCGGCGTTCTAGACCCCCACCGCCGGCGAGGTCATCACCATTGGGTCCGCATCGCTATTGCGAACCCATTTTGGTGTTTTGTGGCGCGCCATGCGACAGAGTCGGCGACAAGCCGTGGGTTGCGCTCGGGATTTTGCCGACCGTAGCTTCCGTTGTCGTCATTTTATTAGGACACAGTTAATACCCAATCATTAGTAGTATTAATGGTGTCTTAATCTGGCCAGATGTCTCACTGACATGTGGGCCCGTAAGCCTAAAACCGAGAACCAGAAGTCATCAGGGCTGATTTTGGGTTTATTTATTGCTAATCATTGTTAGCAATAAATATGTCCGCCGCCACACTGTACATCGCCAGTGGGCCTCATCCCTAAGTCCATCTCTGTGTAAATCGTTAGGACACTTTAATTGCTAATCATCACTAATCATTGGTCATTAGTAATTAATTGTCTATCCTAAAATATTCTTGTGTCTCGCTGCCATGTGGGCCCGTGTACTGTGCACGTGTGTTAAAGCTCGTGTTTGTGACTCACGATCCACCGACATGCGCCCCACGTGTCGGGCGCTCGCATTGCACGCCGATGTTGGACCGCGTCCATTTTGCGATCTGCGGCCCAGATCTGGTATGCGTTCAGACCATCCGGTTCCCCTCTTCACTCTGCACCGTCCATCTCACGATCTGCGGCTGAGATCGTGTGTGCAATCGGACTCTCCGATTAGATATGTGCTCAGAGCCGTTCATCTTTAGATCTGCGGTTGTGGTTAGTCGAGGCAACCGCACCGTCCGGTTGCATCCTTCCTCGTGAGCCGTTGGATCTTGATCCAACGGTGGGCTCTTTAGGGATCGCGCGTGCGTTGTTTTTTCGTCGCGTGGCTCGTTGGATTTCGCATCAACGCCCACGAGCGCCCATGTCGCTTATTTCCATTTGAGTTGGATTTCATTTCTGAAAGTATTTATTTATCAACTAAAAATTGTATCAGAGCTTTAGAAATTCATAACTAAATCATTTTAACTCCTTTTTAGATGTTTCCAGCTGTAATAAATTTTTATGCCTCTGTAGTTTAATACAAAAATGTAATTGAGCATGTTCCTGTCACAGAAAATTGTGTAACTCAAATAACTTGATTTCTGCCAATTTTGAATATCCCAAAAATAGAATTAAACTTGTAAAATGCATATCTTTTTCTGTACAACTCCAAAATGTGCAAAATCAATTTTGTTAAATTACTCTGTTAGTGTACTTTAATATGAAATAGGTTTTGAGCATGTTTATGATTCTGGAAAATGTAATGTGCTAGGCTTACAACTTAGAAAAATCATAACTAATTCATTTCAACTCCAAATTGTGCAAACTCAGTTTTGTTGTTGTTAGGATAACCATATCTACCTACCATAAAAATTTCAAGTTCCAGATCATTGTAGAAATTTTCGTCATGAACAGTAACCGTAATTAATTTAATTAGGATTTTTCAGGCTGAGAGAACTTAGTTTAGCCATAACTTTTTCATTCTTAGCCCAAATGAAGTGATTCTTGTTTCCAAAATTGTCTAAAATCAATCTCTAGCTGCTGTAGAAATTTCATGGGATTTGTTTGGTCTTTGCTGTTGAGTTCCTTTTGGTGTTCTTCGTTCTTATCGGTTTTTATCGCCTTTTCTCGTTAGGTTCCGAAGAAAACTTTGAACCTGAGCACTCCCCTCTGCAGCAAGACACATCCCAGCAAGGCAAGCAGTTTGATCATGTTAATCCTAGTATTTTAAGTATTTATGTTGATTACAACTTCTATGTATGCATTGCTACTTTGTGTTAAACTATTGTCGTTAGTTGACCTAGTAGATGCATTTTCTTAGGCAAATGATTATCCTCTACTACCATGAGCCTAGGTATTGCTGTGATTTAGAGTTCGTGGATGAGCTCTTGTCACTTAGTAGTTTGTGGATTAAGTGCTTAGCCATGCTTAGCTTCCGGTAGAAATGGGCGGTTATCGACTTATCGATAACCTTGATCACACAAATACTTACTATATATCTATATTTCGGCTTGATGCTATGTTCAAATTGCAAAAACCAAAACTAAAAGCAAAAAGGATTTAGACTTGGGCACAATGGTAAGATGGTGTGATCCTGGGTGTGACTGGAATGGTGCCCGAGTCAATTAAGGACCGAACATCTTGTGAGTACCTGTTATCCAGGCAATTTGTGCGTGCTAACCACACTAGAGGGTATGGGACCTCTCTTGACTTAGTACTTTGGTGTGTATTGGCCGGGTCGCAGTAGTCGCGGGAGGGATGGTTGGGAGCATTGTAGTGTCCGGAAAGGCTTCCCGTGATGGCTGGTTGTCTTCGCTTGCAATGTAAGCGTATGGATTCGATCTATACTGAGCGGCTCGTAGTCAATGCACAATATTGGAAAGCGTCTCAGAGGACTTAGCCGTGCGGCATACCTTCTAAGTGTGCTTTGTGGCTTAAAGGCGATGCAAGTGTGGGTACATTGGTACACCCCGTAGGGTTAAAACTATTCGAATAGCCTCATCCTAGGTTATGAACACGCTGGGTAAGCTTTCAAGAGTTAGACTACAACCTTTTAATTAAAACTTGATGGGTGGTATGCGAATCGTGATTCGTGCTATGTTGTGGTGGCTATTGGGATAGTCACTTCTAGGTGGTTACTTGTATTTATCATTATTTTCATTTGTTACCTTCAACATTAAAATTTATTTGTAAACTTGCTTTCAAATGTATTACATTATTGCAAATAAAGTTGGCTTTATGCAAAATGAGACATACAACCTCCACCTAAATAAGCTTGCATGTAGTTTATGAATAGGTCCTGCTATTCCACACGTCGCCTTATGCAGTACCTTTGTGTACTCGGCTTTCTTGCTTAAATGTATTTGTTGCAGAGGAAGAAGGTGAGTGGAGGGCCTCACTTCTGTGAGTTGTGTTGTGGTAGCCTTAGAGGCGTCTAGCTTGGTGGCCCGGTCGGTTGCCTTGTGGGTTGTGTGGCTAACCGGTCGACTTTTGTTCTAGCCATCTTATGGCACCTTTTGCTTCCGCTGTTATTCTTGTATATTGTTCTATTTGGCCGGTCGGTTCTTTTGTAATAACTTACTTTATCTATGTCCTTTACTAGACTTGTTAATGTATGTTGTATGGAAATAATGTGTAATTTTGTGATGATGTGCATATGCTGCAATTCTGGGAAACATATGTCCATCGAGGCTTAGAATGTTTAATTAGTAACGCTAGAACCATTTGGAGGTTAAGCGTTACTAGTTAAATATTCCGGGTTCTCACAATATGCCCATCGAGGCTTAGAATGTTTAATTAGTAAACCTAGAACCATTTGGAGGTTAAGTGTTACTAGTTAAATATTCCGGGTCCTCACAAAGTTGGTATCAGATCCATACTGACCGTAGAAACCCCTAGCTTGGTCGCTTGTAGGATATTTTGAAAACCTATGTTCAAGTGTCAAAAAGGTTTATAAAAATTTAAGTAAGCCTTCAGACTTTATTCCTTACCTATCTTAGCTTGCTCATCTCACCTTACTCTTGATTAAGTTTTGGAAAAGTTGTTCCTCTCTTCCCTTGAAAAGCTAGCTATTTATCGATTAAGTTTGGTTTTGGGAGAACCATGAGAGTGTAACTTGAAATGGGATGTTTTGGGAGAAGATTAGGGGCTCCTAAAGATGAGGTTTCGGCCAGGAGCTTAAAGGGGCAGATTTGGACAGCTAGCTAGTAATTAGTATAGGAGGTAGGAAATGAGAGGTTAATTCAACTAAAACTTGAGGGAATGAAATGGTAAGAAGTGATATGAGTTAGCTAAATGCCTAATACTCTAGTAGGTGGTTATACCTTGATTTTTGGGTTGTTTAGAGTAGGGTTAAGTTCTGAAATTTTGCCTTCCTAAACGGTTACTCGTTCTTTTCATACGGGTTATTCGTTTCGGGAAGTTGATTTGGTGACTTATGGTCTGATGCCTTCTTATGGTTGTTCTTTGGTCATTTTAATTGAGTTTTGGATTTCCTTGCCTTTTGATATCAGGCTTGGAGCTAACTTGTCTTAGTTAAACAGGATGGCAGAAGGAACCCGTAGTGGTCGGAATCAGCCGGGTAGTCCCGATGAAGAGCTTCCCCTCCTCCCACCATGGTGAAGTCTCATGCGGATCGAACGCAACTGCTCGGAGGACCGTAGGGTGTTGGAGGTTATCGCGAGGAACACCTCCACTCTCGCGCCTCGATCTGGAGGTGGTGGACATCGACTCGTGGGGCTTGCGGAGTTCCTCCGCACTCGCCTCCTACCTTCTCCCGTCCGAGGATCCCTTGGACGCAGATGACTGGCGCGCCCGTTGAGCGGAAGCTCAACGTTGCTCGCCCGGAGTAGAGCGGGCACTTTCGCATCCCATCGGTTGAGGGTGCGGCACTCTCATAGTGGGAGAACTTCCTCGCCATGCACCCGCGGGACACGTGGTCTTGTGGGAGGAGTTCAGTCACTTTCCGTCGGGCCCATGTCCCCGCCGGCCTAATGAAGTCAAGAAGAAGGAGTTCTTATGCTCAAACGGGCGCAAATGCGGATCGAGTACCTCCATGAGTTCAACCATCGGCGAGGTACGCCTCTGCCGAGGTGGCCACCGATGAGGCCAGCGCAGAGAAGTTCATGGAGGGCTTGTCGAGGAGCTTTGGACAAGCTCTCTTGTGGACTTCCCGACTTCGCACCTTGGTGGACAAGGCCATCGCCGCCGAGCACAAGGCGAGCGTTGGCGAGTCCCGCAAGCGCAAGTGGGAGGCCCGGTGATCGCACCAGCCGCCTCGTTCGCCCCCGAGTTGGGCTCGCACGGTGGCCCGTTCTTTGACTTCACCACCGCCGAGGCCTTCGCACCAGCTCCATGTCCTCCGCAGCCGTGACTCGACCACGCGGCGCTGCGATCCAGCAGCCAGGTGTCCCCGCAACCCCGCGCCGACGCCACCGCTTGATCGCCACAACAAGGGCCACTATGCGCAGTAGTTGCCCTAAGAAGATCGAACGCCCCTCGCCCTAATGGAGGACGCGGGCAAGGGAGTGGTCACCCACCACCGTAAGACCCGGGCTTGGGAGCGCCGAGTCAACCATATCTCTACCGAGGAGGCATAGGAGGCGTCCGACGTGGTGTTGGGTACGCTTCTTGTTAATTTACGCCCCGCTACGCTTTATTTGACTCGAGCTTCGCATTCTTTCATTTCGAGGTCGTTTGTCGTTGATAGTGGTCTCCTTTGTGTTCCTTTGGGGTTCCACTACTTATTCGCTCTCCGTTCGAAATGAGAGTCGACCAAGTGTGCCGGACGTTCCTATCCACATCGAAGAGTGGGATTCTTGGCGAATCTTATCCTACTCGACTCGGCGCGCCTGGATGTGATTCTTGGCATGGATTGGTTGTCCCAACACTTGGGGCAAATCGATTGTGCCAGGAAGATTGTCTTTCTCACCAGCTCCTTAGGCGAACAGGTTGGGTTTTCACCGCAGCTGCTTGGGCCACATCTTTATGCCCTTGAAGCAAAGCCAGCATTGGAGATTCGCGATGTCCCCACTGTGTGTGACTTCGCGGATGTGTTTCTTGAAGATTTGCCCGGGATGCCTCCCGTTCGAGACCTGGAGTTCGTGATAGATTCGCTGCCCGGTACCGCCCCTATTTCAAAGAGGCCGTATCGCATGCCTCCTAATGAGTTGGAGGAGCTGAAGAAGCAACTAGGTGAGCTGTAAGAGAAGGGTTTCATTTGTCCTAGTTCATCTCCTTGGGGCTGTCCAGTTATTTTTGTGAAGAAGAAGGACAAGACCTTGCGCATGTGTGTTGATTACCGTCCGCTTAATGAGGTGACAGTGAAGAACAAGTATCCTTTGCCCCGTATTGGTGATCTTTTTGATCAGTTGACTGGAGCACAGGTGTTCTCCAAGATTGACTTGAGATTGGGCTATCATCAAGTCAGGATCAGGGCTGAGGATATTCCGAAGACGGACTTTGCTACTCGTTATGGTCTTTACGAGTACATCGTCATGTCTTTTGGTTTGACCAATGCTCCTGCTTTATTCATGAACCTTATGAACTCGGTATTCATGGAGTATTTGGATAGGTTTGTGGTGGTATTCATTGATGATATCCTTATTTACTCCAAGAGCGAAGAAGAGCATACTGAGCATCTTAAGCTTGTGTTGGGCAAGCTGCGTGAGCACCAGCTGTATGCAAAATTCAACAAGTGTGAGTTCTGGTTGAAGGAAGTGGCATTCTTGGGCCATGTTCTTTCAGCAGGAGGTGTGGCCGTGGATCCTAGCAAGGTCAGTGATGTGATATCTTGGGGTCAGCCCAAGTCAGTCACCGATGTGCGGAGTTTTCTTGGTTTGGCTGGCTACTATCGCCACTTTATCGAGAATTTCTCCAAGATTGCGGCCTATGACTGAAGCGCCAAGAAGGACAAGAAGTTTGAGTGGTCATCGCTTGTGATGTGAGTTTTCAGGAACTCAAGAAGCGGTTGACTTCACCCGATCTTTGGTTCTCCCTGATATTCACAAGAGCTTTGATATCTATTGTGATGCTTCTCGTGAGGGCCTTGGTTGTGTTCTTATGCAGGGAGGCAAGGTAGTGGCCTATGCATCAAGGCAGTTGAGGCCTCATGAACTCAACTATCCTACTCACGACTTGGAGTTAGCTGCTGTGGTTCATGCACTCAAGATTTGGCGGCATTATCTGATTGGTAACCGTTGTGAGGTGTATTCGACCACAAGAGCTTGAAGTACTTGTTCACCCAACCAGATCGAACCTCGTGCAAAGAAGATGGTTGAAATTGATCAAGGACTATGACATGGGTATTCAGTATCATCCGGGCAAGGCCAATGTCGTTCCGGATGCACTCAGTCCAAAGGTGTATTGCAACATGTTAATGCTCCAAGAGCAGCAGTCTACCCTCATTTCAGAATTCCAGCGCCTCAATTTGGGTTTGATCGAGCACGGTTCTCTTGCTACCTTGGTTGTGCAACCAACTTTGGTGGACCAAATCAAATCATGCTTTCGTGAGCAGATGTTGGTGTGAGTCAAATCAAGCAGAACATCAAGGATGGGGCAGCCAAGTGCTTTTCAGAGGATGAGCACGGAGTTGTATGGTTTGGGCAGCGTCTTGTGGTTCCGAAGGTCATGGAATTGCAGGATTTGATTCTCCGCGAAGCCCATGATTCTCCTTTGTCTATCCACCCCGGGGCTACCAAGATGTATCAGGACCTTCGTCAGAAATTCTGGTGGACCCTTATGAAGCGAGATTGCCAAGTTCGTTGTCGAGTGCGACATGTCTTCGTCGTGTGAAGGCCGAGTATCGCCCACAAAGTCTTCTTCACCTTTGCCGGCGCTGAATGGAAGTGGGATTCGCTGGCATGGACTTCATCACCGGTTGCCCGCACTTTTTACGGGAAGGATGCCATCAGGTTGTCATTGATCGGTTGACAAAGGTAGCGCATTTCTGCCGTGCGTACCAACCTCGATGTCGATCGGTGGCGGATCTCTATGTATCTCGCATTGTGTGCCTGCATGGTATGCCACGAACGATTGTGTCAGATCGTGGTTCTCTTTTTACCTCTCGGTTTTGGCATCAGTTGCAAGAGGCCATGGGGACGCGTCTTTCTTTCGGTTCAGCTTATCATCCCTAGACTGACGGTCAGACGGAGCGAGTCAACCAAGTGTTGGAAGATATGCTCCGTGCTTGTGTTCTTTCCTATGGGAAGAAGTGGGAGAAGTGCCTACCATTTGCTGAGTTCTCCTACAACAACAGCTTTCAGGCCAGTCTTGGCATGGCACCATTTGAGGCCTTGTATGGGAGGAGATGCAGAACCCTGTTGAACTGGTCAAAAACTGCTTATGGTAAAATGCTTCAATTGCTTATGGTAAGCGCGACAAGTCTAAGGTAAAATGCTTCAATTGCAATCATCTTGGGCATTATGCAAGGGACTGTCGGAAACCTCGTCGAGAGCGCAAAGAACAAGCTAATCAGTAAAGCTAAAGAGGAGGAATCACAACCGCTATGGCACAGTGTCGCTATTGCCAAGTCAATGAAGAAGCTCACGGAGATGTGATTCTCAATGCGGTGCATGCACAAGTGAATCTTGGACGTGCCAAGAGAAAAACAATGGTGAGTGGTACCTTGATATCGGGGCCACGAACCACATGATCGTTCAAGGGAGAATTTTGTCGAGCTTGATACTCGCGATGAAAGGTTCGTAAAATTTGGAGATGGCTCCGTCGTGGACATTTGTGGAAGAGGGATTGTGATGTTCTCTTTTCAAAGCGGTGAGCATCGGACTTTGTCGATGTTTACTATATACCAAGGCTACGGCAACATCGTGAGCCTCGGTCACTCGATGAGCGTACGCTAAATCCTCATCGGCGGCGCGACTCGGATACGCGACCAGCAGAGAAGACTTCTAGCCAAGGTAACAAGAACAAGTGGTCGCTTGTATCCGCTGAATCTTAACTTGACAGAGCCCATATGTTTGGCGCGAGGTGCACAGAGGAGGAGTGGTGTTGGCATGCTCGCTATGGCCACCTAAATTTCCATGCGCCGCAAGTTGGCACAACAAGGTATGGTGTGTGGCTGCCAAACATTCAGCCGTGGAGCAAGTCTGCGATGGTTGCCTTGTGGGGAAACAATGTCGAACATCATTCCCGCATGAGGCTAACTATCATGCCGAGAATTTCCTTGAACTGTACACGGTGATTTGTGTGGTCCGATCACGCCTGATACGCCGGGGGGAAATTTTTCTTGTCGCTTGTTGATGACCTCACTCGTTTCATGTGGATAACTCGTTGAGGACCAAGGATGAAGCACAAGCCATCAAACAGTGCAAGCAGCGTAATCGAGAGTGGTGCCAAACTCAAGGTGTTTCTGACAGTGCAGAGAGGAGAATTCACCGCAGATTTCGACCGTACTGGGCAAATCAAGGAGTCAAGCGCCATCTAACGGCGCCGTATTCTCCACAGCGAGAATGGTGTCGCGAGCGGCGAAATCAAAAGCGGTGGTCGCAATGGCGAGAGTCTTTTGAAGGCCAAAGGAGTCCCTGGTCGGTTTTGGGAGAGGCGGTCACACGGCCGCCTACATTTTGAATCGCTCTACAACACGCAGCTGTCGATGGCAAAACGCTTCGAGGCATGGTATGGAAAGTGTCCGAATGTGCATCATTTCGCACGCTTGGTCGCTTGGGATATGTCAAGGTGGTCAAGTCGAGTCTCAAGAAGTCGGACAATAGGAGTACACCAATGGTATTCATCGGTACGAACCGGATGCAAAGCCTATCGAATGTTTGATCCAAACTCATGAGAAGGTTCATATTTCTGGGATGTGGTATTTGATGAGGAGGCTAGATGGGACTGGAATGCAACGGAACAAGAAGACCCAAAGAATCGCATTGTCCGTGATGGCTTCATTGCTTAGTATATCTATCACTCACTTGCAGGAGACCGACGTGGTGATGTCCCGTTCATGGGAGTGGCTCAGTCACCGTCTCAAGACCGAGTCCTCACCCGATGATGGAGTGCTAACGCCGGCGTCGGTTCAAGGGATGTCTTCACCACCAAAGCGTGCCGCTGTAACCGCACTGGGAGTGAGGTTTGTGACTCCACCAAGCCTATCATCTTCACCGCATCGGAAGGACCATGGGCTATCGCTCATTGGAGAACCTCTACGAGAACACCTTTGACATGAGCTAGCTGATTCCTTCAGTGAACTCTGTCTCATTGCGGTGAGGAACCCAACTCATTCATCAAGCCGAGAAGCACAAGTGGTGGAGGCAAGCAATGCAAGAGGAAATGAGTTCCATTAAAGCTAATGAGACTTGGTGCCTAGTTGACCTCCCGCAGCCACCACCCAATAGGCTTAAAATGGGTTTTCAAGGTAAAGAAGAATGCTCAAGGAGAGGTGGTGAAGCACAAGGCGCGTTTGGTGGCGTAAAGGATACGTGCAGTGACAGGGCATTGATTTTGAAGAAGTTTTGCTCGGTTGCACGAATGGAGGTCCGGTTGATGCTAGCTCTAGCAGCAAGAAAAGGATATGAAGTGCATCATATGGATGTGAAATCCGCTTTCTTGAACGGTGAGCTTCAAGAGGAAGTGTATGTGTGCCAACGCTGGGTTTGAGGACAAGAACAATGGCCATAAAGTTCTGCGGCTCAATAAGGCATTGTATGGGTTGCGGTATGTGCACCAAGAGCTTGGTATACTAAATTGACAACGCCTCATTTCACGGTCTTTTCTTGCGTGCTTCTTGGTGTATGCAGAATCGATCTTCGTGGTCGTCATCCGGTATTCGCACGGTTGATAACGACTTGTCA
The DNA here is from genome assembly GCA_036346255.1 of Ampelocalamus luodianensis. NCBI lineage: Eukaryota > Viridiplantae > Streptophyta > Magnoliopsida > Poales > Poaceae > Ampelocalamus > Ampelocalamus luodianensis. The sequence goes on from CM070625.1 coordinate 40,147,168, forward strand.
ATCAGTTCAGCGATTGCGTGGTTTCGAGCCTTGCGGTTCGTAGCGGATCGTGAGAGTTGAGCGGCGACTACCGAACTTATCGTTCTCATCGAAAGATCGGACCAACAATCAAACCTTCGGGTTCATCAGGTGGTATCGAGCTTGGTTGATCGGTGAGAATTTCCTATTTTCTAGTAGTATATTCGTTTTTCATACCTAGAGTCCGAAAATTGCCCAAAAAAATTATTGCATCTATCATCCCCGTCCAACCCCTTGAGCCATTGCAATTTTCTTTTCGGTAGATTTTGCTTGTTGAATCATTGGTTGCATCGCCGTGTCTAGTTGCTGATCTTTAGCTCTAGTTATTGTCTAGTTGGTCATGGTATAGATTGCTTCTGTGTTTTCCTTCGTGTTGCCCGATCGTTCGCTTAGGGTCTTAGTTTTGCATCTAAAACAGAAAATTCGTGAGGTTAGAACTCCTCTAATCCGCACCAAAAACTAGAAAATCCTTACCGTTGTTCATCTGGAAAAAGAGAGGGTTGCTGTAATCTTTGGGAGAATTGATGTTATTTGCGACTTACGACAAACCTTAGGGCCGACCAAATATTAGAAGGAAAGAGGCAAACCGCATAGAACAAAAGCCGCGGTAAAAAAAAAAGAGAAAAAAAAAGAGAAAAGAAAAGTCCATGAAAATTGGTGGAGACCTTCTACATATAACCAAAAGCTTCCATAAAAAATTTCAGCAAGTTTGGCTCAAGGGTTTGAAAGATATAGCAATTTCAAATTTAAATCCGAGACGGATTCAAGTCCGAGTAGAATTCCGTATCCGAGATACCTTCAGTAAAACGGGCATAACTTTTGCATACGGTGTCCGTTTTCGATGTTCTTGTGCTCGTTTCGAAGTTAATGATGAGGCGCATCGTTTCCACCTAAGCCACTAGTTGCCATCTAGGTGTCCCAAAATCGGCCATCTTCGGCCCCGATTTCGCGTCGCAAGTTTTCGGTTTGTGTTTTTGCCGTTTCCTTCGATCTTCCTTTTGGAATTTGGAGTTCGCCTCAACTGAAAAGTTGTAGATCTCGTCGAAACCTTTCAGAAAAGCATATATAAGACATATAAAACTTTGTTTTTTTCATCATTTGTGACTAGCTATTGTTTCTACTCAATCTAGAGGGCTGTTTGCGTGCATCGATATTGCTGTTTTTGTGCTCTACATCACGCGAACAATCTTGTGCCCTTAGAAAGAAGTTTGAGTAGTTGGCTAGCGTCTCTCCTAGCACTTGTTGTGAGGCTTTCCCTTGCTTGCATCAAGTCACATTGATCGTTGCATGTGCGTACATACACTTCTTTGCATAGGGCTTTGATTAGCTAGCTTTGATTAGGCTATGATCAGCAACATTGGCTAGTACTTTGAACAATCTTTCAACTTGCATTAACTATTTTGATTATTGCTGATCCTTGCTACCATATTGAAGCCTTCCAAGCTCCACTTCCTACTAACTCAACAGGTGTCGTTCCTCGCAATCGTTGGGCTGATCGCAAGTGAGAGTATCACGAACCAACCACCGGTTGCACTACTTTCTTGTTGCATTGGTAAGAACTGGGTATAAGCTTGAGTGTGAGTGACTTGGTTGAGCCTCAAGAACCTAGTAGTTGATAGGGACATATACTTGTGATTTGTTTCCTTGTTTTCTACTAACTATGGCAGGTTCACGGAAAGATTGCAAGATATATCCACCTCTTCTTCGAACTGTTGGACGGGAGTGCAAGATAGTGAACGAGGAAGATGCACACTTGAGACAAGTTTTTTCACCACGGGAGGTATATGATAGTGATAGTATGTCTCATAAAATTAACTTCACTGCACCCTCGTTTCTCGGGAATTATGATCCCGATGCTTATCTCATATGGGAATTAGATGTACAACAATTATTTGCATGCCATGAATTTCCGATCATCTAAAAGTTAGAGTCATTACCGTGAGTTTTATGATTTTGCATCTATTTGGTGGAGTGAATATTGTCGAACTAATCAGAACATACCTAGAACATGGAATGATTTGAAGAGAGCAATGAGACATAGATTTGTACCTTCATATTATTCTCGTGAATTGCTTAATAAATTGCAACGCTTAAGACAAGGTAGTAGTTCAGAGAGGATTATTATCAAGATTGGCAAACCGCTTTGTCTCGTTGTGGTTTAGAAGAAACGGAGATGCAAAGATAACTAGATTTCTAGGAGGATTAAACCATCAAATTCGAATAAACTTGTTTATAAACCTCCCACTGTCACTCGTTTGTTTCGTCTTGCTTGCCAAGTTGAAAAAGAAGTACAGGGACGACAATCCAAGACCGTTCGTGCTCTTTCGTCTACTTCCACTACACCTTCACGTGTACATGAAACAAATAAGCGCACGGTACAAACCTCTGCATCAAGATCATCTTCGGTTGCTTCTCCGCCACAGATCTACCATGATGGCCGCCCCTACTGCTGTGGGCGTTACTCTGTCTCGTTGTCTTGCACCCGTGGCTCGCTCATTGTTAATTGAGCTGGAGCAAGAAGAGGAAGGAAAAGCTTTTAACTACTCACCAATTTCAGTATCAACATCATCTGAGGCGATCCTACAAGGTAATACCAAAGGTACTGATTTGAACACTCAACCTAAGAACAATAACCATGATTTCATGCCTAGTATCATTGAGCAAAGGGAAAATCAGATTGTAGTAGAAACCACTGCATCACATGAGGTGGATGAATCTAGTGCTGAGAAGGTAGAAATTAATTTCCTAGCTACAGAATCTGATATTATTGAGAATTTGCATGAATCCTGTGATAATTTGATTGATTTGCCAACAGAGTTGAGTGCACCATGTGCTGAAATAATTGAATTGCATGCTATTTTGACTGACTCATGTGATGATTTAATCACATACAATGATCATGTGGAATTGGTTAGACATAAAGACGTTTTGACTAGAATTTCTCCTACTGACTCTTTATGTTATATTATGTTGGATCCACCTGTGAAATTGTCACATGCTATGGAGAAAGTTTCTGAAATCGCATGTTCAAAATGCTTGTCTAGTGCCTACACCCCTGGGTATAAGTTTAATTTGATTGGAGATTATGGTGTAGACAATCAATTTCTTGTTTATCGAATATGCATAACTTGTGATTACATGGATGGATTGAAGCTTGCTGTTTTGAACAACAATTATTATGTGCAAAATCTTGTTCATTATGAGAGAAAATTAAAATTTAGTATTCATTCAATGCCCATGTGTTTATCTCTTGTTGCACCATCTAGTGTGGACAATCTGCATCAAGATGTTGAAGTATGGAAGAATTTACACATCCTTTCACCCTTGCTAGATGAATTTTCTATTGCTCCATTGAAATCTAATAATATGGATGAACTTTGTTTGATTCCAAAAGTTGTAGATTTGCCCATATGTGCTACCACTGCAAGTTTACAACTTCAGAGAGTTGAATTGCATAAATACTTCACTTATATTTGCAAAACTAGTTGCAATAATTGCTATGTGAGAAATTTTGTTTTGCTCATTAACATATATGATTATTCTTGGGGTAATAATACAATGATCTTTTATGATCATCTTTGTCGTCTAACAATAATTGTGCAACAACGAAGAACCGTTAAAACAGATGACATATACATATACCATGCATACACTTTGGCTTCTTTGTTACCCTATTTTCAGCTTATCAAAAGCCGAGGACGGCTTTGTTTTCAAGAAAGGGAGGATGATGAGGACATGACCCCTATGGATACAACCATATTTGCTATGCTTACTGTTCCAAGTATAAGAGCTCGTACGCTTCACTTAAATTATCAGGTGAGCTTGTTTTTAGGAGTGTCTTTATATTATATGAATTATATGATGCTACCTAACGATGAAATATATATATGTGCAGCGCCATGTCACTTTTGGTCCAAGACAAGCAAGCAGTTTGAGCTGGACCCGTTTTGGAATCCAGTTCGGCCTCCAGAATCAGCCTGACAACACCAACTTAAAACAGGCATAACTTTCACATACGGAGTCCGTTGGAAGTCCACGAGTACTTGATTGAAAGCTTATTTCGTCCTCTTTCCAATGGATCCGGCCTCACCTTCAAATTCCTTCTGTACTGATCGCAATCATCAAAAGAAGACGTTATATCACTTGTTTGGGCCAATCTGGGCCTTGTAATCATACTGAACTTGGCCCATCTGCCGGTGGACCACCTGGGGGTGCTGTTACTGTTCATGTGAACAGTAATCTATGAGATTAGTCCCACCCCCTTAGTTCTATTAGATGTGTGGCTCCTCATCCCCTATTTAAGGAGGTCGCACCCCCTCTAGTTTTCTTGGATTTGTTTAGTTAAAAAGTTAGCATTGTTGCAACTTCGTGTATTGGCTTGTGTCGACTAGACCAACCATAATACCGCTTCAAAATCCCAACTCAATTCAATATTTCAATTCCTATTTGCAATTTCAGATTGCTTTATGTTTTTCTTGCGTGCTTCTTCGGTGTATGCAGGAATCGATCTTCGTGGTCAGGTCATCCGGGTATTCGTGCACGGTTGATAACGACTTGTCAATCAGTTCAACGATTGCGTGGTTTGAGCCTTGAGTGTTCGTAGCCAGGATCGTGAGAGTTGAGCGACGACTACCGAACTTATCGTTCTCATCGAAAGATCGGACCAACAATCAGACCTTCGGGTTCATCACAACTGCTGCATGTCAGGGAGTTTGGCTTGCTCGGGTGCTTACTGACATGGTTAAGGAGGAGCCTAGAAGCATCAAACTTCTAGTGGATAATAAGTCGGCCATTGCTTTGTCCAAGAATCCAGTCCTACACAACCGAAGCAAACATATTGATACACGCTACCATTTCATTAGGCAGTGTATTGAGGAAGGGAGGATTGAAATTGATTTTGTCGATCCGAAGTTTGGTGGCAGATGTTCGACAAAACCACTTGGGAGAATAAGGTTCTTGGAGCCGCAAGCAAGCTCGGCATGGTGGAGGTGCGGTGAAAATAGGGAGTGATTGTTGATGTATTTTCACTACATCGTATTTTCTTTTGTCTGTCTTAGTTACGCTTTGCACGCTCACCGTAGAAGTAGCTTAGTGCTCGCATGTTTTGCATTTACATGCTTTTGGTGGCCAATTCTTTGGATCATGGAGCCACTAATGCATGTAATCGATTCATGGAATCACCAAAGAATAAAAGGAAGAAACGAAATCGCCGCAATTGGTTGTGCGCGCGCAAATGTGCGTTTCTTTGTTGCTTTCAACTTTACCGATTTTATCAGAGCTAATACGAAACACCTGAACTCTGAATCTTTCTTCAGAGTTCTTGCAAATTTAGTAGTTCTGTTGTCACTCCTCAGGTCTCAACCGTTAGATTTAGATCTAACGGGCTGGACCTCCCTCACTTGATCGTGACCGTTAAAGACCTCCCTCTGGAGATCTAGACCGTTGAAGACCTCCTCCGTGATATCTTGGCCGTCCAAACCTCCCTCTGTAGGTTTAGCCTTAGGACCTCCCCTAGTGCTCGGGCCGCCAGATCTCGATCTGACGGTCACGACCTCCGTTAGGCGCGAGGACCTCCTTTGCGTGCGCTGTGCATGCACTGGTCGTGGCCGTTGGATTCAATCTCAACGGTCCGACCTCCCGGTCGGGAGGAGGTCTTCGTGGCATCAGTGCTGAGGTCCGTGGTGGCGTGCGATGAAGGATCGACGCCCACGACCTCTCCTTTTTCCTTGGGCCATTTGGACCTCCCGAGAGCTCAATATTTTCTAAGTCTTTTAATGTTTCAAATTTCAAAAGTGCATAACTTTGTCATTTTAACTCCTTTTTGAATGATTTCAGTTGCTGTAGCTCTGTTAGAGTATGAACTTTAATTTGAGAATGAATTTAGGCACTGTTATGAAGCAGAAAATGATATAAGCTGCAAGAACTTGTTTAATATGAAATGGTTGTTTAGAAATTATGTCAATTTTGTAAAATACATGACTTTTTCTCTGTAAATCCAAACTGAGCAAACTCAAATTGGAAAAATTTATCTGTAGACATACTTTAATATGAACTAGGTCTTGTCTTTATTCATGTTCTTGAAAAGTGATATATGCTAGTTTTAGAACTTAGGAAATTCATAACTAATTCATTATAACTCCAAATGAAGTAAACTCAACTTTGTTGTTCTCAGGATGACCTTAGCTACCTACCATAAAAATTTCAAGTTCCAGATCATTCTAGAAATTTTCGCCATGAACAGTAACCGAAATTAATTTAATTAGGATTTTTAGACTGAGAGAAATTGTTTAGGGTATAACTTTTTCATACTAAGTCCAAATAAAGTGATTCTTTTTTCTAAAATTGTCTAAAATCAACCTCTAGTTGCTGTAGAAATTTCATGGGATTTGGATGTTCTTTGCTGTTGAGTTCCTTTTGGTGTTCTTCGTTCTTATTTGTTTTATCGCTTTTTTGCGTTAGGTTCCGAAGAATTTGTTAAACCTGAGCATTCCCCTCTGCAGCAAGACCAATCCCAGCAAGGCAAGCAGTTTGATCATGTTAATCCCAGTATTTTAAGTATTTATGTTGATTACAAATTCTATGTATGCATTGCTACTTTGTGTTAAACTATTGTTGTTAGTTGGCCTAGTAGATGCATTTCCTTAGCAAATGATTATTCTCTACTACCGTGAGCCTAGGTTATTGCTGTGATTAGGGCTCGTGGATGAGCTCTTGTCACTTAGTAGTTGCGAATAAATTGCTTAGCCATGCTTAGCTTCCGGTAGAAATGGCGGTTATCGACTTGTCGATAACGTTGATCACATAAAACTTATTATGATTATGATTTTCACCTTGTGCCATGTCTATTTATGAAAACTAAAACCTAAAAACAAAAGGATTTAGACTTGGGCACAATGGTATGATTGGTGTGCTTCTAGGTGTGACTGGAATGGTGCCCGAGTCAATTAAGGACTGAACATCTTGTGAGTACCTGTTATCCAGGCAATTTGTGTTATTTGGCCGGTCGGCTCTTTTGTAATAACTTACTTTATCTATGTCCTTTACTAGACTTGTTAATGTATGTTGTATGGAAATGATGTGTAATTTTGTGATGATGTGCATGTGCTGCAATTCTGGGGAGCATATGCCCATCGAGGCTTAGAATGTTTAATTAGTAATGCTAGAACCATTTGGAGGTTAAGTGTTACTAGTTAAATATTCCGGGTCCTCACATTAGTAGTCCCTAGAAGCCTGGCACTCGCTTCTGTGAACCGCTGCGGAGCTCCTTTTGCTTTTGTCGTTTGGTCGTGTTTTACACCGTCATTCAACTCCGGCTTGCCGGCGTTCTAGGCCACCACCGTCGTCGTGAGTGGTCCCAGTGGGCGCGCAACACTATTGCAGACCCATTTTGGCCTTTGGGTTGCGCCGCCGTGGCCGGACCCACCGGCGGCGAGCCATTGTTTGCTTCGGGCCTTTTGTCGAACAACGTAGCACTGTGTCGTTGTCATTTAGGACAAAGATCCTCTCATTAATGGCTAATCATTGTTAATCATTGGTAATGATTGATTAGAAATTAATGGTAGTCCTTGATTGTGCGTGGCTGTCACTTACAAGTAGGCCCGTAGGCCTAAACCACAGTAGCGGAGTCTTTAGGACAAAAATTGGGATTATTAATTACTAATCATTGTTAGTAATTAATTGTTGTCCTAAAAAGCTTATTGTGTCACTGCCAAGTGGGCCCAGCCACTTAACACCCCGCTTGCACTGTGCGATACCCTTCGGACATCATTATTGTTAATCATTAGGTTTAGCATTTAATGGTTGTCCTTAGTAGCCCTTTGTATCACTTACAGGTGGGCCCGCACGTTTAAATCACCCCGTGCGCTAAAACCTCCGTGTGTGGCCCACGTGTCACTCACAGTGGGCCCCGCATCTTAAGAACCTCCTATGCGCGTGCGTTACGCTCAAATGATTGGGGACCATCGGATTTAAAACCAACTGTCCTGATCAGCGTGCGCGTGTAACACTGAGATCAACCCTGGACCGTTGGATCTTGCTTCAACGGCCCAGATCTAGTGCACCTTTGAACTTCGGAGGTTTCAATCTCCATGGGCCGTTAGATCTAGATCAACAGTCTAGATCTGTTTGGTCGTTCAGACCGCCCGAGTGTCCCAATCGCTATGGGCCGTCCGATTTTTTTTCAACGGTCAAGATTGATTGGGTCGTTCGGGTCACCCGAACGTCCCATTCATTTTGACCGTTGGATCTAATCCAACGGTGGCCTCGCGTGAGTGCGCGTGCGTGACTGTGCTTCGATTTCGCGTGGGCTATTGGATTCCGAATCGAAGGTCCACATTTTGCCGCGTCATTTCACCTTGAGTTTGCTTTATAAATTCCCGGTAAAGTTTATTTGTGAACTGAAAATTGTATTAAATTTCAAAATTTCATAACTAATTCAATATAATTCCTTTTCGGTTGATTCCAATTTTGTTAATTTTGTTTTTAACTGAACTTTAAACTAAAAATGGTTTTAATCCCAGTTTAACTCCGGAAAAATGTAAGAATAGAATTAATTCCTGTTTAGGGTTATTTTGAGTATCAAAAATTCATTCAACTTGAAAAATGCATAAGTAATTATCTGTAACTCATTTTTGAGTGAAACCAATTTTGTTAACTTCCTCTAATCAAGTACTTGCGGACAAAATAGATTTTGAACATGCTACTATTTCCAAAAAGTTTACTTATGCGTTTAATTTGTGCACTTTTTCATGTCTTTGAAAATTTATAGCAATTGCATCCTAGTTCCTAATGAGATGAATCTAATTGGGTTGTTCATCTTATAAGGTGCTTGATTTACCATAAAAATTTCAGTGGCACCACTTTTCCAGAAATTTTTGCCAAACAATTTAATTATGGTGAACAGTAATAGATTGTATTTTTCCAAGGTTTTCCAAGCTGAGCAGTTTTGTTTTGATCATAACTTTTTCATTAAAAATCCAAATCATTTGGTTCTGGTTGGTAAATTCCTTAAAAATCATGCTCTGCCTGCTGTAAAAATTTCAAGGCTTTTCGCTGAAGTTGGTTTTTGAATCTTTTCGTTTTCTTCGTTCATATCGGTTCCTTTTCGCTCTTTCGTTAGGTTCCGACGATCGTGCTAATCTTGAGAGTGACCTCTGCAGCAAATAAGTGGTCTTCAGCCAGGCAAGCAGTGTAACATCATTTGATCATATTGCTCCTATTACTTTTAAAGCCTAATATCTTGTTTGCAAAAACTAAGTATGCATGCTTCTTGTGTCAAGGTATTTTTTGTCGATTAGAGGTAGTTAATCCCATTGCATAGTTTCCATGAAAGTGTTCACCCCTGCCACTACCCTAGGTTATTATCCTCACTGGTGAATTAGAGCCCGGTGGATGATTTATGGTCTTTTATTGTCTTTGCGATTTGATGCTTAGCTACCGGTAGAATTGGGTGGTTATCGACTTAGTCGATGACCTTGATCACACAAAACTTATTATGATTTTATGATTCAGCCTTTGTGCTATGTTTATTTGTGAAAACTAAAATTGAAAATAAAATGATTTCGACTTGGGCACAATGGTAAGATGGTGTGCTTTTGGGTGTGACTGGAATTGTGCCCGAGTCAACAAGGATCGAACATCTTGTTACACTAAACTAAGCATTCTTACGTGCTAACCACACTAGAGGGAAATGGGACCTCTCTTGACTTAGTACTCTGGCGTGTGTTATCCCGAGTCGCAGGAGGGCGTGTGTGTTGTGTTGTGGTAAAATGGGGTGGTTTGTGTGTTGGGAGCATTGTAGTTGTCCAAAAAGGTTTACCCCGAGTGGGTAGTTGTCTTTTCGGCTTTACAATGTAAGCGTATAGGCTTCGGTCCATACGAGCGGCTCGTAGTTGATACACAATATTGGAAACGTCTCGTAGGACTTAGCCGTGCCGGCATACCTTTGGAAGTGTGCTTCATCTAGTGGCAAAAAGGCGGTCTGAAGTGTGGGTACATTGTTTGAGACCACGGTTTATTTAGCTTGTAATACTTAGCCTACCATTGGTCCTGGCATCACAAACAAAATAACCTGTGCCTCGATGGACATGTGCTTCCCAGAAATGCAGCACATATACATCTTTACAAAAGCATGCATCAATTCCATACATCATAACATAACAAGTCTAGCAAACGACATACATAATATAAGGTTATTACAAAAGATGCCGACCGGCCAAATGACAACAATTCCTAAGTAACAGCGGAAGCAAAAGGTGCTATAAGATGGCTTTAACCGAAACACGACCGGTTAGCCACATAACCACAGGGCAACTGACCGGGCCGCCAAGCTAGTCGTCCCACACACTGCCACAGCACAACTCATAAAAGTGAGACCCTTCGGGCTCACCTTCTTCCTCTGCACACAACAAGCAATACAGATGAGTACAATAATGTACTCACAAGATTTATGAGTAACAAGCCTATATATACCTACATGTGAGCTGAATTCAAAGGAAATGGTTACATGGTTATTTGGACGCATAAAGCAAGTTTCATTTGCAATATTGTAATAGATTGAAGGCAATTTAACAAATCAGTTTTGAATCATTGAAATAACAGCGAGTATCAAATAAATACAAGTAACCACCTAGAGGCGACTAACCCAATAGCCACCACAACATAGCACGAATCCCCAATTTGTACCACCCATCAAGTTTTAATTAAAATATTGTAGTCTAGTTCTCACGGGGCGTATCCGAGCGTGTCCATAACCTAGGACGAGGCTATTCAAATAGTTTTATCCCTGCAGGGGTGTACCAATGTACCCACACTTTAGGCCGCCTTTTTGCCATGTCCTACGAGACGTTTCCAATATTGTGTATCAACTACGAGCCGCTCGTATGGACCGCAGCCCATACGCTTACATTGTAAAGCCGAAAAGATAACTACCCTGTGGGGCAAAGCTTTTCGGACAACTACAATGCTCCCAACACATAAACCACCTCATTTTACCACAACACAACATACACACGCCCTCTTGCGACTCGTGGCCAACACACGCCAAAGTACTAAGTCAAGAGAGGTCCCATTTCCCTCTAGTGTGGTTAGCACACAAAAATGCTCAGTACGGTGGCGCAAGTAACTCGGTCCTTAATGACTCGGGCACCATTCCAGTCACACCTAAAATCACACCATCTTACCATTGTGTCCGAATCCAAATCATCTTTATTTTCAGTTTTTAGTTTTTGAAATTAAACATAGTACAAAACTGCAACATAAGAATTATCATAAGTTTGTGTGATCAAGGTTATCGACAAGTTGATAACCGCCTATTTCTACCGATAGCTAAGCATAGCTAAGCACATCAACTCGTAAACTACTAAGCGACAAGGGTTCATCCAACGAACCCAAAATCACAGCAAATAACCCTAGGCTCAGTAGTAGAGGATAAACATTGGCCTACTGATAATGCATCTAATGGATCAACTATCGATAATTGTAACGTCCCAAAATTTGGCTTTTCAAAAATCTTTTGAGTAGTTTAGGTCCATGGAAAATTTCACCAATTTTATTTGAATTAATAAAGCTTAATTGGGAATTTTCTAAATTAAAAATATTTAATTTGACTAATATAAACATGAATTAAATAAAAACTTGTGTTATTTGGCTTCCTTGTGTTTCAAGGAATTTTTTAGGTATTTTCTGAGATTTTTTCGGATTTATTTGCTATTTATTTGATCTCCTTGATTTTTGGCCTTTTATTTTAATTCGAAAATCAGCTTTTTCTCTCTCCTGCCCATGTGCTACAGTCACTTTCATGGTACTGTTCATCGTGTTCCTCCAGAACCGAACGCATCAAGTCCAGTACGTGCACGACTCCAACTCAAAACTTCAAATTTCCATATCTTCCTGTACGATGCATATAAAAGCGATCCGTTTGCGCTCACGCGTCCGTCTTGATCTCCTCTTCCAATCCCCTGAATTGGTTTCCTCCAAACCGATCCATTTTCATCGCAATCTCCAAAAAACCGAGCTCCAACCGAAGTTCTTCTCCGGCGAACTGCGCCTTCATCCGACGTCCCCCGGCCGAACCATCTGCGGCGTTGGCTTCGCATCGTCGCGTTCTACGTTATGGTTCCTTCCTCTTCGCCCGAAGATCACCGGAGCATCGTCGGCCATGTCAAGCCCTAAAGCCGAAACATGTTCATCGTGTTCCTCGCTTCCTCGGTGAGTTTTTCCAAAATCCGATCGCGTCATCTTGTGCCCCTCGTCAATACCTATTTTTCCCCTCTTGTAAATTCAAGTTTCATCCACGTGCACCGAGAATCGGCGTTCTCTCGCCTCTTGTTCATCGTTCTTCTCCGCCAATTACTCATAACCGTTGATCCCCGCCTTCAACTCCACCACCGCTGAGTTCGCGTCGCGCGTTCTACGCCGTGCTCACCTCCCTTTTCGCGAGCATCACCGGAAGTTTTACGCGCGTGAGGCCGCCGTCGTCGGCGTTCTTCGCCGTCCGCCGTCGCATGGAGCAAAATCTCGACGTCCGACGCGTCATCATCTCGGCTCGTCGTTTCCTTTCCGTTTTGCCCCTTCGCCAACGTTGGTTCGCCTCCGTTCGTCGGCACTTCCATGAGCAAGAATCAGCCTACTAATCCATTCACTGTTCATGTCTGTTTCTTGTTTCCAACAGAACGTGGGTTCTGTTGTGGCCTCTGTTGACTTGGTCAACATCTTCTCTCTCTCTTCCATGTTGGTCCCATATGCTAGTCATTGTTTAAATTCTCTCTGTTGCATGTAGTGATTCTCCAATGCATGCTTCTCTGTTAATTCTTTCTTTCTCTATGCCATGCAAGAAAAGAAATAATCTATCTATCACTTCCATGTTGACCCCACCTGTCATCCTCCTCATTAAAATCCTAATTATTTCTCTCACTTACATGCGGGTCCTGCATGTCAGTCAACCCTTGGTCAACCCTTGTTCATGAGCTTGGTCCACCGTGGACTAGCATATCTCCGTGGACCCGGTCCGTAGACCAGTGGCCCACATGTCAATCCTTAATTCTATTTTCAGGAATTAATTTAATTCTTGAAAATCCTTTTATCTTATTGGTCCCAATTGTCACTCTCTCTACCTTATTTTCTGGAATTATTTTAATTCTAGAAATTCATAAATATCAGTCGGTCCCACCTATCATACACTCATTCTTTTTCTAATATTTTCGGAATAGAATATTCTGAGAATATTCCGTAGAGCTTTTTCATCATTTCATGTGAATTCCAATCTTCCGAGAGCCATATCTTCTTCATCCGAATTCCGATTGAACCCATTCAAGTTTTTAATTTCATCTAAATTCAATATCTACCTTCCAGTACCATTCAATTTCAGTTTGGAGTTTATTTGATTTGCCTTTTGAATTTAGTTTGTTTTGCGCTTTCTTTCTCGTTAGACGTCGAAGTCCCGGAATCGTCCGAAGGAGCTGAAGATCAAGCAAGTAGAGGATTGAAGATAAAATAAGATCACCATTGCTATAGCAAGGCAAGTTATACATTTGATCATATTGAATCCCAGTTTTCAAAATTACTTTGATTCAAATTATTGCATTTACTTTAAGTAATTATTTAAATGCTTTTGGGTTTAGCTATTAATCCCATTTGTTATATCCACTTTGTCTATTGTATGTCATAATCTTTTGTTACCCTAGATTGGTTTATATTTAGTTGGTGCTATGGTATTACCAACGTGGGTTGGTTAGATGCGAGTACAATTGCTTAGCCATGCTACGAGTCTCATATTTCATGAAAGTTGCAATTATTAAATGTGACTAAGTGACTATGGAACTTTGTGTAAAACTGTGTGCTATGTGTTATTACTTCGTGATGGCATGTGTTGCACTAAAACCAGCCCAGGTGGTAAAGGATTTAGGCGAGGCAAGTGGTGGAAGGCGTGTGATATGGTGGGCTTTGTGATGGGAATGATAATCTTTGTGACTTAGTTAGAACATGGAAGTCTTGCCTTGGTCAATTAAGGACTTAACTTTGTGCGCCATTGAAGCGAGCCTTCGCATGCGACCACATGCCCGGTATGGAACGGGCCTAACTTAGTAAGTTACGATTCTCGGCATTGATGTTCGGTGGATAGGTTAGGTCGTGTGACGGGGTGGAGGTGTGACTACTTAGTGGTTGCATCGCGGGACGGTTCGCCGCTTCCCGTCGGCGGTGTGTGTTATGCCAAAGCGCGCTGTTTGGGTTGGCATAGCGGTTTGTAAGCACTGGGAATGTCAATGTTTGAGATGAAGTTTCGAAAGGTTTTGTTGTGATCACTCGATCCGATTGATTGCATCTTGTGGGTAAAGTGTACAACCTCTGCAGAGTGTTAAACAATCTATTCGAATAGCGCGTCATGGTCATGGACATGCTCGGGATTTCACACGAGGGTAGATTTTCATAAAACCTTTGGGAAGGGACAGTGTGTGATTTAAGTCATATGGTCGTGTGAAAGAATTTGATTAGGCTATGTGTCTTTGTGAAAACAAGCTGTTAAATTAATATTGTCTATTTGTTTTGAATTATGCTTCCAATCTATTACTTGTATTCAATTGCAAATGTTGTATTTCGCAAAATAACCACGAAGTCATTTCCTTTGGAATAAGCTCGCATCTATACATTGCATTCGTGGTATGACTTGCGAAGTGCGGTTGTGTACTCACGCTTGTTGTAAAATTTGCGCCCAAACCTACAGAAATGGAGGATTCGTCGGTCAACAAGGTGTACTTCGAGGATCAAGGAGAACTAGGTTGCGCACCCCAGCCGATTGCCTGTGGGCATATGGATGGGCTTCACTGAAGTTATTCTGTTTGTTCATTGCAGACTTCATTGAGCTATTAAGCCTCGAAGCATTAATTGTAAGCTTTGACCCTAAGGTCTTTACTCTGATATTTATTGTTATTTGCCTATTTATTAGTCATCTTTGTATATAGAAATGATATTTCATCGATGTTGCCACTGTGTGCACTAGCGTGATCCTGGACTAGTGCAGTATATACAGAGGGTCCAGAATTGCATTTTTTGGTCCCGACAACAATAGTTAAAAACAAGATAGCAATGCATACGTACAATTTGCAAACAACGTATTAGAATTTAAAAATAATAGGAACAACATGATCAAATAAATGCTACATCTGCTTGCCTTGCTGGAGGGCAGAGTCTGACTGTTGTGGCTCAGATTCGAGATCAACAATCTCTTCGGAACCTAACGCGAAAAGGCGATAAAACCAATAAGAACGAAAAACACCAAACAAAACTCAACAGCAAAACTCATCCAAATATTATGAAATCTATACAGCAGCAAGGGTATGATTTTAGACAAATTTAGGAACAAGAAATATTCAATTTGGACTTCACATGCAAAAGTTATAGCTAAAATAAACTCTCTCAGCCAGGAAAATCCAATTTAAATTAATTACTGGTACTATTCATGGCATAAATTTCTAGAATGATCTAAGACTTGAAATTTTTATGGTAGGTATAATATGACATCCTAAGAACAGCAAAGTTGAGTTTACCTAATTTGGAGTTAAAATGAATTACTTATGATTTTTTAAGTTGTAAATCTAGCACATGTTACTTTTTAGAAATGAAATCATGATCAAAACCTATTTCATATTAAAGTATGCTAACAGAGGAATTTAACAAGATTGAGTTTGCACATTTCGGAGTTATACAGAAAAAGATATGCATTTTACAAGTTCCAAATCAATTTCTGGAATATTCTAAAATGGCTGAAATCAAGTTAATATTATTTACAAAATTTTATGGCACAGAACAAACTCTAAATGCATTTTTATATTAAACTTTAGTTAAACATGAATTTAACCCCACTGGAATCATCTAAAAAGGATTTAATATGAATTAGTTATGAGTTTTCAAAGTTTAATACAATTTTCAATTGATAAATAAAGGCTTACCGAAATATAATCGAACTTAACAAAACTAAAACGACGTGGACGAATGTGGGCCTTTGATTCGGAATCCAACGGCCCACGCGCTGGAGAAATAGCGCACGCGTGCGATCAAAAAGGAGCTCACCGTTGGATCTAGATCCAACGGGTCACGTGGATTGGCACGTTCGGGACCCGAACGACCCAATCAATCTCGACCGCAATCAGAAAATGGAGGGCTCAGGGCGCTGCGCTCTTCGGGCGACCCGAACGACCCACTCAATCTCAGCCGCTCATCGCGAGATGGACGGCCCGCGCAATCGAGCCGCAGATCTAGAGATGGGTGGCCCAAATCCATGTGCGCTTCGAGTGACCCGATCAGCACATTGATCTCGGCCGTTGATCGCAAGATCGATTGTCCCTAGTGACTAAGATGTTCGAGGGCCCGAAAGTCTCTGGAGATCTGGGCCGCAGATCTCAAAACCGACGGTCCACGAGTTGCGCACTAATACACGTGGGTTTTTAAGTGCGCTGGGAGTTTAAAATGTGCGGGCCCACATGTAAGTGGTACAAGGGACCAATTAGGACAGCAATTAAATACTAAAACCAGTGATTAGCATTAATGGTGTCCTAAAGATTTTGCATAGAGAGGATTTAAGTGGCTGAGGGCCCACATGGCAGTGACTCAAAGAGTCATTTCCGATAGCCAATTAATGCTAAGCACTAATTATCAATGATTAATCATTAATGATGTCCTAACAGTGTGGGATAGCGCCAACAGGGGTGGTTTAAGTGGTTGGGCCCACATGTCAGTGGCACACCAGCAATTTAAGACAACCATTAATTGCTAAACCATGATTAGCAATGATTAAACAATGGTTAGCTATTAATGATGTCTTAACCGACAACGACACAGAGAGGTTTTGTCCCGCAAAAACCTAGCGGCAAGGAATGGCTTGTCGCCGGCGGCTCCGCCACGGTGGTGCCCCTAAAGTACCAAAATGGGTTTGTAATAACGATGCGCACCTAGTGGAGGTGACCTCGACGGCGGCGACAGCCTAGAACGCCGACGAGTCGGAAAACAAAGGCGGTGACCAAAACGGCCGAAAGCGAAAAATGAACAAAAGCTCCGCAACAGTCCAAAGAAGCGTGTGCCACAGCGTCTAGTAACTAATTAGAAGCTACCTTAACCGAGAAGGGCTTCGAAGATGGCCGGGGGAGCTTTGACCACGGTGGAGCTCAGGAGCCGAGGAAGATGAAGTGGAAATAGAGACCTGAGCCAAAATGAACACCACTGGTGGTCAAAATAGCTTCATTATAGCTCATAAAAGCTTCATGAGCAAAATAATTGAGAAATGAAGCACTCACCGGAGCTGAGAAAGAAAAGGGGTGATTTCGGTCGAATTTGAATAAACCCCAAATTTGACAAATCCTGTGAATGAAACCCAAAATTGAGTGAGGGGAAATGATTAGGGTATTAAGAAGTTCAAAAGGGTACAAGAAGAATTGAAGATGAACCACTGGAGCACCAAGACCATCAACAGAGCTCCACGGCCATTACTGACGGTTTTGGTATTTTTGGTGTTTTGAGCTCCACAAGCAAAGATGGAGCTAGGGGTGCTACAAGGGTGTAACACCCTAACTCAACAATGAGCCTGGAATGCTACTAAGGTAACCTTACACAAATCTAAGCTAGACAATTTACTAAAATTTGGCAGAATCTCCTTTATATTTCTCACTTCACATGGGTTTCAACAGTTAAAAGGGAACTATAACGAAACATTGCAATATTCAAGATCATCAATAAGTTCTCAGGAATTTGCTAATCAACTGAACAAGTCCTCAAGCATCCAACTAAGCTAATCATCATTATTACAATTAATCCAATGCAGAAATATAATCATGACAAATCCTTGAACAGTAGCTTATTTATTAAGGCATGGTCTGAGAATTAAAGCACATGGTCGTGTGCGTGTAAACATAATGCTACTCCCTCCCATGCATGCTGCGCTTGAATTGAGTACCAAAAACAACAAAGAAAGCAAGAGTGAATCCACAGACTCAGCAAGTACATAAATAAAAAAAATCACATAAGTCAAATCATAACATTCACATCCACATTCAGGAGAACATCATTAAATCATTCACATGCGTATGCAATGCTCAAGGATTCCTTTTCTTTATCTCTTTTTGCATTTTACCGGTAATGCAAAGTATACAACCGTCGCTGCATACCCATGCCTGTGCGCGCACGCACAGGGACCAATTGCCCAATACTACGCAAGTATTGGGGACCTCAAGCCCACACTCCACAAGTGTGGGGACCTCAAGCCCGTCACATTCATGACGGGGACCTCAAAGATGTGCATACTTGGTCATCACAAGACCAGGCCTCAACATGATATCAATATGCATATGCACCATCTCTTTTCATCATCATACAGACAAAGGCAATAAACAACATCCATGATAAAGCATACTGGTCAACAACCCTACGACACTAACATGCTTCAAACACATACTCATGCCCAAGCAATCACAAACAAAGTACCAACGATGCACTTGCCTCAACCGTGCGGGAACGAAGAACGCGAAGAGGGTGCCGCCTCCGGAACCAGTCCCCCACCTAAACATTCAATTAAGAAATGCTAAGACAGCAATAAAGGACCACTCAAACCATAAAAGTAAACACGAACTCACAAAAGTTCCTTTAGCGCGAACCCAACCCCAGTTTCTAGATGTCGCTTTGTCCCCTCTGTGGACAGTCATGTTCTAAAATTCATATCTTTTCGTACAGGGATTCAAATTAGGTATTCTTGGACTTCATTGAAAGGCTATCAAATTCCCCAACTAAACCTAGTTGGTGGGCCTTCCTGGTTCGGCCATCTACTAACCATAACATGCGAAATAACAGAACATCGTTTTCACGTTAGGTTCTCTGGACAGTACACTAAATTGATCATAACTTTCAGCTCGTTCATCCAAATTTCGCGTTCTTGTGCTTCCCTGAAAGCTACGACAATTATCTACAACTTTCGTTATACTGAGATCCTCTAATTCTCCAGTTATCGGATCGAACAAGTCAGATTACTAAAACCTGTCAAACTACTGACAGACTCGCAAAACAGTTGCACTAATAAATTCATAACGTTTGCTACAGAGGTCCAAAAAATACGATCTAGCACTTCATTGAAAGCTAGTGACGTCCTCTACAACTTTATAGCAGATGACCAAGACTGAATCCGCACTTAACCACACCAAAACGTCCCTCTAATACAATCTGTCCTGAGGCGACAGAATTACCGGCAAAGAACAATTAAGCGCTAATACATCTAAACGAGGGGAAAACGAGGTTACCCTTGACGAACCGATCGCCGGGAACGAAGAGCACCCACTAGCGAACTCTCCCCCCAAAGATGGTCCCGTTCCCCTCACCTTCTTCCTCCTCCAACAGCTGGCCACCTCCAGCAATCTCCTTCTTCTTGGCCAATCGATCTCCCGGGTGATCGCCTTCTTCCTCCAATTGGCGCATGCACTGTTCATGGTACTGTAGCAGCGGTGGGTACTGTAGCACGTCATGCTACAGTAACTCATCTAGGGTTTTCCTCCTCTCTTTATTAGTAGCCAGCCCCTCATGGGGCCTAAATGCTGTGGGCTGAAAGCCCATAGCCCAAGTTGTTGAAATTATGCATAAATCCCCCTCTAATCTCCTGTTAAAACACTTTTCTAATTGGTCCTTATCTCTAATTTATTTCTTATCTCTCGAATACATTTGGGGTATTACAAATGGAGCTCCATGAGGGTTTTAGAGAGCTTCAAATAGATGGGGGAGCTAAGGTTTGCTAAAATAAAACCCTCGGGTGAGCTAGGTCCATGACACAACCGTGGACCATCAGAAATAATGGGGGGCAGGGAAAAGGCATGATCGTGGCCGAAAGCAACGCACGCACTGGCTGCCCTGACCAGTGAGACGTTGATGAGGGAGCATGACAAGACCTAGCCATGTCGCTCGCCCTGTTCACGCACGACGTGAGGAAGAAGACGACCAGAGAAAAAGAAAAGACTAGGGTGCTTGTGGGCGGTCCGATTTTAATCCAACGGTTGAGATTTGCCCAAGACTATTCAGGTTTAAAACAGAGGAGGAGACCGTGAGCGTTGGATCTAAAACGGACGATCATGATTGAATGTGCCAACCGGGTGAGCCGAACAGCCCAACTCATCTGGACGGTTGGATCTTGATCTAACAGCCCAAACGAGTTGGCGCGATCGCGAGGTCCGAACGTTCACGCGAACGAGGGCCGTGCGATTTAGATCCAAAGGCTGAGATTGAAGGCGTGTATTAAAGTGAACCCGGTGCAGTTAGTTGGTTGAGCCAAGTCAAGTGGCTCGAGCCCGAGTCTGACTCGAACCCAACCGGTTTGACTTAGGGTTTTAAACTGAGCTGGATTTCGGGGATTTATTTGAGGTAGAAAAACAACTCCAAAAATTCAGAAATTTTTACAGGAGCTTGCTA
Source organism: Ampelocalamus luodianensis (assembly GCA_036346255.1). Classification (NCBI taxonomy): domain Eukaryota; kingdom Viridiplantae; phylum Streptophyta; class Magnoliopsida; order Poales; family Poaceae; genus Ampelocalamus; species Ampelocalamus luodianensis. The sequence goes on from CM070625.1 coordinate 40,167,616, forward strand.
ACCTAGATATTAACCTTTATAAAATTTTCAGAGGTTTTTATGCAGTGCATTTTTCTCGGAAAATTCTGCAAGGTTCTGAAATAGGGTTTGACTGAAAGTCAAACAGGTTTGACTGATCTCCAAATGCATTCAAACAATTTCTAAAAATTGTGAAATTTTTCAGAGGGGTCACACACCAACCCTGGAACTTAGGAAAAATATTTCTAGGAGATGATCAAAAGATTTGACAAGATTGTTTTTGGAAGACAAGGTTTTTTATCAAAAGACTTGTGACTTTGTATTTCCATAATTCTTGTACAGGAATTGTTTAGAACATACAGAAATACATGATGTAAAAAAAGTTTTAATTTCTATTCATTTTCTTACATTTGAAATACAAGTCCAAAATTGGGATGTTACACATTGGTACACCCCTGCAGGGTTTGAACTATTCGAATAGTCTCGTCCTAGGTTATGGACATGCTTGGCAAGGTCTTTCAAGAGTTAGACTACAACCTTTTAAATTAAAACTTGACATGGGTGGTACGAATGGGTAATTAGTGCTATGGTTGTGATGGCTATTGGGTTAGTCATCTCCAAGATGTCTTTATGTTATTACTTATTGTACCGCTGTTATTTATGCAAATAAAATTCAGATTGTTAAAACTGCCTTCAACGTATTATCTATTGCAAATAAAATCTGTTTTATGCTGAAAATAACCTTTGAGCCTTCTTCTTTGATTAAAACCTGCATATAGTAGTATCTAGGTTTGTTACCCGTAAGTCTTGCGAGTACATTTTTGTACTCATTTGCTTTGCTTAATTTTGAAGAGAAGGTTGATCCCTAAGCGATCAACTTTGGTGAGTTTTGCTGCGGTGTGGACGACTAGCTTGGCGGCCTGGTCGGATTGGCTTGTGGGTGTATGGCAAACCATTTGGCTTTTGTTCTTAGCCATCTTATGGCATTGTGCTTTCGCTGTTGATGAACTCTTTTTACTTGTCTTGGCCGGTTGGCCTTTCCTTTGTAATAACTATTATGTATGTCTTTTGCTTGTAAAGTTTAAACTTCAGCTATATGTGTTGTATGGAATTGATGCAATGTTTTGTAAAAGGGTGTGTATACTGCAATTCTGGGAAGTATACATTTTCCCAAGGCATGGTATATTTGGTTGGTGATGCTAGATTTACTAGAGGACTAAGTATTACAAGCTAAATAAACCGGGGTCTCACAGGATTCGAGTTCGGACTACTACGACAGCACTAAGTTCAAACGGTCGTAACTTCTTCATACGGACTCCGTTTGGGACGTTCTTGGACTTCATTAAAATCTTATCAAGTCTACTTTCCAATGGATCCAACCTCAGCTTCAAATTCTAATCGAGACAACCACAATAAACCAAACAATCCACATCTATTTTTTTGTCCGAGTCAAAAAGGGTGTTGTGCCACCTCCTCTTGGGCCCATGGACCTTGTAACCTGTAACAGCCCTAACTTAGGGTTTGTATTTCAAATGTAAAATTTTGAGGAGAAATAAAAACTTTTGTTGTCTCATCAAATCATTTGAAAGTTTCTACATTTTTCCCTAGCAATTTCCATTTTCTAGAATTAAATTCTTGTGAATGGAAATTGTTGTCAGCACATTCTTAGCCTTCAAACTTGTGATCATCCCCTAGGAACATTTTTCCTGTCATCTTGATCATCCTATCTACCTCCCTGTATTATTTCACAATTTTTAGATTTTATTTGCTATTTCAAATGGTCAAGTCAACCTAGTTTGAAATCTGGTCAAACCTTTTGTTCAGCAGCTTGTGAATTTTTGTTGGGAGAAATCTAGTGTATGAAAACTCCTGGAAAAATTTCACAAGGTTGTTCTATGTTCCAGTAAGTTCCCATAAAAATTTCAGAATTTTTGGAGCTCGGGAACTACATCTAAAAATTCCCCAAACTCTCTCAGCTTTTTAAAACTCAAAATCAGCAATCACTGTTTGTCGGGCTCGAACCCAAGCCCGACTCAAACCAGACCGCACCACTTGACTCGGTCGCACCGCCTAGCTGCACCGCGCGCGAGCCCGATGGCTGTCAGCCGTCCGATGAAGATCGAACGGTCCTCATTGCTTGCCTCGTCGACCTGTCCGAATGCATACACCAATCTCAGCCGTCCATTTCAGATCCAACGGTCGGTGCGATACTGATCGAGTCAAACCACCGGTTCGCACCGCTTCGTCAGTCGCTGACAGGTGGACCCTACCTGTCAGATCCGCCCTCGTCTTCTCCGCACCTCACCGGAGCTCAGGGCCGCGCATGCATGCTCGCCACGTACCTCGTCGCTGCCACCTTTTTGTCCTCGTGTCAGTCCGAGAAGCATCGCCGGGGTCTCATCTACCCACTGAGCCCATCCACTATCCTTCGCGTCCATTCTCGTGCCTTCTCCGCCCAAATTTTCTTCTCGGTCGGAGAAGATCTCGAGCGTAGCGCCGCCGTTCGAGCAGCCGCCTTGAGGCGACCGCACCGTCGTGTTCCTCTTGCCTCGCCGCCTCCATTTTGCCCATTCCGGGTCCTTGGCGTCCAGTGGATCACCAGGGGCGGTATCGTCGTCTCCGCCTCCGGCGATCTCGGTCCCGTGAGCTCGTTTGCGATCTGGTGAGTTCCTAGCTTCGTCACCTAGTCCCTTAGGATCGCATCGATGCGAGTCTAACGGTGACTTCATTTTCATCTTTGGTGCATCGTTGCGGCGTGCGACCAATTCTTCTCAAGCTCGGTTTCGCGCCGTGGAAATTCCGCCACCTCGCCTTCTGCGTCGGCGTTATCGTGTGCTTCTTGCTCCGGTGTTGAGGCGAAGCTTAAGCACACCTTCCGGAGTCTTCTAGAAGTCCGTATCGCCTTCTCCGCGAGCACCGTGTCTTCTTCTCCGCCTCCGTTCGTCGCCAGCTCGCCGCCGGCATCCCCGTGGGTCCGCGTCACCGTCATCGAGTTCGCAAGATCTTCGCGAACCCGAAGGTATCACTCACCCGCCCAGAAACCCTCTGGTTAGCAAGTTCAGTTGCGCGGCCGCGCCGCCGTCCCCGTGCGTGCCGGTGAGCCGCCGGTGGAGTTAGTTTAACTCTAATCATGTCTAGTTTAGGTCACTGACTTGTGGGCCCTCTCTGTTAAATCGCATTTGGAAATCCTTTAATCCAGCCCGTTATGTTTTCTTTTAGTCACTGCCATGTGGGTCCAGGCTGTCAGCTAGGGTTGTGTAGCTCTGGTTATGCGTTTTCTCTGTTGGGAAGCGTATTTTCTCTGTGAGAATATGTTAGGTTTGCACTTTGGTAAGCCGAAGACGTATTATTAGAATACGCCTTCACGTCACCTTCGCGAACAATCTGCAGTCAAGCACCTTTATTTGGGCCCATTGTCGATGCGGGGCTAGGCGGGTGTGGAGTGCGAAATGGAATTAGTGTATTATAGATTCGGAAATGATTTAGTATTTACGGTTTATGTTTTCTGTTGAGTGATAATTCAATTAAACTTGTAAAATGCATAACTAATTCAATTTTTATCCAAATTGCATGAAACCATCTTTGTTAATTTTCATTTTAAGTGTTCTATTTACTAAAATGAGTTTCAACTTTGTATCTGTATCAAAAATCTGTTAATTAATTTAATGTTGTAGATTGTATTTTTTTCAAGTTAGAAAATTCATATCTTTTTCAATAATTGTCCAAATCCAGTAAAACCAACTCTGTAAATTTTCATTTTTAGTGTGCTAATTATCAGGTTAGGTTTTAGATACTGTTTTTGTTTATGAAAATTTGTTAAGTAATTAACTAGTGTTTTCATGTGTATGAAAATTCATAACCTCTTAAAATGAATTGTTCTCTGTTTCTAAAATTTTGTTACATCATGCTTAAGTTGTTGTTTGAGCTTTAGTATGTTTGTTTGTTGTTGCATGTTTGAGTTTTGTCGGTGTTATTCGTTCTTATTCGCTGTTTTGTTCAATCGTTAAGCCGATATTTGCGCAACCCCGAGAACGACCCTCCGCAACAAATTGAGCAACGTGACCGGCAAGCGATTTGATCATGATAATCCCAGTATTTTAAAGTCTAATATTTTGTTTCATTTGTATGTATGCATCGCTTAATTTGTGTTAAATTAATTAGTTAAATCCGTGTTGCATATCCTGTCGATAAAATATTGGTCTCTACTACTGAGCCTAGGTTATTTCTTTGTGATTAGAGGTCATTTGGATGATCTCTTGTCACTTAGTAGATCCGGTCAAATTGCTTAGACATGCTTAGTATCGGTAGAAATGGTGGTTATCGACTTAGTCGGTAACCTTGATCACACAAATTTTCTATAACTTTATATTTCAGCATTTCGCTATGTTTAATTGCAAAACTAAAACTAAAAACAAAAATAATTTAGAGCGGGCACAATGGTAAGATTGGTGTGATCATTGGGTGTGATCGAAAGGTGCCAGGTCAATTAAGGACCGAACATCTTGTGAGTTTTGTTATCAGCATTTCGCGTGCTAACCACACTAGAGTATATGGGGACCTCTCTTGACCTAGTACTTTGGCGTGTATTGGCTCGGGTCGCAGGGGTCGCGGGAGGGATGGAGGTGGGAGCATGGTAGTTGTCCAAAAGCTTTATCCTGAGTGGGTAGTTGTCTTTTCGGCTTTACCATGTAAGCGTATGGATCTCTATCCATACGAGCGGCTCGTAGTTAATACACAATATTGGAAAAAGTCTCGTAGGACTTAGTCTGTGCAGCATACCTTCGGAAGTGTGCTTTGGCTTAAAGGCGATGCGAAGTGTGGGTACATTGGTACACCTCGCAGAGTTTTAAAACTATTCGAATAGCCTCGTCTAGGTGATGGACACGCTTGGGTAAGCTTATCGAGAGTTAGACTACAACATTTAAATTAAAACTTGATGGGTGGTGCGAATGGGATTCGTGCTATTGTTGTGGTGACTATTGGGATAGTCACTTCTAGGTTGTTTATCTTTCGCTTTTGTTATTAATATCCTTCTTGTTATTTCAATCTTAAAATGAATTGCAAACTTGCCTTTAAAAGTATTACCTTATTGCAAATGAAAATTGGCTTTATGCAAATGAAACATATGACCTCCACTAAACAAGCTGCATGTAGCATATGAGCAGTGCGCTAGTTCACACGTCGAGTCTTGCGGGTACAAAGACAATATTTGTACTCAGTGCTTTGCTTAATGTTTTTGTTGCAGAGGAAGAAGGTGATCCCAAGGGCCTCACTTACGTGAGTGTGTTGCCGCTTTCGTGGGCGACTAGACTTGGCGGTCCGGTCGGATGCCTTGTGGGTTGAAGGCACACCGATTGGCTTTGTTTATAGCCATCTTATGGCACTTTGCTTCATTGTCATTCTTGTTTATTTGTGTATCTTGTGGCACTGTCGGCCTTTGTCTGTAATGACTCTACTATTTGTTTATCTTCCGTTTGGTAGTGTAGTGTTTGGACTCTATGTTTGGAATGGAGTTGATGTCTCATTTTGTAACGAGGTGTGTATACTGCTTTCTGGGAAGTATACATATCTCGAGGATCAGTTTATTTGATTTGTGATGCTAGGACCAGGTGGTTGGTTAAGCATTACAAGCCAAATAAATTGGGGTCCTCACATAACCCTAGGGGTGTCCGTCCACTTCCCTGGCCTCCACCCCTGGTCGTCTTCCCATATAGCAGTCGTCGTCCTCTGGCTAGAATTGGTATTTCGTTGAGTTTAGTTTTAGCCATTGTGCAAACTTCTATTCTTCAATTGTGTCGGACGGCCACTTGTCAAGACAGCCTTCGGGATCCCACATTTTTTTTCAATACCATCTATACTACAATTCCTATTTGCAATATCAGATTGTCTATATTTTATTCTTGCTAGTTCTTCGATTGCTCGCAGGAATTGAACCTCGTGTTCAGGTTGATCGCGCTTCCAGCACGGTCAATAACATCGTGGAGTTGGTTCAACGATTGCTAAGGTGCAAGCATCGTCGTACGGTTGTAGTCGGATCGTGAGAGTCATCTCCACCAAAATCGATAGTTATCAATCTCATCGAAAGATCGGGAATCCCGCCTCCATCAAGTGGTATCAGAGCTCATGGTTGCTCGGTGAGAATTTCCTTGTCACCCTAGATTGGTTACTAGTTGGTAATATTATAGCACCAACGTGGGTTGGTTAGATGCGAGTACAATTGCTTAGCCATGCTACGAGTCTCACATCACATGTAAGTTGCAATTATTTAAATATGACTAAGTGACTATGGAACTTTGTGTAAAACTGTGTGCTATGTGTTATTACCTTGTGATGGCATGTGTTGCACCAAAACCAACTGGGTGGTAAAAGATTTAGACTGAGGCAAGTGGTGGAAGCTGTGTGATATGGTGGGCTTTGTGATGGGAATGATAATCTTTGTGACTTAGTTAGAACATGGAAGTCTTGCCTTGGTCAATTAAGGACTTAACTTTGTGCGTCATTGAACTGAGCCTTACTGTACGACCACATGCCTGGTATGGAACGGGCCTAACTTAGTAAGTTATGGATTCTCGGCATTGATGTTCAGGTGGATAGGTTAGGTTGTGTGACAGGGTGGAGGTGTGACTACTTAGTGGTTGCATCGCGGGACGGTTCGCCGCTTCCCTGTCCAGCGGTGTGTGTTATGCCAAAGCGCTTCGTTTGGGTTGGCATTGCGGTTTGTAAGCACATCGGGAGTGTCAATGTTGAGATGAAGTTTCTGAACCGTTTTGTTATGATTAGTTCTTGCTACACTAGTTGTATCTTGTGGGTAAAGTGTACAACCTCTGCAGAGTGTTAAAACAATCTATTCGAATAGCCGCGTCCGCGGTTATGGACATGCTCGGGGATTTCACACGAGGGGTAGTTTTCATAAAATGTTGGGATGGGAGCTGTGTGACCTCAATCATATGGCTATGTGGAACAATCTGTTTAGCTGTGTGTCTTTGTGGAAATAACTGTTAAATTAATATCGTCTATTTGTTTTGAATTATGTTTTCAATCTATTATTCGTATTCAATTGCAAATGTTGTTTTTATGCAAAAAAAAACCACAGAAGCCTTTTTTTTAATAAGCCTGCATCTATAAATTGCATTCTGTGGTATGATTTGCGAGTACGGTTGTGTACTCACGCTTGTTGTAAAACTTGCGTCCAAACCTACAGAAGAGGAGTCTACGCCTGCTTTCGAGGAGGAGTTCGCCGAACGTTGTTGATCGTTAAGGTCTGGATCCCAGTCGGTTGCCTGTGGTGAATTGGTGGAATCTACGCTGGAGTTATTTCCGTTCCGCTGTTGTTTTATTCTTTGTTAGCCCTACGTGGCTTAATAAGTGTAAACTCGACCATAAGGTCAAAACCCTTATTTGTTATTCAAACTAATCGTTTACTTTATTTATCGCTTGTGTGGATCGATATTTACCTATATTAACCCTGTGTGCACTAGCGTGATCCTGGACTAGTGCAGTATACACAGAGGGTTCCAGAATCGTAATTCTGGGTCCCGACAACAAGGTATGCGACGAGACCCCCAGGACATGAGGTACGTGACCACAATGATTCTTTTGCTAAGGTTAAATTCGCTATGCCCTCTTTTAATGGTAAATATGATCATGATGGTTATCTTAATTGGGAACTAGATGTTGATCAAAAATTTACTTGCCATGAAGTTCCTGGGATTAGACGAGTTAGGGCTGCTAATAGTGAATTTACCAACTTTGCTTCTATTTGGTGGAAAGAACATTGCTGTCAACATCCCAATAACATACCTAACACTTGGGAGGCTTTAAAATTGCTTATGAGGCATTGATTTGTTCCCTCATATTATGCTCGTGATTTGTTAAATAAATTACAACGCTTACGACAAGGTACAAAGTCTGTGGAAGACTACTATCAAGAATTGCAAATTGGTATGTTGCGTTGTGGTTTAGATGGGAATGAGTAGGCATCAATGGCTAGGTTTTTGGGAGGGTTGAATCGAGAAATTCAAGACATCATTGATTATAAAGATTACAACTCCATTACTATATTGTTTCATCTTGCTTGCAAAGCTGAACGTGAAGTGCAGGGACGCCAGACAAGGACATGATCTAACTCTTCTGCAGGTCGCACAAACTCATGGACGCCACGCACCTCTACTGCTCCAGCCACGGTGCAGCCCCACCACCACCCTTCAACAACAAGCAGCGGCCTGCCACTTCAAATTCAGCACCACAAGTTTCTGAAGCAGCCAAATCAGCACCACAAGCTTCTGCAAAAACATCTTCTTCGGTTGCTTCGACGGGACGAACTAAGGATGTTCAATGCCATCGTTGCAAAGGTTATGGACACATGATGCAGGATTGTCCAAACAAGCGCGTACTGATCATACGCGGTGATGGTGGGTGTTCCTCTGTTAGTGATTTTGATGATAAAACATATGCTATGCTTGCAACTGACCTTGCAGGACATGATGATGAATCTGATCATGAGGAGGAACATGTTGGCGCCGAAGATGCCGATAAGTATTTTAGCATTATAGTGCAACACGTACTAAGTGCTCAAATTTCTCGTGCCGAGCAAAATCAGCGCCATAATTTGTTCCAAATCAAGGGCGTTGTCAAGGAACACTCGATTCGCATAATTGTTGATGGTGGGAGATGCAACAATTTGGCGAGTATGGATATGGTGAAGCTTGCTTTGCCGACCAACCCTCATCCCCACACATACCATATTCAATGGTTCAATAACAGTAGTAAGTTGAAGGTAACACGAATGGTTAGAGTAAACTTTTCTATGGGGTCCATACCATGATTATGTTGATTGCGATGTTGTTCCCATGCAAGCTTATTCATTATTATTAGGACGATCTTAGCAATACGATACTGATTGTGTGCATCATGGTAGGAATAATCAATACTCTTTTATGTTCAAGGGAAAGAAAATTGTGATGCATCCTATGACTCTTGAACAAATTGTTAAAGATGAACTTGCTAGAGCTAGTAGAGAGAAGAATCAGGAGAATGCTAAGAACGAAAATCAGATTGTAGCAAAAGAACTTGAGCAACATAAAAAGAAAGAACCTAAATCTATTCATGTGAAGAATAAAGAAATTAAATTGAAAGGTGCTAGTTTTCTTGCTACCAAATCTGATATGACTGAATTGGATGCTAGTAATTCTGTTTGCTATGCATTAGTTTGCAAAGAAGCTTTGTTTTGATTTGAGAATACACCTTCTTCTTTGCCTCCTGCTATCACTAACATTTTGCAGGAGTACAACGATGTCTTTCCGAAGGACATACCGCTGGGGTTGCCACCGCTTCGAGGGATTGAGCATCAAATTGATTTAATTTTCGGCGCATCATTGCCCAATCGCGCACTATATAGGACCAATCCGGAATAAACTAAAGAAATTTCGCGCCAAGTTCAAGAATTGCTTGTTAAAGGGTATGTGCGCGAATCTCTTAGTCCTTGTGTTGTTTCGGTCATTTTAGTGCCTAAAAGATGGATCATGGCGCATATGTGTAGATTTTAGAGCAATCAATAATATCACCATTAGGTATCGTCATCCTATTCCTAGGTTAGATGATATGCTTGTTGAATTGAGCGGCTCTATTGTTTGCTCGAATGTTGATTTGCGTAGTGGGTATCATCGAATTCGCATGAAATTAGGCGATGAATGGAAAACAACATTTAAAACTATGTTCGGGTTATATGAGTGGTTAGTAATGCTTTTTGGTTTAACTAATGCACCTAGCACCTTTATGAGACTAATGAACGAAGTTTTACGTGTTTTCATTGGTAGATTTGTGGTGGTTTATTTTGATGATATATTGATATATAGCAAATCATTAGAGGAACATTTTGACCATTTACGTGTTATTTTTAATACTTTACGTGATGCACATTTATTTGGTAACCTTGAGAAGTGCACCTTTTACACCGATCGAGTCGCGTTTATTGGCTATGTTGTTACTCCACAGGGAATTGAAGTTGATGAAACCAAGATTGAAGCAATATAGAGTTGGCCGACTCCTAACACGGTCACACAGTACGAACCTTTTTAGGACTTGCTGGATTCTATCGTCACTCCGTGAAGGATTTCAACACCATCGTTGCACCATTGAATTAGCTCACTAAGAAGGGTGTGTCATTTGTTTGGAGCGCCGCACAGGAGAACGGCTTCACCACATTGAAAGATAAGTTAACACATGCACCACTACTCCAACTCCCTGACTTTAATAAGACTTTTGAACTAGAATATGATGCCAGCGTAATTGGTTTAGGTGGCGTATTGCTACAAGAAGGTAAACCTATAGCATACTTCAGTGAGAAAATTAGTGGGTCTAGTTTGAACTATTCTACTTATGATAAGAAATTATATGCACTATTTCGAACTTTGAAAACTTGGCAACATTATTTATGGCCAAAGAATTTGTTATCACGAATCTTTAAAGCATATTCGAAGTCAAAGTAAATTGAATCGTAGACATGCAAAGTGGGTTGAATTTATTGAGTCTTTTCCTTATGTCATAAAACACAAGAAGGGAAAGGAGAATGTTATTGCTGATGCTTTGTCTAGGAGATATACCATACTTTCACAACTTAACTTCAAAATTTTTGGATTGGAGACTATTAAAGAGCAATATGTGCATAATGCTGATTTTACAGATATATTGTTGAATTGTAAAGAAAGAAAAACGTGGAACAAATTTGTCATTAATGATAGGTTTGTGTTTAGAGCTAATAAGCTATGCATTTCAGCTAGCTCCGTTCGTTTGTTGTTGTTACAGGAAGCGCATGGAGGCGGGCTGATGGGACACTTTGGTGTGAAGAAAACGGAGGATATACTTGCTGATCATTTCTTTTGGCCAAAGATGAGACAGGACGTCGAGCGCTATGTTGCTTATGGCACTACATGTCAAAGAGCTAAATCACGACTTAATCCTCATGGTTTATACATGCCTCTACCAGTTCCCATCATTTCGTAGGAAGATATTTCGATGGACTTTGTTTTAGGATTGCCTAGAACAAAGAAGGGGAGAGATAGTATATTCATGGTCATTGATAGATTTTCTAAGATGGCTCACTTTATACCATGTCATAAGAGCAATGATGCTGCCAATATTGCTGATTTATTCTTTCGTGAAGTTGTTCGATTGCATGGTGTGCCTAATACTATAGTTTCAGATCGTGATGCTAAATTCCTTAGCCACTTTTGGATAACTTTATGGACTAAATTGGGGACTAAGCTGTTATTTTCTACTACTTGTCATCCCCAAACTGATAGAATAACTGAAGTTGTGAATAGAACTTTATCTACAATGCTTAGGGTTGTGTTAAAAAAGAATTTAAAAATGTGGGAAGAATGCTTGCCTCATATTGAGTTTGCTTATAATCGTTCATTGCATTCTACTACAAAGATGTGCCCTTTTGAGGTTGTTTATGGTTTTGTGCCTCATGCTCCTATTGATTTAATGCCTATTCCATCTTCGGATATTGAACTTTGATACTAAACAACGTGCTGAATTGATTTTAAAAATGCATGAGACAACTAAGGAGAATATAGAGCACATGAATGCTAAATATAAACTTGCTGGTAGTCAGGGGAGAAAACATTTAACTTTTGAACTAGGAGATCTTGTTTGGTTGCACTTGAGAAAAGACAGGTTCCCTGAATTGAGAAAGTCAAAATTGATGCATACAAACTTGACCTGCCTACAGATTTTGGGGTTAGTTCCACATTTAACATTGCAGATTTGAAGCCATACTTGGGAGAAGAGTATGAGCTTGAGTTGAGAAGGGAAGGATGATGAGGACATCCCTAACTTGGATACAACCGCGTCTACACGCACAACTGATCCACAACCAGTGTTACAAGGACCAATTACTCGAGCTCGTGATCGCCAACTTAATTACCAAGTGAATTCGTTCATAGGTTCATATATTACTGAGAATAGATTGCTATCTAATGCAAGTGATTTAATTGTGCTTAGGAACATGGGAAAGGACTAAGGAGAGGTATGTGGAGTCATGGACAAGCATAGAAGGCATAATGGTGGTTATCACGTCACTTTGGGTCCGAGCCAAGCAAGAGTTCGAGTTGGACTTGTTCTGGATTCGAGTTCGGACTACTGCGACATCACTAAGTTCAAACGGCCGTAACTTCTTCATATAGACTCCGTTTGGGACGTTCTTGGACTTCATTGAAAGCTTATCAAGTCTACTTTCCAATGGATCCAACCTTAGCTTCAAATTACAACCGAGCTGGCCACAATAAACAAAACAATCAACGTCTATTTTTTTTGTTCGAGTCAAAAAGGGTGTTGCGCCACCTCCTCTTGGGCTCATGGGCCTTGTAACCCTAGGGGCGTGCGTCCACTTCCATGGCCTCCACCCCTGGTCATCTTCCCATATAGGAGTCGCCGTCCCCCTAGCTAGAACTAGGATTTAGTTGAGTTTAGGTTTAGCCATTGTGCAAACTTCTGTTCTTCAGTTGTGTTGGACGACCACCTGTCAAGACAGCTTTCGGGATCCCACATTTGTTTTTCAATGCCATATATACACAATTTTTATTTGCAATATCAGATTGCCTATATTTTATTCTTGCTAGTTCTTCGATTGCTCGCAGGAATTGAACCTCATGTTTAGGTTGATCACGCTTCCAGCACGGTCAATAACGTCGCGGAGTTGGTTCAACGATTGCTAAGGCGCAAGCGTCGTCGTACGGTTGTAGTCGGATCGCGAGAGTCTCCTCCACCAAAATCGATAGTTATCAATCTCATCAAAAGATCGGGAACCCCGCCTCCATCAAAACCCCCTTTCCCAACATTTACCATTTGAAAACAATAACAGATTTCCATGACAACTCAATGTCATAGTTAAAATATTTGAGATAAACATTGGCCTTTGGCAGTAAAGCTTCCCAAATCAAGATTTTGGTCTAAGCATGACTAAGCATTTCTTTTCAAAAGGTCCTGGTCATACTAGAGCATTAACAAGGTTTTAACTATGGTGACAACAAGTTCGGTTTAAAGTCAACATTGGCCATATGAAGGATTTAGGTCTAACTATGAATTTAAAGATGGTATTGAAATACTAAGTAAAATATGCATGCAGTACTTAGCTTGAAATAGAAAGTACATAAGTTGAAGTACTGGGTGTCAACATGATCAAGGGTATGACTTGCCTTGCTCGAAAGCTTGGATGTCTTCTTCCTCAAAGAACTCGGGCTTCTCGGCGTCGTCGCAATCTACACAAGAGAACAAAACCAAGTCAAACAAAGCTCAAGTAAAGACCAAAAGAACTTCAAAGAAAATTCCAACTAAAACCAACAGAAAAACTCCGATGGTTTGAAGGAGGTCCAAGGGGCTGGTCGGAGGAGATCTGAAGCTGGCCAGGAAAGTAAGAGAGCCGAAATGAGGAAGAAGGTGAAGATAGAGAGCTGCCCAAGCTTATATAGCCAGGGCTGCTGGGAGTTTCAAAGGCATACGTGTTCAAGGCTGGGTGAAGGAGGAGATAGGAGCAGGTAAAGGAGATGACAAGAGAAGGAATGGGTGCTACAAAGTGACATCATTTAATGCGTCACAGCTGGCATTAGATGCACGAAGACTTCTGTGGCATCCGTGATACGGTTGAAGGAAGGAGAAGGTGAGCAGGACTGACAGATGTGACCAGTCAAAGTTCAGGTGGGAGGTCCTGCGAAGGTCCTGAGGAGATCCCGCAGAGTCAGAGGAGGTCCTGCCCCACTAGGGTGGTCTTTGCAAAATGACCAAGAGGTCGTGACCACGAAGGGTGGTGTTGACCAAGAGGGTGGTCTTTGTAAAAAGACCAGAGGTCGTGACCACAAAGGGTGGTGTTGACCAAAGAGGATGATCTTTACAAAAAGATCAGAGGTTGTGACCACAAAGAGTGGTCCTGACCAAAGAGGGTGATCTTTGCAAAAAGACCAAAAGTCGTGACCACAAAGGGTGGTCTTGGCCAAAATGGTAGTCTTTGCCAAAAGACCAAAGGTCGTGACCACAAAGAGTGATCTTGACCAAAGAGGATGGTCTTTGTAAAAGGACTAGAGTTCATGAGGAGGAGGAGGTCCAGAGGACAAAGGAAAAGGCCTGGCAAAATAGAGCCGTACAATTTTGATTGGGTGGTCCAAGGAGATAGGAACGTTCGGACCGTGCAAACGCTTACTTACATTGGGTCGCCCAAACTCAATCGGACGCACCACAACGCAAGGGAACGTTCGGACCATCCGAACGCCTCCTCTCGATCGGGCCATCCAAACAAGATCTAACGGTCCTCAAGAGGGGAATGCACGCACAGGATCGGACTACGCGAAAGGATAAAGGAGATCTGAACTCAAGGGGAGGTCCAAACAAAGAGGAGTTTCAACGGATGAGATCCAAAGGGGTAAGGATCCAACGGAGGTGATCCAAGGAAGGAGGTCTCAATGGTCACAATAAGATCAAAGGAGGTCTCAACGGTCACGATGAGATCAAAGGAGGTCTCAACGGTCACGATGAGAACAAAGGAGGTTTGAAACACAAACCCGAGCCAAAGAAGAGGTCCAACACAAGGGAGATCTAGACTTGGGGAGGTCTAAACCAAAGATGAGGTCTAGACCTAGGGAGGTCTAAGAGGAGGGTTGGCCAAAGGGGATAACGAAGCAAGCACGGAAGGGGGAGAGAAAACCAGAGCTTCAACACTCCCACAAACCCGACAAACTAACAGGGAATTTTAGTTGAAGCTTGAGTTAGTCAATTGGAAACCATTCCAAAATCTGAAGTTAAGCTTTTAGACTTCGATAAAACCAAATGGTTCATTTTATTTTGAAATTTTCAAAAGCTCAAAAAACCAGGGTGTTACACTTATTTTTCAAGGAAATTGTAAGATTGTATGGCATTCAAGGACGATTGTTTTAGATCGTGACGTCAAGTTTATGAGCTACTTTTGAAAGACTTTGTGGGCCAAGCTTGAGACAAAGTTGTTATTCTCAACAACTTGTTACCCACAAACGGATGGACAAACAGAGGTGGTAAATAGAACACTTTCAATGCTACTACGAACGATGATCAAGAAGAATCTAAAAAAGTAGGAAGATTGTTTGCCGCATGTGGAGTTTGCGTACAATAAAGCGGTACATTCTACTACTCAATTGTGCCCATTCGAGGTGGTGTATAGTTTTAAACCAATCACACCACTTGATTTGCTGCCACTTTCGCTAAATGAACATACTAATATGGAGCCGTCAAAATGTACTGAATATGTGAAAAAAAATTCATGTCAAGACTAAAGAAGAAATTGAAAAGAAGGCACGCTACTATGCTGATAAGGCGAACAAGTGAAGAAAAAAGATGCTATTTGAACCAGGTGACTTGGTTTGGGTGCATCTACGCAAGGAACGCTTTCCAGACAAGCGTAAGTCTAGGTTGATGCCTCGAGGAGATGGTCCATTCAGAGTACTTGATAAGATCAATGACAATGCATATAAGATAGAGCTTCTGGGTGATGATTATGCTATGAATTCTACATTCAATGTTGCTGATTTATCACCATTCTTTGGATCGAAAGAATCAGAGTCGAGGACAAGTCCTTTTCAAGAGAGGGAGGATGATGAGGACATCCCGATTGGACCGATTATACGAGCAAGAGCTAAATTCATTCATCAGCAGGTAAACTAGCTCTTAAATAATTTTAATCTTGATTCTAATGAGAATATGTTACTACCTAATAGTTCTACGTTGTGTGTGTGCCGTTTTACATATATAAAAGCATGGGAGACCGAGAGCAATAGAGAAGAAAATATCGGACAAGATCTTTGCTTGCTCCATGCATCCATACCGACTAGAAAGGTGGACATGCATGCAACCGAAGAGAGAAGGTGCTGATGCCACGCTATGCATGCACAAAAAGGAAAGAAAAAACGTGTGGGAGAATCAAAGGGAGTACGCATGCACAAAAAGGAGGCCGAACAGTTTGGGCAAGTTCTCAAGATAACAAATCTGGAAATTTACACGAGTGGATCACGGGCTGCATACCTATTCCTTTAGCCGAGTACATGTGAAACTTGGCATGTAATTTGAGTTTCTTTTCTTTGGTGCTTGAGTCCGAGTTTGTACTTGAGTTAGAGTTCGGTTCTAATTTTTCAAGTCGTGTACCAGGATGTGGTGCGTGTGTGCATGGACTATAAAGTCCCAAGGCCTGCCAGCATGTTGGGTCAGACCACGACGAAAAGAAAAACCAATCTATTATTTCACAAAGCTATACACTTGTTTATCTTAGGGTTTGACACACAGTTGCAACCTAGAGGGGCATTGAGCGTTCTCAACCCCGTTGTTCTTGTGATTCCTTGTGATTGCAAGAGCAATGACACGTCTACTTTGTGTGGTCGGGTAGGCGAGATCACGAGCATGTGGTTGGGCAAATTCTTTTATCGCGGGTTGCTACTTTGACGGTGGTTGGCGCTATCGGTTCGCCTAGTTACACGGATCCAAAGTTATTATCGATCCTACATCGTGAAGATCGAGCATCCCCGCATCAATGCTGATCTCTAGTCTAACAATTTATATATCATCATTGATTGAGACCAACTGATGACACATAGAATCATAACAATCTCAATAATGTCTCAAAGTAGGTCAATCCAACATCATGTTCTCTAACATGTGTTCATATTATTGATTTGATATCCCCATATTTATGAGCAGTGAAACATGGTCATCAATCAATACACGTATTAGTTGATAAGTCATTAGTGTTCCTATCAGTGACATCCAACCAGAAATATTTTAGAATGATATTATACAACTATTAAAGAGTTTTACCAACAAGTCACATATTTGCTAATCTTTATAAATGATAATTCATCAAAAAAATATAATAACATTTATTCTATTATTCGTAAACATAAACGTAATACAATCATCTTCACCCTTTACTGTGATCTCGTTGAGGCGGTACGTGTGGTGCCAGGATGCAAAGATCTAGCAGGGTCTGGCAATGGCGAAGAGATTGTCGGTGGTCAAGTTCGCTGCCGAGGATAGGGTCGACAATAGGGTACGTTGTAGGCTTGTGGCCTGGGGAATGGAACGGGGGAGAGCAATTGCCACTCCCCCACACAGTGGGTAGAGGAGAAATGGACTACTGTTTGCAAGGGAGATGCTGTGTTTTTAGTAACATTCTATTCACTGGGTTGTACACAAACCTCATCTTGTAGCTTCAGCTTCTCTATTATTTTAGAGCTTCAGCTTCCCCAATATATTTGACACTCACGCTAGTCATTAGGAAAATTTTTGTTCTTGCAACTCTTAATACGTGCCATCTACTGTTTGCAAGGGAGATGCTGTGTTTTAAGTAACATTCTATTAACCGGGCTCTACACAAACCTCATCTTGTAGCTTCAGCTTCTCTATTATTTTAGAGCTTCAGCTTCCCAAATATATTTGACACACGCTTGTCATTGGGAAAAATTTTGTTCTTGCAACTCTTAATACGTGCCATCTT
This sequence comes from Ampelocalamus luodianensis, assembly GCA_036346255.1. Taxonomy (NCBI): domain Eukaryota; kingdom Viridiplantae; phylum Streptophyta; class Magnoliopsida; order Poales; family Poaceae; genus Ampelocalamus; species Ampelocalamus luodianensis. The sequence continues at coordinate 40,185,083 of CM070625.1, forward strand.
GAAAGTTTGTGTTATATCTCGTTTTTGTCGATTCCGTCAATCAAAGAAAGCCACGGTCAAACTAACAGATAAGACAAAAGACCATTTACCCCTTCTCCCCTCTACATTCTTCCTCTCTCACCCGGTCATCCACAAATTCCACGCCATTTTTTATTTTTATTTTCTATGGAGGGGTTTTAACCCTAGTTTCAACTAAAGAAACCAACAACTGATAAGCATGCTCGTGCGTCGAGCGTGGGTGGGCTAAGGGCTAAACGGCTCCTCACGTCAACTGAGCGACGCTCGGCCCCTTCCACATCATTCATGGATGCATACACTCGTCGATCTCATGATTCAAGAACCAATTCACTCGTGGCCTCCCCGTAGGGCTGCCGATGGAAGGGTTTGGGTAACCCAATCGATGCCCAATGTTTCCCCATACCCATAAGCCCGAGCTAAGGCGATGTGAGTGGCGGGGACGATGCGATGGCACCTGACCACGTCGAGGCAGATGGGTGGCGCCGACAGTGAGGTGTCACCTCGACACGAGCGACACGGGACTACTCGGTGGTGAGGCAAATCGGTAGCACGAATGGCAATGTAAAGTGGCACCTATCTGGCAATGAGGTTGGCAGCGAGCGCGGGTCCACGACCACAATGAGAGGAGATAGAGAGAGAGAGAGAGATGGAGTAGGACTAGGGATCGAGGATACAGGGAATCACAGAGGAGCACCGTACCATGACATTTCCATGATCTAAGTCATCTGATTCGGAAAGAATGACTTGGAGTAACTACTACAGTGTTTTTGCTACAACACTATATTTTTTTGCTACATTGTTGGCTACAATGTTTCCTGCAGGATTTGATACATTGTTTTCTACGGTGTTTGCTACTGTTGGGATGAATCTCACACGTTCTTGTCTGATCCAACAGTCCACAGTGATAATGGTGTCATGCCATTGTTACATAATGTCAGATGATTTATTTCTAGGATAGAGAGACAGGTGAGAGGATGGTGATAGGTGAGAAAGAGTAAAACAGATAAAATTAGTAGATGGGCCCATGTCTTGATAAGGGTATTTTGGTCTTTCTAATAAAATCAGATATAAAAATAAGATTCAAACGCTATGTGGTTGTTTGGTTGATGACCAAGGTGACTTGAACCAAAATTTTGGCATAGCCAAAACCTAAGCAAAGCCAAAGATTGGCAAAAGAAAATGTTGTATGCATCATGGCCAAGCCAAATTTTGATATTACTAAAATTTTGATGAGTGATTTCCTCGCTCTCGGATTGCCAGCGTATGGCATTGAATTTTATTGGTATTACCAAATTTTGATAGTAAACCAAATAATAACCAATTTTTATTGATGTTATCAATATTTGGTTTGATTTGGTTTGCAAGGGTAGCAAACTAAACTACCCCTGTAGCATTGGCAGTAACCGACGGAGTTTGATGGTAGCGGCAGAAACGAGATTAAATGTAAACCTGTGGTGGCAAAAATGAAAGGCATGATGTTTTCTATGGCACAACCGAGACGACGCAAATTAAGAGTGGTCAGAACAAAATTTTCTCCCCTTAGTTTTATCCAAATTTCTATTGAATTATACATATTATTCTTGCTTATGAAATACATATGTCTAGAGTTTCAAATCGTAAAATGCATCAGAAAAACATATGTCTAGAGTTTCAAATCGTAAAATGCATCAGAAAAACTGGACAGTTTTCCACCGGAACGAGCCCAAAACCAGGCAAAAACCAGAACTGTCTGTTTTCAGGATGTTGAAATATTTTTTGAAGTGAAAATACAGGGGAATCTTGATTTACTAAAATTAGGCCAATCATGCCTTAGTAGGCTACGGCCCAATGTACATCATTCAAGGCATATACCTAACTAGTAGGACACCATTTCCACCGTGGTTGGCCCAATTTCTCAGGCAGCTCACGGCAGTTCTCCTTCTCGGCCGTCCTCTCGCAGGCCCAGGCCAAAGTGAATCGTCCCCTTGGACAGTCGGACTGCAGCAGCAACAGATACATCTAGTCAACGGCTCAACGCCGTGCCCGTGCTCGTGCTCGTCTCCTCTCAAATCCATCTCCTCTCTCTGCTTTGCTCTTCTCGCTGCCACTTGCCTCCACCACGGCCGGCGTTCGGCACTTGGCACCCGACGCGCCGCCCGACCCCGCCCCCGCCCTCCGCTCCCATCGACCGGCCGCCCCAAGATCCTCATCTGAACGCAGGAGGTAGTTGCTCAGAGTGTTCTTTGATTGGTTGGGTTACATGTCCTGTAATACTAGGAATGGATTAGGCGTTCTTGATATCATCTCAGGCGCAAGTCTAACTCCACCTCTTTAATTAGTGCCTGGTTGCTTATGTTTCCGATAGAGGCAGGTGAAATTGTTGGAGACAAGGATAGTGCTCTGTGGATAGCCCTATAAAATAAGCTTAATTTTAAGGGACATGCTTCTATGATTTTAAAAAAAGCAAACTTGGATTTGACGAGCTGATCTGTCACCTGAGCCAACCATTAGTGCTTTAAAATCTCTGCAATTTTCATTTGAAGAGTCCATACAACCACTCTTCACTAAAGCGTGATTATTAAATTTACTGTTTGTCCATGACTTTATCTCCTTTGCATTCTGAGTAGCTTTGCAGAAGAAAGCAGAGAGGTTGACATTGGTGCTAGTGAATGAGCAGTTAAAGCTTATCAGAATTTTTATAGCATAAAACCATATTCAGCACGCTATGTTTCCTAATTCTTTCTTTTCCAAACTGATTACAATTTTTTGGTTGAAAATTTACACACGAAAGAATGTATGCATCGGTTACTTACAAGAAAAAAAAAATGAAATGAAACCTATTTGAGATTTTGTCTGAAGAAAATAATTTATCTGTAGCTTTATGTCTATCAATGCTTCTAGAAATTAATTATTTTAATAATTACCAAATAATTGATGATATTATGCATATATTGTTCTATCAACTCTTCTAGAGTTACTGTTGTGTTGATTGCTAGTCCATCCCTTGATTACTCCATGTGTGTTTACAGACAAAATGGGCTCGAGATTTCTAGTTATGTTCATCAGCCTTACAATTTTGGGTAGTAGAAGCTTGGCCTTGGACAATGCTGGTATGTATTGAATTTTTTTTATTCAACTGTGTGTCCAGCATAATCATTAAATGGTTGATATTTAAGCATTGCATGGGTGGTTTTTTTTGTCTTCTTCAATTCTTTTATCAGAATAGAATATTGGAAAATAATGGCATGTGGCCATTACATAAAGTTCGTTAGGTTCTGTGGAATCATTTGGGTGCAAACTGGTTAGGATCCTCGTCCAATGGAAGTAGCTGTATCCTGCGGGGCTTGAGCATTTATCTCAGGACCTAATTTTTTTATCCGCTCACTTCTCAGAAAGGAGAGTGATAGGCCTACTGCTTTCATCTCTCTCTCTCTCTTGTACGCGCATGTGCATATGGCCATAGAAGCCCCTGATAGAATCTGGAGGAACATCCCTCTTATCCAAACATCAATAAAGAGTTAAATGAGGAGAGATCTCCATCCCCGGATCCCCCAGTTTCTCTTGTTTGACAAATGTTCCTGGTGGATTGTTATATAGCCTATAGGATGGAACAATAGGTAAGGGAGCCAAACAGGGCCTGTGTTGTCTCCCTGTTCCCTCTTGTTTCCATATGTTCACTCACCAGTTGTCACTGTTTACTAGTATGATCACTTGCTTGATATGCTTCAATCTTTTTTAACAATGTCAGGATAAAGTAAGGCTTCTAGTATGTTACTGATTATCTGTTATCCATTCCTTGGGAAAAGTGATTAGTTTCTTCATCCATTCAATGTGGGCTTGTGTTGTTGCGCATTGGAGAACTATTTATTTTAGGCAAAATTGGCTACACGAAACTACAATTTCGTGGCATTAGCTATAGAGCATCCAAATTTCATATCTTTGCCGAAAGCCACTACAAAAATCTGCCTCTTTTCTATGGGACACTGAGGCCATTCAAATAATATTTCCAGGCTGAAGAGGGGAGAGAAGGCTAGTGAAAAGTCCAATTTTCCCTTCTGTTCTCCTTCTTCCTTCTTTCCTATTCCTTCTCTTCCCTTCTTCCTCCTTTCACTGCTGCCTAGGCCGCACCTTTGCCGCGTCCCCGTCCTTCGCTCGTTTTCTTATGGGCGCATATGTTCTACATCTCCAAGATCTACGAGCTCGGCGACAAACTACTCATCCTCGTCGCCCGCCACCCACTCATGTTGTTCCACGTCTACCACCATGTCATCATCATCGTCATGCGCTACCTCTGGTTCACCACGCGCTAGTCCCTCACCGCCGCCTCCTCGTCATCTTCATCGTCACCGCTGCCTCCTCCCCATCTTTGCCGTCACGGTAGTGGCGGCACAGGCCCACATATTCTCGAGCATGGCGATCCAATTTTCAGAACCAAGACGGGTAGAGGAGGCGCTAAGGATGCTGGCGACAACAACAGCCATGACTCTGTTTCTTTCTCTTCCTCTGTTCTGTTTGTGAAGAATGAAGGAAGAAGAAGAGAAGGGCATTGAGGTCATTTTGAACTGTTTCTCTCTCCAAATGAGCCAAACATATTATTTTAATGGCCTCAGTGTGCCACAACAAATATTCACATTCTTGTAGTATCTTTTGGCAAAGACACGAAATTTGATGTTTTATAGCTACCGCAACGAAATTGTAGTGTCCTGTAGCTAATTTTGCCTTTATTTTATCCAGCATTCAGAGAAGGTTATGCATCAACCAGTGTCACAATAAAAGAATCTCCATCAAATAATCCGGAAAAGGCTAGTTCACAAATTTGCATACTTTGCCGAAATATAGAAACCCAAATAACTGAGTTCTTCATGCAACAGGTTTTTTGATATAGTATATAATATATGAGTAATAGACATGACCTTGTCACACTTTTACTATGTTTTTATAATTTTGTTTGTTTGTTTGTGGTGTTACATTTTTATCTCTCTGGATATTCATCCTTCTTTTAAATTAACTTGTTATGTCTTACTTATTTTTTCTTATTCTAGTTGGTAAAAAGACTCCAGATGACATCACAGCTTCTCTTACAATGAAGGAAAATCCACAACTGTGCCAACTTTGTGAGCAGTTTTCCACAGAAGCCCTCTTCTATCTTAATGAGAATGAGACCCAGATCGAAATTATCAATACTCTTCACCAAGCTTGTTCAAAATTTTATTCTTTTAAGCTGGAGGTATTGTTGTTTTGCCTTAAAGTAAATTCAAATGTTATCTCTCACTTTAATTGCTGTGTGCGTTCGAAAACTAGCATATCTTATTGCTGTGTGTGCTTGTATTTTGACATGGCAGTGTACAAAATTGGTGGATTATTATGTTCCCCTATTCTTCACAAAAATTGCTTCTTTAAGCCCTGAAGAATTTTGTGCATCAGTAAGTCTTTGTGAGGAAGTGACATTCCTTCGCCTCCCAAGACATGAAGATGCTTGCACCTTTTGCCATGAGGTTGTTGATGAGGTTCTTACTGATCTTGAAGATCCCGACATGGAGGTGTTTTTTATATAAAATTTCTTCTTTTCAAATCATTCTATTCTTTGCTTATGTCCTCTATGCCTGCCATTTAAATTGATGTCTTCTGAAACTCCCGAGGAGTTAAGTTTGGTGTGTAAGCATGCGTTAAAATCTAGTTCTTGAGAGCTTATTTTCCTTTTTTTTCTAGCTCTCTTTGTTAGGAGAGAAGATAGAAATGAAGAATTTTGCTACCTAGGATACAATACCTCTGTCATTCCTCACTTCATTTTGCGTGCTATGTTCCATGCGGATAATGTACTATACCTAACCGGAGGTGGAGTGTGTACCAAAGTACCAAACACCAGTCGGTCCTACCAGGGATGGAATATAGGTGGTAACTGGTTGCTCATTGCCAATTCCAAGAAATATTGACATGGTTGGTAGGGCTAAACCAAGGCAGTCAAAAACGAAAGGTGCACTTGAGGCTCTAGGTCCTTCAATTGCTTAAGCCACAAAAAAGGCGTATGCCTGAGAAACACTCGTCACAAAACATAAAAATAGTAATATTTCCCTATTATGCAATGTGCATATAACTATTCACCAAAAGAATAACCTCAAGTAGAGATATTTTTTTAGAGGCGTTTTCGAATTTGTCTCTAAAATTAGGAGTTGTATAGACTAGAGGTGCTTTTTAGGGACATTTTAAAAATCACCCCAAAATTTTGCACTCTAGAGACGGATTGAGGCATTTTAGAGACACGTGCAGAATTTTATCTTATAGAGACATTTTGGAGACGCTCTTTAATTCGCTGAAATTTTTTGTCGTGTTAAGACAATTTTTTAGAAGTTTTCAACTCTCTGGAGACGTTTTTTAGGTAGTTGAGATGTGTTAAAAATATATATATATATATATATATAAATATTGCAAGACACATCTAACTTGGTTAGGTTGTGATCAGTTGAGATGGTTACTGAGACAAGTCTAAAGGAAGTATTCCCACAAGGTCTAGAATTCAATGTCTATTTGTAAGATCTTATTTTATATGGTTCGCTTTGCTAGTAACACAATTCTAGTGGCATAGAGCCAATTAGTAAAAAAAATGTCATAATTCAAAATTGTAAAAGAACCAGTGGCATAGACCGAAATTTTCCTAATATATACAGCATGACACTTTCTAAGATGGTTTTGCTAATAAGCCAATACTTTAACAACAGATTTCTATGTTCCCACTATTTGTGAACTAAGTTTCTACTACTTGAAACTATGGTTATTAACAAAGTATCACTCCATGATCCTAAAGCTTTCTTGTCTTTCTACCCCAAAGCTGGCTACGCTAAATAAAGCTCTACCTCTACTAGCTCCATTATCATCACTCTCATCAGCCTTTGTGCAGTACCCCCTCAATGTTGTTTTCTCTGTTTGGTTACCACTATATTCCTTTTCTTCAAGACTAGATGCCTTATAGGAAGATGAGCCCCTTGTCGATGGTTTAGCTCTAGGATGAGGTCTTGTGTACTTCTAGGGGCACTCCAACACCAGTAGCTTTTGCAACTTTACACCATGCCAAGTTATGAGTTGTCATCGTTGAGCACTAACTTGTCCTCCTGTTGAACAAAAGGGTCAGCCCATCTCTCCAAGCAACCACTCCTTTCATCTATACTGTCCAATGATATAGGATCAATGAGTGTGAAACTGGCTAGATTTGGCCAAGTTATGGTGATCTGTAGCATTAAAGATATTTTTTTACCGTTCCACAACTCCACATGATTATTTTAACAAAAAGGTAAAACAAAAATGCTAACTTACCAAGTCCTTTTGCCATACGGTTTCTGACCTAAATGATGTTGGTGTTAGTTTAATAGCGCTATTAGTGTTAGTACTACAAACTAGTACTGCTGGCATTTTGCTTTCTAGATTAGGAACATTATTGGCTTTAGCCCAACAAATGAACATTTGTATTTTTCTTTTATTTTTGGACTGGGACCCCTATACCTTATGTACTTCTGGCTTCTAGTGATGAATGTGATTTCTACCTGAAAAAACAAAAAGTCAAAAACTTATACCTTGCTTTGATTTATTATTGACAGCTTAAGATAATTGAGACACTTCTGAAAGCATGCAACAATGCCGATAATTTTGTACAAAAGGTGAGCATCTGATTCCTAAATTTCTTTTCTTTCTAGTTTGTAGTGAAGTATCCTTTTTTGCAAAGTGTAGTGAATTTCTTCTTCAGTATGATTGTTCTGAACAGTGTGTTATTCCAATTCAGTGCAAGAGGTTGATCATCCAAAATGCACCAGTCATACTAGAACATATCAAGAAGTTTCTCAAGAAGAGGGATTTCTGCAATTCTATCCATGTTTGTAGAGGCAGAACTGTTCACGCTGGAGCAGAAGTCCTTAGAGCCCTTTCTACAGAGTGAGCTTCCCAGAGCAATGTAGTTTGCAGCAGAGATTGGTGGTGTACATGTTAAAAAAAATATTTGTACTGCCTGAATATTCCCGAGCAATGTAGAGTATACAATATTGGTTGTGTACGTGTGGAAAAACAAAATAAAATTTCCACTGTGTAAAGCATACAAGCCAGTGTGATAGTTGTTGTTACATGATTATTTATGGAACATGAGCACAATGTATATTTAAACTGTATATCAGTATATTTATGTGACTAAATTATTTTATATGTAATAAACTATTGTAACGATGAAGCAGAGGTATTTCTGATGACAAATGCAATGCGTTTTATCTAGCCTTTTCATGCTGGTGCAAAAAACTAGGCGTCATATGGCACGACATTTTGCGCTTGCTCAATATATGAACTCATGTTTATTTTGTTGCAAACTGGCTTGACATTTCTATTTGGATGCTCATAATGATAAATTTGAATAAAAATCGGATGATTTGAAGGAAATATTAGCATTAAAATTATTAATTGAATCAGTTTGCACTTGGTTCAAAACAAGACGAAACTCCGAAAACATTTTGGACAGCAACCCAAATCCCTGCTAGAATAAACAGAGCGGAATCACGCCCGAACAGCCTTCTAAAATCGACATACCAACCGCCTCCAGAAAGTAGCCTTAAAACATCACCTCTTGATACACGCCTGAACAGTCCTCATACGCTTTAACAATTTAGAACTCCGTGTAATTTTGCGACAAGATTTCCACGAGTATGTTTTTTTATTGTGGGGGCATCAACACCCTGATTTTAATATTACAAATCATTTTCACAAAGTCTTGGGACTATTGATATACTGGTTGTCTTTTCAGAGCATTTTAATTGGCAAGATCTCAACTTATATATACAGCTGATCCATGCGCATTACTATACCAACACAATTGCACAAACCTATCAATAATTGTCTCTATTATATCGCTGAGCAGGCCGGAATAAGAAGAACTTTCAGCTGGCCCCACCCATTAAATTTTCGGCTTTGATGGAAACGGACAGCAGCCTTTTTCGCACATCAAATAATTTCGCTTCATGATTGTTGCTGGGTTTATCAGTACTGTTTTCATGCCATTTCCGTCCTTCAGCCCCAGCCAGTGTGATAGGTAAGGCTTTTGTGTGGTAGCCAGCATTGCTCCACGCACCCTCATGATAAGAACGACACGCTATTATTATTGTTTTGGTCGATTTATTATGATATATTGTTTATGTTATCAGGAAATCCTACCATATATCCTGGCCAAAAAATCAAATAAGACGTTGTTTACGTGAAAAAGATGCAGATAAATTGAACTATGGCATCATATGTACTTTTCGTTTTCCTAAATTGCAAACCTCAGCTTTCAGTTTGGGTATAATTGACCGTAGATAATTATAAACTAGTGCAAATTAGTAAGTTTACTTTGATTTTAATTATGTTTATCATTTATGTAACACCCTACGGCTCAAAATTCGCTAATAGCTCAGCCCACCCACAGGGCGGCACACATACCTAGCACCTTACTTGGGCTTTCGTCGTCGTTTCACCCAAAAGGGTTAGCCCAGAAGTGCTACGATTTGGGTCAACATACATTATACACTAGTTGTCAGGTGATGAACGTTAGGAGTGGAGACAGAAGGGAAGGATTAGTTCAGGTGGATAAGGATTACGTCGAGATACCGTGGTGGGCGGCGGTCAGGAAGAACCCTAGCCGCCAATAGTGAACATGGGAAAGAGATGGCATGGATGAACAGTAGAATGGCACAAGGGGATTAGGTAACTATCCAATCCTTTGCTAATTTTCATTGATGCATATGTTGCGTATATAAAGAGGTACAAATCGAATTGGAAAATATTATCCTTCCTAATGCAATACAAACTACCTTAGAAGGTATTATCCTTTCTAATGCAAACTTCCCTAATAAAACTTTCTCAATAGACTTTTACCAAATGAAACCTTCCTAATAGACTCTTATCAAATTAAACCTTCTTATTAGGATTCATTCTAAATTAACCTTTCCTAGACTTGATATCTTAAGCCGGTAGGGCAGCTCATCCTTGCGGTGCCGGCTATAATGCTGGCCCCACATGACACTAGTGATCTCAATATAAACTGTCAATGTGGTACTGAATGGTGCATTGTTACAAGCTGTACTTCTAATTGTAGATATAGTAAAGTTCCTGAGTTTATCGTTGGTATAAAGGGCGATTAATCGGTAAATGTGAATGCGCGTGCACGCATACATCTTGCTAATTGAGTCATTTGATAGCTACTGCTTCAATCTCATGAACAATTGAACATGGACAAGGAGGTGCCAATTACTTAGGTTATGGGCTCGTGCCAATTACTTAGGTTATGGGCTCGAACACATATAGGTTTTGTTTGGACGGTCTGGAATGACGAATGACATTATGTTTTTTTCTCCTCAGCATTGCTTACGCTAGAGACTCCATCTATTCTAAAAAAATTTCTAAACTCATTGAAGTAAGTCTATAGACTATAGTCGGACATGTGATTTCAGTATTTCACACTGCTGCAGTAATAATCAAATAAAATCAAACCATTTATTGTAAAAGCAACAGCTCACCGGGTGATTTCATTTGAGCCACATGAGTCACCTCATTTCATGTACACCAAGTATATTTCATGATTTTTTTTCAGTGCAAATTAATTAATGAGAGAATCTTGTATTGGCGAGTATTGGCGAGCTGCCGTGGGCTAAGAACGTGTCCCAGAGCGATTATTCAACGACTTGAAACAGCTGCCGTGATGTAACTTGAAGTATCAGCCATGCACCTGCAAGAGAATCTCCCAGTGGACCAACCACCAATAATGCTCTCTTATGTACGCATTCCATCCCATCAAACCAAACAAACACGCTACCAAATGATGAGAAGCAGTGACTTGGCGAGAAAAAGGTATCATTCTTACAAGGGAAAAATTGCTCAATAAATTGTAAATATAGAGTTTTGACCCAATTGGCCCCATAAAGCAACGTAATTCCAAAAATAGTTCTGATATCTCAAAAATTCTATTTTTGGCCTCCTCTTTCTGGCGTGTTCTTTGTGCGGGACAGCGACTCTTGAAATCGAATGTGCTCGTCACGACCGCATGACATCTAGTTGTCGCCGCGACCGCACGGCGACAACTTTGTTCTTCGCGCTGGGCACAGCAGTAGCAAGAAGCTGCGGCTGCGTTTGGACTCGGCAGCATCTTGGATCTCGCCAAGCGCACGCAGAAGACACCTAGATTTCGCCAAGCGCCACAACATGAACTTCGGTTCTTCTTTGTCGGGGCGGCGGCGACGTGCTAGTATGGGGCTAAAACTGGAATTTTGATGCTAAGGAGGCTAGTTTAGGAATTAATTTGCGCTATAAGGGCCAAAACAGTCCAGAATTCGTAAATATATATAAATTGAAAATAGAATTTAAGGCGAGAACAACGGGTAGATCATTGGACCACATATCAATGATATACCGATGCTATTTTTCAACCCGTCGAATCTTTATAGTGTTTCTTTTACGAGAGATTATTTATAGTGTTACCGAGCAAATTGTCCATTCATATAAAATAGTATGGTACTTGCATGGAAGAAAGCTAGTTAAAACAAGTAAGCCAAATTAATCCTTCGACATACATGGAGTTGCTTCGGTGTTGCTATTAATTTGCTTAGAGGCCAAGCTATAGCAAAGCTCGTTTACATAAAAATGTGTGGTAGGTAATCAAACAAGACAGTTTTTCTCATAAAAACTCGGTATTAGCTTTATATAAAAGCTGAGTTTTAAACTCGTTTTTATTTTTTTAAAAAAACAAGACCGACCAGCTGATAGTACACGAAGAAAAGTGCAAGAGAAAGTTGATACGCCACTGCAATAATTCCAACATCCAAGCTTTCAATGGAGCTTATCAATCAAAGCAACCACTCGTCATGAATTCACGATACCGTGTAACTAAAACTCATATTCTTTTTATACCGCTCTTCTGGTTATAAATCGACTTTTTTTTCTATTTATTAGACAGCCCTCCTCCCTGTTTTTTTTTAAAAAATAACAAATTCAGGGCTTTCCCTTCTCTTCGATTATCCAGTTATCCACAAACCTTTCTGAAGTAAACAAATTTCCATCGAACATGTTCAGCATTTTCCACGTGTACGGGCCGACGTGGCAGCACCCGTCCATGTCATAAAAGAGTAGTGACACGTCTACACAGTCTAGCTCTTATATAAAACCGCAAGCACGAGTAGTCGCCTCTACGGACAAATCAAACCAAACACTACCACTTCCTAGTTCCTTCTCCAACCACAGCTGTCACGCACGAACCAACTCCACCTCGCCGGAGATGCCGCCCGACGACTCGCCGGCCGCCGCCGACAGCTACACGAAGGTCCTGCAGGGCCGGTACGAGCTCGGCCGCGTCCTCGGCCGGGGCGGCTCGTCCAAGGTCTACCGCGCGCGCGACGTCCGCACCGGCGTCCCCGTCGCCGTGAAGGCCATCCGGAAGCCGCACCACCCGTGCTCGCCCGAGGCGGCCGCCGCAGTGCGTCGGTCCGTGGAGCGGGAGGTCGCCGCGCTCTGCCGCGTGCAGGGCCACCCGCATGTCGTGCGCCTCCTCGACGTCCTGGCCTCCCGCTCCACCGTCTACCTCGTGCTCGAGCTCGCCCGCGGCGGCAGCCTCCTGTCACTACTGGACAACCGCGGCCGCTCCGACGAGCCTGCCGCGCGCCGTCTCTTCGCGCAGCTCGCCTCCGCGCTCGCGCACGCGCACGCCCGCGGCGTGTTCCACCGCGACGTCAAGCCGGAAAACCTCCTGCTCGATGAGCGCGGAGACCTGAAGCTCACAGACTTCGGGCTCTGCGCCTTCGCCGACCAAGACCTCGGCGCCGACGGCCTCGCGGCCACGCTCTGCGGGTCCCCGGCCTACGTCGCGCCGGAGATCCTCCTCAAGAAGCGCTATGACGCCGGCAAGGCCGACGTGTGGTCCTCCGGCGCCGTGCTCTTCGTGCTAACGGCCGGTTACCTGCCGTTCAACGACGGCAACCTCATGGCCATGTACAGGAAGATTTGCTCCGGCAAGTTCCGGTGCCCCAAGTGGTGCTCACCGGAGCTCCGGTGCCTTATCGAGAGGATGCTGGACCCAGAACCCGATACCCGCATCAAGATTGGTGAAATTTTGGAGCACCCTTGGTTACAACAAGATGGGACGCCGTCATTTGGTATCATCCGAGCTAAGTCCTCTGATCCTAATCCGGAAGTGGTGAAATGGGAGGCGGAACTAGAGCAAGTGAGGAAGCTGAATGCATTTGATATAATCGCGTTTGCATCGGGGTGTGATCTGAGGGGGTTGATCGGGCCTCTGCCGGATCGGGTTCGATTTGCTGTGCCAGGTGTTCATGTCAGGTCAGTGTTGGACAAGGCCGAGGAGCTAGGGCGAGAGGAGGGGTTTGCGCTGAGGAGGAAAGAGGAAGTGGGGTGCGGAGGAGTTCTGTTTGAGGCGATCGAAGGAACATTCATCGCGCAGGTTAGTGTTAATCAGTTGGCAGAGGACATGTTAATGGTTGAGGCGGAAAGAGCCGCCGGAAGTGAGATACCTAAATTTTGGGAGAAACTTCAGTTAAGTCTTACACACTCGACAAATTAAATAGAAAAACTTGCCTCCAAATGTAAATGTGTTGTCCCAACTGATGCAAGTATATACTCCTTTCGATCTTTTTTACTTAATATAGTTAATTTTTACGGTAAAATTTGACCATCAATATATTTAAAACTATCTAGATTGGTTATATAAAAATTATATCATTAGAATTGTCATTGAAAATACTTTTATAATATTATAATTTTATTAGTACATCTTAATGTAAAAGTTATAAAAAACTGTGATCAAAGTCATATCTCGAAGACCGTAAAAAATCAACTGTATCAAGTAAAAAAGAACGGAATAAGTATATAGAATAGCACGTTACACTAGATTCATTGAACATGTACATGTATATTTTTTTTATAGAAAATATGGACATGTAAAAGACAATCCATCCATGCGGACTTTCATCAAGAGTGGACAGTTTTGGGGAACCTCGTCCCTTCGCGGTCAGTGTAGAAGTTTGAGAGAACTTTGTATCGACAAATATTTCTATGTAGATCTTCTTCGCATACCATTTTACCTGATTTATATTAGGACCCTTCAATTTGAGAATTTCATATACATGACAGTGATTGTCCTAATATTTTCCAATTGTTCATCTAGATTACTTAATTTTAATAGGGACAAGTTAACTTGCCGGTACCTTGGAGTTTTGTTTTGTCAAGAAATAATCGATGTACTTTTCAACATAAAAGATGTCTTTTACCATATCTTTATAGCGACAATGACAACGACAACAGTGGATTTGATTTGGAGGGACTTTAACTTTATGACCAAAATTCAATATCAGATATTTGCCACCACAAAGAGTGGTGCCTCCTATATTGCCACTCCACGTGCCACTGTTATGTGCCCCAGGACCCTCGTGTATGTGACACGTGGATTGCCATATATATCTAAAAAATCTTTGATAGAATAGATGGGTTGTAATACCATAAAAAGTACCTAAAGAAGTAACATAAGTGTTTTCTTTGTGAGGTATCAACCATTAATTTATTAACAAAATATATCATTTAAAGAAAGATTGTTTTAGAAACTAGATGACACCTAATATTATCGGTAGGATCGTGGCCAACAATTAGAGGGGGGCGAGAGCCTAAAACTTTTTTCAAAGGTATTCTAGGATTCTTTCACTCCAATAGCTATTAGAAGCTATGAATATCATATCCTTAACAACCACAGTGGAAACACGAAATCAAATACGACACAAATAGAAATGTTGCATAGAAAACCTGTAACATCCCAAAAATTTGGTTTATTTTTTAAGCTTTAAAAACAAAAATAACCATTTGAATTTTTCTGTTAAAGTCAAAGCTTAATCTGAATTTTCTGAAATTAAAAAGATTTAATGTGAATAATTTAAACTTTAGTTAAATTAAAAGTTGTTTTATTTGAGTTCCTGGTGTTCTAGAGATTTTTCTGGAATTTTCTAGGAATTTTTGAGAATTTATTTGCTATTTTTAGAGCTCAGTTTTATTTAATCTTTATTTCCTAAATTCGAAAATCTCTTTTATTTCTGAATTTCCTTTTGGGCTGATTTTTTTCTCTCCAACCCAAAGCCTTTTGTGTTGCATCCCATTTCCACATTTGCTTTGTGGAGACATGGGGTATTTAACTTGTAATACTTAACCATCCATTGATCCTACCATTACAAACCAAATAACTTGCCCCGATGTGTTGTATACCTCCCAGGAGCGGTATACACACACCGTTCACAAACATAATATCACAAGTCATATAGAAGAATTCAATACCGATAACCATAACGTTCACATCTTCAAAGCATACAAGTTCATATTACATAGAGAGGCTCGACCGGCCAAATATAACATCCAGAAGTACTAAGAGTTGCAGCGGAAACATAGCCATAAGATGGCACCAAAAGAAAACCAACCAGTTTACCCTTGCGCACAAGGCAGCCTGACCGAAAACCTCTAAGCTAGTCGTCGTCCTGCTCGAAGTCGGTCTCACAATAGTTGATCCCTTAGGGATCAACCTCCTTTGAAATTGCAGCAACTGGATTGAGTACAATTGTACTCGCAAGTCTTACAAGCAAAAGAATATTTAGATGCATTCATGTATCAAAAAAGGCTACTACACTAGGCAATTTTTAGTATAAAGCAACATTTCATTTGAAGTACAAGTAATAGATTGAACTAGCAAGTGAACAAACATTTTTAATAACTTAAATGACAGCAAGTAATCATTATTAGACAACATCTAAATAACAACAGGTGGCTGCCTCGCAGCTCACAAACATAGCATGAGACCATTCTTAATGCCACCCAAACAAATATTTAAGTTTGAATTTCCAAAGTTTAAGTCTAACTATTGCAAGTCCATTCCCAAGCATACATATAACCTAGGACGAGGCTATTTGAATAGTTCATACCCTGCAGGGGTGTACCAGTGTACCCACATGCCAGACCACTTTTTCACCATGCAATACAGCACACTTCCTTAGGTATGCCGGCAAGGCTAAGTCCTACGAGACATTTCCAATATTATGCATTAACTACGAGTCGCCCGTATGAATAGAAATCCATACGTTGTGTCGGAGTTACTGTGAAGCCTCGGTCAACTACCCCTCAGGGTGAAGCCTCGAACAACTAGATATGTTCCTTGGTGTAGAGAACCTAGATAGGAACTCACCCCCCGCACACCCAACAATCACAGAACATTTCTTTTTTAACACAACCCACAACCACCACCTGTGACTCGGAGCCAACATACGCCAAAGTACTAAGTCAAGAGAGGTCTCATATCCCTCTCATATGGTTAGCACACAAATATGCTTGGTTTTGGTGAAATAAGATGTTCGGTCCTTGGTGACTTTGGTAAGACATTCACACACCCAACAGCACATCATTCAACCACTTGCCCAAGTCTAAATTATTTTATTTACACTTTTAGTTTTCAAAGTAATATAGCACATGGTGCTGAACGTAGTGTAATAAAATGATTTGTGTGATCAAGGTTATCGACTAAATCGATAACCGCCCAATTCTACCAAAATCTATGCATGACTAAGCAAAACATCGCATATACATGTATAAACTCTATAACATCCACTGAGCACTAACATCAGCGGGAATAATAATTAGGGCTAGTGGCAAGGAATAAACATTTGCTACGGCTCATGCACCTAATAGGAATAACTACCTCTAACGAAAAATAATCATTCAAGTAGAACATGCATACATACAAGTTGCAAACAAGATATTTTGTAATGAAAGTAATAGGATCAATATGATCAAGGGGGGGCTACTTGACTTGTTGAAGATAACTGGCTTGCTGCTAAGGACCACTCTCGTACTCAACGAATTCGTCGGAAACTATCGAAAGAATCGAGAATAAACAATAAGGACGGATAACGTCGAATAAACTTCATAAATTCAAAATTATCCAAAAATCATGAAATTAACACAGAAGATAGAGCATGATTTTATATGAATTTAGAAATAAAAATTATTTTATTTGGATGATGCATGTAAAAGATATAGCCTAAACCATATCTGTCGGAAGTGAAAATCCAACAAAAGGGTTTCGGCTATTGCTCAACGGTTCGACTACATGGTCGTAAGGAGGTTTTGACTACTAGTTGTAAGGAGGTTTCGACTACCTGGTCGTAATTGGTTTCGACTACCTGGTCATAGGCGGTTTCGACTACCTGATCGTACGTGGTTTTGACTACCTAGTCGTAAGGAGGTTTCGACTACAGGTTGTCAAAAGGAGGTTCGACTACAAGCGGTCGGAATGAGGTTTAACTACACCTAGTCGGAAGAAGGTTCGAATGTCAAAATTTGGCCATACAAATGTGACAAGGATCTAATAATCCTCATTTTATTACTTCATAATCATGTAATATGACGTCACACGAAATACCCCTTAATGTTATAGGGGGGAGCAAGATGGGTGGTCGTAAGCTCTTCTACGACCACCCCGTAGTCGCAGACATTTCTATGACTATGGTGTAATCGTAAGTTCTGCTACGATTACGTCCGGTCGCAAGCCTTTCTACGATCAGTACCCAGTCGTAAGCATTTTCTACGACTACCTCCTAAGTCATAAGTCCTGCTACGACCATCCATGCTACGAGTTCCTTGCAATTAACCGGGTCCAGTCGTCAGAAGGCCTATTTATTAGTAAGGATCTGAGCAGTCAAGTTACGTAGTTATATCAGGCATAACTACAGATAATTCCCCACTATCTCTAAATTGGTAACCGTTGGACAGCATGGGGAGGTTACTACTCCGATGATTACTCTCATTATTACACAATAATGAGCGCTTAATTGACTTGGAACGACAACCGTCCCTGCAGCTTAGTATAAATAGGTATACCTTGGAGATAAGAGGGGAGGCTTTTTGAGTGACAGTCAGTAGTGGTACTAACGCAAGCTTTTTTACTGATTGTAATCAGGATACCCAATACATTACACAGGAGTAGGGTTGTTATTCTCACTTAGAGAATGCCCGAACCTGTATAAAAATTCTCGTATCTCTCTTGTCTGCATGATCAATTGTGTATTCTCCTAATCAAACAATCTTTACGTAAGATCGGTTCTAAAACATCGACAAAATGTATTGGGATTAATTATAAATTTAAAATAGGGATTTAAATTACATCGAACATAAATAAGTATGCAATAATAATTTAAAACAGAATTTAAATAATTTGAAATAATAGGATCAAATATGATCAAAGATATAACTTGCCATGCTCAATTAGTTGTTGTTCTGAATCGGCATCGAAATCTGACTTTCCGAAGTCGTTGAAATCTATACACGAAAATAAGCCAAATTAAAAAAAAATCAAATAAAAATCAGAGAAACTCTAAATTAAATAATTTATGTTCTTGGAGGTAGATATTGAATTTCTATGAATTTAGAAATTTAAATTATTTGAATTGGAGCTCGAACGAAGGAAAACGGGCTCTCGAAGATTGAAAATCATATGAAATGATGAAATTGGAATTTCAGAATTTGTGGAATTGTTTTTCTAAAGAAAAAGGGGAAATGTCCACGTGGCATGATGCATGGCAGCTGACTAGGAGAGACAAGATGAGGTGGCTTGTAACATTCTAATTTTTTCTGATGTTTAAAAATCTTTTTGAGTAGCTTAGCTCTATAGAAAAATTCACCAAAAGTTTATTTGAATAAAAATAAAGCTTAATATGGACTTTCAAAATCAAAACAATTAATATGATTAATCCCAACATTAACTATTGTCAAAAATATTTTATTTGGGTTTTATGTTCTTGGCTATATTTTCTAGATTTTTTTTTTGGAATTTTATTGAGTACATTTGCTATTTTCTAATTGCCAATTGCATTTCTAGTATTTTCTAAAAAGGAAAATGTATTTAGATCTTAGAAAATATCGTAGGCCGAATCACTTTCTCAGCCTGTTCCTATTTCTCAAGTTCAGGCCAACTTTTGTGGCCCATTCCCTTTTCCAGCCCGCTCGCGCGCGCCTCCTTCTCCCTCTGCCAGGTGGGCCTGCGAGGTCGTTGTCCTCCTCTAGCCATCGCCTCCGCATGACTTTGCACTTGCGCCCACCATTGCTGGAGCTTGAAGTCGCATACGATAAAACCCAATCTCCAACTAAAATATCTCGAAAAATCGTATCAAACTCAATCTCCATCTCTCCCTCACCCGTTTCGGTTATAATCATATCTCGAATCCATTCTAATCTCTAAAAACCACCGAGTCCGAAAAGATCACGATTTGGGGATTTCCATACCAGACACAATTCCTTGGTATAAAAGGCACCCTCGGATGCGCGATTGTTTCCTCATCCTGATTTCCAACTCCATTGCACTCTAAGAACTCTAGAGCCGGTGTGATTGAGAAATTAGGGTATTGGAGCCGCAAGCCAAAAAAACTCAAATTCCACTATTGCTGATCGTGCTTTGTCGTCGTGGTCTTCACTGTCGTCATCCTTGTCATCAGGAACACACGACGCACCCCTTCACGACCCCGTGACGCCATTGGTGTCCGTCGCTGATAATAGCCGCATCTACTCCGCCGCTTGAACCCTAATTTTGGCCATCACCGACGTCCTCCTGTGCCAAAAACCTACCAGCAGGTGCGCAATAGCGTCCTGTACATACTATGCGCATTCGCCGCTGGTGTGACCGTTCGTCGTTGTCACTGGAAACCGAAACTCACTGGGAAGATGATGTCATCCGATGATGAGGCATCCACGTGTGTCGCCGAGTCAGCATTCCTTGCCCTTGTGTCAGCCCACGTGCACGCCACCTCAACCTCAGCCCAGATCCAACCCTCGGTGAACCCAGTCCTCGTACACTGAGTCTCTGACTTGTGGGTCCCACATGTCAGGAGGATTTCCAATTTCCTTTTCCTTTTTCTTTTTGGCTAATATTCTTCCACTGACATCAGCTGATGCAATAAGTCGTTTTTCCTTCGGAAAAATAATTCCAATAAATCCATAAATTCTGATTTTCATTATTTTGTGTATTTCAATCTTCAAGAAGTCATATCTTCTTCATCCGAACTCCGATTGAGCCCATTCAAATTTCTGAATACATCTAAATTTGAGCTCTATTTTCCTAAGTTTTTTATTTAATTTTTGGAGTTTGTTTCTCTCTGTTTTGTATTCATTTGGGTTTATTTGCTTTGTATGCGAGTAGATGTTCATACTTCAGGGAATTTTGAGCAAAGAGGAGTGCACCAAGATCAAGATCAATCCCAGGATCTATTGCAAGGCAATTCGTGGTCCTTTGATCATATTGAACCTATGATTTTAAAAGTATATTGTTTTATACAACTGCATTATATCTTTATACAAACTGCTTTGGGATTAGCTATTACCTATTGTCATTATGCCTTCATTGATTATTTGAATGCCATGAATCATTTGTCACCCTAGCATGGATAATTTTAGTTGGATATATTTGTATCACCGATATAGGTATCGTTTAGATGCTTAGTTCAACTTAGTTACGATGATTTCATTATCATATGTTCATTAATGATTAATTTTGACTTAATGAGATGTGGAATTGTGGTGGTTAGCCACTATTGATAAAAATTATGTACCATGATAGGGTATGTCATTGGTCTTGGTCAAACAAAATAATTTTTGCTCAAGCGAGCAGTTGTGCAGTGAGGGTGTGGATTTAACACGTTGTGGGTTTGTGGAAGACTCGCCTGAGTAATTTATCAATGACTTAATCTTGTGCGCCATTGAACTGGGTCTTAACCGTACAACCATATATCCTATATGGGCGGGACCTGGCTAATTAATTACACTACTACAGAAAACGTTATCACAGACGGTTCGGAACCTTCATCACAGACGGTTCGGCACCGTCTGTGTTTTTATACGTCTGTGATAACTGGCGGTTATCACAGACGGTTAAAAAACCGTCTGTGATAAGTAACAACACAGACGGTTCTAATGAACAACCGTCTATGATATCCATATATCACAGACGGCGGTTTTTATGAACCGTCTGTGATATCCATCTATCACAGACGGTAATAGTTATGAACCGTCTGTGATAGCTCTTTCAGCATAACTAATTTAATTTTGATTTTCGGCTAGCCTCACGAATTGCTAGCCCTGCCCTCTGAAAACAAGCAGGCAGAAAATAGATACATTACAGATGAATCAATCATTGACACTCAAAGTGATCATTTAACTCAAAATCAATTCGACACGAATATGTATCAAATATTGGCTAGCCTTAGGAGTTACAATTGAATTACAACTATTCAAAGTGAATTACATTAATGAATCATTCAAGGTCGTTGTGGTGTTGGAGTAGTGAAACTCTCGTTGGCGCTAATGATATCCGTCATGATGAAGGTGCGAGCTTCCTCGAACATCCGAGATCTCTCTCGAACAAGTGAATCTAAATCTATATTGAAGATCGTAGCTAGCAAATGAAGTAGTAAGCATATATATGTAAATTTATAATTAGGAAATAATTATTGCGAGATTGACCAACCTCGGGATCCTCCAACTTAGCACTCATGAGAATCGCATATGATGGCAAGCGTAGAATGCACATTTTTACGCTTTTTCTTGTGACACTACAAAAATAGAATTACATATATAGGTATAGTCGGTTCGAGATGCATTATTACGAAGTATGATAGAATTATTGTGTTGTAGCACGTACCGAAAATCGCGTCCTGTGATTAAATGTGGCGTTCGTTCCTTGTATAGCCCTCCTCGGCAATATAGTAGATGAGCGACCTACATGTTTCCAAAAGTTAACCTCAGCCATTTCAAGCGAAGGAAGACTACAATAGAGTTATGTATGGAGGAAATAAGCACACATCGAGTACTCCTCGCACAAGGGTGAAGTCGTGGCCTTTTTCATTAGGAATCAAGGTATAGTACTGGTTCCTCTTTGGTATAATGACTAAAAGGACCTAGTGGTGCCTACTCATGTATGTCGCTTGAGTCATTAAACCTAAGTTCGTCTTTGCGTATAAAGTACAAATGAAATTTGTATAGCAAGTAGTGAAGCACTTACTTCGGTTGTAGGGCACCATTATGTAGTCCTTGTCATTTTGAGCAAGCAATCACATCGTTATGTATTTCTCGGCGTAGGATGCGTCTGCCAAAATGGTTTGCTCGAGACCACGTGTGGGTCGAGGAAACCACCGGTTCTTTCAATCGCGGGCATTTTTAATCATGTATCTATGCATAAGCAATGAGTTGTTATATTCGGTATTACGTGAATGTAGAACTTGATTGTACACACTTACAGTGTCCAGCATCGTAGAAGTGAGGCATCGAGGGCTTTGAGGTTGAATAGGTCGAATAAGTCGTCGAAGCCCACGACGAAGGGGGCCGGCTCGTGGAGGAAATAGTCCTCCGTGTATCTGACAGTGATTCCATCAGCGCACCCTTTCTCTTTGGTCTTGTGCAAGTACCAGGTATGCAAACTCTGACAACCTAATCCAGCGTAGGCCAATACTGTGGTGGTCGCCAATGGACTTCCGAAAGAGTATTTCTTAGGGTTAGGAGGTAGAAGCGCCTTAATGTTCTTCTATTTCGATTTGTCCTGAACGACTTGCCCGCTACGCGTCCTCCTGTGAGACGACTCGGGAACCGAAACGGCGGCACGCTTTTTTTGTTCTTTCGGTGTCTTCTCCACGGGAACCGATGAGGTGGGCTTCTGAAGCGAAGGTTGAGGTGTAGTCATGGAGGGTCCTGTTGGAGAGGCATGGTCGTCTTTGAGATGGTGGGGTAGAGTCATCGAGGTTGAGGCGCGCTGCAGGTCGAGCGATGTCCTTCTTGGGTCTGTTGGAGAGGCATGGTCGTGTTGAGATGGTTGGGGTGGAGTCATCAAAGGTTGAGGTGGCACTGCAGGGTCCAGGGCGATGTCCTTCTTGGGCCACTGGTTAAAACTGTACACGGCATCCCCTAGTGTTCTGATGTCGTCGTTCGGGCGAATCTCAGTAGGACGGTCTTAAAATTGTCATGTACCATGTCCACTGGACCTGGCGTAACCTGCGCCACACAGGCACCGTCTTCGCACTATCCCTTCCATGCATGGATACGCCACCCCACGCCCAGCCTCAATAGACATCCCAACCATCCTCACTTGGAGCGTGCAGTGCGTCGGCTCCTACAAAACGATACACAATTAGCTAAGGCGTCCTATAGGTCTATCTTTGGAGCATTCCAGAGATGTACATTACCTTGATGTCGTCGATAGGTAATTGGACGTCATCATGTTCATAATTTTGCGTGGACACAACGCTACTCCGATGTTGAGGAGGACTGGCTCCCAAAACAACGGGGGCGGCTTGCGACTGGTTGAGGAGTAGGAGTTGATTCACTTGGTCCTGCAATCTTGCTATCTTTTCTTTAAATTTTGCAGTAAGCACCTGTTCTCTTCCTTAAAATTTTGTAGTAAGCACATGTTCCAACTCTGTGTCGTACTCGGCCTTGGATCTCTTCCTGCTCCTATACGTGTAGTAGTCGTCTGGGAATCCATCCCTCCAAGATACGTTAACCCCTTTGCCTCGTGTGCGACCCGGGTGCTCCTTGTTTCCCAGAGCCATAGATAGTATATCCTTCTCCCTGTCTGCTTGGAAGGAGCCTTCGGAACATACGGAACTCAATTCTTGCTGCAAGAGGTCATCATGTTATTATAGACATTATGAAGTCATGGATTTATTAACAACTAGGTAGTTCGAAGACATATTTACCACACGGTTGGCCACATCCCGGTCTGCTAGGTTTGTGAAAGAGATTTCGCCCGAAGACGTAACTGATGCCCTCGCTCTTAACCAAGAGAGAGCGCGCTCGTCTGTGATCTCAGCAAATGGCCTTGTTGCGTTCTCGTCCTCCGCCGCCCATTGTGCGGTTTTACCCGCGTACCCAGCGGTGTCGAGTTTGTGGGGGTGAGTGTTCAATGTCTGGAGAGCCTTGTGTGTCGCACTTTCCTCAAGAAATTCGGGCGTCGTCTTCATTTGCACAAAGGCATCCCATATATCCCGCGACAAGAATTTATACGCCGTGAAGGGCGTTCGACCCGTGTTCACGTACTTTGTGACAAGCATGCTCTTGAAGGTCCTCCACACCTTTCGATCGAAGCGCGCTGCCGTTCCACGCGCGCAGTGTCGCGCGGTGGGAAAGTGAGCGATTTTAAAACCGTCCCACGGTTGGCGTCTCCGAACATCCGACCACGTGTCCGGCTCGGTGTGGTGATGGGGACTGTTCCTTCCAAGTATCCCGCACATGGTGCGGAATCTCGCCACGCTTTGGGGACTCACAGGATCCCATTGGCATTGATCTCGTGGCGGTCATTAGGCACGGAGGAATTTTCGATGTTCCTCGCCATCTCGCGTCACGTACCACTTTCCTCGGAGATCCGGGCGCATTGGCGACATCGATGACGGCGAAGACGGTGCGGACGCCATGTCGCTACTTGCTATCTATATATGCATGAAGCAATATCGTAAGCTCTAACCGACCGCATTCAAGCGGTTACTCAACTTAACGAAAATGATGCACAAACGTAATATATAAAGAAGGATTGATGGTAGTTTGTGCTCTCAGAAGGAGAGTTGCGAAAGAACAAGTCTTTGCCATCTCAATTCTATTGTTTATACTCTTCATTAAATGAATATGATAGTATAAATTCAAACTATGAGCTCTAAATAGTACTTTGCTTAACTGTCAAATGATCTCAACTGTTACCGAAAATGATCTTAACTATCACATTCAATCTCAGTATAAGACAAAAGTTCATCACAGAGAGAACCAAAACAAAGCCCCACTGATCAATTTCAGTTCACATATTATCAAAGTCACATCACAGACGGTTCGTCAATACAATAGAGCTCAAGAATGAACTAACAGTATATCAAATTGACAATAGCATTCAACCGTCTGTGATAACTAGCATTCAACCGAAAGTAACAAATTAACAGTATATCAAATTGACAGTAGCAAGTAATACAATAGAGCTCAAGAATCAACTATCACATTCAATCTCAGTATAAGACAAAGTTCATCACAGAGCATGTCAACAAAGCCCACTGATCAATTTGCAATATCTTTAGTACTCACAGAGAGGAATACTCACAGAGAGGATGTCGCACAACAACTCACGGTGCAAGGAGGAGGCCGGTGCAGGGGAGGAGGCCGACGCGGGGAGGAGGGAGGCGCGGGGAGGAGGCCGACACGGGGAGGAGGACGGCGTGGGGAGGAGGACGACGCCGGGAGTAGGCCGGTGCAGGGGAGGAGGACGGCGCGGGGAGGAGGCCGGCGCAGGGGAGGAGGCCGGTGCAGAGGGAGGAGGCCGACACGGGGAGGAGGTCGTGCGTCGAGGCGGAGGCAGCGTCGTCGATGAAGGGGCGGCGGCGTCGGGTCTTACGGTCGGGGAGGTGAACGGGCGAACCCTAGAGGAGCCGAGAGAGCGAGCGAGAGCCTAAGGGGCGCGAGAGAGGAAGTGACGAGTAAAGAGCAAAACCCTAGTGGTGCGCCTTTTTATAAAAAGGATATCACAGACGGCTCTATTAAAGCACCGTGTGTGATAAGATATCACAGACGGTTCCATTAAATAACCGTCTTTGATATGGAGGATATCACAGACGGTTCTTTAATGGAACCGTCTGTGATATTGAGGATATCACAGACGGTTCGTAAATAGAACCGTCTGTGATGTGAGTATATCAAAGACGGTTCTCCTTACTAACCGTCTGTGATATGGAGGATATCACAGACGGTTCCACATGGAGTCATGCAGTATAAGTTCAACACAGACGGTTAGTTAGAGGAACCGTCTGTGATATACTCATATCACAGACGGTTGGGAATAAGAACCGTCTGTGATATGCCACCCCTATAAATATAAAGACCCGACAGACCCCCCTGCCCTAGCGCCTCTGATCTCTTCTTTGGAATAGAGGGGCTTGAGAAGCTTTGCTCTGTGTTGGCTGTAGGAGGCTTGTTTATTTTGCTTGCCTTGTTCTTGGTTGTGGGTTGCCCTAGCAACTTATGGCTATTTGGCTTGCATGCTTGCTTTGTAAGGCTTGGCTCTGGTGGTAGCTCTCGGTTTGGGTGTTGTGAATGAGTGTTTTGTTTCTGCTGTGGGTGTTTTCTGAGTGGGATAAGCTTATGGGGGAGGTGCATTTCGACTGTGGCTCTTCTCTTGCCCTGTTCATTTAAGTCTCACATTGCACTGTGGCCTGAAGGAGAAGGACAGTGAGGAATCTCGCGGGATATTAGGAATTTTCGTCCTGAGCTCTGAGAGTAACGATCTTTAACTCTTTATATTTGCTCTAGGTTTATCTTTAATCAATTTTAGTGTATTTGGTTAATAGGAGGAGTAACGTATTTGCAGTTTATTAATATAATTTAACACTACTAATTGTTACGTGTGTAGCGTAGATGGATGAATGGATGTACTGGTGCGAACGTGTGTGTGAAGAGTACATTAATGGCGTGATTGCTTTTAAAAGAGCCATGGAGCAGGATATGCTGAATAAGGGGATAGAATTTATGTATTGTCCATGCATTGATTGCGGTAATCTGAAGATTTTTAACAACCCGGCGCAGATCGTAGGGCACTTGATTGAAGGGGTTTCAAAAAGGGTATACATGTTGGACCGATCCACGGTGAAGAGCGATTATACAGAAGTTAATAATGATGACATAGCCGAGGAAGTTAATAATGATGACATCGTCGAGGAAGTCAACGATATGCGGATGTGGTGTGTTTTTGATGACGATAGGTCGTGCGATGACAACTGGATCGGATGCTACGCGATGCGATGAAACTACAGTGAGAGAGAGTTTTGTAAATTCGAGCGCTTAATGGAGGACTCGGGGAAACCTTTGTTCCCTGGCTGCAAGCCGGAATACACAAGGTTGTCAACCGTACTTGAACTGCTGAAATTGAAGGCGAGCAATAGTTGGTCCGACAAGAGTTTCACGGCATTGTTAGGTCTCCTAGCGGACATTCTTCTGGAGGGAAACGTGTTGCCCAGCACCACCTACCAAGCCAAGAAGGTTCTTTGTCCATTGGGAATGGAAGTAGAAAGAATACATGTATGTCCGAACGATTGTATCCTGTATCGTAAAGAGTATGCAGACTTGCATGTATGTCCCGTGCGCAAAGCATCCCGATACAAGCGTAAGAATACTGCTAAGGTGAAGCAAGGACCTCCTACTAAGGTGTTGTGGTATCTGCCTGTGATCCCACGTTTGAAGCGTTTATTTGCGAACCGAAAGGAGGCAAGATTGTTGCGTTGGCACTCAGAGGAGCGTAAGAAAGATGGAAAACTAAGACACCCTGCTGATTACGCGGTGGAGAAACTTCGATCGGACCTTCAAAGAGTTCGGTGCGGAACCGAGGAACATAAGGTTAGGGTTGAGTACGGATGGAATGAATCCTTTCGTAACATGAGCGCCGACATAGCTTTGGCCCGTGAATCTATGTATGTACAACCTTCCTCCGTGGTGTGTATGAAGCGGAAGTACATTTTGATGTCACTACTTATCCAAGGGCCAAGCAACTGGAGCGATATTGATGTGTACCTAGCACCATTACTAGATGATCTTGTGACCTTTGTGGAGCGAAGGGTACAAGTATGGGATGCGTACAAGCGAGAGAACTTCTCTTACGCGCCATGTTGTTCTGCACTATCAATGATTTTCCTGCCCTTGGTAACCTGTCGGGCTTCAGTACGAAAGGATCCAAAGCCTGTCCGCACTGCTTAGATGCTACGGGGAGTGTATGGCTGAACAACTCGCACAAAACTGTGTATATGCGTCACCGTAGGTTCCTTCCCAGGAGTCACCCATACCGCAAGATGAAGAAATAATTTGACGGAAATAAGGAGGACAGTTCAGCTCCAAGGGCTTTTAGAGGGAAAGAGTGTGAGGACCCGGAATATTTAACTAGTAACACTTAACCTCCAAATGGTTCTAGCATTACTAATTAAACATTCTAAGCCTCGATGGACATATGTTTCCCAGAATTGCAACATATGCACATCATCACAAAATTACACATCATTTCCATACAACACATATTACTAAGTTCACAACGACATACATAAAGTAAAGTTATTACAAAAGAGAGCCGACCGGCCAAATATAACATTATACAAGAATGACAATGAGCGGCGCCATAAGATGGCTAGAACAAAAGTCGACCGGTTAGCCACACAACCCACAAGGCAACCGGATCGGCCGCTAAGCTAGTCGCCCATGCAAGCTACCACGACACTGACTCACAAAAGTGAGACCCCTCAGGCTCACCTTCTTCCTCTGCAACAAAACAGTTAAGCGTAGCAACTGAGTACAAAGATTGTCTTTGTACCCGCAAGACTGACGTGTGGAATAGCAGACCTATTCATAAACTACATGCAAGCTTATTTAGATGGAGGTTGTATGTCTCATTTTGCATGAAGCCAACTTTATTTGCAATAATGTAATATATTTCAAAAGCAAGTTTGCAAATCTGTTTTGTTATCAAAGTCTGAGAAGTAAAGGTACATACAAGTAACCACAGAAGTGACTATCCCAATAGCCACCACAACATAGCACTAATCCCGATTCGCACCACCCATCAAGTTTTAATTTAAAAGGTTGTAGTCTAACTCTTGAAAGACCTTGCCAAGCGTGTCCATAACCTGGGACGAGGCTATTCGAATAGTTTTAACCCTGCAGGGTGTACCAATGTACCCACACTTCGGACCGCCTTCAAGCCACAAGCACACTACTAGAAGGTATGCAGCACGGCTAAGTCCTCTGAGACGTTTCCAATCTTGTGTATTAACTACGAGCAGCTCGTATGGGTAGAAACACCATACGCTTACATTGCAAGCGAAGACAACCACCGTTACGGGAAACCTTCGGACACTACAATGCTCCCACCTCCATCCCTCCTGCGACTCCTGCGACCCGAGCCAATACACGCCAAAGTACTAAGTCAAGAGAGGTCCCATACCCTCTAATGTGGTTAGCACGCTAAAATGCTTGGTTTAGTGTAACAAGATGTTCGGTCCTTGTTGACCGGGCACCATTCGATCACACCCAAAAATCACACCATCATACCATTGTGCCCAAGTCTAAATCATTTTGTTTTCAGTTTTAGTTTTCATAAGTAGACATAGCACAAGGTGGAAATCATAATCATAATAAGTTTGATGTGATCAAGGTTATCGACAAGTCGATAACCGCCCATTTCTACCAAGCTAAGCATGGCTAAGCAATTAATTCGCAACTACTAAGTGACAAGAGCCCATCCACGAACTCTAAATCACACAAGTAACCTAGGCTCATGGTAGTAGAGGATAATCATTTGCTAAGGAAATGCATCTACTAGGCCAACTATTAAAACAAAGTAGCAATGCATACATAGAATTTGTAATCAACATAAATACTTAAAATCTGGGATTAACATGATCAAACTGCTTGCACGCTTCTTTGTTGCTCAATTTGTTGCGGAGGGTCGTTCTGGGTTACCGCAAATGTCGAATCCTAAGCTAAAAGGCAAAAGAACCAAGAACAACCAATAAGACTAGCAACACTTAAACAAAAGAGCAAGCAAAAATTATCCAAATACAACGAAATTTATACACAAGGTAGAATACAAATATACCAAGACATAGAAACTGGAAAAACCTAATTTGGATTTGTGGCGCAAAAGATATTACTTAAAAACTCATTTTCTACCATAATTAGCATCTTGTAGCAAAAATATTTTCTAGAAAGATTTTGAAGCTGAAATTTTTATGGTAGCTACCTACTGGTATAGTGGTAACCCATATAAAATTTTAGGTCATTTGGAGTTAAGATGATTTAATTATGATTTTTCTAAGTTCTACAACTAGCATATATCATTTCTCAGGAACATGGATAAAGACAAAGCCTAGATCAATTTAAAGCATGTCTATAGGCCAAATTTACCAGGTTGAGTTTGCCCACTTTGCAACTACAGAGAGGAAGTTATGTGGTTTACAAATTTTTCATGAATTTCTAGACCTCATTTTTCATTAAACAAGCTCATGTTGTTTAAATCATTTTCTGCTACAAAACAGGGCCTAATTTCATTCTCAGATTAAAGTTCATACTATAACAAAGCTACAGCAACTGGAATCATTCAAAAAGGAGTTAAAATGACAAAGTTATGCACTTTTGAAATTTGAAACGACAAAGACTTAGGAAACTTTGAGCTCTCGGGAGGTCCAAGCAGGCTGGAAGACAAGGAGAGGTCGTGGGACCGTCGATCTTGCATCGCAGGCCACGGACCTCGAAGCACGGCGCTGCACGGAAGACCTCCTCCCGCTGCGGGAGAGTGCGGACCGTTGAGATCGATCCAACGGCCACGACCGCATGCATGCCGCAGCGCACGCAGAGGAGGTCTTCGCGCCTAGCGGAGGTCGTGGCCGTCGGATCAAGATCTGCGATCCCGAGCACTAGGAAGTTCCTAAGACTAAGCCTACAGAGGAGGTCTAGCCCGTTAGATCTAGATCTAACGGTCCGAGCCGAAGGGGAGGTCCTAAAGCTACGGATCTAAGCGGAGGAGGTCCTCAGCGGTCTAGATCTCCGAGAGGAGGTCTTTAACGGACGCGATCAAGCGAGGAGGTCTGGGCGGTTGGGATTTAACCGAGGAGGTCTTGGATGGCCAAGATCTGCTCGGGAGGTCCTAAGCGGTAGTGATCTAACGGAGAAGATCCGGGCGGCTCGGTCGAGCCTAAGGAGGTCTGAGCGGTTCGGATCGACGCGGAGGAGGTCCGAGCGCTAAGGATTTTACAAGCGAGATCTAACGCTCGAGATCTAAACCGGGAGGTCGTGAGCGGCTAGGATTGAGCCTAAGAGTGCGAGCGGGTTGTCTTTATAAAAGACCGGGATGACTTTTACAAAGAGGACCCCAAGGGTGGTCTGAGGTGGTCTTTGCAAAAATAGCCAAGGAAGGTCTTTTGCAAAGAGGACCTCGGTGGAGGTCCGAAGGTGGTTTTACAAAATGACCTCGAGGAGGTCCTTTTGCAGAGTGGTCCTAGTGACTCGGATGGAGTTCCAAGAGGTCTTAAGCGGCTAGGATCTAACCAGGAGGTCCTAGCGCGTAAGATTTTACAGAGCAGATCTAACGGCTAAGAGCTAATCCCGGAGGTCTTTAAAGGTGAGATAGAACTAAGGAGGTCACGGGACTTAGAAATTTCATGAAACCCATATGCGGTACAGATCTAACCGAGGGTGGTCTTAACGGCCGAGATTAAGCGAGGGGAGGTCTTACACTTACGGGTTTTCACGGGAAGATCTAAAGGTCCAGATCTAAGCGTGGGGAGGTCTTAGGCGGCTCACGAAGAACTCGAGGAGGTCCAAGGTGCTTTGTAAAGCGCGGGACCTCCGGACGACAAAGGGGGCGGCTAAGACAACTTTATTGCTCCGAAGATTGGCAATGAATGAACCTAAAAGGGCACCAAAGACTTCCGGATTTAACTCCTAAGCCCATGGCCCACATGTCGCTGACACAATGGCACAGCTTAAGAGCGGATTAATGCACCCAATGATTAGCAATAAATGGGGCATTGATGATGTCCTAAGAAAGTAAAACGGGAGTTTGCCGGCAAAACCCGGCGCGCTCAACGACTGCCGCCGCCGGCGGCGTGGATCTCGCGGCGGCGACCAAGGGCACCGATATACTCGCAATAGTGTCGCGGACCTAGCGGAGGCACTCTCGGCGGCGGACGCCTTAAACGCCGCGAGCCGAGAAAAGCGGAGAAACGAGTTTTGGCAAAACCGAAACGAAGAAAACAAACACCATGAGCTAAACTATTTGGATCACCAACACTTAAGGGATATTGCGCACTCACTGGACAAAGAAGAGGTCCAAGGAGGTCGAGGGCGGTGGCGGCGGCGACCGCAACCGAGCCGAGGAAGAAGGTGGGGATGACCTCTAAGAACGAGTTCCCAGAGACTTCCTCGTGAAATCAACCAAAGAGGGTTAGGAAAGCTTGAGGTGATCAAGACTACCAAAGACAAGCCAAGAACTTGAGGGAACCACTGGAGCTCGGATGGCTTCAAGGAGCTCCAAAGCCCGACAATGGAGGTTTATGGGGTGGTGCTCTCGGGTGTTCAAGTTGGGGCTCACACACCCAACCGAGGGAGTTCAAGCACACAAGAAATGTAGAAAGAAGAAAGGAGGAAGAAGGCCACATGATATACATAGCCTGGGAGCTCGGCAATGGTGTGGGCAAGGTCTACTGTGAACAAGGTCCATGCCAGATGCACATGAAATGACAGGCGGTGGAAAGGGGACTTTGGGAAAAAGTGCCGACATGCAATAAAGGGTGGCAGAGCTAGCCGTTGACAAGAGCAAGAAATGACAAGGCACTGCTCAAAGCTGCTCTAGATCTGACACACACGTATGCGTGGGAAAAACGAGGAGGACCAGTCCCGGAGGTCCCACCAGACAGTGAACAAGCTCAAGGAGGACTGGTCAAAAGTATAACGCTGTGGTGGACTTGAGCTCGGGTAGGAGGTCCGGGTGGTTGGATTTGAAATGAAGGGTCCCGATTAAAAGAGGTGATCGGAGGTCTTAATACACAGGGAGGTCCGAGCCACAAATCTAAGGATGGACGGCCCACGAGCACCAAGGTACACCAGGGTGGTCGAGGAGGTCCGAGGATGCCTAAGGTGGTCTTTGCAAGAATTGCAAAGGAGGTCCTATGGGTTGTTTTGCGAAAGACCAGCGGGGCGGTTTTTGCAAAAATGCCAACGTGGTTTGGGGAGGTCTTCGGGAGATTTGGAGGAGGTCCGGGAGGGTTGTCTTTGCAAAAAGGACCGGAGGAGGTCCTGCAGGTGGGAGGTCTTTACAAAGACCAGAGGAGGTCTTTGAGGAGATCCCGAAGGTCTAAACCGTAGGATAAGAATCCAACGGCTGAGGTGGTCTAGGCGGTTGGATGAGATCCAAGGGCTGCGGGGGCTGGCAAGGTTGCTCGGCTGGTGCTTTTAGTTGATCTGACCGACCCAGTTGGCATGAGCCAGACCCCAGGTGCGAACCCGAGCAACAGCAAAACAGATTAGGGTCGAGTTTGAACTAGAAATTTTGGAGGGTTTTTAGAGGTAACAATTCAACTCCAAAATTTCTGAAATTTTAAGGAGGTTCTTGACTCTATAATAAACCTTACATAAATCTTTTAGAGGTTTTATGCTCGAATATTTTTCCAAAATTCCAGAACGTTTGAATTTAAGGTTTGACCAATTGAAAAATTGGTTTGACTTGCCCCCAAAAGTATTCCAACAACTTCTAAAAATTGTGAAACTTTTGGAGGGTCACACATCAACCCAAGAACTTAGGAAAAAAGCGGTTCCAGAGGATGATCACAACATTTGACAAGAAAGTTTGAAGGGTAAGGTTTAGGTCAAGAGGACTTGTAACTTTGTATTTCCATAATTTCTGTACAGAAATTGTTTAGAACATACAGGAAATACATGACGTGAGAAAAAGTTTTAATTTTTACACATTTTCTTACATTTGAAACACATATTGAAATTTGGGATGTTACAAAGAGGTCTATGATATGGTTAAGGATATCGATGTTGTGCTTGGGAAGGGACGTAAATTAAAAACCCGTCAGAAGAACATCTGGAAGAAGCGGTCAATTTTTTGGGACTTGCCTTATTGGGAGCACTTAGAAGTTCGTCACTGCATCGACGTCATGCACGTGGAGAAGAATGTATGTGAAAGCTTGATTGGTCTCTTACTGAACATTAGTGGCAAAACAAAGGATGGTGTTAACGCACGACGTGACTTGGTTGATATGAACATAAGGACCGAGTTAGCACCGAAAGAGACCGATAAAGGACGAACATACCTTCCACCAGCTTGCTACACTATGTCCAAGGCCGAGAGAAATGAATTGTGCCAAAGCTTGCATGGTGTCAAAGCCCCGTCTGGTTACTCCGCTAACATTAAGAAACTTGTTTCTATGCAAGATTTAAAATTAATTAGTATGAAGTCTCATGATTGTCATGTGCTGATGACACAAGTGCTTCCTGTTGCAATTAGGGGTATCTTGCCGAACAAGGTCCGAGTGGTAATCTTGAGGCTGTGTTATTTCTTCAACTCAATTGCTCAGAAGGTCATCGATCCCGAAGGACTAGATGCTCTACAGGCCGAGGTGGTGACGACTCTATGTCAACTTGAGATGTATTTCCCTCCGTCATTTTTCGATATCATGGTCCATCTCATTGTTCATCTTGTGAAAGAGATAAAGATATGTGGTCCTGTGTTCCTACGTCATATGTACCCGTTCGAGAGGTATATGGGAATTCTCAAGTCCTACGTACGGAATCGATCTCGACCGGAGGGCAGCATCATCGAAGGTTATGCAACCGAAGAGGTCATTGAGTTCTGCGTCGACTACATGGCTCAAGTGGAACCGATAGGTGTGCCTCTATCTCGTCATGAGGAAAATTTGGATGGTATCGGGGCCATCGAAGGAAATCAATCACTCCCGATCTCGATACGTACGCTCAAGCCCATTTCACGGTCTTGCAACACATAACCCAAGTGTCCCCGTACATCGACGAGCACAAAGATATGGTACGCCAACAGAATCCAGACCGGTCGGAGGTTTGGATCACGAGAGAGCACAATCGTCGGTTCAACGAATGGTTAAAGGTGCGAATCACGACTGGGAGGTCATCAAGTGATGATACGCTGCTATGGTTGGCAAAAGAGCCACAATTTACAATTGTCACATGGCAAGGATACGACATAAATGGGTACACATTTTATACGGCAGCGCAGGATAGGAATAGCACAGTCCAGAACAGCGGTGTCCGCATAGATGCATTCAGTACCGATGGGCTGAGGAGCTCGTACTATGGGCAAATAGAGGAGATATGGGAGCTCGACCACGTGCTTTTCAAGATCCCCCTATTTCGGTGCCGTTGGGTCCATCTCCCACAGATGAAGGTCGACAAGTACGGTGTCACTACCGTGGACCTCGATCGTGTCGGATACAAAGACGAACCATTCGTACTGGCTAACCAAGTTGTTCAAGTCTTCTATGTAACCGACCAGGCAAATAAGAAGCGTCACGTAGTTCTTCATGGAAAAAGAAGGATTGTCGGAGTTGAGAATATAGTGGACGAGGAAAAATACAATCAATTTGACGAGTTGCCTCTTTTCGGAGACGACATCAGGCTCGAGGAAGAACCCAGCGAGGAAGCTAGCTATATGCGCGTCGATCATCATGAAGGACTATATTTTAATTAAGAAATTACTTCATTGTAATTAATTTATTCCATAACATCATGTGTTATGGACTTGTAATCTGTCGTACGTATATTTTGATGTCAACGTGGAATTGTAATCGCTCCTGTCCTTGTGGACCGTATATTTTGGTGCATTAAAAATCATTTAATTTGGAAAATAGTCCAGCTGCACCACCTTTCTAGAAACCTAAAAAACTAAAATTTTATGGCAAATAGTCCAACACCTTTGCAAAGAAACTGGTATACTCATGCCTAATCCTGCAGTCGTCACTGCAGAAGACGACGTAGTCGTCCCACCCTTCCACATCGCAGCCAGTGCTCGTGCACCGGTGGCCATCCTCCGATAGCGCCCACACCCGGCCCAATGGCCCGGCCTTCTTCCCCCACGCCGCCGCCTGGACCATGTCCGCGACGAGCCTCTGGCACCGCCTGCACTCCCGGTTGGTCTTGGCCGTCTCGCACCCGCCACCGGTTGGCTCGTCCTCAACCTGGCTGATGTAGTGCTTCCCAACGTCGCGCGTCTCGTCGGCCGTGTAGAGGAGGAGACCGAGCACGTAGGCCGCGGCCGGCCGTTCAAGGAACATGAGGCCGCGCTGCATGTCTTGGGGCGCGAAGACAAGCCCGAGGCAGACGATGAAACAAGCCCCCGGGTTGCCGGCGCCGGCCAGGTGGTTGACGACTGTGAGGTAGCGCTCGTTGTCCTGCCACTTCATCGCCTCCTCTCGCTCCAACGCCACGCGCCTCCCCACGGCGCGTTCCTTGGACACCTTGTACAAGGCCTTGCAACTCCAATATACGTACATACGAAAGTCAAGATGCTAGAATAAATAGTAGTATGTACGTACGTATTTTGTAGGTATAAATATGTACGTACGTTAATCGTAGGCTGCATAGGTCCTCCATGGGCTGAGGAGAGCTCGCGGCCACACGGCCGACGATGTCGACGACAACATCGTGAGAAAGAGCGGCGATCACTGACCTCCTCACCTTGGTGCTAGCCATCATGCTCTGCATGCTCACCTTGGCGATTGCTGCGCGTACGTACTCAAAACCGTGAGACGAAGAGCGATGGGAGTTTAATCTTCGGTGAATTATTCTGTCTTATAAAGAACTAGGAGTAATCGGCGTGCGAGGCGAAGAGAGCGGTTGTGCGATGGTGAGATGAAGAGACATATCGCGCGGGAGACGAAGAGGTAGGAAATATCACAGACGGTTCTATCTTGGAACCGTCTGTGATGATAATATCACAGACGGTTCTATCGTGGAACTGTCTGTAACCATAATATCACAGACGGTTCTTTAATAGAGCCGTCTGTGATACTAGTACATTACAGACGGTTCTAAAATTGAACCGTCTGTGATACTTCAGCCATATCACAGACAGTTTGTAAATAGAACCGTCTGTGATGTGGACTATATCACAGACGGTTGAATATAGAACCGTCTGTAATATACTAGTATCACAGACGGCTCTATTAAAGAACCGTCTGTGATATTATGGTTACAGACGGTTCCACGATAGAACCGTCTGTGATATTTCCTACCTCTTCGTCTCCCGCGCGATATGTCTCTTCATCTCACCATCGCTACAGCTCCCGATGATTTGCGTCTCTTCGTCTCACGCTCTGAATTTATTCCCTATTTTATATAAAAGGATCATCCGCCATTGAAGATGATCATCCCACACACTTATAAGAAAACAGAAATGGCCGCCTCTTCCTTGTCGCCGGCATTGATAGCCTTCCTGGCCGCACTGTACGAGCACCTCTCTCGCTGTACGCTGAACCGTGCTGCAGAAGAACACTGTTTCAACAGTGTCTTCACTCCTCTGCCGCCCGAGAATTTGCCGGAGCAGGTGACGGCCACCTTTCGTTGTCTTGACATCCTCCTCCACCGTGTCTTCCGGGAGATCTCCCACTTTCGGCGAGTTTATCGTGTCATCGACGTGGTCCTCCAAAATGACGTTGCACATCTCCAAGAGGCTTGTCGTGACTTGGACTGCGTTATCGAGGCAGCAGGCGACCGAATCCATCAGGGCGAGACCCCTGAAGCAAGGGAAGAGAGGCTATGGGCTCAATACTTCTTGATTCTACAGTACGATGGTCTTGAGGAGACACTCGAACGAGCGCGTCAGCGGGTGGACGCATTTCGGGCTTCGTTCGCTGCTGATCAGGAACCGTCCGATGCCGACGCCGTCGCCTATGAAGTATTGAAGACGGAGATAGCAGCCTACCTCCGTCACTAGAAAAACTTTATTTACAAATTTTTCGGTTTCTACCTTTTGAAGACTGTTATCTTTTCTTAATCTTTTTGTTTAATTATATCAGAGACGGTTTAATCTTTTTGTTTAATTATGTCAGCGACGTGTGATCTTTTCTTAATCTTTTTGTTTAATTATATCACAGACGGTTTGTAAAAGAACCGTCTGTGATAAGTCACTATCACAGACGGTTCCAAATGTAACCGTCTGTAAAAGTTCAACACAGACGGCTCCTTTGGAACCGTCTGTGATGAGGCGTCAGTATCACAGACGGTTCTGATTACCAACCGTCTATGATACTACACAGACGGTTTGTAGAATTAACCGTCAGGATACCACGACGGTTCTTATTAGGAACCGCTCGGATAATCCTGACGGTTCCTAATAAGAACCGTCTGTGGTGAGTAGCTATCATAGACGGTTCCAAAGGGAACCGTCTGTATAAGTTTAACACAGACGGCTCCTTTGGAACCGTCTGTGATGAGACGTCCAGTATGACCTATTTTGTAGTAGTGTTAGCAATATCTTAATTTTGGTTCTATCTTGAAAGCGTGAGTTTCGGGGTACGTATTTTGGTTCTATCTTAATTTTGGTTCTATCTTGAAAGCGTAATTTTGGCACAAGAGGAGGCCCTGTCTGGTCGGTTAGACATTCAGTGTTAAAACCTTAGCAGGAAGAACTGGGTTAAGAAGGAGCTTTGTAAAGGCCTTGTGATAATCACTTAGTCGCACAGCTACAGAAGTGTGTGAGCGGACATTATAAGTTGATTTATCTCTTATGGAAAAAACTGTACAACCTCTGCAGAGTGTTAAAAACTATTTGAATAGTCGTGTTCACGGTTATGGACATGTCCAGGGATTTCACACGAGAGATAGAGTTTCTTTATAAAATATGTCTGAGTGTGAATGAGAAGTTCACTTGATGAATATAATGTTCGTTTGGTGAATGAGTAATTCACTTGGTCCTTTATCTTGGGAAGTGAATGGGAAGTTCATTGGTTGTTTCAAAGGAATTGTTTATTTTTTAATTAAGCATTTCAATCTATTTGTTGTATTTATCGTCAATGCTACTTTTTTGCAAAAGAACTATACAACTAACCTTTGTTCAAACCTTGCATGAATACTATTTGTATACTATTTTTCCATGACTTGCTGAGTGCTTTATGTGCTCACGACTTCAATTTCTACGATTTTGTTGAAGAATATCAAGCTGCTCAATAGTTCTTCGCCTAGGAGTACCATAAAGGTTTTACGGATTAGGATGCGTTCTCCACTCGATTGCCTGTGGCATGTTGATTGGCTTTACAAGCTTCCCATTTCACTTGAAGAGTTTATTTGTTTTTTAGCCCTACGTGGCAAGTTAAATAAACGTTAATCATAAGGTTCAGTTATTATTATTATTTATTATTTTGAGATCTTTTTAGTTAAATCGAATAAATAGATGGTATTTCATCACTGTTTTCTGTGTGAGCTAGCTACTGATCTCGGACTAGTTCAAAATGCATAGAGGGTTCCTAAATCATATTTTTAGGTCCCCACATGGCTCTCGGGTGGCAGCCACGTAGGCGAGATGGTGACATGGCGGTGACCTGGTGTGATGCGTGGCACGACATGGCAGGCATCGCACGAAAACTGATTTTCAAGCAAAACGGCGGCTGGCGAGGGCATCATTGGAAATAGGAGAATAAGGTGAACTTGATGCTCACGTTAACGGCGAAGGGGCGCGAATGGTTCACCAGTGGTGAGGAGAGAGGCGGCGTGGTGCTCTGGCGGTGTTCTGGCAAAAGTGAGGGGAGCTCCGCGTAGAATGTGTGAAGGCGAAGCTGGTGGTGTGGTCAATGGTAGTGGGGCTCCACTGTAGGCGGCGAAATTGTCCGAGGAATGGCTTTAGGCCAGCGCCGAGAGAAAAGGAGGATGAGAGGTGAAACTTCGGGGCATGGATGAGTGAGATGAGGGACTCCCGGGGCTCTCATTTATAGGGGCGGAGGTGGATCGGATGAGGAGATTGGTGCGGTGTGGACTACGGTGCATGACGCGTTCAGGCGAAACAGGCACACAAAAATAGGGGAGGAGGGATATGGGAATTTGATTACTGGCAATTTCGCAAGAAAAACAGAAGGAAATTGGGCGGTTTGAGAAGCTCGTTCAAGTGTTAATGACGGTAGGATGTGCTGCTTTGGGACAGAGAGTAGCAAGAGGTAGAAGAAAGGAAAGGAAAAGGAAAGAGGGAAAAAGAAAGAAAGGGAAAAGAAGAAAAAGGAAAAGGGAAAAAGAGAGAAAGAAAAGAAAAAGATTTTCGTCCAAGAATATAAATTGAAATGAAATTCTAAGATTTTCATTTCAGAGAAAATTCAAATATAAATTTGAATTTTGAAACTCAGATGAGATTTGAATTTGAGATGAATTCAAAACAAGAATTTGAATCAAGAATTGGTCGTAAAAATATTTGATTTTGGAACAAGGATTTGAATTGAGACTCCAAATTTGGATTTTGATTTGGTGTTGATTTGAGATTTGGGATTTGATTTTCGAATTTCAGAAAAAACAATAAATCAAATAGACTTTTAGAAAATAGCAAATAGAGTTAAAAAATTCTAGAAAAATTCACATAAATTCCTTGAATTATTTTTAACTTAATAAAAGTAATTCCAACTTAAATTTGGCTCTTATTTTTGCAAATAATTTTTAAAAAAATTTCTAGAAAATAGGAAAAACCTTTTTAAAATCTAGAAAATTCAAGAAATTAATTAAGTTTTCCTTTTTAACTTTAAATCCAATAAAATCCCAAAAAAAATGAATAAATTTTTTTTGACTTGTAAAATCTAGGAAATTCAAGAAAAATCAAGAGAACTCTTTTTAATTTCAAAAAAGTCAATAAAATAACAATTTTATTTTGGTAACATAACTTGGAATGTTATAAGAGATCTCCATGCCCAGTGAGTCCCTTGTAACATCCCAAGTTTTAGACTTGTGTTTCAATTGTAAGAAAATGAGGGAAAATTAAAAACTTTTCTTACATCTTGTATTTCTTGTATGCGTGGGCATTTGTTGTAAAGGAATCATGGGAATACAAAAATCACAAGTCATTTTTGCCCACATCTTATTCTTCTTAGACATTCTTGTTCCATCTTGTGATAATCTCCTAGAAATAATTTTCCTAAATTCTTGGGTTGATGTGTGATCCCTCTAAAAAGTTTCACAATTTTCAGGAATTGTTTGAATATTTTGGAGGTCAGTCAAACCCAAATCAAATTCTGGTCAAACTGGGGACCAGCACCTTGTGGAATTTTTGGAGGAAAATTTATAGCACAAAAACCTCTGTAAAATTTACGCAAGGTCAATGACTCAGCTAGCAAGCTCCTATAAAAATTTCATAATTTTTGGAGTGAGTTCGCTATCTCAAATAAATCTTCAAACTTCAGATCAGTTTGAAACCCAAATTTAGGGCTGAGCCAGACTCGGGCTCGAGTCAGACCCGAGTCCGACCCAGCCATTTGACTCGCTCGAGTCAAGTCACCAGGGCCGCACTCGGGCTCAATCTCGTGCGCGCGCGTGCTGGGCCGGTGGATCTCCATCCAGTGCCCCAGACCTCCCCACTGATCTAAGGAGCTCTTGAGCGCTCTCAGCGCTTCGGGGTGGTCCAAGCCCTTGGATATCCATCCAGCGGTCGACGACCTCCCCTGGCCCTCCTCGCCACGAAGACCTCCTCTGCCCGCGCACATCTGGGACGTCCAGGACCACCCCGAGTGCATCAGGGACGTCTAGGACCTCCCTCGGCCCTGTTTTTCTTCCTCCTGACCTCCCTGAGTCTGGTCGTCATGGTTTTCCCGCACCTATGCGTGTGTCAGGGTCAGAGCAGATGGGAGCAGTGGCCTGTCACTTTTTGGTCCTTCCCAACGCCTCTTTCTGCCATGCATTAATTGTGTCAGAGCCTAGCCCTAAAAGAAGTCATCCCCTACCTACCTGCCCTTGTCAGATCTAGCAAGTCCATGGCAGGAGCATGGACTTTATTCACAGTAGACCTTGCCCACACCATTACCGAGCTC
This sequence comes from Ampelocalamus luodianensis, assembly GCA_036346255.1. Lineage (NCBI taxonomy): Eukaryota > Viridiplantae > Streptophyta > Magnoliopsida > Poales > Poaceae > Ampelocalamus > Ampelocalamus luodianensis. The sequence goes on from CM070625.1 coordinate 40,226,689, forward strand.
CCAGGCTATGAATAGCCTGAGACCTCCCTTCTCCTCTTCTTTCTCCATTCCTTGTGTGTTTGAACTCCCTCGGTGGTGAGTGAGAGCTCCAAGCTCGAGCACCCAAGAACACCACCCTAGGCACCACCATTGTCGGGTTTTGAAGTTCCCCAAGATCATCCGAGCTCCAGTGGTCCCAGCAACATTCTGGCCTTTTTCATTGTCATCTTGATCACCTAGGGTTTGCTCTAACTTAGCTCGGTTCACCATTGCAGAGGTGGACCAGTTGGGGAGCTGCTTTTTGTGGTCGGGATCATCTTCTTCTTCCTCGCCGGCAAACTCTTCATCGCCGGACTTCGTCGGCCATCTCCGAGCTCCTCGACCACCCTGGTCCCCTCTCTGCCCTCAGGTGCCCATTCCTTAGCTTTGTTACTGTTTTCTAGAGCTTGTGTAGTTCGTAGTTTGCCGTTTAGCCTTCCTAGTCTATCTCCGGCTCGCGGCGTTCAAGTCGTCGCCGCCGTCGAGTGTCTCCGTGAGGTCCGCGGCACTATTGTGAGCATATCGGTGCCCTTGGTCGGCGCCGCGAGGTCCCCATCGCCCCGTGAGCTTTTCTTCATCTCGGGCGTTTTTGCCGTGTCGCATTTCGGACGGGATCGTAATCTAATGATTGGCATTAATGTTGTACGAGGTTGCTCATTAATGCTGTCTTGCCGGCAAAACGCGCGTGCCTTCTAAGTCCCCGACCTCCTAGATGAAATCGTGGCCGTTTAAGATCACCCCAAGTTAGATCTGTACCGTAGAGTGTTCTCCGTGTAAATTCTTAGTCCCAGGACCTCCTAGAGTAATCTCAGCCGTTAAGGACCTCCATGGATTAGCTTTTAGCCGTTGGATCTGGCTCTGTGAGAAAGCTTAAGCGCTAGGACCTCCCCTGGTTAGATCCTAGCCATTCAAGACCTCTTTAAATTCAATCTGAGCTGCTAGGACCACTCCTGCGCAAAAAGACCTCCTCGTGGTCTTTTTGTAAAGACCACCCCTAAAGACCCCCCCTCAGGGTCCTCTTTGTAAAAGACCACCCCTGGTCTTTTATAAAGAAAGCCTCAGGACCTCCCCCGAGGTCCTCTTTGTAAAAGACCACCCCGGGTCTTTTATAAAGAGAACCTCCGGACCTCCCTCCGCTTTAATCTGGACCGTTCAGGACCTCCTCCGTGAAGATCTTAGCCGTCTAGATCTCGTCCGTTTAAACTCTGTCCTTCAAGACCTCCCCGCGTAGATCTTGACCATCCATGACCTCCCTCGGTGAGATCCCAACCGTTCAGGACCTCCCCCGCGAGATCTTGACCGCCCAGGACCTCCCTCGTGTGAATCCCAACCGTTCAGGACCTCCTTCGCTCGATCGTGACCGTAAGACCTCCCTTACGAGATCTTAGCCATTCAGGACCTCCCCCTGGAGATCTTGACCGTCTAGGACCTCATCCTTTAGATCCGTAGCTTTAGGACCTCCTCCTCAGGTCTAAACCGTTAGATTTAGATCTAACGGGCTAGACCTCCCTCCGTAGATTTAGCCTTAGGACCTCCCTCGAGGTCGTATCGCGATCTTGATCTGACGGTCCCGACCACCTCTAGGCGCGAGGACCTCCTCTGTGTGCGATGTGCATACACTAGTCGTGGCCGTTGGATCTAATCTCAACGGCCCAGACCTCCCAAGTGCGGGAAGAGGTCTTCCCGTGCGCTGTACTTCTACTCGTCGGGACCGTTGGATTCGATCTCAACGGTCCAGACCTCCCCTGGGCGCGATGCGTGGTGCACTGTGCTTCGAGGTTCGTAGCCGTGCGATGAAGGATCGATGGCCACGACCTCCCCGTTTCCTTCAGTTCATTTGGACCTCCCCCGAGAGCTGGTTTTCAAAGTCTTTTAAATGTTCAGAATTTCAATTGTGCATATCTTGGTCATTTTAGCTCCTTTTTGAATGATTCAAATCACAGTAACTTTGTGGTAGGATAAATTTTAATTTGAGAATAGATGTAGTCACTGTGCTGTTCTGGAAATTGGTTTAGGATGTATTTTAATGTTCAATAGGGAAGCATGTTTAGAAATTATCTCAAATTTGTAAAATACATAATTTTTCCTCTGTAATTCCAAACTGAGCAAACTCAACTTGGTAAAATTCATCTGTAGACATGCTTTAATATGAACTAGACCTTGTCCTTATTCATGTTCCTGAAAAGTGATATATGCTAGTTTTACAACTTCGAAAAATCATAACTAATTCATTATAACTCCAAATGATGTGAACTCAACTTTGCTGTTCTTAGGATGACCTTAGCTACCTACCAAAAAAATTTCAGATTCCAGATCATTCTAGAAAATTTTGCCATGAACGAGAATCAAATTAATTTAATTAGGATTTTTCAGGCTGAGAGAACTTAGTTTAGCCATAACTTTTCATGCTAAGTCCAAATGAAGTAATTCCTGTTCCTAAAATTGTCTAAAATCAACCTCTTACTTCTGTATAAATTTCATGGGATTTGGATGTCTTTTGCTGTTGAGTTTTGTTTGGTGTTCTTCGTTCTTATCGGGTTTTATCGCATTTTCGCGTTAGGTTCCGAAGAGTTTATTGAACACGAGAATCCTCCTCTGCAAAGAAGAGCAATTCCAGCAAGGCAAGCAGTTTGATCATGTTAATCCCTGTATTTTCAAGTATTTATGTTGTTTACAAATTCTATGTATGCATTGCTAGTTTGTGTTTAACTATTGTCGTTAGTTGACCTAGTAGATGCATTTCCTTAGGCAAATGATTATCCTTTACTACCATGAGCCTAAGTTATTGCTGTGATTTAGAGTTCGTGGATGAGCTCGTCACTTAGTAGTTTTGCGGATTAATTGCTTAGCCATGCTTAGCTTCCGGTAGAAATGGACGGTTATCGACTTGTCGATAACCTTGATCACACAAATGCTTACTATGTATCTATATTTCGGCTTGATGCTATGTTCAATTTGAAAAAACCCAAAAACTAAAAACAAAAAGATTTGGACTTGGGCACAATGGTAAGATGGTGTGATTTTGGGTGTGACTGGAATGGTGCCCGGGTCAACAAGGACCGAACATCTTGTTACACTAAACCAAGCATTTTAGCGTGCTAACCACACTAGAGGGTATGGGACCTCTCTTGACTTAGTACTTTGGTGTGTATTGGCTTTGGGTCGCAGGGAGTCGCAGGAGGGATGGTGCTGGGAGTATTGTAGTGTCTGAAAGGCTTCCCCCGTGATGGCTGGTTGTCTTTCGGCTTGCAATGTAAGCGTATGGATTTCTATCCATACGAGCGGCTCGTAGTTAATGCACAATATTGGAAAACGTCTCGTAGGACTTAGCCGTGCCGGCATACCTTCGGAAGTGTGCTTTGTGGCTTAAAGGCGGTCTGAAGTGTGGGTACATTGGTACACCCCTGTAGGGTTAAAACTATTCGAATAGCCTCGTTCTAGGTTATGGACACGCTTGGCAAGGTCTTTCAAGAGTTAGACTACAACCTTTTAATTACAACTTGATGGGTGGTACGAATCGGGGATTCGTGCTATGTTGTGGTGGCTATTGGGATAGTCACTTCCAGGTGGTTACTTGTATTTATTATTAATTCGCTGTTATTTTCAACATCAAAACAGATTTGCAAACTTGCTTTTAAATGTATTACATTATTGCAAATAAAGTTGGCTTGTGCAAAATGAGACATACAACCTCCACTTAAATAAGCCTGCATGTAGTTTATGAATAGGTCTGCTATTCCACACGTCAGTCTTGCGAGTACCTTAGTGTACTCAGTTGTCTTGCTTAAATGTATTTGTTGCAGAGGAAGAAGGTGAGCTCGATGGGCCTCACTTTTGTGAGTGTGTTGTGGTAGCTTATGGGCGACTAGCTTAGCGGCCCGGTCGGTTGCCTTGTGGGTTATGTTGGCTAACCGGTCGACTTTTGTTCTTAGCCATCTTATGGCGCTTTTGCTTCCGCTGTCATTCTTGTATATTGTGTTATTTGGCCGGACGGCTCTTTTGTAATAACTTTACTTTATGTATGTCGTTGTTGAACTTAGTATTAATGTTGTATGGAAATGATGTATAATTTTGTGATGATGAGCATGTGCTGCAATTCTGGGAAGCACATGTCCATCGAGGCTTTGGATATTTGATTAGTAATGCTAGAACCATATGGAGGTTAAGTATTACTAGTTAAATACCCGGGTCCTCACATCCCTAGCCGCTTCGTGATCAGTTTGAGCTTCGCCTCGCCTTCCTAAACCCACTCGCATGATCCATTGCAGCTACTGCCGTTTGTGCTTGGCTATCGGCGTGGACCTCTTCATCACTACCGCTGCCATTGACAACCTCCCTTCATAGGTGAGTCCCCCACCTTACCAAGGTCGCTTCCCTATCCCTATGCCCTCCTGAACTTATTCCCATGCTACATTGCAGCCCTATTCCCAGCGAGGAACTCAGTCACCATGAAGTCGTCGCCGCTACCTCTATTCACCATCGTCCGGTCACCCCAACCCTTCCCTGACCTTGTCAACACCACCTTGGTGACCGTTGTAAGATACTAATGCAGAAGCACCCCATAATTGGGCTCAAGTAAGGCGTTTACGCTGTTGTCACCGACGTTCAAGACGTCGCCACTAGACATCACCATTGGCTCGCCCCCGAGCCACCTCCCTTAACCACGTGGAGACCTCTTGGTCCTATCCTAAGCCCCAAATCTTGTTTCCCTTAACTCTTGTGCCAAAACCATCTTGAGCCCGAGCCGCCCGACCGCTTCACACTATCACAACGCCACCTCCGTCCACCTTCGGTCATTATCACCTCCCATAGCATCACCGTGATCTCTGCATCCTGTTCATGAGCTCGCACATGCTTTACCGTACCTACCTCGCCAGCGGTGAGCTCAGGAATGAGATCGGTCATGGCTGGCCTCGTCTCCCCTGGTCTCTCTCTGATTACTGGGCCCTACCGACTGATTAGATTAGCACTAATGAAAGTGATTAAAAGTGTTTAGTCAATGACAAGTGGGATTGACCTCACTACTAGAAATCCCCGTTTTCCCTACAGTTTAAAATGTTCCCTAGTATTGAAATTGTAATCCAAAGAAAAGTACCTATCCCTAGGGTTAGGTTAAAAAAACCTAGGGAACAAAATCGTTCCCTACTGTTTACATAGATTACTAAAAAAACTATAGAGAGAGAAATGGACTATACCCTGTCAGCACCATGGTAGCAACTTTTTCTCCTTGAATGAGCAAATCCGTAGGGAATTTTTTTCGTCTTTTGACTCCATTTTTTTAAGCTCCCCGCCAGGTTTTTTGGGATGTGCGCTGTTTTTTTAGGCACCGCGCCATGTTTTTTTTGGCTACTCTCTGTTGAGGAACCGTCGCTAGCGAGTCCAGTCCGAGCGATTACATCGTAGACAAGCGTAGAATCGTAAAAACAATGCATGAACAACAAGAACAGAATAAGAGATAGAACACAGAGATGTAGGGGGACTTCTTGCTTCTCTTTATTCCTTCATCCGTCGATCAAATATTTTACAATGAATAACACCCCCTATTTATAGGCTACGACCCTGCTAGGGTTTGGGATGAGGAGCCCACCTTGGGCCAGGACTCCTGGTCCTGGGCCTGGTTTCTTAACACTCCCCCTTGGGCACTCATCCTTCATGTCCATGCTCGTCAAAACTCCATAAAAACCCAGTGGGAAAAATTTGGAGAAAGAGTACATGATACAAGTTCTGTTGTGATGCACGAATTGCCTCATTAAAAACCTTAGCCGAGAAACTTCAGGAAAACTCGTCAAGGGAAAAAGAGTACAATCCACCCAATTTCATTTAATCTCCTGGATTTATTCTTTGGGTACTCGATCTTCATGATCAAGCTTTAATAATGAGTTCGTGAAGGTCCCCCCCTGAATTCTGCACTTCTCTAAGTCTCATCATTCCAATTCACATATGCATCTTTCAAAGTTAGATGTCAGAACCCGGGATTAATATCCCAAATCCTCTGTGCACTTCTGAACTAGTCCCATGATCAGTAGCTAGTTCACGCAGTAAACAAATATGGTAACAAAATCATATCACAATTTGATTAATAAACAACAAAGTTGATTACAAAGGAGGCTTACAGGCCCACAATAAAATAAACACAGCGGAAGACGAAGATGTAGTAGGGTCGAGTTAATCTGCCACAGACAATCGATTGGGGTAGCGACCTAGTCGTCACGATCCACACCTGAAGTAAAGTCCTTCTCCTCTGAAATTTTGTTTGCATAAAGCAGGTATGAGCACAACTTCCGTGCTCGCAAGTTACACCCGTCAAATAACAGAATGACATGCATATATGGATGTAACAACGGATGGCTTATAAGGTCATTTGCATAAAGCAGTATTTTCTTTGAATACTTGTACTAAGTTCCAAAGCAGTTATTTTATAACTAAAATTTATAAAATTCTCAATTTTATAGTCAGGTAACATTCACACATGAATGGTGAAGGATACCCTCCTATCACATGGCTCCCTGCCCAATTCCCATCTGGATAAACCAGTTCTGAAGAAGTCTTTTTCAAACAAAAACCAAAGTCTAACTTTGAGTAGTTCTGCTAGCATGTCCATAACCGCGGACACGGCTATTCGAATAGTTTTACACTCTGGAGAGGTTGTACAGCTTTACCCACATGACAAGACTTCTCTAGTTTATCAGGCATATATCTATGCCACCGCTCACTACCTTTGGTAAGCGGTCTAGAGCACGTATCGAGGCCTTTACAATGTTCTGTCTTAATGCATTTATGCCCGCTAAGGTTTCGCTGCCATTGGACTAGCCATCCTCCGGAAGCCCCCTCCTGCGCCAGATGGGTCTACTGTCTCACCAACACCCATACCAACAACATAGCACCAATGACACTAAGACATCACAAATTATTTAGCCAAGTCCCGCCCACACAGGACATGTGGTAGTACGGTAAGGCGTAGCATCATGCGGTCGAAGACCGGTCCTTAACTGACTTGGCAACTTTCCAACAAAACCCATGGGCCTCAACCATACCCGATTGAGCCCGTGCATAAACTTGCACCCACCGAACATCCATTATGCCCAAGTCCAAACCATTTTCATTCATTTCATTTATTTCAAAGTCATAAACTTCCATAGCATACCGATGCCATGGATACCATCTAAACAACAATTGATTTCTAGTTGAAATCCCCAAAATAAACATGTTCGGTCTAAAAGCATGGCTAAGCATGATTTTTCTCAAAATGCACTAGTTCATACTATCGTATTAACTAGGTTTGATCTATGGTGACAATATGTTTGCTTCAATTCTCAAAATTGGCCATACAAAGGATTTTAGGCATAACTATATATTTATAACAGGAATTTAAATTACTGATATAAATAAGCATGCAGTAATAATTTAAAACAGAATATAAATAATTTGAAATAATGGGATCGATATGATCAAGGGTATAACTTGCCTTGCTTGATGAGGTGGCGTTGTTTTCTTAATGATCACCTTAATGAGATATGCGGTGTTGAGGTGGCGTTGTTTTCTTAACGGTCACCTAGTACTCACAAGTACTATCTTGGGTAGTCAAGTGTGCGATCACGATGATCATACAGTCAAAATCATTCCTCTTATGTTGTTCTTCAATCGGCGTCGAAATCTAATTCTCCGAAGTCGTCGAAATCTAATCGTGAAAATACGACTAATTCAACTCAAATTCAAATAAATTCAAAATGGCAAATCAAAATAACTCCAAATAGAAATATTTTGATTTAGATAGCTAGGTAATAATTTTACATGAATTTACAAGTTTGAATGGACTAAAACGGAGCTGGGATTCAAAAGATATGAATTTTTTAAGTTTGAATCTACATGAAATAATGAATTAGGGTTTAAAGGAATTATTGGTCAAATGGACTCAAAATTAAATAATTTTGGTTTAGTTGGCTAGATCTTGATTTTATAGGAATTTAGGAATTTGAATCGACGAAATCGGAGTTCGTATGAGAAAGAACGAACCCCGGGAAGTTCTAAATAGCAAAAACCCTAATTTTCAGATTTTTATGAATTTCTTGAATTATTTTTCTAAAGGAAATTCGGTTTATTGCGCAAGTGGCGTCGTGAGGAATTTCTTTTCGGCGAATTATTTTTCCAAAGAAAAATCAATTCTTTCACTGACATGTGGGCCCCCAAGTCAATGGACTGGGTCCATGGGTGGGTCAACGTCCACGGTGGACTCGGTGCACGTGAACAGTGTAAGGTGCGGGTGTGCTGGCGGTGTGAGGTGGCGTGGCGCCACGTGTGTGGCCACGTGGGGCTCTGATGCTCGCGTGGCGTTGACATGGAAATTAGGTGGCGTCTACATGGGTGAGCCACGTCATCAAGACCGACGGCGCTCTCGGTTGCGAGCTCGTCGGTGATAGGGGCTCCGGCGAGGGGAGTGGGTGGTACTACCCGAGAGAGAAGAGCATGGGGGTCACGATGCTCACCGTGGTGGCGCTTGGGGACGAAGGAATAGCCGGCGGCGACGTCAAAAGCGGCGGCGAAGATCGGGTTGACGGCGGCGACTGGCTCCGGCGGGTCTCTAGTGAGGGCGAGGTGCGCACCGGGACGGCGGGGAGGCGACGGTGCCGATGGTGTAGGCGGCGACGGCGAGGAGGCGGTGTCAGCGCCGGAATCGGAGGAGAAAGGGCATGCGGTCGGCGGCGACTAAAACCCAAAATCCGGCGACTAGCGGAGAGGAGGGGAGAGGTGAATGGTGGTGGCGGGGTGAGGAGGGCAGTGCGCACCCGGTGCTCCATTTATAGGGGCCGGAGGAGGTCGAGGGCGGGAGATCGGTGGCGGAGGTCACGGTGGTGATTTCGGGGTTCCGGCGAACACGCACGTGAGATTGGGGGAAGATGACCGGAAATGGGGCGGCGCGATGCAGGGGTTTTAATGCGCGCATTCATGCGGGCGATGGGGGCGATAATCGCGGCGAAGACCGAGCTCGGTGCGGCAAGAATGGCAGAGGCGCGCGGGGAAGAACGAAGAAGAAGGGTGCGGGGAGAAGAGGGGTTGTGCGCCGTTGGATTTGCATCCAACAGTGCGGGGAAGGCAGGGTGGCGTGGAGGCTCGGTGGTTGTCCGATTCAAAATGGACGGTGGGGGTGAGAGAGAGGGAGCGGCGGGGAGAGCGGGCCGAGATGGGCTGGCGCGCGGGAGAAGAGTTGGGCCGGGTCCAAGATTCGGCCCAAACGCTGATAATTGATTTTTAATTGCTTTTCTTTTTAGAATAACACTAATAAATAAAAAAGGCTTTAGAAAATAGCAAAATAATTTCGAATATTGTGAGAAAATGCACAAAAATTCCCTTGTTTATTTTGGACTTAATAAAAATAGTTCCAACTTATAATTGGCTATAGTTTTTGCAAATAAAATATTTTGGCTTGCAAATATTTAGGAAAAAGCTCTTTTAAAATATCAGAAAATTCTATAAATTAATTAAGATTTTATTTTCCAGATCAAACCAACTTAAACTACAAGAATTTCAAGTAAATTTTAAATTTTGACTTTCACAACTTCAGAAATTCAAATAAAGCAATCAAACTCTTTCAAATTTTCAGGAAAATCCAATAAACAATAATTTTATTTTATTTTATTTTGGTAACAACACTTTGGGATGTTACATTAGACGCTGGAAGTGACTTAGTGAATAAATCTGTAAGATTCTCACATGACTTAGTATGCAGTACTTTAAACATGTTCGTCTTTTGCAATTCATGAGCATAGATGAACTTGGGGTTGATATGCTTTGTGAGAGGATTCTTCACATAACCCATCTGCACTTGTGCAACACAAGCTGCATTTATCTTCATAGATAATAGTGGGGGTTAGTGTGGCATTCAATCCACATGACTGCTGGATGTGGTGAATCATCTGTCGAAGCCAAGCACATTCTCGTGAGGCCTCGTGTCGTGCTATTGTTTCCGAGTGGTTCGTCAAAATCGATACAAGACTCTGCTTAGACGATTTTATGGAATTACGATTCCACCACATAGGAATACATAGCCTGTTTGCTATTTGGCTGTATGCGGGTCCTACAAGTACTCGTTATCTGCATTGCCATTCATAGTTAAGTCTTTGTTCTTTCTGTAGAACAGACCAAGATCTTTCCTTCTTTAGAGGTATCAGAAGATGTCCTTTATTTTCTGCCAATGCCTTTGGTAGATTCTGCACTATTCCTTGCTAGTAGGTTCCCGGCAAATACAATGTCCATTCTAGTACAGTTTGCTAAATACATTAGTGCTTCTATTGCACTTAAGTGTGGGAATTCCGGTCCCAGGACTTCCTCCCCCTCTTCTTTAGGCATGTACGGGTCTTTGTCTTGCTGCAAAGATCTCCTGACCATTGGCACTTTCAAAGGGTATACCTTTGCAAAGTCGAACCTTTCTAACACCTTCTGAGTGTAGGCTGACTAATGCACTAATATCTCTTCAGGGGCATGCCCAAGCTGCAAGCCTAGGCAATATTTGGTTTTCACCCAAATCTTTCATTTCGAACTCCGACTCCAAGTAAGAGCTTGCTTTCTTAATATCCTTTAGGGTTCCAATGATATTCAGATCAACTTCATACACTGAGATTATACAAAATCCATTCTGGAATCGTCGTATAAATACACAGAGATTATTCTCATTGTTCGTGTAGCTTTTCTTGCATAGAAAGTCACTTCAAGCGATTATACTATATTCTGTCTGATTGTTTAAGTTCGTACAATGACTTTCTGAGTTTCACACTGTACATATTTCTATTTGCTCTGTTTTGGTTTGGGACAGGGATATATTCAGGTATCTTCATATAAATGTCCGAATACAACATTTCATAAAGGTATGCTGGCACCTCATCCATCAATTTCACTTCTAACTTCAAGTTCACTGCCATTGAGATAAATATTTAAAAGGGAGTTCCGCCCATGACCGGGGAATAGGTTTCTTCATAATCATCTTCTGGATGTCCAGTGAAACCTTGTTCAACGAGCCTTGCTTCTTTTCATTTCTCTTTCGAACAAATACCCACTTATGCCCTACAGGGTGTACAAGGGAAGGCGTGCGACTTACAGGCTCAAACACCTTTCTTTTATTTGGAGAGAATAATTCAATTTCTATTGCCTTCTTCCAATCTGATCTTTTCTTTCATTTATCGAGCGATGCAGGCTCTGGATCAAGATTGATGATTGTGGCAAGTTTCTTTGCAAAGTAAGTGTCGACATTGGCTGTTGTAATATTCAAAGGTTCTCCCGAGGTCATAAAGTTTTATAACTTATTTCTTCAAGGGGCGATTCTTCTAATGCTTTTACTTGCTCACCGTTGCTTCCAATTGCGGGGCAAGTCCGTTTAGTTTTTCAGCTCCGATGTGTGCGCACACATCCATGCTGATGTCTCCCTTCATGGGGATGTTCAGTGCAGTATGCCTTTTCGAAGGTTCCATACCGATGCCATGTCTCAGCGGCTCCCCTTACAGTTGGGGCACTTGGTGATCGGTCGTGTCAAGTCCTTCTTATCCCTTTTCACCAAGCGTCCCGGTTGCCGGTTCGAGGACCGGAGTTCTCGTCCTTTTATTACGAGGCCTGCGGGCGGGATTAGGGATACCTTCAATGGTATTTCAACCCTCTCCGGTGCATTGCTTGCAGGCAAATGCTACTTATTCACGCTCTTCAAATCACTAAAGTAGTCTGGCAGTTGATTCGCTAATACTTGCGAATCAATTATTTTCTGGACTTCAATTGTCTTCTAGACTTCAATTCAATTATCTTCTGGACTGCAATTATCTTCTGGACTTCTCTATTTGCTTCACTAGTGCTTGCGTCATATGCATAGATTTCAATTATCTTCTGTACTTCAAATGTCTTCTAGACTTTAATTATTTTCCGTCATTATTATCAAGGGTTGATTTCCTCCCCCTAATGACGGGAAATTAATCTCATCTATTGTACTATCAGCGAATCGGGTATTATGCAAATTTCCGGTCATAGGGTCCAAATACTTGATTATGGATGCTGTCTCAAAACCAACGTATATCCCAGACATTCGGAGAAGACACATTGTAGTTCGCTGCGGTGGTGGTATAGGTATATAACCCTTGCAAACCAACATGCGAAGATGAGAAGTTTTCAGTGCTGACCCTTGCGCTAGTTGCAAAGTTGGATGGATGTTATAGGCCGACGGTCTAAAATTGATGAGAGTCGCTGCTCGGCGGATCTGTGTGTCCCCAACATATAGTTGGTAAATTACAATTCTTCAAAGTTCTGCTAGTCCATTCTGGGTGTGAACATACGGTACAAAATGCTCAACTTTAATTCCTATTTTCATGCAATAATCATCAAATGCCTTCGAAGTAAGTTCTCCGGCGTTGTCCATGAAGGGAAACGGGTAGGCTACACTAGCGCAAATTAAAAAAATTCTACCCGTAAACCAAGATCACTGCAGTTATAGATCACGGTCTTACCACTAGACGCGCAGTGCGGAAGTTGATGCACAGGCGTCGGGGCGATGTAGTCGTACCAAGTTGATGCGATGCGTCGGAGGCGAGTAGTCGTACTACTTCCTCGTCCTCGTCGTGGAGTCCCACGTCTGACTCCTTTCTTGCGGTTCGTCCCAGCGCCATAGATGCGGCGCCTTCATAGGTATCCACACGTGCGGGAGAGCGGCGCGCGCGGACTACTAGATCGCGCGGCGACTAGGGCGTGGGAGGGTGGCGGCGAGTTTGGGGATATCACGAAAAACTCAACCCTCAACGGCGCCCCTGCCCTCCTTTTATAGGCGTCCTTATAATGGGCTTCTACGAATAGAGGCCCATTAGGACTCAATGCCCGATCTAAGTGTGTGACCCTATAATTAGACTTGACCCTTAAGTGTGTGACCTATGGTTCACATATGTTTAGACATGGCAGTACACATACTTGGTCAATAGTTGGTAGCGGCCTCTAGCAAGGCGTGCCAACTCCTAAACATACGTAAAGATCATATCGGACGAACCATCACAGCGTTATGTACATGCCAATCCCTTTGCCTCACGATATTCGGTCGAGCTCCAAGGCGACCACTCTTTCTCGATCACGTGATCGGAATCCCTTACTAGGTTAACTCTTAACCTTAAGTAGCATGGCCATGCATTTCGGATCCGATCACTCGAGGCCCGAGATATCTCTCGGTAGAGAGGGCAAATCCTATCTCGATCGACCATGCCTTGCGGCATGCTTCATGACAAACCCGAAAGCTACCTTTATAAGCTGTGAGGACCCGGTTTATTAGGCTTGTCTTGTTTAACCATCCACTTGGTCCTAACGGTACAAATCAAATAAACCAAGCCTCGAGATATGTATACTTCCAAAATCACAGTATACACACCCGCTACAAAATCATGCATCAATTCCATTCATACACATAGAGCGAAGCAAAAGCAACAAGCGAAGACATAGATAATATAAAGAGAGTTATTACAAAGAGAGGCCGGCCGGCCAAAATTCATAAAGATAAGTAAATACACAATGGAAGCAAAATGGCCATAAGGTGGCGATAAACAAAGCCAATCGGTGTGCCTTTACCCACAAGGCAACCAACCGGACCGCCAAGCTAATCGTCCCAAGCAGCGCGCAACCACGACTCACAAAAGTGAGGCCCTTGGGGCTCACCTTCTTCCTCTGCAACAATTAATATTAAGCAAGCGGATGAGTACAAAACTTGTTTTGTACTGCAAGACTGACGTGTGAGATAACAGAACTATAATTAACTACATGCAAGCTTTATTTAAGTGGATGAGGCTCTGGACTTATTTTGACATAAAGCAAGTTTTCATTTGCAATAAGGTAATAGATTCAAAGCGGGTTTGCAATTAACTTTTATTGTTCAAATAAAAGAGACAATAACAACAATAGATAGGGAACAACACCAACCTAGAAGTGACTAACCCATAGTCACCACAACCATAGCATGAAGTACCCTTCATACCACCCATGTCAAGTTTAAATTTTTAAAAGGTTGTAGTCTAGTTCTTGCACGACCTTACCAAGCATGTCCATAACCTAGGGCGAGGCTATTCGAATAGTTTTAACCTGCGGGTGTACCAATGTACCCACACGATAGACCGCCTTTCCACGACCACGGTTAGCACACTTCCTTTGGTATGCGGGCATGGCTAAGTCTAACAAGGCGCTTTCAATGGGCGATGCTAATTAAGAGCCGCACCACGGAGAAGGACACATTAGACAGCCTAACCTGGTCGCTAATGCTCCTCCAAAACACACACACAAGAGCACACCCACCGACCAGCTCATAATTAACACCTTCCAAAGTACTTAGTCAGAGAGGTTCCATATCCCCTCGTGTGGTTAGTACGCAATAAAGCGCTTGGCTTAGTGACACAAGTAACTCGGTCCTTGGGGACTTAGGCACCATTCCACACCCAGCAGATCACATCAACATACCATTGTGCCCAAGTCAAGATATAGTTTTGTTTTGATTTTGATTTGTAAATCAATAAAACACAAGGGTTGGACATAATGGAGTAGTATAAGTAGTTGTGTGATCAAGATCACCGACTAAGTCGATGATCGCCCAATACTACCGATACTAGGAATGGCTAAGCAATATTTATTGAAATCTACTAAGTGACAAAAGCTCATCCAACGAACTCTAATCACAGCAAATAACCTAGGCTCGGGTAGTAGAGGATAATTATTTACCTACAGATTATGCAACTAGAGGATTAACTAATCAATTTAACAACAAAATAGCAATGCATACATAGAAGTTAAACAAAATATTAGACTTTAAAAGTAATGGGATTAATGGAAATGATCAAACTACTTGCACCTTCTTTGTTGCTCAACTTGTTGCGGAGGGTCGTTCTCGGGATTACCGCAAATATCGAATCCTAAGCGGAAGAGCGAAAACAACCAATAAGGCGAGCAACACTTAAACAAAGAGCAAGCAAAATTATCCAAATGTGACGAAATTTATACACAAGGTAAAATACGAACATACCTAGACATAGAAACTGGAAAAACTTAATTTGGATTTGTGGTGCAAAAGATATTCTCTAAAAACCTAATTTCGGCCATAATTAGTATTTGTAGCAAAAATATTTTCTAGAAAGATTTTGAAGCTGAAATTTTATGGTAGCTACCCACTGGTATAGTGGTAACCCATATAAAATTTCAGGTCATTTGGAGTTAAAATGATTTAGTTATGATTTTCTAAGTTTTAAATCTAAGACATGATTAATTTCAGTATTAAAATTACTTGCAAAACCTATACTAAGCTAAAGTACTTTAACAGATGCATTTATCGAACTTTAGTTTGTTAAATTTGGAGCTAGAGAGAAAAGTTACGCAATTTTGAAGTTTAAAACAATTAATATGTGCAAATAAAAGCTTTTGGACTAAATCTGGAAAACCCATAAAGCGGGAAGTCGTGGGCGTTGATCAAAGATCATACGGCTCACGATCTCGAATGCTAAAACCATACGAGCACAGGCGCAAAGACCTCATCGCGCCGAGGAGGTCTTGGCAGTTAGATCTAGACTTGATGGTGCGAATCTAACGAGGAGGTCCTAGACGGCAAGATCTAGCGAGGAGGTCTAAGCGTAGATCTTGAATCCAATGGCTACGACCGGTGCACGCCGCAGCGCGACGCAAAGGAGGTCCTCGCGCTATCAGAGTCGTGGCCGTCGGATCAAGATCTGGCGGTCCCGAGCACTAGGGAAGTCTAAAGGTCAGCGATTGATCGAGGCGAGATCTTAACGGCTCGGATCTCCCATAGGAGGTCTGGGCGGTTGAGATCTACAGGAGGTCTGGCAGTTAGATCTAAATCTAGCGGTCCCGAGGTGGCGAGGAGGTCCTAGACGGTCACGATCTCCGGTGGGAGGTCTGAGCGGCTAAGATGAAGCGAGGGAGGTCGGGCGGCTGGGATTTCACCGAGGAGGTCATGGATGGCCATGATCTTCGCGGGAGGTCCTACTGTGACAGTGTTCAACGAGAGAGAAGTGCAGGCCAGTTCGGATCTCGTGGGAGGTCATGAAGCGGTCAGATCTGAGGAGAGGAGGTCCTACGACTTCTTCACAAAGGGCCGAGATGGTCTTTTTGCAAAGAGGACCCTAAGCGTAGTTTTGAAGGTTCTCTTTACAAATGACCAGGGTGGTCTTTTGCACAAGAAGGACCTTGGTGGGGTGGCTCGGGGGTGGTTTTTCAAAACGACTAAGGAAGGACTTTTGCAAAGAGGACCCCAAGGAGGTCAGAGAGGGCGGTTTGACAAAAGCGCCAGGGTGACCTTACCACAGAGGACCTCAAGGAGGTCTTTTGCAAGGACCCCAAGGAGGAGGGTGATCCTAGCGGTGGGATTTAACCTCGGAGGTCTTTACGACGAGGATTTGTGGGGAGGTCTGGAGTGGTTTTAATGGCGCGAGACCTCCGGACAACGACAAAGCGGCGGTTAAGACAAATTAAATGCTCCGGATGATTGACAATAAATGAAACTAAAAGGGACACTTAATGATTTCCAAACTTTAATTCTAAACCCATGGCCCACGTCGGTGACTCCACGGCACAAATTAGGACACAATTAATGCACCAATGATGAGCAATGATTTGAGCATTAAAGTGGTCCTAAGAATATATAAAACGGAGGTTTTGAGCTGACAAAACCGGCGTGCCTGACTTCTTGGCCGGCGATGTGGACCTCGTCGGCGAAACCAAAGGCACGAATGAGCTCCAAATAGGACGGAGGACCTAAGGGTGCCAAAAACTACACCAACAGCACCACCAACCGGCGGCTAACAGGAGATAACCGCAGGGGACCAATTCTGGCGGCGAAAACCGAAGAGGTCTAAAGAATAGGGATTTCCGATCTTTGAAATCACGACCGGGGAATGGAGGAGCTAGAGGTGGCGCAAGAGCTCCGGTGAAGGTGGAAGTCGCGGAGGTGAAGAAGACGGCGCTCGGCCACGAACCACACGCTCCTACTTTATCAACCTCTGTGAAGGTCAAACAAAGCAAGTCGAGAGGCTCGAGGTGACCAAGAGAACAAAAGGATTAGCCAAAATTGCAATAATGAACCACTTTGGAGCTCAAGGGTGTAGGAGAGCTCAAGGTCAGCAATGGTGACAGAGGCTTCGGGTGACTTGAGCTCAAGAGCGAGGAAGAAACTAGGGGTGCAAGAATGGATCCAAAGAAACTTAAGGAGAAGCTTAGGGATCCATATATAGCGGCGCCAAAAATGAAAACAAGGTCACACCCACTCGGGTGCACCGAGCTAGGGCATCAACGACATGATGGGAGCAGTGTCGGGGTGACTTTTGAGCAAAGGTCTTGCGGACATTTAATGTTGGCAGCACATAGCCGTTGTCGACCCTAGAGTTGACAAGGCCTTGCTCCCTCGCCACGCACAAAAATTGATAATGCCAGGCCCACCCGACGGTGAGAGAAATAGGGAAAGATGGTCAAATGAACTCAACGGCTAAATCGTGTGAGCTCCACCGGGAGGTCGTGGTGTTGGATTGAAAATCAAGGGCCCATTTTGGGCTAAGTATTAGAGTCCTAACACTTAGGGAGAGTGCGAGCCACAGATCTCAAGATGGGCGGCTCAAGATCACCCAGCGCTAGGGGTGGTCGTGGGAGTCGAGGAGGTCGCCAGGGTGGTCTTTGCAAAAGGTGCAAAGGAGGTCTGGGAGGCCCTCGAGGTTGTCTTTGTAAAAGAACACGAGGAGGTCGTGCGGGTGGGAGGTCCTTTACAAAGACCAGGAGGTCTTTGGCGTCGGTTGAAAGTCCAATGGCCGGACCACTGCCCAACTTTGACCGAGCCAGACACGGCTAAGCGGCTCGGTGTGACCAAGACTGAGAGTGCGAGTCCAAGTCGACTGGACGAGTTTAGAGTTTTAATTTGAATTGAGATTTTGAAGGGGTCTTAAGAGATAGAACTAGCTCCAAATTTTATGAAATTTTGACAGTGGCTTGCTAACCTTGAGATGGATCTTGTATAAAATTTTCAGAGGTTTTTATCTGAGCACTTTTCTCAGAAATTATACAATGCTTTGAGCTAGGGTTTGACTACAAGTCAAACAAGTTTAGTGACCCTTAAAAATATTCGAACAATTTCTAAAAATTGTGAAATTTTTCAGAGGGTCACCAACCATCCCAAGAACTTAGGAAAATATTTCGAGAAGGATCACAAGACTGGACAAGATTGTTTTGGAGGATCAAGATTTGGATCAACAGACTTGTGACTTTGTATTTCCATACTCTTGTACAATAATTGTTTAGTACACAGGAAATACATGATGTAAGAAAAAGTTTTAATTTCTACCCATTTTCTTACATTTAAAACACAAGTTGAAAATGGGGATGTTACAATAACTACCCAGTTACGGAGTAGCGTTTGATAGCCCCTAAGTAGGTCGATTCACATCTCAAGTACATGCGACAATCTCAGGTCTAAGGACAAGCGTACACATTGTGTAGAGAGAACCATAAGAATAATTACTATGTCTCATGTTGGGTCGGTCCAACCCCATGTTCTAAACATGTGTCCACATTATTGGTTTGACATCTCCATGTCTATGACCTATGAAACATGGTCATCAACCGATACATGTGCTAATCCATCATTCACGTGTGTCCTCACATGAACTCCGACTAGGGACAACTTTAGAATAACCATACAAGTAAAGAGTTTCACAAACAAGTCACATACTTGTTAATCAACACAAAGGCAATATTCAAGGAACATTTATTAAATCATGGATACAATGAAATATCATCATCAATATGATTGCCTCTAGGGCATATCTCCATGATCTCCCACTTGCACTAGAGTTAATCTAGAAGATATCTAATACCCATAGCTCTTGTGTGCGGCTCATGCTTAGGGTGTGGGAGGCTTCGTCAAAGGATCTGAAATATTCAAATCTGTGTATTTTGCATATCTTTAAATCTCCTCGATTAAGGATCTCTCGAATGAGATGAAACCGCCCGCAGATATGTGTTTGTTCTTTTGGTGATTCCTCGGCTCCTTGGCTTGCGCAATGGCCCCACCTTGTTATCACAATAAAGATCCGCAGGATCGCACGCACTAGGAACCACACCTAGTTCGATTATGAACTTCCTTATCCAAACACCTTCCTTTCTTTGCTTGAAGCCGCAATGTACTCGGCCTCCGTTGTAGAGTCGACACGATCTCTGCTTGGAACTCTTCCAACTTACCGCACCACCATTCAAAAGGAACACAAAACCGATTGCGATTTGTAATCATCTTTGTCGGTTTGGAAGCTTGCATCGGTGTAACCATTTACAACGAGCTCTTCCTCACCTCAGTAGACTAGGAACACATCCTTAGTTCTTCTCAAATACTTGAGGATGTTTTTAAGCTGCTTGTCGATGACTCTCACTGGATCACTGAGTATCTGCTCGTAACACTTAGAGCATAGGAAACATCTGGCGAGTGCACATCATAGCATACATGATAGATCCAATGGCGAAGCATATGGAATCTTACTCATGCGATCTCGCTCATCGGTTGTCGAAGGACACCGAGTCTTGCCAAGATTTATGCCATGAGACATGGGCAAGAACCCTTTCTTTGCCTCCTCCATGTTGAACCGTTTCAACACTTTGTCAATGTAAGTACTCGGCTTAATCCTATTAGCCTTTTTGATCTATCTCTATAGATTTTAATACCCAAAATATATGCCGCTTCCCTAAGTCCTTCATTGAGAAACTATTTTTTTGGTGAGGTCTTAACGGACTCGAGCATGGGAATATCATTTCCAATCGTAATATGTCATCTACATATAAGATTAGAAATACAGTGAGCTCCCACTTGTCTTCTTGTAAACACAAGATTCTTCTTCGTTTTGATGAAGTCAAACCCTTTGACCACTTCATCAAAAGCAGATGTTCCAACTCGAGATGCTTGCTTCAATCCATAAATGGATTTTTGAAGTTTGCATACTTTTCTAGCATTGTTTGGATCGACAAAACCCTCGGGATGTATCATATACCGTCCTCGGTTAAATTTCCATTAAGGAAAGCCGTTTTGACATCCATCGCCATATCTCATAGTCGAAATATGCGACAATAGCTAGAATGATCCGTATTGATTTAAGCATCGCTACGGTGAGAAAGTCTCATCGTAGTCAACTCCTTGAACTTTAGAAAACCTTTGCGACAAGTCGAGCTTTATGGATATGAATATTTCCATCCATATCAATCTTCCTTTATAGATCCATTTGCACTCTATGGTTTTAACACCATCAAAGTGGTCAACCAAATTCCAAACTTGATTGTCTCCATGGATGCTATCTCGGATCTCATGGCACTATGCCATTTCTCGAGTCTGGGTCCATCATTGCTTCCGCATAGGTCGAGGCTCATCATTGTCTAACAATAATATATCTCGCGCATTGCGAGCCTTCCAGACAACTCGTGGTGGTGGTGCTTCCTTTGCCATGGGTTCCTCAACGTTACGCCACATGGGCATCATTCGTCGAGTCTACCCGATTGGTTCATCTTGAACCTCTTCAAGCTGCACCGTTCTTCCACTTGTCTCCCTATTGAGAAACTCTTTCTCTAGGAAAACACCACTTCGAGCGACAAACACTTTGCCCTCTAGTCGGTTGTAGAAGTAATATCCAAAGGTTTCTTTGGATATCCTACTTAAATGCATTTATCCGACTTGGGTGTGAGCTTGTCCGACTGTAGTCGCTTGACAAACGCCTCACATCCCCAAATCTTTAGAAAAGACAAACTGTGACTCTTCCCAGTCCATATCTCATATGGTGTCTTAACTACGGATTTAGACGGTACCTATTAAGTGTGAAAGTTGCCGTTTCTAGAGCGTAACCCCAAAGGATAATGGTAAAGCGATGGCTCATCATCGATCGAACCATGTCCAACAAGGTCGATCGCGCTCGGATACCCCGTTTCTTTGAGGCGTTCGGCGGTGTTAGTGTGGATCAATTCCGCAACTCTTGGATGATTGCTAAATTCATGACTCAAATACTCGCCACCACGATCGGATCGCGAGCCTTGATTTTCTTGGCACGTTGATTTTCAACCTCATTCGGAACTCTTTGTACTTTTCAAAAGTTTGGACTTATGCTTCATTAAGTAGACATATCCATATCTACTAAAATCATCGATGAAAGTTATGAAGTAATGAAATCCACCTCTAGCAATCGTGCTCATTGGTCCACATACATCGGTATGTATGATTTCCAACAAGTCGACGCCTCTCAAAAGAACCTTTGAAAGGTGATTTGGTCATCTTACCAAGCAAACAAGCTTCACATGTCTCGTATGATTCAAAATCAAACGAAGTTAGAAGACCATCGCATGGAGCTTCTTCATGCGCTTTTCACTTATGTGACCCAAACGACAATGCCAAACATAGGTGGGATTCAAATCATTAGGTCGAAGTCTTTTAGCATTTATGTTAAAGATAGGCGCATCATCAAGATTTAAAATAAATAACCCATTCACAATGGGCAAAAGCCATAAACATTCCATTTTTAGAGATCAAACAACCATTGTCTTTACTTGCAAATGAATAACCATCTCTCATCAAACATGAGGGGATAAAATGTTTCGACTCATACTAGGAACATAATAACAATTATTCAATTCCATAATAAATCTTGAAGGAAGTGAAGTTGCATGGTGCCGACGGTCAACGCGCAACCCTTGCTTTATTTCCGACGCGAAAATCAACTTCACCTCTTGCGACTCCTCTACTTCTTATTAGCCCTCGCATCGAGTTGCAAATGTGAGCAAGCGATCCGGTATCAAATACCCAAGAGTTAATAGGAGAATCTGCGAGAAAATGTCTAAAACATTTATGACAAGTGTACCATGGGTGGAAGTCTTACTTCCACCTTCTTCTTGCATTCATCGAATCCATGTACTTCTTGCGTTTCTCTTCCGGTGGCGATTTCTTTACAATAGAAGCATCTTGTCTCGGCTCGAGTCCAGCATTAGGCTTAGGCGTTGGCTTGAGATCATATCTTTAACCTTGCCCTTATTCTTTGGTCATGGCTTCTTACCCTTTTCTTGAAGCTAGACTTGTTCGCATGACCATCACATGGCTAGGCCCTGCACACTTCTTAATGTCACTCTCTGCTGTTTTGAGCATCCCACAAAGCTCATTAAGGCCCTTATCCGCCCCATGCATATGGTAGTTCAAAATGAAATGCCCATAGCTAGGTGGAAGAGACGCTAAAATGAAATCAGTTGCCAACTCTTGGCCAATTGGAAAACCAAGTTTATCCAAAGTCTGACTGTAACCAACCATTTTGATCACATGTGGGCCTACGGGTGCACCTTCATTAACTTGCATTCCGAAAAGACTTAGAGACATTGAACCGTTCGATCTGGCACGTATGTCCGAACATGTCCTTAAGCGCTATGATCATATCATACGCTTCGATCCTCAAAGCGCTTTTGAAAGTCGGGTTCCATGCATGCAAGCATAAGACAACTAATCTCAAGAGAGTCATCACATGCTTTCTTGTAGGCATTTTTAACAACAGCAGCGCATTGTTAGCGTGTTCTTCCGGGATTGGGGTGTCGAACGTTTTCCTTTTATCCGCCCGAGAACAATTCTCGTGTTACTGGACCAATCGAATAGTTTGTTCCATTTAATTTCTCTTTCTCAAGAATCGATCGCAAAGCAAAAGGGTGTGCGTGGTTGCTAGATGCCATTGATCTACAATAGGAAATGCAAAATACTAAGACAAATAAAACCATGATAGAGTAAAGCGTATTAAACAAATTTAATAGAATGTACTCCTACTAAAATCAACATCCCTCTGTTGATTCTTAGCGATTCAAGATCCATGATTAACGAGTCTACTAGTGAGCTTTTGCATCACCGCTAGGAGACAAGGTAATTGATAAGCAACACCTTGCTAATCATATCTCTATATGACTCTTGTTGTTGGGTGACATCTCTATGCCCCGCGCCCAACCTTTATGCCCCAAGGCCCATAACCTTTATGATAACCTTGTTAAGTTCACCAATCCTTATGCATGTAAGTATCCGATACAAAACCCATCTAGTCAAGGAAAGTTGATGGTGCCTAATTTTATAGACCCACCATCAATTTACAAGACATGGGATGGTGCAAAGTTTAATTGGGAGGGCATATGTTTAACTTAACATTTTGTGAGGGATCGCTATACTTCTACCATTCAAACATGCATAGGAGTAAAACAATAGGAATAGCATTCACGGTTGTGACTCAAGTATGACCCATTTTCTCATGGTGATCTCCATCGCCATAGAATCATCCACCATGATGATCTCCATCTCCATGGTTCATGTGTGCATCCCTCCAAGTGATGTGTCCTCCGAGTACTACTATAAGCTATTACTCATAACAACTAGTAATAAAATACATGGATACTAGGAATCATCACAAGTCAAGACGCAGCCGTTAATACAATACTTTGACAACACAATGGCTCGGTAGTGTTGCCGCACCACGACACGCAGTCATGCAAATATTACAAACATGCATCACATACACATTAGGCCATACCGGTCACATACATCCCGCAAAAACAAGTTATGCATAGAATCGCAATCACGGATAAGGACTTAGGCGTCGGACTTCGTAAAAAAGCAGATCCAATCTATGCAATTTTTACATAGGATTTTGATCAAGAAATCATATTTACCACAAATCGACTCATCGTTCGATTCGACCAATTATATTGATCTTCGCATGCCGCAAGCGGTTTTACGTGTCACCGCTTCACCCCGATGGCGAATCCGACCGGTAGGGGTATGTTGTTTCACGAACTTAGCGGCATGAACACGGTACATCGATTATTAATCTAGGTTCGATTCGATCAATCATATTGATCTTCGCATGCCGCAACCGGTTTTACGTGTCACCGTCTACCCCGATGGCGAATCCGACGGTAGGGGTATGTCGTTTCACGACCTTAGCAAAGCATGATCACGAAACCGACCAATCCATTACGAACTATACAATCGATCACATCGATCATACCGATTTACATATCGCCATATGCAAATCACCCGAACCTATAACATGACAAAGAACCGCTCGATACCGCGAAGGAAACGGGTAGGCTACACTAGCGCAAATTAAAAAATTCTACCCAGTAAACCAAGATCACTGCAGATTATAGATCACGGTCTTACCACTAGACGCGCAGTGCGAAGTTGATGCGCGCGTCGGGGCGATGTAGTCGTACCAAGTTGATGCGATGCGTCGAGGCGAGTAGTCGTACTACTTCCTCGCCCTCGTCGTGGCGCCCCACGTACAACTCCTTTCTTGCGGTTCGTCCCAACGCCACGGATGCGGCGCCTTCAAAGGTATCCACACGTGCGGAGAGAGCGGCGACGCCGGACTACTAGATCTGCGCGGCGACTAGGGCGTGGGAGGGTGGCGCCGTGGTTTGGGGATATCACGAAAAACTCAACCCTCAACCAGCGCGCCCCTGCCCTCCTTTTATAGACGTCCTTATAATGGGCTTCTACGAATAGAGGTCCATTAGGACTCAATGCCCAGTCTAAGTGTGTGACCCTATAATTAGGCTTCAGCCCCTTAAGTGTGTGACCCTATGGTTCACATATGTTTAGACATGACGCGAGTACACATACTTGGTCAATAGTTGGTAGCGGCCTCTAGCAAGATGTGCCAACTCCTAAACATACGTAAAGATCATATCGAACGAACCATCACAACGTTATGTACATGCCAATCCCTTTGCCTCACGATATTCGGTCGAGCTCCAAGCTGACCACTCTTTCTCGATCCTGTGATCGGAATCCCTTACTAGGTTAACTCTTAACCTTAAGTAGCATGGCCATGCATTTCGGATCCGATCACTCGAGGCCCAGAGATATCTCTCGGTAGAGAGGGCAAATCCCATCTCGATCGACCATGCCTCGCAAACATGCTTCATGACAAACCCAAAGCTACCTTTATAACTACCCGATTCACGGAGTAGCGTTTGATAGCCCCTAAGTAGGTCGATTCACATCTCAAGTACATGCGACAATCTCGGGTCTAAGGACAAGGCGTACACATTGTGTAGAGAGAACCATAAGAATAATTACTATGTCTCATGTTGGGTCGGTCCAACCCCATGTTCTAAACATGTGTCCACATTATTGGTTTGACATCTCCATGTCTATGACCTGTGAAACATGGTCATCAACCGATACATGTGCTAATCCATCATTCACGTGTGTCCTCACATGAACTCCGACTAGGGACAACTTTAGAATAACCATACAAGTAAAGAGTTTCACAAACAAGTCACATACTTGTTAATCAACACAAAGGCAATATTCAAGGAACATTTATTAAATCATGGATACAATGAAATATCATCATCAATATGATTGCCTCTAGGGCATATCTCCAACAGTCCATTCAGGTGGACTTCTCATGATGATCAGGGAAAACATTTCTAATTTTAATTATCTGCGAGATTGGCTTTGTAAAAGCATGGTTTCTCGTAGACAATAAACATACGTGCGACCATTCTGAGGAAGCATCGATGCGCACCATAAAATACCTAAATGGCCCTTACAGGGGCTGTATAGGACCGCAAAAAGTTCTCCCTGGATACGGTCCAGGGATGCAGGGACTTCATTCTTCGCTTTCAGAGCGAAAAGTCTAGTAATTAATTTTCCGGTGGCACATGCGGGGCACATAAAATCTTCCTGATTCGGGAAATTCTTTTTATTCATATTATGTCCCTGTGAATTGTTAATTATATCTCTCATTATCCTAAGACCTAGGCGGCATAATCTATCATGCTAGAGATAGAAAAGTTCAGAGCTTCTAAATTCGATTTTCAAGGCAGTATAGGCTGCAGGTGCCTTAAAATTAGTGTAGTATAGCCCAGTTTCATATGAAGGAAGATATTCTAATGCTATTTTTTACTTTCTTCACGCTTTGTAATGAGCAGGTATTCTGTATCGTACTCTTCTTCAGTCTCTACGTGGAAACTGTTAGCGTAAATATCCTTGAGAGTTCTAGTCGATTCTGGGTACAACAAGTCTTCTTCAATGACCAAAGTTGTGCCCATTGGAGTATAATTATGGCCCTTCCTGAGCCTATTATACAAGTATCGTTGCCTGCGATTGTCGTAAGACTACCAGCATTCTTGCTGATCGACTGGAAGAAATTTCTGTTTCTCTCAGAATGGTATTCGTTGTGCCGCTACATGCTAAGCACACACGCGTTCTAATATAATGTACTTTATTAATATATAGCAGAAAGCAAGCAACACATAAATAAAATACTTCAGATATCAGAACGTAACTTGCTATTATAAAGACGGGAAAATAAGTCTCGCAGAACTCATAATAAGAATTTAATGCTTTGCTCTCCTAGAGCTTGCAACCATTATTCAATAATTTAAAATTCTGCTTCAATTACAAACTGCAGGTTACTATAAAAGATTCGAGTGCAATGCGTGCACTATATCTAATAGATGAAGTATTCAGGAACTTCTGCCTTAATCGGCTCCATAAGCGATCTTCTCCTTTTGGGAAGCTACGGCTGTGGCCGCTACGATATCCAAAGGAGGAATGATGGGGGCTGCTACTGGGCTGTCCATATTCATAAGTGCAACTAATGGATGTGAATCCTCTGTGCCCGCAATGGCGAGGTATACCTCATGCTATCATTTGCCCTTTTTCTTAGACTGGAAAGCATCAATAACGTGCGACGCACTATCTTACCCTTCTTGCTCCTCTCATTTGTGAGAGGCTTCATCACCTTGTAGCTGCTAGCAGTGGCTTCATGGCCAACATCGCTACTAGGTGGCTGCAAGGTGAAGTTCTTTCTTAGAACATCATCTTGAGCTTTCGCAGCTTGCATGATGTCAACTAATTTGGTACACTGCATGTAGCCGTCTTGACGATAGTTGTGTGCGGATTGTACCGCATTCGGGTGAAAGGTAGCGAGGGACTTCCCAATCGTCTGCTCATCTGTGATTACATTATTACAGAGTTGAAGACTGATACAAATTTTATACAAAATCTGGCCATGCTGGGTCAGTTCTTCGAACTACTGGTTCATGATGCCAGTCATATTCATACAAAAATTTCAAAGGATTACTGCTGGTAATCTGCATAAAATGGTTGCAAAAATATCTCATAATGCTCTTCGAACTCCAAGTTCGTGTTCCCGTATTTTTCTATGCATTTTTCATGATTTACCGCAATTTTCAGTGATTAAAAGCAATATAAACAATCACAGATAATCAAAACAATAAATACAATAAATAAATTGCATAGAAATAATAACAAAGTTAAACATGCTTCAAATGCAAAAACTGATTCAAAAATTGAATTCCCGAGGCTGGAAAAAGTATTTTCGGCGAATTCTGCAAGTTTCAGGGGCTAAAACGTGAAATCTCAGTTCTGAGAGAAATTACGTGTAATTTTCATATCTTCCGAGGGGTTTTCCGCAAAATTCCTTTATTTGCGGAAATTCGGCACAATTATGAACACTTCAGGGTTCTTTTTGCAAAATTCTGAGTTTCTTTTTTCAACCGAACCCTTTTTTTTTCTTTTCTCCGCGAAAGCCAAATGGGCTGGCCTTCATGGACCGGCCTCCTAGGGCCCATGCGCCGGTTTAAGGAGCAAAGGGGGGAGGGAGGCAACCCTTAGGGTTTCCTGCCCGGTTTCTAAGGGGCGGCGGCGCCTACGGGGCGCACGATGCGAGCGGAGGGCCGTCGGCGGGGCGTGCGGCGCGGCGGAGGTGGCGCTCCGAGCGAAACAGCGCGGCTACACCGTGCAAGCGGCGGCGGCGACTTCGCGCTCGTGCTTGTCGGCGGTGGTGCCGCGCCACGCGCCGCGGCGGGCTCGAGGATCCCGAGGCCGGCGGCCCTTCGAGGCGCGGCTGGCGGCTCAAGGCCCCGGCGGCGGCGGTTGGTTTCAAATCGGCGCAAAACGCCGCGATCGGCGGCGCCTTAGAGGCGCGCTCGGCGGGCGCGGCGATTGAGCGCGCGTGTCGCGGCGCCGGCCGAGTGGCGGTGGCGCTCGGCGGCGTTTTTGCGCGCGGAGGAGGAGGTGGCGGTTGGTGCCGCCTCCAAGGTGGTGGCGGCGGGCGCGTCGCGATGGCGCGGCTCACTCGGCCAAGACGCCCGCGATCGGCGGCGGCGGCGGCATTGGAGAGCCCGAGCGCGCGGCGCTACTGCGCGTGGTTGGCCGGAGCGATCGGGGTTGGCGTGGCGGCCGTGGGTGGTTGCGGCGCCGCAAGGCAAAGCGGGAGGCGACATCTGCGAGGCGAGTGGTTCGGGCCGACCGGGCGCGGCGATGGCACCCCATATCCTCCCTTGTTCCCCCCTCCTTCTTGATTTCTCTCGGACTGGGGGCGGCGCCGACTGTGTGGGGGTTGGCGCGATGGCCGTACATGACCGGCGGCACTGCTGGGCGGCCGGAGGTGGCGCCGTCCATCCCCTTCCTCCTCCTTCCTCCTTCTTTCCCCTTGTCTCTTTCTTCTTTGGGTTGAGGGCAGGCCAGCCAACCATGCGGGGCAGCCGGCGGCGTGTTCGTGCGACTTTGGAGGTGGCGGCCTCATGCTGCGAGGCGGCGGCGCCATCTTCAGGTGGCCAGGCGCGACTCTACAGGGCCATCGGCCTTTTTTTCTACTGTTCATTCATGTGGATGAATGAGATGCAATGCTGTACATATAATTTCTGTTCATGCGGTGATCTAAGGTGCAATCAACATCGTCTTTTTCATACAATCCAACCGATCGGTTTGGCCGGCGACTTCAAGTTGGCTCGCGGTAGATTAAAGAGGATTTGCACCATAGGAAACCAATCTAGAAAACCAAATTTGCAGAATTGAAAGCAATTTAGAAAAACGATTTAATCTATAAGTGTCGTTCATCGACGGTTACCTTTTCGATGCGAGGAGAGTCGATCGTGCTGATAACGTGTTGAGGAACCGTCGCTGACGAGTCCAGTCCGAGCGATTACCTCGTAGACAAACGTAGAATCGTAAGAACAATGCATGAACAACAAGAACAGAATAAGAGATAGAACACAGAGATGTAGGGGGATTTCTTGCTTCTCTTTATTCCTTTATCCATCGATCAATATTTTACAATGAATAACACCTCTTATTTATAAACTACGATCCTACTAAGATTTGAGATGAGAAACCCACCTTAGACCGTGACTCCTGATCCTCGACCCGATTTATTAACACTCTCTACTTCCTCACGACTTCAGCGCTACCTCCCGAAATCCCCAAACCACGCTGCCTTCCGAATTTCCCAAGACCACAGCCTCCCTCGCCGGAATTGCTGGCCGCCGCCCTCCAAGATCCGAGCTTGTTCCTCTCCTCCCAGAGATCCCCTTGTTCCTGCTCTCTTCCCCACGTTCCTCTCCTCCCCCAACATGAGCCGGTGATCAAGAACCCTAGCAGGCCGCGCCGCCCCCCAGCAGTTCCCTCCACCTCGTCCTGAAGACATCACGAAGCAGCATGCTGCCCTTCACCGCTCCCAATCCTGACCTCCGCGTCGTCGCCGTCGCGCTGCGCACTAGGCCGACCAGCCTCGCTGTCCCGGGCTTCCCACCTGCCACAGCGCCAGCACCTGCGCTGGTCTCGGAGCCTGTGTTGCCGTCGCCGCCTGTGGCCGCGGACGCCGCGGTGGCCGGCGTGCCGCCCGCGGACCTCCGGTCTGCGGTTCCTCACGGAGAAGGCTAGGGTGCCCGCGGAGGACCTCCCGCGAGTGCTGCGGTGGCGGCCGCGCCTGCTCGTGTCCCCCGTGGTGGCCCGGCTCCGGCCGACGCTCTACTTCCTCCGGGCGCTCGGCGTCCCCGACCTGCCCCGCCGCGCCGACCTGCTCTCCTTCTCCGCGGAGGACAAACTGCTCCCGCGGATCGAGTTCCTCGATTCGCTCGGCCTCCCCTTCTCTCTGTGAGTTCCCCCTCCCTCCTCGATTCGTCGGCTCTTCTCCAATGTTTCCTTCCGGCAGCAACGATCTATCGAACCCTTATATAAATTGCAATGGATGGTTTGGTCTCCTCTTTCGCACCAAACTGATACGAAAATGTTGGTAATTCCACAGATTGCTAGCATGATAGCATTCTTACCGCATCGTAAGGATGAAACTAATGATGGTGGTTTTCTTCAGAAATAAAATTGGAAGGCATAAATGTTGATCTGTGATTCCTTTTGACATCCCTACTATCAGGGTATTTAGCAGGTTAAATTTAGATGGTTAAAACTAAACTGGGGAAAAAATTGGTTCCATTTTTTTGTTGACAATTCGTCTTGGAACTACGGAAGTTAATATAGCCAACAGATTGTCCATGATATCCTTTGTTGAAATATTGTTGTTCACTCGATGTTTTACCTTGGTGATTTTAATGCGGTCGTGTGGAATCAATTTTAATTTGCGTCCAGGCAGGCACCAAACTGTAAGATGAATGAGGGGTCTTTCTTTTAAATACTGTCTCACTTTTAAACTTATGCAGCTGCTGTTTCCCCCACTATGTTTTTTACCATGTACCTCCTCCCTTTTACTGTGGCTGTTGCTACTGTTGTATTTGCTGAGATTGGTGAGTTCTTCTTCATTATGTATGGTATTTGTGTAGTTTTGGCTCCTTCTTTGGGCCCTCCAAGCAGGTGATTGAAGAAAGAAAATCAATGAAAGTACTACATAACTCAATGTTCAGAGATCGAAGACCTTCTGGAGTATGTAGTACTACACCTGATCCTGATTATCATTGATCTAACATTTAGTAATTGCAGTTAATATATGTGTAGAAGGACATCCCATCATCTTCAAAAGTGCAAGCTAAAACAAATGGATTTCACCAGAAACAGAAGATTGTTAATGATGTACAAAGGATTTACCTTCACTGGATTGTTTATATATTTGCTATATTAAACTTGAGCCAGTGTGGTCACAAAATAGCAGCTGCGATTTGCAGGCAAAAAGAAAGGCCGAGACACTTAAGGATAATCGAGACTATTCATTTCTACTCTCAGATGATGCTGACATTTCATCTTCTCCAAAGGAAAAACCTGTGGCTAGGTCTTCCTTTGACTCAAGAATCTGGTGAGTTTGAACTAACAGTGCATGGAACTAGGTCGTTTCTGTTTAATATAGAAATGCTGATAGTTGGTTTCACGATATTGAAGATCGCGAGTTGACATATTCAGCAGTGAAGAGCAGAGCACCAACAAGTCAACCTGCCAGATTATCAAATGGATATGGATTGAAGAACACATCATCCACTCAAAGGCATGCTGAAAATAAGGTAGTCTCCAAGAGAAAGGAGGCTTTTCCAAACAAGGAAAGGATTGTTTCACTTGACAATGGAAGGATGCATAGTGTTGCTAGAAATGGGTCCAGCCTTCCCTTGTTGTTAAGCCATATGCATGCATTTTCGTTTGTATGGGTGCGATGTCATTTAGTTCGGACTTGATTTTTTTCCCATCTAAATTCATTCTTCACTGTGTGTGCCTGTAGCCATCTCTACAAATAGCTTCCAATGGAATTCGTGATGTTCATGCAATGAAAAAGCAACGGACGAAAATAAAAATTTATGACGAAATTGAAGACGAGGAAGATGCCTTGGCAACGATTAGGAGTATGTTCAGGTATTGTTCTTTATCATCGTGCATAGTTATTGCTGTAAAGGGCTATAGGCTAGGTTAGTATTTTATGAGCGTCAGTGTCTACTAGAGTTGGAATAATTTACTGAACATGGGTCTCAAACTGACTATGCCAAGCATTGTGCCGATTGCAATACTTGTTGAAATGTTAGCTTGGGCTTGTGATTATGCATTTCTGTTTAGTGATTTTTTTATAATAGGTCCAGTTTTATGAAAATTTTATGATATGAGTTAGTTTTAGATGATGTAGTGATAATACATTACATTCTGAAGAAAACACATATAATTTTGGGCTTCCTTCACCACAGAGACTCTTTCAGGCAGACATGGATGCCACAAGGTAGAACTTTTCCCTGGTAATGCACTACAGAGGTTTTGTTTCATATGTATCTAAATTGGTGCTTTCTAGGTGAGCATTTGCAAAGGCTGGAGAAGGACAAGGGCATTGTCATCCGTTTTGTTATTGGACACATGTATGGTCTAATTTAGACCTGGGAAAAACAATCATTGTGGTACCTTAATGTATCAATGAATTATTGGACTTACTTCTTGTAGTTCTTGTTTTACCAGACTCATGTTTCCAAATTATAACTATACACACATATCGTATTTAAACAGACTCATGTTTCCAAATTAGAAGTACACACATATCCTCTTTAAAAAGATATAGACATTCTATTCAATTAACAAAATTTTAGGACATGCCATTGAAGAGTCCATGATTATGTGTCTGAAACATGCATTCATACGTTTCTTGGTCAATTGTCATGTGCAACACTTTATGCCTGTCTTACTTACTAAATTTTATGCATTATGTAGCTGAAAACCGTGCAACTTTTACAATAGTTGCAGAAATTGCTACACTTGAAAAATCATGTCAGCATAATCGTATTTCTTTTCTGAATTTTTTTAACTGAACTTCGAACCATTTTTGTTGTATAGACTCATACCAGCGGTTCAGCTATTGGAGTAGAGAACCTGGATGATACATTGAATAGGATTGCTCGAGGAATGTTTGGAGGTTATGTTAATGCATCTATTAGTGCTGATGAGAACTACTCTTCTCTAATGAATGATGATCTTGCACTATTTTAATGTCAGCTATGGTCCAATTACATGTGGAAGCATAATTTTGTTACAAGTGGTGCATATTGCCTTCTTTTATGGAATGACTAACATGTAAGGGTTGCATTCATGGTTATTAAGTCGACGACTAGTCGTCGACTAGTCGACAAGTCGGTGGAGCATGGGCGACTGGGTCCAGCGACTCGACTTGCCAGGTTCCCATCTCGCTGCCGCCGCCCATCATCGCTCTCTCGGAGCCTTCGGTGGAGAGGGAGGTAGAAGGAGAGAAGAGAGGAGCCAGGAGCTCACCTTGATCGGTGAAGAGGGAGGTAGAAGTGCGGACTCGTCTTCACCACTCGGCGCCGCCACCGTCTTGTCTCCGGATCTGTGCCGTCGGGGTACTCCGTCGCCAGTGGGTGTTGTCTTGTCTCGGTTGCGCGCGGAGTACTCTGCCGCCGTGGGTGTCTTCCTCCGCCCGGCTTCGCTCGGTTGCTCGGATCGCCAACTCCTCCCGCGGTTCCTCCTCCCGGACTCCCGTCGTCGTCGCGCGCTCCTCGGCGCCTCCCCGTGGCGAGGAGGAGGCAACGTGGGCGAAGGGGCGCGGAGGGAGAGCCGAAGAGAAAGAGGGGGAGGGGAGGCGGCGCGACGCGGGGCGGCGCTGCTGCTGAGGCGCGATGCAGCGGAGAGAAAGAGGGAGGGAGGCGGCGCGATGCAGTGGAGAGAAAAAGGAGGAGGCGCGGGCGGTGGGTAGGGTAGGAAGGGGTTGCCCGGGGAAGGGGGGGGGGGTGGCAACGGGATCTTCTGCTGCTGGCTGTGTGTGTGTAATGCTGTGTAGAGTCTGTAGACCATGTAAATTGTAAACAGTACATGTCGACTAGTCGGCGACTAGTCGACCGACTAGTCGACTAGTCGGTAAGTCGGTCACTGGTAGGGTAGTGTCGACTTACCGACTTAATAACCTTGGTTGCATTTTGATGTCTGTGAAACCTTGCTAGATGGTCATTTGTACTTAAGTATGGATGTGTGTTGTGCACTTGTGCAAGTGTGGGTGTTGTTTTTTGGACTTTCTGAAAGTATGATGTTTACACTTGATATGTTGGTGGAAATGTGCCTCAAATAGTACTTGATGGTCGATTAGAAATACAAGATATTGTTATGTTTATCTTCTACATAAACTTTGTTTTGAGTGATAATGTGAATTTAGTGTATTTTGATTGCAACTGGGCATATAAATAAGTATTTGAATAATGTATGTATATTTAGAAAAAAATAATAATTTTAGTACCCCTAGTGTTCATGCCAAATTGTAGGGGATGAATTTCAAATTAACAATAGGAAAATAATGTTTATATAAAAATGTTCCCTAAGGCACACAAGAAATAAAGTAGAGAATTTGTTGGATTCTTTCCTTAGGCTATCAGAAAGGTAATGTAGGGAAATAATCTTTCCACGTCAGATGGTAATGTCATGTGGACGAGATTTTCCTACCGTTTAAAATCCTAGGGAATAATTCTTTCCCTAGGTTTTTCAAAAAAAAAACCCACAGGGAACGTTTTCTTTCTCCACATTCTTTTCTCTAGTAAGCGTTCTCTACGAATGCCACTAGGAAAACCTATTTTCTACAGTTTTTTTGGCATGTTCTTTAGTATATTCCCCACTAGGAAAAATGAGGATTTCTAGTAGTGCTGGTTAATTAATCAAAAATTTAATTTAACAGAGTTTTAGAAAGTATGTCACTCACAAACTGGCCCCACTGTCGTCAAAACATGTCGATGAGCTCAGTTCACCGTTGACTGACTGACCTTACCTCTCAGAGCTTAACCCGGGTTAATAATTAAGTTAAGGTTAATTACTTAGTTAGTGACTAATAAGTCATTGACATGCGGAACCACACATTGTTTTAATATTTAAAACGTGAATTAAAACCCGAGAGACTGACATGTAGGACCCACACGTTAGAAAACGATTTTTTAGAAAAATGTCAAAAATGGAAAAGTTGCTTTCAGTTTTGTAGAGATACATCTCCTCTGTTAGAAAGTGCAAAATCAGAAAGTACGCCTTTGATGTCATCACTTTTTTAATTTTCCTGAATTTTCAAACCGAACTAAATTCAAATGCTTATAACTTTTGCGTATGAACTCCAAATTAAGTGAAATTTATTTCTAAAATTTTATAAAATCATCCACTTTCATATTCTGCAAAAAAAAAAAAAAATTGGATTTTGCCTCTGTTTAAGTTCTTTTTGGCTCTTATTGGTGTTATTTGCTGATATGCGTGTAGATACCAGCACCCCCGAAAAAATTTATCGACGCTCTAAAGCAAGAACTGTCGTTCAATGAGCAAGGAAAGCACCCTCATTTGATTATGTTGATCCCATATTTAAAATCTTATGTATTTTGTTTTACAAGTATTTTTGCATGTGTGTATTTCGATAAAAAAACTGTTATATCAAGTAAGGTCGATAGTTAAATCCCATTTGTTGCATTACAATGCCTTGATAAAGTGAAACTCCCGCTGTTGTTGCCATAGTTACTATCCTTGGTAGGTACTAATAGCTATGGGAAATGCAGATTGTCAGAGTAGATAAAGCTTAGCCCTACTAAGACCGATATCAGACTGGTAGTCTAGAAAACAGTCATTAATCAAGATTTGGGAGAGACAAATTATTATGGCCAGAGGGAATTACCTCGAATATTTACAAATAAATAAAATCTTAAAAACTTGTTTTAGACTTGGGACAAGGTTGGATGAGACCGGTGATGAGGCATGATGTTGGTTGTGGATAGTTGTCCTGAGTTAATAAGGATCGATGTTTTGTGCCATAGACCCAAGTACACCTGTGCAGACCACATGTGCTGATATGGGACAACCCTAGCACAATAAGTTGATGTGTTCTAGCAATCAAACCATGGGTTAGTAGCGAAGGGGAGGTAGCACGTGGCTAGTGCAGGCATGGGAGTGTACACATGCTCGTAGGGATCTTGACCACTGTAGGCAAGATTTACTAACACAACGTTGAGCCTTGGGATGACGGAGGGCCACTCCCCATCCTAATGGAGGATGATCAACAGGTGCAGTTTGTTGTTAGAACAAACAATGTGAAAGCTTTGTCATAGACTCTCAATCGGATATCGAAGAAATCGCATGATATGCATGGCATGGTGGGATGTATATGTCATGTGGGTAAAGTTGTACGACATCTGTAGAGTGTAAAACTATTCGAATAGCCGTGTCCCCGGTTATGGACATCGCTTGGTGAAATCACACGTTAGTAGTCTTATATTTCTAAAGAAAAGATTGGAAAAGACATGGATGAGGGAATTCACATGGATGGTGGTCGACAAAAGGGAGTTTTGTCAAGAATTGAGTTTTAGGGCAGCAAGCCTTTGGTTCATATATTGTTATTTATATTATGATAATTACTTCTGTAACAACATCAAATGCTTTTATACTCGCTGTTTACAATCTACTAACATTATTGCAAACAAAAGGATCGTGTTGTGCTAAATCAAAACTAGATTAGCAAGCCTCCTTTGTCGTAGTCTGCATATTATTATACTTTGCTTAAAAGTCTTGCGGAGTACATCATTGCACTTGTCGGGACCGGAATATACAAATTCGAGCCCCCTGTGTATTTTGAGCTAGTACCATTGTGGGGACACCCGGTTATTAGAAATGTACTTAATTAAATTCATACTGTAGCACAATTATTAATGAAGGAACAATACTGTCCCTTTATTAAAGATCATGCTAAAGGTATAAATTTAACAAGTGACAATTCCAATAAATAGGATTCCCGGATATATATATCTCACAATGGTTCCCAGGATCAGCGACCATTGCATATATATCCTTCAACAACATTGCATCATACACATACAAGTCATACATTTACATAATTAAATATAAGTTTACAAGATTTCGGTTTAGTACTACAGTGTTCAGTGACTTGGTCACTACAAAAGAGTAACAATGAGCGAAATTTTAAGCAACAAAATCCACCAATGGCCCCATCCACATGAGCAATTGCGTGGAGGAAAGAAATAGCTTTACTCGTTAGCGTCACCCTGATCGGCGCTAACGGGCACTTCATATAAGTAACCGTCCTCACATGCAACAATAGGTGATAGCACCTTGAGTACGGAAGGTACTCAGCAAGACTTACACAAACTAATAAAAGAAAGTGTTTATTAGAACCTATGCAAAGGAGTAGAACTTATACATGCATAAGGTTGCAACAGGAAGGTATAATGGTTAAATTTTGCATAAAGCAGTACATCTTAACCTACAATAGTTAGGTTTTGATAAAGCAATTTAATAAATCAAAGTTGGACTAGAACAGTAAGTAAATGAAATAATTGTAAACAGTACAGTGCATGAACCCTCTCATGCTAAACCAAAAACAGAAACCAGATTTGTAAATCAAAACTTCTATACAGGTGACATCAATTCAAGTTATCGTCCATGACCGTGGACACGGCTATTCGAACAGTTTATACCCTGCAGGGGTGTACATCTTTACCCACATGACTTAGCTAGCCCGTTGCCTTCGGATGCCTCCGAATGATGACATACTTCCTTTGGTATGCCGACGGGGGAAACTAAGATTTGGTATTTTTCAACAAGCTAACACTATTGAGTTGGACACCCATGTGTGAGCTGATCTCGCTTAAACAACGACTGATAGCATCTGCCTAACCGAGGCACACATGTTGCGTCAGGAATGCCGACCCAAACAATAAAAGTGCGTAGGGTTCGCTACCCATACTAGTTTGCAATCGGCATCTTTAAGGTACGTACATGTGATAGAACGCATATACGCCCTCACCCTTCTAAGAACATCTGATACTGACATACAAGCTCACATGGCATAAAACGCAGTCCAAAGACCTAAGCATCTATGCCATACAAGGTCAATACACATATTCTTACTTTCCTGTTTCCAACCCAATAGTCTTAACATTTTACTTAATCAAACAACGCCCATACACTGCATGTGGAAGTACGTGGGGGACTTGAATTGAATAATCAGAGTTCGGTCCTTAATTAACCTGGACAAGTCCACCACAATTCCCAATCTCGTGCACAAAAGCACCATCACTAGCTTCCTCTTGTCTAGATCAATTTAAATTTAAAATACAAGTCTGATTTAAAGAAACTGGACAAAGAGTTCAAAATAACAGAAGTTCATTTGTGGTTCCCCTGTTTGACAAGATATTCTTGTCAAACTCTAAAGTCTCTAGACTGCATGTCTAAGTCAAATCTGAAAATATATTATATTATACAGTACTATGCTAAGGTTGAGGGTATGGTGACAATTGAGGTAATCCACCATGTTAGGTCATAACTAACTACTAACAGATCACAATTTGTATTTTCAGAAAAGTAGCATGCACAGATGTCACTGGATTAGAAAATCTATTGTATAAAACTTGGGATCAACATGGTGCAAAGAGGATGCTTGCCTTGATAATAATAAACTTCTGTTGCAGGTTCAGGTTGCTCAGAAATAGGTTCAATCACTTCAGCAAAACCAGATTCTAAAAGAAGCAATAAGATCCAATAAATACCAAAATCGACAATAAGTACAATTTGAAAGAAATATGCATGATCAATATGAAGATGCATGTTTAACAGCATGCTTAAGCCATAACCACCCTAATAGTGATAATAACCCATATTATAACCTACTGTTTTCAAATGGCAGAAACTAGGGTTTAGTTCAAAGTTTCAGTTTTCACATTTTGAAAAGAACAGAAACAGGACAGATAGTAGATTTTGGGAAAAAGGAAGATAGATCAAGCAAAGGTTCATAAATGAAACTTAGCATGATCTTTTAGGGTAATTAACATCCCAAGATAACCCTAATCTAACTCTAATCGATTAGAGCATCAAAAGCTGAAGAAAACTTGTATTGTCGGTTAAACCGACAATAAAGAACAGAGACAAATCTTTGCTAACAAGCTAAATAGATGATGACAAGAATTAAAAGAACAACTTGTTATGCTGCTAGGGTTTAGTTGAAACCTAACTAGGATGATAAGTTGACAGGAGAAACCCTAGATCTTGAAAAGATATGAAAGACCGAAAAGTTATAATAACAACTTTTCAGTTTGAAGCAAGTTGAAGCTACTGATATTTAAAAGAATGATTCATATGATCTCCTAAGGTCCTTAAGATGCCCCAGATGTCAAAAACTAGGGTTTAGCTTACCAGAATAGGAAAGACACCAAAAGTTGAGAAAGTCGATTTTGCTCAACAGAGAGATAACCTTCGGTTTTAACCTACAAAAGATGTCAAAACCTTAGTGCAAGGTGAAACCAGTGCTTAAGATGGATAAGCAATGGACAAGAGCAAGAAACTCCACTAGACAACAATGGAGGATGAAGAACTCCTTCGGTCAACACCGGAACAGCAAAAGCTAGGGTTTATATATATAGAGGTTGAGCTACAGGGCAAAGTGGAAATGTCTAGAGTTGATGAGGTGTCTACTTAGCTAAATATCCCCCAAAAATTAGTTGCATAAACTTTGGGATAAATCATCTCCTTAGTTTACAGAGAGAGCTGCGCGCAGAGATAAGGAAGAAGGGAGGCAACATATGACATGTGGGTCCCTTTGTCATCCTCAGTCGCGCGCGCCTCCTAAAGCTCAAAAGAACATCAGCCGTCCGATTAGAAATGGGCGGTTGTGATAATTAGAGAGGTTAAAAGGTTTTAATCGGTATCTTTTAATATGGGCCGTGCGATCTCAATCGGTCGATCGAGATTAAAACGGAGCCCAAAAGAAATGCGGGGTCTACTTTCAAATTTGGACGTTGGATTGGAATCCAACGGTCAAATAAAGGAATACACGTCACTCAATTAGATGAGATGACGCGGCACCGTTAGATTAGATTTCTACGGTCAAGATGGGAAAATGAACCGGATGGTCCGATTGCATACACAAATCTGGACCCTAACGATTAAATCCAACGGCCCACTAAATTTGGGCCTTAATTGCGCTCGGTCAAAAGGAGCGCTGTGGGATTTAAATCGAAAGGCCCAGATAAAAGCGCGCCTTTGATTTCAAAAGAAAACGAGCGACGCGGTCAGATTAAGAATAGACGGCGGAGATTGAGGGATAATCCGGAGTCGTCCGAATGCATACATCGCTCTGGACCATATGATGAAAATCTAACGGCCCGGAGAAACGCAGGCCTTAATAGCACGCGGGAAAGAGGGACGCCGTAGGATTTGAATCTGACGGCCCAAATAAAAGCGCGCCTTTAGGTTTAAAACGAAAAAGGGCGGCGCTGTTGGATCGGAAATGAACGGTGGAGATTGAGAAGGACTCCGGAGTTGTTTGATTGCATACACTGACCTCGATCGTTAGATTAAGATCCAACGGTGGAGAGGGTGGCGTACACGTGGACAACTCGCGTGATATCGCGATCCCGCCCGTTCGATTGAAGATCGACGGCTCATAGTACGCGAGGAGGTTAGACTCGCGCCCGAGCGTGACAGAGCCGGACCGGTTGCACTGGGTTGGACCCAACCGCATAGGATCGAGTCGCTACAGTACTAGGTCTTGAGTTCCGACGAGATTAGTTGACCAGCCCTATTCAAATGCTCAAAGGGTTGACTGGGCTTTCAAAAATAGCAAGTAAATTTGTAAAATCATGAAATTTTTACTGGAGGCTACTGGGATGATATATTTCCCCAAATAAATTCTAAAACTTATATTATCACTTTGTAAAATACAAAACTAATTATCTTAGCCCAAAAATGTTTATTTAAAAGCAAACATTTTTCTCCCAGCCAAAATAATTTCTAAAAATTCAACAAAAATTATTTTTGGTCAAGATAATTTATTTAGACTTTAATGAAAACACTTTCCAATCATAATACAAGGTTTATCTTGTATTTCCTTTGAGATTTCAAATGAGCTTTGAATTTTGGCTAAAAGGAAAGTTTTAGTTAGTAATGACAATTCCAAAGCTGTTAATTATGAGCAGTAATGTCATGAGCAGTGTCCCATTATGTTTATAAAATTGGGGCTATTACAAACCTACACCTTAAGAAAATCTCGTCCCGAGATTTGGAACAAGTTAGAGATTAGGAGAAAGTGAAATAGAAATGATTTATAAGGAAATTCAACATCTGTTGCCTTGATTTCCTTCAAAGATAACAAAAAGAACTTTACATAATAACATAGTGTTATCATTACATCTTTGTTTACATTGCTTTGTTTAAACTTTCCTTTCTTGATTCAAAGGAAAGTTCTAAACAACAAATAGATGGGGTGCTCAATGCATCGGATCTTCACGCTCCCAAGTGGCTTCATCTTCGAATGATTAGCCCATTGAATTTTCAAGAACTTGTGAAGACGATTTCTTGTCCTGCGTTCCATTGTGTCGAGGATACGTCTTGGTTTGTTCTTGATAGGAAAGATTAGGTTGGAGATCAAGATACTCATAAGCAGTTGCCTCAATAGGAACACGAAGGCATTTCTTCAATTGAGACACATGAAAAGTATCATGCACTGCTGAGAGAGATTCAGGTAGTTCCAATTGATAAGCTACAGCTCCTCGTTTGGCAATGATTCGGAAGGGTCCGATATAACGAGGTGCGAGCTTCCCTTTTACCTGAAAACGATGAGTGCCTTTCATCGGTGATACTTTAAGATAGACATGGTTATCTACCTCAAAGCTTAATTCACGACGACGATGATCAGCATAGCTCTTCTGACGAGACTGAGCAGTTTTCAAACAATCTCGAATCAGTCGAACTCGCTCTTCGACTTCTTTTACCAAGTCTGGACCATAAAATGATCTTTCACCAGACTCGGACCAATTCAAAGGGGTCCTACAAGCTCTCCCATACAAGGCTTCAAAAGGTGACATTTGAATACTTGCTTGGTAGCTATTATTGTAGGAAAATTCCACATATGGTAAAGATTTCTCCCAGTCTTTGCTATAAGATAGCACATAGGCTCGAAGAAGATCTTCCATTACTTGATTCACGCTCTCAGTTTGACCACTAGTTTGAGGATGATAAGCGATCGAAGAGAGTTCGGTCCCCATAGCTTTGATGAAGACAATTCCAAAAATGGGAAGTAAGGCGAGGGCCACGGTCGAGACAATGACCTTGGGAACACCATGAAGACAAACAATTCTAGCAATATAAAGCTCTGCTAGCTGCTTGCCACTGAAGATGGTTTTGACCGGAATAAAATGAGCCACTTTTGTCAAACGGTCGATGATTACCCAAATGGCATCAGATCCATTGGAAGTTTTGGGAAGACTAGTAACAAAATCCATACCGATCTCTTCCCACTTCCACTGTGGAATAGGCAAAGGTTGAAGAGTACCAGCTGGCTTTAGATGTTCAGCTTTAACCCTTTGGCAAATATCGCATTCAGCAACATACTGAGCAATTTGCCTCTTCATTTGGCTCCACCAAAAGGTTTTCTTCAAATCCTGATACATCTTGGTACTTCCAGGATGTAAAGAAAACTTGGAATTATGAGCTTCTTTGAAAATTATACTCCTTAGTTGAGGATCTGCAGGTACCACCAAACGGTTGCGATATCGAATCATACCGCGATCATCTTCAGAAAACTCGTTGGCTTTGCCCGCCTTCAAGTTTTCCTTAATTTCGGCTA
Source organism: Ampelocalamus luodianensis (assembly GCA_036346255.1). NCBI lineage: Eukaryota > Viridiplantae > Streptophyta > Magnoliopsida > Poales > Poaceae > Ampelocalamus > Ampelocalamus luodianensis. Next base: position 40,269,066 of record CM070625.1, read on the forward strand.
CCTCGGCATCAGTTTTCTGGGCCTCAAGAATCTGAGCTTCCAATGTAGGCTCCACTTGTAATGCAGCGAGAAAACCTTTTTCCACCAATTCAAGACTTAGGCACTGAAAATCAGCACACAAGTCCTTGGCCGCAGGTAGGGAGAACATGCAGTTGCACTGTGACTTTCTGCTTAAAGCATCAGCCACAACATTGGCTTTACCAGGATGATAATGAATACCCATGTCGTAGTCCTTGATCAATTCAAGCCATCTTCTTTGTCTCATATTTAAATCAGATTGAGTGAATATGTACTTTAGGCTTTTATGATCAGTATAGATCTCACAACGATTACCGAGGAGGTAATGTCGCCAAATCTTCAATGCATGGACTACGGCAGCCAATTCCAAATCATGAGTAGGATAATTAACTTCATGAGGGCAAGAATCGCTGGATGCATATGCCACAACTCGGCCTTCTTGCATAAGCACAGCCAAGCCCATGGCGAGATGCATCGCGATAAATGTCAAAGTTCTTATGAATATCGGAAGAGTGAAGCTGGAGCTTTAGTCAAGAGAGTTCTCAAAAGTCGAAAACTCTCCTCACACTTAGTGACCATTCAAATTTCTTCTCTTTACGCAAAGTCGAGTCAAAGGTCTAGCAATTTTGGAGAAATTTTCAATGAACCTACGGTAATAACCCGCAAGTCCAAGAAAACTTGGATCTCGGGGACACTCTTGGGAGGCTTCCAATCTAGTACATCTTGTACCTTGCTTGGATCAACGATACCTCCTTCAGATAACACATGTCCCAAAAATGCAACTTGTTTAAGCCAGAAGGCACACTTGCTGAACTTAGCATACAGTCAATGCCGACGAAGTGTTTCTAGCACAAGTCGCAAATGTTGTTCATGGTCCTTATCAGACTTGGAATAAATAAGGATGTCGTCAATGAACACGACAACGAACTTATCCAAGAAATCCATGAACACCGAATTCATAAGGTTCATGAAATAAGCTGGAGCATTGATCAGACCAAATGGCATGACAGTATACTCGTACAAACCGTAACGAGTAGAAAAATCTGTTTTGGGAATGTCCTCAGCTCTAACCTTGATTTGATGATAGCCCGATCGCAAATTAATCTTTGAAAAGACTCGGGCACCAACCAACTGATCAAAAAGATCATCAATTCGAGGCAAAAGATACTTGTTCTTGATAGTGACCTCATTTAACGGACGGTAATCTACACACATCCGCAAAGTGTTGTCCTTCTTTTTGACAAAGATTGCCGGGCATCCCCAAGGTGAGGAACTCGGTCGAATAAATCATTTGTCAAGTAATTCTCCAAGTTGTGTCTTTAATTCAACCAACTCGTTGGCAGACATTTGATAAGGACTCCTGGATATAGGAGCAGTTCCAGGAATTAGGTCAATTACGAACTCCACTTCCCGATCTGGTGGTAACCCGGGAAGGTCTTCAGGAAAGACATCAACATACTCACAAACAATTGGTACTGACTCCAAAGAAGGAGTGGCATCAACTTGGTGAGCATAAAGATGAGAACCCACGGCCTTAGATTGAAAAACGATTGAAAACCAATTAATTTGCCCAAGGTTCTTGGATAACCAATCCATTCCTAGGATAACATCCAACCCTTTAGAATCTATCACAACCAAATCCGCCCAAAAGTCTACTCCTTCAATATTTATGTTGATATTACGGCAGACTTGATCAGTCATGAAGATTGACCTAGGTGAGTAAATAACAGGTGGTGGATAAAATGATGCATGCTCAACTGTAACATCCCAAATTCTGTACTTGTGTTTCAAATGTAAGAAAATAAGTAGAAATTAAAACTTTTTTCTTACGTCATGTATTTCCTGTGTGTACTAAACAATTATTGTACAAGAGTATGGAAATACAAAGTCACAAGTCCGTTGATCCAAATCTGGATCACCCGAAAACAATCTTGTCCAATCTTATGATCCTTCTCGGGAAATATTTTTCCTAAGTTCTTGGGATGGTTTGTGACCCATCTGAAAAATTTCACAATTTTTAGAAATTGTTTGAATATTTTTAAGGGTCAGTCAAACTTGTTTGACATACAGTCAAACCCTAACCTAGCACATTGTGTGATTTTTGGAGGAAAATGTACAATGCCAAAACCTCTGGAAAGTTTACGCAATGTCCATCTCAATTTCAGCAAGCTATTGTCAAAATTTCATAAAATTTGGAGCTAGTTTGCTAGCTCTAAAAGTCCCTTCAAGATCCCAGTTCAAAATAAACCCTAAGCCCTGGTCCGAGTCAGACTTGGACTCAGACTTCCAGGTCTTGGTCGCACCGAGCCGCTTAGCCGTGTCGGGCTCGGTCAGGTTGGGCGCAGGTGGTCTGGGCCGTTTGATTTCAAATCCAACGATCAAGGACCTCCTCGGGTCATTGTAAAAGACCTCCCACCCGCACGACCTCCTCCTGTTCTATTTGCAAAGACAACCCTCGAGGACCTCCCCTAGGACCTCCTTTGCACCTTTTGCAAAGACCACCCTGGGCAACCTCCTCAGACCTCCACGACCACCCCTAGCACTTGGGTGATCATGAGCCGCCCATCTTCAGATCTGTGGCTCAGACCTCCCCTGAGTGTTAGGACCTCTAATACTTAGCCCAAAATATGAGCCCTTGGATTTCAATCCAACGACTCACAACCTCCCTGGTGGAGCTCGGTAGTGATTTAGCCGTTGAGTCCATTTGACCAGTTTTCCCCATTTCTCTCAGCGTCGGGTGGGCACAGGCATTATCAATTTTTGTGCATGGCGAGAGAGAGCAGTGCCTTGTCAACTCTAGGGCTGACAAACGGCTATGTGCTGCCAACATTAAATGTCTGGCAGCCCCTTTTGCTCAAAAGTCTCTCTGACAACATACTCCCATCATTTCATGTGTACTTTAGCTCAGTGCACCCATAAGCTTGGCCATGGTTCATTTTAGCGCTCGGCTATATATGGATCCCGAGCTTCTCCCTTAAGCTTCTTTGGATCCATTCTTGCAACCCTAGCTTCTTTCTCTGCTCTTGTGCTCAAGTCACCCGAAAGCCTCTGCCACCATTGCTAGACCTTGGAGCTCTCCGGCGACCTTCGAGCTTCAGTGGTTCAACATTGCAATAGTGGCCGTCATTTTGTTCCCTTGGTCACCTCAAGCCTCCCTAACTTGCTTTGTTTGACCTTCACAGAGGTTGATAAAGTGGGAGTGTGCTGTTCGTGGCCGGGAGCGTCGTCTTCTTCACCTCCGGCGACCTCCACCGTCACCGGAGCTCTTGCGGCCACCTCTAGCTCCCCTTCATTCCCTGGTAAGTACCTCAGTATCGGAAATCCCTATTCTTTTAGACCTCTTTAGGTTTTCGTGTTTGCCGCATTCTGTCTCCGGCGGTTATCTCCGGCTAGCCGCCGGTAGGAGCTGTTTTAGGTGTAGCTTTTGGCATCTTTGGATTCTCCTCCCTATTTGGGACTCATCCGTGCCTTTGGTTTCCGCCAATGAGATCCATGTCGCCGGCGGCAAGCCGCTGAGCACGCTCTGGTTTTGTCAGTTCAAAACCTCCCATTTTCGTCATCTTTTTAGGACCACTTTAATGCTCAAATCATTGCTTATCATTGGTGCATTAATTGTGTCCTAAGTTGTGCCGTGGAGTCACTGACGTGTGGGCCAGGGCCTTAGTATTAAAGTCCAGAAGTCATTAAGTGTTCCTTTTAGATTCATTTATTGTCAATCATTAGATGCATTAAATTGTCTTAGCCGCCGCCTTTTTGTCGTTGTCCGGAGGTCCTGCGCCGTTAAAGCCACTCTAGGACCTCCTCGGGCTAATCTTAGCCGTTCACGACCTCTCCAAGTTTAGATCTGGGCCTTAGGATCTTTTCCGAAAAATCCTAAGTCTCTGGACCTCCCCTTGGTGGTGATCCTAGCCGTATAGGACCACCCCTGTTAAATCTTAGCCGTATAAGACCACCTTGTGTTTCCGCAAAAGACCTTCCCCGAGGTCCTCTTTGCAAAACATCTCCATGTGGTCTTTTGTAAAAAAAAGCCACCCCTAAAGACCTTCCCCGAGGTCCTCTTTGCAAAAGACCACCCCTGGTCTTTTGTAAAGAAAACCTTCAAAACTACCCCCTGAGGTCCTCTTTGTAAAAGACCACTGCTGGTCCTTGTAAGGTAGCCTTAGGACCTCCCCGCCTAGATCTAGACCGTTAGGACCTCCTCGGTGAGATCCTAACCGTCCAGACCTCCCTCGCTTCATCTTAGCCGTTCAGGACCTCCTCCTGGAGATCTTGACCGTCTATGACCTCCTCCGTTAGATCTGTGGCTTTAGGACCCCCCCTTTGAGATCGTGACCGTTTAGGACCTCCTCGGTGAGATCCTAGCCGTCAAGACCTCTCACTGTTAGCTCACCGTCTAGGACCTCCTCGTTCAGATCTAGACCGTTAAGACCTCCCCTCGGGAGATCTTAACCGTCTAGACCTCCCCCTTAGTGAGATAGCGGTAGGACCTCCTCGTGGAGCTCGGGACCGCCAGATCCTGATCTGACGGCCACGACCTCCTTAGTGCGCGAGGAGCTCCTTCGCGCGTGCTGTGCCTCCAGTGGTCGGGGCCGTTGGCTTCGATATCAACGGCTAAGACCTCCCCAGGCGCGATGAGGTCTTTGCGCCCTGGTGCTCGTGTGGGTTTTGGCATCTGAGCTCGTGAGCCGTGCGATCTTTGATCAACGGCCCACGACCTCCCCAGTTTTCGTTGGTTTTCCACAGTTAGTTTCCGAGAGCTTTTATTTGCACATATTAATTGTTTTAAACTTCAAAATTGCATATCTTTTTCTCTGTAGTTCCAAATTTAACAAACTAAAGTTCTATAAATGCATCTGATAAAGTACTTTAGCATAGTATAGGTTTTACAGTAGTCTTTAATACTGAAATTAATCATGTCTTAGATTTATAACTTAGAAAAATCATAATTAAATCATTTTAACTCCAATTAAGATGAGACCACTTGTGTTAACCTTAAAATGTCAGTAGCCACCTATAATAAAAATTTCAGCTACACCACCTTTCTAGAAATTTTCACCAAATAATTTAATTATGTGAACAGTAACCAATTGCATTTTTCTCAGTCGAACCAAATTGTTTTGATCATATCTTTTGCATAGAAAGTCCAAATCAGTTGGTTCTTGTTCCTAAAATTGTGTTAATTCGTGCTCTTGCTGCTGTAAAATTTTCAGAGCATTTGGAGCATTTTGGCTTTAGAGTCTTTTTCGTTTTCTTTGTTCTTATCGGTTCTTTTTCGCTTTTTCGATTAGGTGCCGACGAGTGTGTTGACCTAGATAGTGATCCTCAGCAACAAATTGAGCAACAGCAACCAGGCAAGCAGTTTGATCATTTCCCATCCAATCCCATTACTTTTAAAGTCTAATATTTTGTTTAACTTCTATGTATGCATTGCTATTTTGTTGTTAAATTGATTAGTTAATCCTCTAGTTGCACCATCTGTAGGTAAATGATTATCCTCTACTACCTGAGCCTAGGTTATTTGCTGTGATTAGAGTTCGTTGGATGAGCTCTTGTCACTTAGTAGATTTCGAACAAATGTTGCTTAGCCATGCCTAGTGATCGGTAGTATTGGGCGATCATCGACTTAGTCGATGGTCTTGATCACACAAATACTTACATTATTCCATTATGTCCAACCCTTGTGTTTTACCAATTTACAAACCAAAAACTGAAAACAAAACTATATCTTGGCTTGGGCACAATGGTATGTTGGTGTGATCTGTTGGGTGTGATTGGAATAGTGCCTAAGTCCATAAGGACCGAGTTACTTGTGCCATTGATCCAAGCAATTGTTGCGTGCTAACCACACGAGGGGGATATGGGACCTCTCTTGACTAAGTACTCTGGGAGGTGTTAATTATGAGCTGGTCGGTGGGTGTGTTCTGTGTGTGTGTGTTTGTGGTGTTTGGAGGAGCATTAGCGGACCGGTTAGGCATCTAATGTGTCTTTCTCCGTGGGTTGCGGCTCTTAATTAGCATCGTCCATTGGAAAGCGTCTTGTTAGACTTAGCCATGCCTCGCATACCAAAGGAAGTGTGCTAACCGTGGGTGGTGGAAAGGCGGTCTATCGTGTGGGTACATTGGTACACCCCGCAGGTTAAAACTATTCGAATAGCCTCGTCCTAGGTTATGGACACGCTTGGTTATTTCCCACAAGAACTAGACTACAACCTTTTAAAAACTTAAACTTGACATGGGTGGTATGAAGGGTACTTCATACTATTGTTGTGGTGACTAATGGGTTAGTCACTTCTAGGTTAGTGTTGTCATCTACCTATTGTTATAGCTGTCTCTCTTTTATTTGAACAATAAAGTTAATTGCAAACTTGCTTTGAATCTATTACCCTATTGCAAATGAAAACTTGCTTTGTCTTTGAAAATAAGTCGAGCCTCATCCACTTAAATAAAGCTTGCATGTAGTTAATTATAGTTCTGTTATCTTACACGTCGGTCTTGCAGTACAAAAACAATTTTTGTACTCGGTGCTATCTTAATTGTTTTGTTGCAGAGGAAGAGCTCGAGGGCCTCACTTTTGTGAGTGTGTTATGTATTGTTTGGAGCGATTAGCTTGGCGGTCGGTTGGTTGCCTTGTGTGTGAAAGGCACACCGATTGACTTCTTTATCGCCATCTTATGGTCATTTTGCTTCCATTGTGTATTTATCTATTTGTATGTCTTTTGGTAGGCGGCCTCTCTTTGTACTAACTCTCTTTATATTATGTATGTCTTTCGATTGTTGCTTTTGCTTGGCTCTATGTGTATGAATGGAATTGATGCATGATTTTGTAACAGGGTGTGTATACTGCAGTGCAGGAAGTATACATATCTCGAGGCTTAGTTTATTTGATTTGTGCTGCTAGGACCAAGTGGATTGGTTAAGCGGTACAAGCCGAATAAACCGGGGTCCTCACAAAGTTTGTATCGAGCCATTCCGACCGTAGTAACCCAAGCTTGATCGTCTTTAGGATATTTTGGAAAACTTAATTTCAAAGTATCAAATGATTTATGAAAGCTTAAGTAAGTTCTCAGATTTTATTCCTTACCTATCTTAGCTTTCTATCTCATATTGCTCTAATTTGAGTTTTAAAAGTTGTTCTCCTTTCCTTCTCTCAAAAGATAGTTGTATCGTTTAAATTGGGTTTGGGAACCATTGAGTTTGGTAAATTGAAGTGTTAGCTGCCCTCTACAAGGTTTTGAAGCTTCGGAAGTTGACGGTTTCGGCTTAGAAGCTTGGATGCAAAATCTGGACAGCAAGCGTCAATTTCCGGACAGCAAGCTCAAAGGTCCTAAATAGGGTAGAAAATGAGAGGTTAATCAACTAAAACTTATGGGAATAAAAGGGTAGGATGTGATACTAGTTAGCTAAGTATCTAACACTATTTTTGCCACCTTAACCTCGCTCTTGAGTAGTGTTAGACTTGAAGTAGGGTGCTGAAATTTTATCTTCTCAACCCATTGCTCGTTCATTCAATACGGGTTAATGGCATCGAGGAGTTGAGACTTGGTTTGGTGTTTCCCTTGCTGTTTTGGAGCCTCCTTGGAAACATTTAAAGTTTATATGCTTGTTATTTTGTCTTTCGTTTAGCTTTTCGCCAAAGAACTTCTAGATTTGAGGTTTTGTTGCTAACCCGATTTCCTTGCACCAGGATGGCTTGGGGTACTCGTAGCGGCCGTGGTCAGCAGCCTGGTTTGGATGAGGAGCTCCCGCCTCCTTCGACCATGGCTGAGGTTCTTCTGCAGATCGAGCGCAACCGTTCGGAGGGCGGGAGGTCTGCTGGATGTTATTGCGCGCAACACCTCCGCCCTTGCGGTGCCTCGGGATGCAGGCAGGGGTGGACCTCGATCTCGTGGGGCCTTGCTGAGTTTCTTCGCACCCACCCCACGTTTTCCAGACCGAGGACCCATCGACGCAGATGATTGGCTGCGTCGAGTTGAGCGAGCTTCGGCGTTGCCAGTGCGGGACCGAGACAAGGCACTCTTTGCCTCCCATCAGTGCAGGGGCGGCACTCTCTTGGTGGGAGAACTTCTTGGCCATGCGACCGCCGCCACACTTGTCTCTTGGGAGGAGTTCGGGTGTGTTCCGTCGAGCTCATATCCTGCCGGCTTGATGAAGTGAAGAAGAAAGAATTTCTTGCGCTCAGCGGGCGTAAGTCGATGATGGAGTACCTTTACGAGTTCAACCACTTGGCTCGTTATGCTCCATCCGAGGTGGCCACCGATGAGGCCAGCAGAGAAGTTCATGGAGGGCTTGTGCGAGGAGATGCAAGACAAGCTATCCATTGTGGACTTTGCCGATTTTCGACCTTGGTGGACAAGGCCATTATTGCTGAGCACAAGGCGGCGCTAAGCGAGTCCCATAGCGCAAGTGGGAGGCCCGGCCCGGTGCATGCAGCCGGCCTTCCCGTCCTCGTGTTGGGCTGCACGAGGCCGTTCTCTTGGCCTTACCACCGCCGAGGCCGTCGGCACGCCCCTCGCCCTCCGCGGGCGTGCCCGATCACGTGCACTGCGAGTCGGCCAGTGGCCCCGCAATCCAGTGCCGGGTCACTTGTTTTCTGCGGCGGAAGGGCATTATGCGAACCAATGCCCTAAGAAGATCGAGCGACCCCTCGTCCTAATGGAGGACGCGGGCATGGAGGTGGTCCTTCCGGGATCGAAGGTTGTCCCGCTACCCAAGGCGTGGGTAGTGGTCGTGTCAACCTCATCTCCACGGAGGAGGCACAGGAGGCGCCTGACGTCGTGTTGGGTGCGCTTCGGTTAACTCTCATCCTGCCATTGTTTTGTTTGATTCAGAGCATCTCATTCATTTGTTTGAATCATTTGTTGCTGTTGGCGAGCTTGGTTTGCTCCTTTGTTGGTCCCGCTGCTCATTCGCTCTCCCGGTTCGGAGTTGAGAGCTAAGCTTGAGTGTCGGGATGTCCCTGTTGAGATAGAGGGAGTAGGGTTTTTAGCAAACCTTATCCTCCTCCATTCAGCAAGATTAGATGTAATTCTGGGCATGGATTGGTTGTCTCAGCACATGGGACAAATCGATTGTGCCCGGAGGCTCATCTACCTCACCAGTCCTTCTGGCGAGCAAGTTCGCTTTTCGCCGAAGCTGCAAGGTCCGCATCTCTTCGTGCTCGAAGCGAAGCCAGCTCTAGATATTAGTGAAGTCCCTACAATATGTGACTTCGCTGATGTCTTCCCCGAAGATCTCCCCGGGATGCCGCCAGTCCGCGACCTCGAGTTTGCCATTGAGTTGGTCCCGTGATCGCTCCGATTTCGAAGAGGCACTACCGGATGGCTCCAAACGAGTTAGTGGAGTTGAAGAAGCAGTTGGGGGAGCTCCAAGAGAAGGGTTTCATTCGCCCTAGCTCATCTCCGTGGGGCTGTCCTGCAATCTTCGTAAAGAAGAAGGACAATACTCTACGCATGTGCGTGGATTACCGGCCGCTTAATGAAGTGACGGTAAAGAACAAGTATCCCTTGCCCCGCATCGACGATCTCTTCGATCAATTGACTGGAGCTTGAGTCTTCTCTAAGATTGATTTGAGAGTGGGATATCATCAAGTTCGAATTCGACCTGAGGATATTCCCAAGACGGCTTTCTCTACTCGTTATGGCTTGTATGAGTATACCGTCATGTCATTCGGCTTAACCAATGCTCCTGCCTTGTTCATGAATCTCATGAATTCGGTGTTTATGGAGTATTTGGATAAGTTTGTGGTGGTCTTCATCGATGATATTCTTATCTATTCCAAGAACGATGAGGAACACATTTGGGCATCTGAGGCTTGTGTTGGGCAAACCGTGAGCACCGGTTGGCGCGAAGTTCGGCAAGTGCGCATTGCGGTTGAAGGAAGTGGCCTTCTTAGGCCATGTTCTTTCATCGGGAGGCGAGCTGTGGATCCTAGCAAGATCGCGATGTGCTTTCTCGAGTCGACCCTCCTCGATTAGAAGTCGGAGTTTTCTTGGTTTAGCGAGATATTATCGCCGCTTTATCGAGAACTTCTCCAAGATAGCGAAGCCAATGACGGAGTTGCTCAAGAAGGACAAGAAGTTCTCGTGAGTCCGCCGATTGCGAGAAAGTTTCCAAGTACTCAAGAAGCGGTTGACCACCGCTCCGTTCTTGTTCTTCCGATGTCCATGAAGCTTCGATATCTTCTGCGGCGCTTCGTCGAGGCCTCGGTTGTGTCCTTATGCAAGAGGGCAAGGTAGTGGCCTACACATCAAGGCAATTGAGACCTCATGAACTCAACTATCCTACCCATGACTTGGAGCTAGCCGCGATGATCCATGCACTTAAGATCTGGCGACATTACCTAATCGGTAATCGTTGTGAAGTGTATTCGGATCACAAAAGCTTGAAGTATTTGTTCACCCAACCAGATCTGAACCTCAGGCAAAGGAGATGGTTGGAGTTGATCAAGGACTATGACATGGGTATTCACTACCATCCGGGCAAGGCCAATGTCGTTCGGATGCGCTTAGTCATAAGCGCATTGCAATGCATTGTTGCTCAAGGAGCCTCAGCCCACCCTTCTGGAGGAATTTCAGCGTCTCAACCTGGGTTTGGTGGAGCATGGTTCCCTCGCCGCCTTGGTTGTACAGCCAACCTTGGTGGATCGGATCAAGATAGCTCAGCAGTCGGACGTTGAAGTGAACCGCATCAAGGAAAATGTCAAGAATGGAACAGCCAATTGCTTCTCCGAAGATGAGCTTGGTGTTGTGCGGTTCGGGCAACGCTTTGTGGTTCCAAAGGACATGGAGTTGCGGGAGTTGATCCTCCACGAAGCCCACGATTCCCCGTTATCCATTCATCCCGGGGCCACTAAGATGTATCACGATCTCCGGCAGAGATTTTGGTGGACCCGAATGAAGAGGGAGATCGCAAGGTTCGTTGCCGAATGCGACGTGTGCCGTCGTGTCAAGGCCGAACATCAGCGTCGGCGAGGCGCCACCCTTACCAATTCCGGAGTGGAAGTGGGATTCGGTCGGGATGGACTTTATCATTGGTCTACCCCGGTCTCCAAAGAAGAATGATGCCATCTGGGTGGTCATCGATCGATTGACTAAAGTGGCACACTTCCTCCCTGTCAAGACCAAGATTCGTACCGGTCACCTTGCAGAGCTCTATATCGCCAGGATCGTGAGCTTGCATGGGGTGCCGAAGACGATCATTTTTGACCGTGGTTCCATCTTCACCTCTAAGTTCTGGCATAGCTTGCAAGAAGCTATGAGAACTCGTCTTTCTTTCAGCACAGCGTATCACCCCCAAACTGATGGTCAGCTTGCAAGTCTTGGAGGACATGCTTCGAGCGTGTGTCCTTTCCTATGGGACGCATTGGGAGAAGTGCTTGCCATTCGCCGAGTTTTCTTACAACAACAGTTTCCAAGCCAGTCTCGGCATGGCACCATTCGAGGCCTTATACGGGAGAAAGTGTAGAACCCCGTTGTATTGGTCTGAGACCGGCGAAAGACCTTTCTTTGGCCCGGACTCGATCAATGAAGCCGAGAGTCAAGTCCAGCTTGTTCGTGATCGTTTGCGCACGGCTCAATCCAGGCAAAAGAGCTATGCAGATCGCCGTCGTCGCGAGTTGAGTTTTGAGCCCAACGACTTTGTTTATCTCAAGGTCTCCCCTTTGAAGGGCCATCAACGTTTCGGCGTCAAAGGCAAGTTAGCTCCTCGATATGTCGGTCCATACCGTGTTATCGAAAAGAAGGGAGCTGTCGCCTATGTGAGGACCCCGGTTTATTCGGCTTGTACTGTTTAACCATCCTCTTGGTTCTAACAGTACAAATCAAATAAACCAAGCCTCGAGATATGTATACTTCCCAGAAATGCAGTATACACACCTCGTTACAAAATCCTGTATCAATCCCATTCATTCACATAGAACCGAAACACAAAATTAACTTAAAAGACATACATAATATAAGAGAGTTGATACAAAAGAGAGACCGACCGGCCAAAAGTCATACAAATAAGTAAATACACAGCGGAAGCAAAATAGCCATAAGATGGCGATAAACAAAAACCAATCGGTGTGCCTTTCACCCACAAGGCAACCAACCGGACCGCCAAGCTAATCGTCCCAAACAGCGCCGCAACACAGCTCACAAAAGTGAGGCCCTTGGGGCTCACCTTCTTCCTCTGCAACAATTAATATTAAGCAAAGCAGATGAGTACAAAAATTGTTTTTGCACTCGCAAGACTGACGTGTGAGATAACAGAACTATAATTAACTACATGCAAGCTTTATTTAAGTGGAGGAGGCTCTGGACTTATTTTCAGCATAAAGCAAGTTTTATTTGCAATAATGTAATACATTTAAAAGCAAGTTTGCAATTAATCTTTATTGTTCAAATAACATAGAGACAATTATAACAATAGTTAGATGACAACATCCTGGAAGTGACTAACCCAATAGCCACCACAACAATAGCATGAAGTACCCCTTCATACCGCCCATGTCAAGTTTTAAGTTTTTAAAAGGTTGTAGTCTAGTTCTTGCGGGAAATAACCAAGCGTGTCCATAACCTAGGACGAGGCTATTCGAATAGTTTTAACCCTGCAGGGGTGTACCAATGTACCCACACGATAGACCGCCTTTCCACCAGCCACGGTTAGCATACTTCCTTTGGTATGCAGGCACGGCTAAGCCTAACAAGACGCTTTCCAATGGACGATGCTAATTAAGAGCCGCAACCCACGGGAGAAGGATACATTAAACAGCCTAACCTTGGACGATGCTATATACATAGTATAGCATGATGCATTATATGTACAGTATTTGTTTCTTTTTCTAATTGCAACCTTGTTTGTGCTTGCCGAGTATATCCTTGTTATGTTGTTAACCATGGTGTGGTAACAGGATGACAGGACCTACTACTCGTCGCAAGCGCAACAAGGAAGGGCATGTCGATTCCGTGCCTCATTCTCGGGAGGGCCGATCGAACCTTCCACTCTCGAGTCCGCAAGGTGGTCCCCAGGAAGAGGAGCTTCCTCCACCACCTTCGATGGCCGATGTGCTCATGCAAATTGAGAGTAATCGAATGGACCAGACGCGCATCTTGGAGCAGATTGCGCGCAACACTTCTTCCCTGTTGCACCGGTGTCGAGCGAGAGGTCACCATGTGCGAGGCGATCTTGCGACTTTGGCGGACTAACCCGCCGGTGTTCTCTTGCTCGGGATCCCATGGAAGCCGAGGATTGGCCGGACCATTGAGAAGAAGTTACTAATTGCTCGGTGTTCCGAGAGGAAAAGGTCCTTTCGCGATTATCAACTTGATGGACCGGCTTAGCATATGGTGAGATAACCTCCTTGCCATTGACTGCTGGACATGTCCCTACTTGGGATGAGTTCGTGGAAGCTTTTCGCGAAGCTCATATTCCTGAAGGGGTCATGATGATCAAGCAACAAGAATTTCTCGCTCTCAAGCAAGGGCGGAAGTCAGTGACCGAATATCTGCATGAGTTCAACTTTCTTGCCAGATATGCCCCTGATGATGTTTCGACTGACATTCGTCGTCGAAACCGGTTCTTGAATGGGCTATCTGAAGAACTGCAGATGGCGGTAGCTCTGCATGACTTCCGGAATTTCTCCCATTTAGTCAACAAGGCTATTGTGGCCAAAAGCAAGGGCAAGGCATTGGAGGAGTCACGCAAGCGACAGCGGACTTCTCAGTTTATTCCTGGTGGCAGCTCACCAAGGCCTCGCATGTGGGTGTCCAGACCACCGCGAGCACCAGCTCCATTTGCACCAAGGCCTGCGGTGTTTGCCCCTCACCCATTCTCTTCCACTAATCAACCAAGACCTAGTGGAAACCGGCCGCCAGCTGTTGTGACTGTCAGGCCAGGGGTTATATGCTACCATTGTGGACGCCCAGGGCATTTCGCCAATCAGTGTTATGCCAAGGCGCAAGGGATACCACCTATTTCACCTTCCCGGCTCATCGTGCGTCTGCACCACCTTCACCGACCGTGGTCAAGCTCCGACTGCTCCGGTTCGAGGGCGGGTGAACAGACATCACGAGGAAGCGGTGTCACTCTGAAGTTGTGCTTGGTATGCTCCTAGTTAATTTCAGCACGACAACTGTTTTGTTTGATTCTGGAGCATCCCATACATTTGTTAGTAGGCAGTTTGCTACTCAACACTATTTAAATGTGCATCATCTTCATCCACCCCATATCATCCACTCACCTGGATCAGCCTTTATGACTAATCAAGTCTGCCGTAATGTCAATATAAATATTGAAGGGGTAGACTTTTGGGCTGATTTGATTGTGATAGATTCTAAAGGGTTGGATGTTATCCTGGGAATGGATTGGTTATCCAAGCAACTTGGGCAAATTAATTGTGCTCACAAATCCATTTCTTTAACTAATGAAAGCGGCACTTCAGTCGTTTTTCAATCCAGGACAATGGGTTCTCATCTTTGTGCTCACCAAGTTGATACTACTCCTTCTTTGGAGTCAGTGCCAATTGTCTGTGAGTATGTTGATGTCTTTCCTGAAGACCTTCCCGGTTTGCTACCAGATCGGGAAGTGAAATTTGTTATTGAACTCGTTCCTGGAACTGCTCCTATATCCAGGAGTCCTTATCGAATGCCCGTCAACGAGTTGGTTGAATTGAAGAAGCAACTCGGAGAATTGCTTGACAAAGGATTTATTCGACCGAGCTCCTCACCTTGGGGATGCCCGGCAATCTTTGTCAAAAAGAAGGACAACACTTTGCGGATGTGTGTAGATTACCGTCCGTTAAATGAGGTCACTATCAAGAACAAGTATCCTTTGCCTCGTATTGATGACCTTTTTGATCAGTTGGTTGGAGCCCGAGTCTTTTCAAAGATTGATTTGCGATCGGGCTATCATCAAATCAAGGTTAGATCGAGGACATCCCTAAAACAGCTTTCTCTACTCGTTATGGTTTATGCGAGTACACTGTTATGTCCTTTAGTCCGACCAATGCTCGACTTATTTCATGAACCTTATGAATTCGGTGTTCATGGATTTCTTGGATAAGTTTGTTGTCGTGTTCATTGACGACATCCTTATTTATTCCAAGTCTGATAAGGACCATGAACAACATTTGCGACTTGTGCTAGAAACACTTCGTCGGCATCGACTGTATGCTAAGTTTAGCAAGTGTGCTTTCTGGCTCAGAGAAGTTGCATTTCTGGGACATGTGTTATCTAAAGGAGGTATCGCTGTTGATCCAAGTAAGGTACAAGATGTACTAAATTGGAAGCCTCCCAAGAGTGTCCCTGAGATCCGAAGTTTTCTTGGACTTGCGGGTTATTATCGTAGGTTCATTGAAAATTTCTCCAAGATTGCTAGACCTTTGACTCAGCTTTTGCAAAAAGAGAGGAAATTTGAATGGTCAGCTAAATGTGAAGAGAGTTTTCGGCTTTTGAGAACTCTCTTGACTAAAGCTCCAGTTCTCACTCTTCCGGATATTCATAAGAACTTTGATATTTATTGCGATGTATCTCGCCATGGACTTGGTTGTGTGCTTATGCAAGAAGGCCGAGTTGTGGCATATGCATCTCGTCAGTTGCGCCCTCATGAAGTTAATTATCCTACTCATGATTTGGAATTGGCTGCCGTGGTCCATGCATTGAAGATTTGGCGACATTACCTTCTTGGTAATCGTTGTGAGATCTATACTGATCATAAAAGTCTAAAGTACATATTCACTCAATCTGATTTGAATATGAGACAAAGAAGATGTCTTGAACTGATCAAGGACTACGACATGGGCATCCATTATCATCCTGGTAAAGCCAATGTTGTGGCAGATGCGTTAAGCAGAAAGTCACAATGCAACTGCACATTAATTTCTACCTGCGGCCAAGGACTTGTGTGCTGATTTTCAGCGCCTAAGTCTTGACTTGGGGGAAGAAGGTTTTCTTGCTGCATTACAAGTGGAGCCGACATTAGAATCTCAGATTCTTGAGGCCCAGAAAACTGATGCCGAGGTAGCTGAAATTAAGGAGAACTTGAAAACGGGTAAAGCCAACGAGTTTTCTGAGGATGATCGCGGTATGCTTCGATATCGCAATCGTTTGGTAGTACCTGCTGATCCTCATCTCAGAAGTCTAATTCTTAGAGAGGCTCATAATTCCAAATTTTCTCTACATCCTGGAAGTACCAAGATGTATCAGGACTTGAAGAAAATACTTTGGTGGAGCCAAATGAAGAGGCAAATTGCTCAGTATGTTGCTGAATGCAATATTTGCCAAAGGGTTAAAGCTGAACATCTGAAGCCAGCTGGTACCCTTCAGCCTTTGCCTATTCCACAGTGGAAGTGGGAAGAGATCGGTATGGATTTTGTTACTGGTCTTCCCAAAACATCCAATGGATCCGATGCCATTTAGGTAATCATCGACCGTTTGACAAAAGTGGCTCATTTCATTCCGGTCAAAACCATCTACAGTGGCAAGCAGCTAGCAGAGCTTTATATTGCTAGAGTTGTTTGTCTTCATGGTGTTCCCAAGGTCATTGTTTCTGACCGTGGCCCTCAATTTACTTTCCACTTTTGGAATTGTCTTCATCAGGCTATGGAAACTGAACTCTCTTCAAGATGCTTATCACCCTCAAACTAGTGGTCGATCGAGAGAGTAAATCAAGTAATGGAAGATCTTCTTGAGCCTATGTGCTATCTTATAGCAAAGGCGGGAGAAATCTTTGCCATTTGTGGAATTTTCCTACAATAATAGCTACCAAGCAAGTATTCAAATGTCACCTTTTGAAGCCTTGTATGGGAGAGCTTTAGGACCCCATTGAATTGGTCGAGTGCCGTGAAAGATCATTCTCTGGTCGGACACAGTAAAGGAAGCGAGAAGAGCAAGTTAAATGCGATTCGAGATTGCTTGAGAACTGCTCAATCTCGTCAGAAGAGCTATGCTGACCATCGTCGTCGTGAATTAAGTTTTGAGGTAGATGACCATGTCTATCTTAAAGTGTCACCCATGAAGGGTACTCATTGTTTTCAGGTAAAAGGGAAGCTTGCACCTCGTTATATCGGACCCTTCCGAATCATTGCCAAGCGAGGAGCTGTAGCTTATCAATTGGAACTACCAGAATCTCTCTCGTGATACATGATACTTTTCATGTGTCTCAATTGAAGAAATGCCTTCGTGTTCCTATTGAGGCAAGCGCTATGAGCATCTTGATCTCAACTGATCTTTCCTATCAAGAACAACCGGTCGTATCCTCGACACAATGGAAGCGCAGGACAAGAAATCGTCTTGTCAAGTTCTTGAAAATTCGATGGGCTAATCATTCCGAGGATGAAGCCACTTGGGGCGCCAAGATCGATGCAGTTGAGCACCCCATCTCTTTGTTGTTTAGTACTTTCCTTTGAATCAAGAAAGGAAAGTTTAAACAAAGCAATGTAAACAAAGATGTAATAATAACACTATGTTATTATGTAAAGTTCTTCTCTGTTATCTTTGAAAGAAATCAAGACAACAGATGTTGAATTTCCTTATAAATCATTTCCATTTCACTTCTTCCTGATCTTTAACTTGTTCCAAATCTCGGGGACGAGATTTTCTTAAGGGGGGTAGGTTTGTAACATCCCCAATTCTATAAACAGTAATTAAATGCTTTATGAACAGTAATGAGGTGCTGTTCATAGCATTACTGTCCATTTCTACAATTTGGGCAGCATGTTACAAATTAAAAACCTTCCTTTTTGCCAAAAATCCCAAAAAGGACCATTTAAAGTCTTAAAAGAATACAAGATGAAACTTGTATTATGACTGGGAAGTATTTTTATTAAAGCCTAGATAAATTATCTTGGCTGAAAATATTTTTGTTGCATTTTTAGAAATTAAATTGACTTAAAGAAAAATAATTGTCTTTAAATAAATAATATCGGGCTAAAATAAATATTTATGTATTTTACAAAGTGATCATGTGATTTTAAAATTTATCTGGGAAATATATCATCCCAGTAGCTTCCAGCAAAAATTTCATGATTTTATAAATTTATTTGCTATTTTTAAAATCCGAGTCAAACCTTTTAAGCATTTGAATAGGTTCTGGTCAACCAAACCGGTTTGAATCCAAACCCTAGCACTGTAGCGACTCGAGCCATGTGGTTGAGTCCAACCCCGTGCAAATGGTCCGGCTCTGTCACGTTCGAGCGCGAGCTCAAACCTCCTACACGATGTGAGCCGTTGATCTTCAATCGAACGGGTGAGGCTGCGACGTCACGCGAGCCGTCCACGTGTACGCGTTGATTTCCGCCGTTGGATCTTAATCTAACGATCGAGATCAGTGTATGCAATCGGACAACTCCGGAGCCCTTCTCGATCTCCACCGTTCATTTCGATCCATGGCGCCTCCCTTTCGTTTTAAACTTAAAGCGCGCTTTTATCCGGCCGTCGATTCAAATCCTCGGCTTTTCTTTTACCGCGTGTTATTAAGGCTGCGCTCCTGCGGGCGTTAGATCTTCATCGCGTGGTCCAGAGCGGTGTATGCATTCGGACGACTCCGGATCCCCTCACGATCTCCGCCGTCCATTCTTAATCTAACCGCGCCGCTCGTTTCATTTTGAAATAAAAGGCGCGGATCTATCTAGGCCTTTGGATTTAAATCTCTGGCGCTCCTTTTTGACCGAGCGCAGTTAAGGCCCAAATTTTATGGGCCATTGGATTGTAATCGTAGGGTCCAGATTTGTGTATGCAATCGGACCATCCGGTTCTTTGTCCCATCTCGACCGTGGAAATCCAATCTAACAGTGCCGCGTCATCGCATCGAAAAGGGTGACGTGTATCTTTTGAGCTGGGCCGTTGGATTTCAATCCAACGCCCCTATTTGAACTTAAAACCCCGAAATCCTTTTGAGCTCTGTTTAATCTCGATCGACCGATCTAGATCGCACGGTCCATATTTTAAGATACCGATTTAAATCTTTTAATCTCTCTATTTATCCCCGCCGCCCATTTCTCATCGGACGGCTGATATTCTTTTGATCTTTTGAAGGCGCGCGCGACTGAGGATGACAAAGGGGCCCACATGTAAGAGTGTTCTTATCTTCTTCCCTCTCTCTCTGCGCGCAGATCTCTCTGTAAACAGAGGAGAGGATTTATCTCAAGGATTATGCAACTAATTTTTGGGATAATCAGCCCTAAATAGACACCTCATCAACTCTAGATCTTTCCATCTTGCCCTGTAGCTCAACATCCATATATAAACCCTAGCTTTTCTTTGCTGTTACCATTGTTGATCACTGAAGCTCATCCTCCATTGTTGGCCAGTGGTGTTCTTGCTCTTGTCCCTTTTGCTTATCCATTCTAAACCCCGGTTCCACCTTGTGATAAAGATTTGACATCTTTTGTAGGTTGAACCAGCGTTTATCTCTCTGTTGATCAACATCGAGATTTCAGAAACTTGGGTGTCTTTCTTCTACTGGTAAGATAAAACCCTAGTTTTCGATATCTTGAGCATCTTAAGGACCTTAGAAGCTTCTGGGAATCATTCTTTTGAGCATCAGTAATTTCAACTTGCTTCAAACTGAAAAGTTGTTATTATAACTTTTCGGTTTTCCATATCTTTTTCAAGACTTAGGGTTTCTCCTGTCGACTTGTTATCCTAGTTAGGTTTAGACTAAACCCTAGTAGCATAACAAGTTATTCTTTTAATCCTTGTTATCATCTATTTAGGTTGATAACAGAAATCTGCCTCTGTTCCTTTTGTCGGCTCAACCGACAATGCAAGTTTCTTTCAACTTTTGTGTAATCTAATCGATTAGGGTTAGATTAAGGTTAGCTTGGGATATTAATTGCCCTACAAGATCAGGCTAAGTTCTATTCTTGAACCTTTGCTTGATCTATTTTCCTTTTTCCAAAATCTGCCTCTGTCCTGTTTTCAGCTCTTTTAAAAATCTGAAAACTGGAACTTTGAACTAAACCCTAGCTTCTGTCTTTTAAAAACAGTAAGTTATAATATGGGTTAGTATTACTATTAGGGTAGATATAACTTAAGCATACTGTCAATCATGCATTTCCAGATTGATCATGCATATTTCTTCCATTTTGTACCTATTGTCGATTTTGGTATTTATTGAGCCTTATTGCTTCTTTTAGAATCTGGTTCTGTTGAAGCAATTGAATATATTTCTGAGCAACCTGAACCTGCAACAGAGGTTTATTATTATCAAGGCAAGCTTCCTCTCTGCACCATGTTGATCCAAAATTTTATACATTAGATTTTCTAAATTCAGTGACAACTGTGCATGCTATTTTTCTGAAAATACAAACTGTGATCTGTTAGTAGTTAGTTATGACCTAACATGATGGATTACCTCAATTGTCACTATACACTTAACCCTAGCTCAGTACTGTATATTATAACATATATTTTCAGTTTTGGCTTAGACATGCAGTCTAGAGATTTTAGAGTTTGACAAGCAAATCTTGTCAAACATGGGAATCACAAATGAACTTTTGTTATTTTGAACTCTTTGTCTAGTTTCTTTAAATTAGACTTGTATTTGAAATTTAAATTGATCTGGACAAGAGGAAGCTAGTGATGGTGCTTTTGTGCACGAGATTGGGTTTTGTGGTGGACTTGTCCGGGTTAATTAAGGACCGAACTCTGATGTGAGACCCCGGTTTATTAAACTTGTAATACTTAACCTTCCACTGGTTCTAGTATCACAAATAGAATAATCCGCGTCTCGATGAACATGTGCCTCCTGAACAAGCGACACACATACATCAATTCCAAGCATGCATCATTTCCATACAATGAGAATATAACAAGTCTACCAAAAGACATACATAATATAAGTTATTACAACACAGTGACTGGCTAAATGACATAAGTAGCAAATAAGTAACAGTGGAAGCAAAGTTGCCATAAGATGGCTTAAACCAAAAGACGACCGGTTAGCCACATAACACCACAGGGCAACCGACCGGGCCATAAGCTAATCGCCAGAAGCGCCACAACACAACTCACAAAAGTAAGGTCCATCGGACTCACTATCATCCTCTGCACAACACAAGCAATGCGGTGAGTACAAAAATGTACTCATAAGACTTACGAGTAGCAAGCCTATACATAGCTATATGAAAGTTGTATTCAAAGGAATGTGGTTATATGGTTCTTTGGGCGCATAAAGCAAGTTTCATTTGCAATATTGTAATAGATTGAATAGCAGTTTGTAAAATCTGTTTTTAAGCATTTAAATAACAATGAGTAAGCATAAGTAACAAGTATCCACCTAGAAGTGACTTTCCCCAAAGCCACCACAACATAGCATGAATCACGATTCATACCACCATCAAGTTTTAATTTTAAAAAATGTTGTAGTCTAACTCTTGAAAAGCTTATCCAAGCGTGTCCATAACCTAGACGAGGCTATTCGAATAGTTTTAATCCTGCGAGGGTGTACCAATGTACCCACACTTGGATCGCCTTTTGCCAAGCTATTAAGCACACTTCCTTTGGTATGCCGGCACGGCTAAGTCCTACTGAACCCTTTCCAATGGAATATGCTAATCAAGAGGCATACGTATGGGGTTAATCCTTAGTGATCTGCCGACGAAATATGGATCACAAGGACCCATACGTGGAGCAAGATACCCGCCTCGGCGGTGTTCCCCTCCTACAAGCGTGTCCATGTTGCATATAATCAAATATGCAACCCACCACGCTGACTCATTAATTAACACACCCAAAGTACTCGGCTAAGAGAGGTCCCATTTCCTCTAGTGTGGTTAGCACGCCTTTGTAATGCTCGGATAATGATACTCACAAGTAGTTCGGTCCTTAATTGACCGGGCACCATTCCAATCACACCCAAAAGATCACACCATCTTACCATTGTGCCCAAGTCTAAATTGTTTTCATTTTCGTTTTAGTTTTGCAATTTAGACATAGCACAAGGCTGAAATATCTGATTACAACAATTTGTGTGATCAAGGTTATCGACAAGTCGATAACCGCCATTTCTACCGATAGCTAAGCGTGGCTAAGCATAATGACACGTAAACTACTAAGTGACAAGGGTCCATCCAATAACCCAAAATCACAGCAAGTAACCTAGGCTTGTGAGTAGAGGAATAAACATTTCCTCTCGATAATGCTTCTAGTAGGCCAACTACCGACAATAGTTTAAAACAACATAGCAATGCATACATAGAATTTGCAAACAATATATTAGAATTTGAAAATAGTAGGAACAATATGATCAAATGAATGCTACATCCGCTTGCACTGGTGAAGTGCGAGATCGATGGTCTTGTGGCTCAATATCAAGATTAATAATATTGTCTTGGAACCTAACGCGAAAAGCGATAAGCAAATAAGAACGAAGAACACCAAATAAACTCCAACAAACAAAACACATCCAAATCTAATAAAATTTACACTACAAACTAGGGAATGATCTAAGATAATGACAGAACAAGAATTTTGCAATTAGGACTAAGCATGCAGAGATATGAGCAAAGTTCTCTATCTCAGCCTTATAACAATCTAATTAATAATTAACACTGTTCATGGCGAAATTTTCAAGAATGATCTAAGGTCTGAAATTTTTATAGTAGGTAGATTATGACATCCTAAGAACAACAAAGTTGGATTTACTAAATTTGGAGTTATACACATTTACTTATGATTTTTCTAAGTTGTAACTCTAATGCAAATCATTGTACCGAATTATAAACATGCTCAAATCCTATTTTATATGAAAGTAAACTAACAGACGAATTTAACAAAATTGATTTTGCACAAATTGGATTTATACAGAAAAAGATATGCATTTTTCAAGATTAAAACTATTTCTGGAATATTCAAAATGACAGAAATCAAGTTATTTCTAGCTACACAATTTTTTGCTACTGGAACATGCTTAAATCCATTTTTATAATAAACTAAAGTGATAACCGAATTTATTACAGTTGGAATTATCTAAAAAGTAGTTAAAATGAATTAGTTATGAGTTTCTAAAGTTTTTATATCATTTTCAGTTGTTAAACAAATACTTACCGAAATACAGAACAACCCAAATAAAAGAAAACGACGTGGACAACTCCCAACCCTTGATCTAAAATCCTACGGCTCACGCGCGCCGAAAACAGCGCACGCGCGCGAAACCTAAACGAAGCCCACCGTTGGATTACGATCTAACGGCGCACACGAGTGTATGCAACCGGACGGTGCGGTTGCTTGGGCCAATCCCAGCCGCAGATCTGCAGATGGACGGTCCAGAGCACACCAACGGTCGGAAGGTCCGATTGCACACACGATATCAGCCGTTGATCGCAAGATCGACGGTCGAGAACGATCAAGGTATCTGGAGGGTCCGAATGCATACAAAGATCAGGGCCGCGGATCTAAAAATGAACGGTAGCTAGAGATCGAAGTTCAAAGGGAGATGCTGACATGTGGGACCGCATGTCAGTGACTTCGAGTCACCCACGCTACCGTTTAACCCACGTGCCTGATGCACCGCCCACTTGTCGTGGATCGAGAGTGGCGGTTAAGACCAAATTAATGCCATTAATGATTAACCTTAAATAAACACTAATGACTGCTGAAATTTGATTTTAACCCCTCGGGCCCACAAGTCAGCGACTCAGAGGAGATTTCCGACAGGGATTAAATGCCGACATATTAATTAATCGACGATTAAGCATTAATGATGTCGGAACAGTGCGGAGTTGCACCAGAGGGTGATTTACGGATGTTGGGCCCACTGGTCAGTGGCTCAACGACAATGATTAAGACACAATTAATAACTAATGATTAGCAATTAATGTGTCCTAATAAGTGACGAAACGGAGGCGCTTTGTGCGGCAAAACCGAGTGAGTTCAACGGCAAATCGCGGCGACGGCGCGCGGCGCCACCAAGAACCAAAATGGATTCGCAATAGCACAACGAATCTAATGGTAGCATTCCGGCGGTGAGGACTAGAACGCCGCTGGCGGGAAAACGAAAATGGGAGCTTTTTCGCTAAGTGCGAAAATAGCTAAAAGCTCAGTGCGATCCAAGGAAGCGGGTGCCAAAGCTTCTAAGGACTAATAAGAAGCTACCTTAGTGACAAGAAGCTTCAAAGATGGCCGGAGATGCTTGATCACGGTGAAAGCTCGCCGGACTTGGAGAAGAAAACCCGAGATAGATACCCTGAGCCAAATGAGTGATTCCAAAGCATCACAATAGCTTCATAATGATTCACAGAAGCTACATGAGCAAGTAATTAGAAAATGGAGCACTCACCTGAGCTGAGGAAGAAGATGACCAATTTCGGCCGAATTTGAACAAACCCCAAATTGGACAATTCCTGAGAATCAAATCCAACATTAAGTGAGGGGTAATGCTCAAGATGATAAAGAGATAAGGTTAGGGCAAAGAAACATGAAGGAGGACCACTGGAACACCAAGAACACCAATGGAACTCCACGGGTCAACAATGGCGATTTGCCATTTTTGAGGTGTTAAGCTCCAATATTGAGAATGAGGCTTGATGGTGGTTTAAAGAAAACCAGGAGGTATTGAGAGTGCTTATAAAGCCATGAAAGCATTAAGGTTTGCACCACTCCTCTTTCGGGTGGCAAAACACAAAGCACAAAAGCGGCCGACAAGGAAAAGAGGTGAAGACGTGCATTAGGGCATGGCCTGGCTCAGTGTACCTCCCATACCCCTAAACGTCGGCTAGGGTGGCTTTAGGGAGCAAGAAATGACACTGCCATTACTCCCCCTACTGTTCATGCACGGCTAGAGGTTGAAGACGACCCGCGAAAAGGCTCGGTGATTCACAACCGTTAGATGAGACACGGACGGCTAAGATAGCGCCACGCCTCCGGGCTTTAAAACACAACGGAGAGGTTCCGAGCCTAGGATTAGAAAGCGAAGCGGCTCAGATAGCCCCACGTCGCAAACGCGGTTTACAACGAAGGGACACGCGGGCGTTGGATCTTAATCCAACGGCTCTGATTCAAGAATGCAACCGGAGGGTCCAAAGGGTTCGGGAAATCTCAACGTATGGATGGGAATCTAACGGTCGACAATCAAACTTGCAACCGGAAGGTCCGAAGGGTTACACGCGTGTGGGCCGTGCGATTTAGATCCAACGGTGGAGATCCAACGCGCGTTTTAAAGAGGAGCTCGGTGCAGTTGGTTGACTGGACCGAATCAATTGGCTCGAGCCCGAGTCTGACTCGACCCAGTAACAAGAAACCAAGTTTGACTTTGAAATAAGAACAGAGACTTTGAAAGATTTATTTGAGGTAGCAAATTAACTCCAAAAATTATGAAATTTTTACAGGAGCTTGCTAACTCAGATATTAACTTTGTGTAAAATTTTCAGAGGTTTTTATACTGTGAATAAATCTCCAAAAATTCTGCAAGGCTCTGTTTTAATGTTTGACTGGGATTCAAACAGGTTTGACTGGCTCTAAAATATTCAAACAATTTCTAAAAATTGTGAAATTTTTCAGAGGGGTCACATACCATCACAGAGACTTAGGAAAAATATTTCCAGAGGATGAGCATAAGATTTGAAAAGATTGTTTTTGGAATATCAAGATTTGGATCAACTAGACTTGTGACAATGTATTTCCATAATCCCTTGTACAAGAATTGTTTGGCACAACAGGAAATACATGATGTAAGAAAAAGTTTTAATTTCTACTGATTTTCTTACATTTGAAACACAAGCCTAAAGTTTGGGATGTTACAAAACCTCCCCCCCTTACAAGAATCTCGCCCCGAGATTCTGTTTACTCGGAGAAGAAGGATGGGTAATCTGCACGAAGGCGATCCTCGCGCTCCCAAGTTGCCTCATCTTCAGAATGGTTTGACCACTGAACCTTAAGGAACTTGATGACACGGTTCCTTGTCCTTCGTTCAGATTCTTCGAGAATACGAACAGGATGCTCACGATAGGTCAAATTTTCTTGCACATCGAGATTTTCCAACGGAGTTTCCTCAACCGGAACACGGAGGCACTTCTTCAAGTGTGACACATGGAGCACGTCGTGCACACCCTCAAGTGAAGCTGGCAACTCCAATCTGTATGCAACAGCTCCAATCCTCTCGATGATGCGATAAGGCCCAACATATCGAGGAGCTAACTTGCCCTTGATGCCAAAACGCTGATGGCCCTTCAAGGGTGAGACCTTGAGATAAACAAAGTCATTGGGCTCAAAGCTCAACTCTCGACGACGACGATCCGCATAGCTCTTTTGCCTGGACTGGGCCACGCGCAAATGCTCACGAATCAGCTGAACCTGGCTTTCGGCCTCATTGATGGAATCTGGCCCGAAGAACTGACGCTCACCAGTTTCCGACCAGTTCAAAGGAGTTCTACATCTCCTCCCATACAAAGCCTCAAACGGTGTCATGCCAAGACTAGCTTGGAAACTGTTGTTGTAGGAGAACTCTGCAAACGACAAGCACTTCTCCCACTTCTTTCCATAGGAAAGAACACAGGCACGGAGCATATCTTCCAACACTTGGTTGACTCTCTCCGTCTAACCATCAGTTTGAGGATGATAAGCTGAACTGAAAGAAAGACGTGTACCCATCGCCTTTTGCAGATTATGCCAAAAGCGAGAGGTGAAAAGAGAACCACGATCGACACAATCGTTCGTGGCACACCATGCAAACATACAATGCGAGACACATAGAGATCCGCGGTGACTAACACTGCGAGATTGGTACGACCGCGAGAAAATGTGCCACCTTCGTCAATCGATCAATGACAACCGGATAGCATCCTTCCCGAAGAAGCACGGGCGGACGGTGATGAAATCCATACCAACGGAATCCCACTTCCATTCTCGCATCGCAAAGGTGAAGAAGGCTGCTGGACATTGGTGTTCACCTTGACACGACAAAGACACGTCGCACTTCGGCAAATAACACCGCGATCTCGCGCTTCATGCGAGTCCACCGAATCTCGCCGAAGGTCTTGATACATCTTGGTAGCTCCAGGATGGATAGACAAAGGAGTCATGGGCCTCGCGGAGAATCAAATCCCGCAATTCCATGACCTTGGAACCACCAAGCGCTGTCCAAACCACACAACACCGTGCTCATCCTCGAAAAGCACTTAGTGACCCATTCTTGATGTTCGCTTGATTTGGATCACACCAACATCTGTCTGCTGGGCAGCCTTGATTTGCTCCACCAAAATCGGTTGCACAACCAAGGTAGCAAGAGAACCATGCTCAATCAATCCCAAATTAAGCCGCTGAAATTCTTCGAGAAGGGTAGGTTGTTGCTCTTGAAGTGACAAGGTATTGCAATACACCTTGCGACTGAGTGCATCCGCAACAACATTAGCCTTGCCCGAGTGATACTGAATGCCCATATCATAATCTTTGATCAATTCCAACCATCTCCTCTGCCTGAGGTTCAGATCTGGCTGGGTGAACAAATATTTCAAGCTCTTGTGATCAGAATACACCTCACAACGGTTACCAATGAGGTAATGCCGCCAAATCTTGAGTGCATGAACCACTGCCGCTAACTCCAAATCATGGGTAGGATAGTTGAGTTCATGAGGCCTCAACTGTCTCGATGCATAGGCCACAACCTTGCCTTCTTGCATAAGAACACAACCGAGTCCCTGCCGAGAGGCATCACAATAAATGTCAAAGCTCTTATGCACATCGGGAGAACAAGCACCGTGCCGACGTCAATCGCCTTTTGAGTTCTTGAAAACTCAAATCACAAGCGATGACCACACGAATTTTTTTTTTTCTTGAGCAATTCGGTCATGGGCTTAGCAATTTTGGAGAAGTTCTCGATAAAGCGGCGGTAGTAGCCCGCTAAACCAAGGAAACACCTCACATCGGTGACTGACTTGGGCTGCCCCCAAGATAGAATATCGCTGACCTTGCTAGGATCTATCATGACACCACTTCTTTGAAAGAACATGGCCCAAGAATGCCACTTCCTTCAACCAGAACTCGCACTTGCTGAACTTGGCATACGGTGATGCTCACGCAGGCTTCCCCAATACAATCTGCAGATGCTCAGCATGCTCTTCTTCACTCTTGGAGTAGATAAGAATGTCGTCAATGAAAACCACAACAAACTTATCCAAATACTCCATGAACACCGAGTTCATAAGATTCATGAACAAAGCTGGAGCATTGGTCAAACCGAAAGACATGACGGTGTACTCGTAAAGGCCATAACGAGTAGTGAACGCCGTCTTTGGAATATCCTCACTACGATCCGACTTGATGGTACCCCAATCTCAAGTCAATCTTGGAGAACACACAAGCCCCAGTCAACTGGTCAAAGAGATCATCAATCCGAGGCAAAGGATATTTGTTTTTCACCGTCACTTCATTAAGCGGGCGGTAATCAACACACATACGCAGGGTCTTGTCCTTCTTCTTCACGAAAATAACCGGACAACCCCACGGAGATGAGCTAGGACGGATGAAGCCTTTTGCTTGGAGCTCACCCAACTGCTTCTTCAGCTCCTCCAACTCATTAGAGGCATTCGATGCGGCGCCTTAGAAATCGAGCGATGCACGGGCAACAACTCAATCACAAACTCCAAGTCTCGAATCGAGGCATACTGAGCAAATCTTGGGAAGACATCCACAAAGTCACTGCATCGTGGGCACATCCGAATCTCCAAGGTGGCTTAGCTTCAAGGGCACAAAGATGTGGCCCTCGCAACATGGTGAAATCCCAACTTGCTCGCCTGAGGGACTAGTGAGGAAAACCATCTTCCTGGCACAATCGATTTGCCCCAAGTGTTGGGACAACCAATCCATACCAAGAATCACATCCAGACGCGCCGAGTCAAGTAAGATGAGATTCGCCAAGAATTCCACTCCTTCAATATTAATAGGAACGCCCCGACATTCTTGATCAGCTCTCATTTCCGCTCCCGGAGAGCGAATAAGCAAGGGAATCCCCAAAGGAACAAAGTGAAGGTCACAATCAGCAGCAAAAGATCTCGAAATAAAGGAATGTGAAGCTCCAGAGTCAAACAAGACTGCAGCAGGACGATAACTAACAAGGAACGCATCCCAACACAACGTCGGGTGCCTCCTGAGCCTCCTCAGCCGAGATGTGGTTGACTCGACCACTCCCGACACCCTGAGTCTTCTGGATCACCTTCTGGTCAGGTGTGTGACCATTCCCGCGTCCTCCATTAGGACGAGGGCTGCTCCAATCCTCCGAGGGCAATCGCAGCATAGTGGCCCTTCTTGTTGCAGCGGCAGTAACGCCGCACTGGGTTGCGGGCGCAACCGCCGCTTTGAGTCACAGTGCACGTGGTGAAACACGGCTGCGGGGACGAGCAATCGGCGCCGACGGCCTCGGCGGTGGTGAAGCCAAAGCACGAGCCTGGTGTGGGCCCAACACGGGACGAGTGAGGCTAGCTGCGGCACCGATGGGCCTCCCACTTGCGCTATGGACTCACCAGCGCCTTCTCCTTGTGCTCGGCGACGATGGCCTTGTCAACCAAGGCACGGAAGTCAACAAAGTCCACTATAGATAGCTTGTCCTGCAGCTCCTCTGACAAACCATCCATGAACTTCTCTGCTTAGCCTCATCGAGGCCACCTCTCCCGAGCATAACGAGCCAAGTGGTTAAACTCGTAAAGATACTCCGAGACGGTCTTGCGCGCTAAGCGCAAGAAACTCCTTCTTCTTGAGCTTCATCAAAGCCATCGTATGTGGGCCCGACGGAAGCAGATCGAACTCATCCCACGAGACAACGTGGCTGCGGGCTGCATGGCGAGAAAGTTCTCCCACCAAGATAGTGCCGCACCTCAGCCGATGGGATGCAAAGAGTGCCCGCTCCGCCTCCGCATCGAGCGATATTGAGCTCGCCAACAAGACGCACCAATCATCCGCGTCCAAAGGGTCCTCGGATCGAGAAAGTGGGCGGTGCGTCGGAGAAACTCCGCAAGCCCACCACGAGACCGTGGCCACCACCTCCGGATCCCGGCACCAAAGAGTGGAGGTGTTCCTTGCAATGACCTCCAAGATCCGGGTCGGTCCATGCGATTCCGCCGACCGAGCGAACCTCACCATGGTCGGAGGAGGGGAAGCTCCTCATCGGAACCACCACGATCATGTTATGGGTGGTTCTTGTCATCCTGTTCCACAAAAATAGGTTAAACACAACTCCGGAACAGGAGACAAAGAAAACTACTAACCACTAAACAAAACAACCTTTAAAAGCTCAAGTAACAACATAAAATTACAGCAAGATCATAAAGATAACAACCATCTTCCTATTATGACTAACTCGTATGGAAAAACGAGTAATCAATTTTTAGGAAGGCAAATTTCAGAATCTCAACTTCTGTTCGAAACAGCTAGGAAACAGGGTGGAAATCATACTAAAGGAGGGTTAAACACTTAGCTATCTCATATCACTTCTTACCCTTTGATTCCCACAAGTTTTAGTGGAATTAACCTCTCGTTTTCAGCACTTTTTCTACCTAAATGCTAGCTGTCCAGAAATTTATTGCTTGCTGTCCAGATTTTCTTCTTCACACCTCTTGGCCGAAATTTGCAGCTTCCAGTAGCCCCTAATCTCCTCAAGACAGCCAACACTTTCATTTTATAACCCTCATGATGTACCCAAAACCAATCTACTCGGTAAACAACTATCTTTTGAAAGGAGATGAGAGGAAAACTCAACCTTCAAATTCAGTTCAGAACAAGGTGAGATGAGCAAACTAAGATAGATAAGGAGTAAAATATGAGAACTTACTTAAGATTTTCAGGAAAACACTTGGTATAAGGAAAGTAAGTTTTCAAAATATACTAGGGACGACCAAGCTAGGGTTTCTCGGTCAAGATGGCTCGATACCAAGCTCTGGAGACCCGGTTTATTAAACTTGTAATACTTAACCTTCCACTTGGTTCTAGTATCACAAATAGAATAATCAGCGCCTCGATGAACATGTGCCTCCAGAACAAGCAACACACATACATCAATTCCAAGCATGCATCATTTCCATACAATGAATATAACAAGTCTACCAAAAGACATACATAATATAAGTTATTACAACACAATGACCGCCCAAATGACATAAGTAGCAAATAAGTAACAATGAAGCAAAAGTTGCCATAAGATGGCTTAAACCAAAAGACGACCGGTTAGCCACATAACACCACGGGGCAACCGGCCGGCCGCCAAGCTAATCGCCCAGAACCGCGCACAAAGACAACTCACAAAAGTGAGGTCCATCGGACTCACTATCATCCTCTGCACAACACAAGCAATGCAGGTGAGTACAAAAATGTACTCGCAAGACTTACGAGTAGCAAGCCTATACATAGCTATATGAAAGCTGTATTCAAAGGAATGTGGTTATATGGTTCTTTGGACGCATAAAGCAAGTTTCATTTGCAATATTGTAATAGATTGAATAGCAGTTTGTAAAATCTGTTTTTAAGCATTTAAATAACAGCGAGTAAGCATAAGTAACAAGTATCCACCTAGAAGTGACTTTCCCCAAAGCCACCACAACATAGCATGAATCCCTGATTCATACCACCATCAAGTTTTAATTTTAAAAAAATGTTGTAGTCTAACTCTTGAAAAGCTTATCCAAGCGTGTCCATAACCTAGGACGAGGCTATTCGAATAGTTTTAATCCCTGCAGGGGTGTACCAATGTACCCACACTTCAGACCGCCTTTTTGCCAAGCTATTAAGCACACTTCCTTTGGTATGCCGGCACGGCTAAGTCCTACGAACCCTTTCCAATGGAATATGCTAATCAAGAGACGCACGTATGGGGGTTAATCCTTAGTGATCTGCCGACGAAATATGGATCACAAGGACCCATACGTGGAGCAAGATACCGCCCTCGGCGGTGTTCCTCCCTACAAGCGTGTCCATGTTGCATATAATCAAATATGCAACCCACCACGCTGCTCATTAATTAACACACCCAAAGTACTCGGCTAAGAGAGGTCCCATTTCCCTCTAGTGTGGTTAGCACGCTTTGTAATGCTCGGATAATGATACTCACAAGTAGTTCGGTCCTTAATTGACCCGGGCACCATTCCAATCACACCCAAAAGATCACACCATCTTACCATTGTGCCCAAGTCTAAATTGTTTTCATTTTCAGTTTTAGTTTTGCAATTTAGACATAGCACAAGGCTGAAATATACAGATTACAACAATTTGTGTGATCAAGGTTATCGACAAGTCGATAACCGCCCATTTCTACCGATAGCTAAGCGTGGCTAAGCATAATGACACGTAAACTACTAAGTGACAAGGGTCCATCCAGCGAACCCAAAATCACAGCAAGTAACCTAGGCTTCAGTAGTAGAGGAATAAACATTTCCTACTGATAATGCTTCTAGTAGGCCAACTACCGACAATAGTTTAAAACAACATAGCAATGCATACATAGAATTTGCAAACAATATATTAGAATTTGAAAATAGTAGGAACAATATGATCAAATGAATGCTACATCTGCTTGTTCGGTGAAGTGCGAGATCGATGGCTGCTGTGGGCTCAATATCAAGATTAATAATATTGTCTTCGGAACCTAACGCGAAAAGGCGATAAGCAAATAAGAACGAAGAACACCAAATAAACTCCAACAGCAAAACACATCCAAATCTAATAAAATTTACACTACAGCTAGGGAATGATCTAAGATAATGACAGGAACAAGAATTTTGCAATTAGGACTAAGCATGCAACAGATATGAGCAAAGTTCTCTATCTCAGCCTTATAACAATCTAATTAATAATTAACACTGTTCATGGCGAAATTTTCCAGAATGATCTAAGGTCTGAAATTTTTATAGTAGGTAGATTATAACATCCTAAGAACAGCAAAGTTGGATTTACTAAATTTGGAGTTATACACATTTACTTATGATTTTTCTAAGTTGTAACTCTAATGCAAATCATTGTACTGAATTATAAACATGCTCAAATCCTATTTTATATGAAAGTAAACTAACAGACGAATTTAACAAAATTGATTTTGCACAAATTGGATTTATACAGAAAAAGATATGCATTTTTCAAGATTAAAACTATTTCGGAATATTCAAAATGACGTAAATCAAGTTATTTCTAGCTACACAATTTTCTCATCGAACATGCTTAAATCCATTTTTATAATAAACTAAAGTGATAACCGAATTTATTACGATTGGAATTATCTAAAAGCGATTAAAATGAATTAGTTATGAGTTTCTAAAGTTTTTATATCATTTTCAGTTGTTAAACAAATACTTACCGAAATACAGAACAACCCAAATAAAAGAAAACGACGTGGACAACTCCCAACCCTTGATCTAAAATCCTACGGCTCACGCTACGCAAAACAAACAAGCAGCGCGCGCATGAAACCTAACGAAGCCCACCGTTGGATTACGATCCAACGGCGCACACGAGTGTATGCAACCGGACGGTGTGGTTTCTTGGGCCAATCCCAGCCGCAGATCTGCAGATGGACGGTCCAGAGAGCACCAACGGTCGGAAGGTCCGATTGCACACACGATCTCAGCCGTTGATCGCAAGATCGACGGTCGAGAACGATCAAGGCATCCGGAGGGTCCGAATGCATACAAAGATCAGGGCCGCAGATCTAAAAATGAACGGTAGCTAGAGATCGAAGTTCAAAGGGAGATGCTGACATGTTGGACCGAATCAATTGGATCGAGCCCGAGTCTGACTCGAACCCGAGTAACAGTAAAACCAAGTTTGACTTTGAAATAAGAACAGAGACTTTGAAAGATTTATTTGAGG
Organism: Ampelocalamus luodianensis; assembly: GCA_036346255.1. Lineage (NCBI taxonomy): Eukaryota > Viridiplantae > Streptophyta > Magnoliopsida > Poales > Poaceae > Ampelocalamus > Ampelocalamus luodianensis. The sequence continues at coordinate 40,302,844 of CM070625.1, forward strand.
TAGCAAATTAACTCCAAAAATTTTGAAATTTTTACAGGAGCTTGCTAACTCAGATATTAACCTTGTGTAAAATTTTCAGAGGTTTTTATACTGTGAATAAATCTCCAAAAATTCTGCAAGGCTCTGTTTTAATGTTTGACTGGGATTCAAACAGGTTTGACTGCCTCTAAAAATATTCAAACAATTTCTAAAAATTGTGAAATTTTTCAGAGGGGTCACATACCATCACAGAGACTTAGGAAAAATATTTCCAGAGGATGAGCATAAGATTTGAAAAGATTGTTTTTGGAATATCAAGATTTGGATCAACTAGACTTGTGACAATGTATTTCCATAATCCCTTGTACAAGAATTGTTTGGCACAACAGGAAATACATGATGTAAGAAAAAGTTTTAATTTCTACTGATTTTCTTACATTTGAAACACAAGCCTAAAGTTTGGGCTGTTTGGTTAAGTAAAATGTTAAGACTATTGGGTTGGAAACAGGAGAGTAAGAATATGTGTATTGACCTTGTATGGCATAGATGCTTTGGTCTTATGATTGCGTTGTATGCCATGTGAGCTTGTATGTCGATGATCGGATGTTCTTAGAAGGGTGAGGCGTATATGTGCTCCGTAGCATATACGATACCTTAATGGTGCCGATTGCATCCTAATATGGGTAGTGAGCCAGTTCGCATTTAATTGTTTGGATCGGCATTCTGACGCAACATGTGTGCCTCGGTTAGCGGATGCTATCGATCGTTGTTTAAGCGAGATCGGTTCACACATGGGGTCCAACTCAATAGTGTTAGCTTGTTGAAAAATACCAAATCTTAGCTTCCCCGGTCGGCATACCAAAGGAAGTATGTCATCATTCGGAGGCATCCGAAGGCAACGAGCTAAGCTAAGTCATGTGGGTAAAGATGTACACCCCGCAGGGTATAAAGCTGTTCGAATAGCCGTGTCCACGGTCATGGACGATAACTTGAATTGATGTCACCTGTATAGAAGTTTTGATTTTAAAAACCTGGTTTCGGTTTTTATGGCTATGCATGAGGGATTCATGCACTGTACTGTTTACAATTATGTCATTTACTTACTGTTCTAGCTAAACTTTGATTTACTAAATTGCTTTGTCAAAAATTTAGTAGGTGTAGGTTAAGATGTGTTGCTTTATGCAAATTTGAACATTTATACCTTCCTGTTGTAACCTTATGCATATATAAATTCTACCCCTTTGCATAGGCTCTAATAACCACTTTCTTTTATTAGTTTGTGTAAGACTTGCTGAGTACCTTCCGTACTCAAGGTGCTATCACCTATTGTTGCAGGTGAGGACGGTTTTCTTTATGAAGTACCCGTTAGCGCCGATCAGGGTGACGCTAACGAGTAAAGCTACTTCTTTCCTCCACGCAATTGCCTGCGGGTGGATGAGGCCATTGGTGGACTTTAATATTTTGTTTTTGCTTCCGCTGTTAGACTTTTGAAGTGACCAAGTCACTTAATATTGTAGTACTAAACCGAATGTTGTAAACTTATGTTTAATTATGCAAATGTATGACATGTATGTATTTGATGCAATGTTGATGAAGGATATATATATGCAATGGTCGTTGATCCTGGGAACCATTGTGAGATATATATATATCCGGGGAGCCTGATGATTGGATCGGTTACTTATTAAATTTATACTCCTAGCATGATCTTTAATAAAGGGGCAGTACTGTTCCTTCATTAACAATTGTGCTACAGTATGAATTTAATTAAGTACATTTCCAATAATCCGGGGCGCCCACATAGGACGAGGCTATTCGAATAGTTTTAACCCTGCAGGGGTGTACCAATGTACCCACACTTCAGACCGCCTTTAAGCCACAAAGCACACTACCGAAGGTATGCCGGCACGGCTAAGTCCTACGAGACATTTCCAATCTTGTGCATTGACTACGAGCCGCTCGTATGGATAGAAACCCATACGCTTACATTGCAAGCTGAAAGACAACAAATCCCATCACGGGTGAAGTCTTTCGGACACTACAATGCTCCCAACACCATCCCTCCTGCGACTCCCTGCGACCCGGAGCCAATACACGCCAAAGTACTAAGTCAAGAGAGGTCCCATACCCTCTAGTGTGGTTAGCACGCTAAAAATGCTTGGTTTAGTGTAACAAGATGTTCGGTCCTTATTGACTCGGGCACCATTCCAGTCACACCCAAAAGCACACCAGTCATACCATTGTGCCCAAGTCTAAATCATTTTGTTTTCAGTTTTAGTTTTCATAAGTAGACATGACACAAGGCTGAAATCATAAATCATAATAAGTTTTGTGTGATCAAGGTTATCGACAAGTCGATAACCGCCCATTTTTACCGAAGCTAAGCATGGCTAAGTAATTAATTCGCAAACTACTAAGTGACAAGAGCTCATCTACGAACTCTAATCACCGCAATAACCTAGGCTCATGGTAGTAGAGAATAATCATTTGTCCAAGGAAATGCATCTACTAGGCCAACTATCGACAATAGTTAAAACAAGATAGCAATGCATACATAGAAGTTGTAAACAACATAAATACTTAAAATACTGGGATTAACATGATCAAACTGCTTGCCTTGCTGGATTTGTTCTTGCTGCAGAGGGGAGTGCTCAGGTTCAAAGTTTTCTTCGGAACCTAACGCAAAAAGGCGATAAAAACCGATAAGAATGAAGAACACCAAAAGAAACTTAACAGCAAAGAACATCCAAATCCATTGAAATTTTTACAGCAGCTAGGGGTTGATTTTAGACAATTTTAGAAACAAGAATCACTTCATTTGGATTAAGCATGAACAAGTTATGGCCAAATTAAATTCTCTCAGCCTGAAAAATCCTAATTAAATTAATTAGGGTTACTGTTTATGACAAAAATTTCTAGAATGATCTGGAACTTGAAATTTTTATGGTAGGTAGATAATAGTATCCTAACAACAGCAAAACTAAGTTTGCACAAATTGGAGTTCTAATGAATTAGTTATGATTTTTCTAAGCTCTAAATCTAGCATACATCATTTTTCAGGAACATGAATAAAGACAAAGCCTAGTTCATATTAAAGCATGTCTATAGACAAATTTTACCAGGTTGAGTTTGCTCAGTTTGGAATTACAGAGAATAAGTTATGCATTTTACAAATTTTCCATGAATTTCTAGACATCATTTTTCACTAAACAAGATCATGTAGTTAAATCATTCTCTGCTATATGACAGGGCCTAATTTCATTCTCAGATTAAAGTTCATACTATAACAAAGCTACAACAACTGGAATCATTCAAAAAGGAGTTAAAATGACAAAGTTATGCACTTTTGAACTTTGAAACATAAAAAGACTTAGAACATTTGAGCTCTCGGAAGGTCCAAACGAACTGAACGAAAAGGAGAGGTCGTGGGCCGTTAGATCAAGATCTAACGGCTACGAGCCTCGAAGCACAGCGCACAAAAGACCTCCTCCCGCACTGAGGAGGTCTGGACCGTTGAGATTAGATCCAACGGTCACGGCCAGTGCATGCACAGCGCACGTCATGGAGGTCCTAGCGCCTAACAGAGGTCGTGACCGTCAGATCGAGATCTGGCGGTCCCGAGCACTAGGGGAGGTCCTAAGGCCTTAAATCCGAGGAAGGAGGTCTAGTCCGTTAGATCCAAACCTAACGGTTTAGACCAGAGGAGGAGGTCCTAACGCTACGGATCTAAAGGAGGAGGTCCTAGACGGTCAAGATCTCCAGAGGGAGGTCTTGATCGGCTGGGATTGACACGAGGAGGTCTTGGATGGCCAAGATCTTCTCGGGGAGGTCCTAAGCGATAGGGTTTTAATCGGAGGAGATCTGGACGGCTCGGATTACACCTAGGGAGGTCCTGAACGGTCCAGATCGAGGCGGAGGGAGGTCTGAAGGCTAAGGACTTCTCACAGGAGATCTAACGCTCAGATCTAAACCCGGGGAGGTCGTGAACGGTCAGGATTGAGCCTAAGAGGTCTGAGCGGGGGTTTTCTTTGTAAAAGGCCAGGGGTGGCTTTTTACAAAGAGGACCCCGATGGTGGTCTTTGCAAAAATGACCAAGGGGAGGTCTTTTGCAAAGGGGCCTCGGTGGAGGTCCAGGGGGTGGTTTTGGCAAAATGGCCCAGAGAAGGTCCTTTTGCGCAGGAGTGGTCCTAGCGGCTAGGATTTAACCGAAGTGGTCCTGCAGTTAGGATCAACCTAGGGAGGTCGGCGCGCAAGATTTTACACGAGCCGGATCTAACGGCTAAGAGCTAATCCCAGGAGGTCTTTAACGGCCGAGATTGCTCTAGGAGGTCTTGGGACTAAGAAACTACACGGGAAACCCTTCTACGGTACAGATCTAACTAGGGGTGGTCTTAAACGGCTAAGATCCAACGATGGGGAGGTCCTGAGACTAGAGTTTTCCCAGAAATGAATCTAAAGCCTAGATCAAATCCCGGGGAAGTCATCGACGGCCAAGAACAACCCGAGGAGGTCCGAGGACTTGTCGAAAATCCGACAAAGTACATAGCACCGCGCTGAGATCGCCGGCACGTCGCCGACGACCAAAACCACGGCGGCGGGGACCAAGGCCACCAAAACGAAGCTAATACTATTGCGAACCTATCGGAGGCATTCTCAACGGCGGAGCTGGCTTAGAACGCCGGCGAGCCGGAGAGGAGCGGAGGGTGGTTTTCGGCAAAATCCGGAAACGGCGAAAATACGCGCCACGAGCTACCCTAGCCATTGCTTAAGCTCTACAGGGCTAAGGTGAACTTACCCGAGTGCAGGGAAGGTCTAGAGGAGGTCGGAGAAGACCCAGCGGTGGAGACCGACGAGGTGAAGAAGGTGGCGACGACGGTGTGCCTACTGGCAAAAGCAACAAGAATGATCGGTATCCTTCGCGATGACCACGGGTGGTCCAAAGAGCAAGGATTGAACTGGGCACTCACCGGGTGGGAGCGATGAAGTGCCCTAACGGCACAAGACTCAAAACTTGAATTCGACGACCCGAGGAGATCATGCAAAATCAAGTTAGGAAAAAGCCTGCGATGGCCACGGGTCGAAAATGAAATGAAGAGGGGACTCAAAACCACTAGAGCTCCAACGACAACGAGGAGCTCCAAGGTCCCGAAAATGGCGGATCCGGTGTTTCCGGAGTTCTGAGCTCCACCGACAGAAAGGGAGCTGGGGAAAATGTGCGGGGAAACGAAGACCAAAGGGGTGCTCGGTGGTATAAAAACTGACGAGCACCGCACAAGGAAAAGGGGGCCCCCGCGGTGAGCTACGGCAAGCTCGGCCGCGCTAAAACTCGGGCTAAGGAAGTAGGGCAGCGCGGAGCACGGCTTTGCCAAAAGCTCTGACGCACCACACTGACCCAACAGGTAGGCGTTGACGAGGGTGGCAAGATTTGACAGAGCCACGCCGCGCACTGTTGATGCGCACGGCGCGAGGAAGAAGAAGACCAGTGAGAGGCTAGGGTGCTGGTGAGCGTCAGATATGGATCCAACGGCTCAGAAAGCACACACCCACAGCGGTTTGGCCCGACCGAGCCCGAAGGCGGGGTCTGACTCGGGTCTAACTCGAGCCCGAGTCTGACTCCGACCACCTTTGATTTTGGGGATTAAAAATGAGCTGAACCTTAGGGAATTGTTTGAGCTAGCAAAACAACTTCAAAAATTCTGAAATTTTTACAGGAGTTTGCCAGCTAAAGGATTGACCTTCCCTAAAATTTTCAGAGGTTTTGGTGCTGTGGATTTTCCTCCAAAAATTTAACAAGGTGCTGGTTCACAGATTTACCAGATTTTAAATTGGGTTGACTTGCCTCCAATCTCATTCGAACAATTTCTAAAAATTGTGAAATTTTTCAGAGGGGTTACACAGCAACCCAGGATTTTAGGAAGATTATTTCCAGGAGATTAACACAAGATGGAACAAGAATGTTTTTGAAGGATCAAGATTTGATTAACAGACTTGCGACTTTGTATTTCCATAATTCTTGTACAAGAATTGTCAAGCACACAAAGGAAATACAAGATGTAAGAAAAAGTTTCAATTTCTACTCATTTTCTTACATTTGAAACACAAGCCCAAAATTGGGATGTTACATTCGTTACACACTGAGCTGCATTGTGGACTTGCCAAAGACGCTACCCGTCCACGTAAGAGAGAGCAATGCTACGCCAGGCGTGCACCTCGCCGATTCGTGGCCGCCCGGAGGAAGCCTTGGAGAGAACCATCACGGAGTTGGATCATGTCTATGAAGCCTTGCAGAGAGCTGAAGAGAAGGTCGCCACTCTGCAAGAGATCCTCTACGACCAAGACCCCGAAGAAGATGAAGACCCCGAGGAGAATTCTGAAGAAGACCCGGAGGAAGGACCAGAGGATGATGCAGAGCCAGAGGAGCCAGCTGAGCTAGTTGCACAGGAACGCCTGCCTCGCCGCACTAGTTCAGGGCATCGGATCGGTTGCCAAGATGCTGGCTCACTTAGAGTCTGACCGTCAGGAGCATCGCCGCGGTTGTGGAGGCTTTCTCGAGTAGTTGTCTTAGTCTCGGTCTTTCAAGCTTAGCCAGTTTCGGCTTAGTGAGTCGCCCTTTAGGCAGTAGTTTTGTGTGCTTAGGTCGTTATTTCTTTTTGTGTGCGAGCATGAGCTGCAAAGGCCCTTAGGCATCTGTTGGAGCCATGCTAAGACCCTATTTAATAAAGGTATTTCATTTGAGTTTCTTGAGCTGTGTTTTGTTGGGTTTAACCTACCCCCTGCTTAGTTCTCAACTTATCTTGTGCTTGCTACCTTATCTAACCCATGGAGCTTCGCCAGATGGTTCAAACTTGTCGATCACGCTAGTGGTTCCGGCACCCAGTACGAGGAGCAATGAGCAACCACCGCGAGAGCGATTCCGCCAAGCACCCCGATTGACTTGCAGAACTTTGGAGCTTTCATGGCAGCACAGACTCAGCTGATGAATACTATGATGACTCAGATGCAAGCTATGAACAACCAGGCCAACAACAACAACAACAATCAACAGTATGGAGCCCTAGCTGCTCATGGTCACCATGGACCATCCAAACTTGTAGAATTTATGAGGACTCGTTCACCAACATTTTTCGGACACGTCTCTCCAGTGGAAGCAGATGATTGGCTCAGAGTTATCGAAAGGAAGCTACTGATCACCCAGTGCAGCGATCGTGAAAAGGATTTGTATGCCACTCACCAGATGGAGGGCACAGCCGCTAGATTGTGGCCGAAGAGCCGTAACAGTCGAGGACGCCAAAGGAAACAAGGTAGAGTTCCTAGCTACCTCAGTTCGTGATGGATATTTGCTAGTAAACAGTTTGAAGATCCTTTCCTTAGAAGAAGTACCAGTGGTCAGTGAATATCCAGATGTGTCCGGAAGAATTACCAGGAATGCCACCGGATCGTGACATTGAGTTTGTCATTGACCTAGTGCCAGGGACAGCACCAATTTCGAAGAGACCTTATCGGATGCCACTGATGAATTGGTAGAGATGAAGAGGAAGATAGAAGAACTTCTTGAGAAAGGTTTCGTGAGACCTAGTTCGTCGCCATGGGGAGCGCCAGTTTTGTTTGTCAAGAAGAAAGATGGAAGTATGAGGATGTGTATTGATTACCGTTCCCTCAACGAAGTTACTATCAAGAACAAATACCCACTACCCCGGATTAATGATCTGTTTGATCAGATGAAAGGAGCCGGATTATTCTCGAAGATCGACCTGCGATCAGGTTACCACTAGCTAAAGATTTGTCCTAAGGATATACCGAAGACCGCTTTCTCAACACGGTATGGACATTATGAATTCTTAGTCATGTCCTTTGGTCTGACTAATGCCCCTGCCTATTTCATGAACATGATGAATAAAGTATTCATGGAATATTTGGACAAGTTCGTAGTCGTGTTCATTGATGATATTCTGGTGTACTCCAAGTCGGAGGAAGAACACGCTGAACATTTAAGGATAATATTGGAAAAACTCATATTGGAAAAACTCCGAGAGCATCAGTTGTATGCCAAGTTCAGTAAGTGTGATTTTTGGAAGAAGGAAGTGGATTTCCTGGGTCATGTGATGACAATGAGGAGTAGCGATTGACCGGTAAAGTTAAGCGATGCTACATTGGGAGCAGCCCAAGACCGTGACTCAGATTCGCAGTTTCTTGGGAATGGCAGGTTATTACCGTCGTTTCATCGAAGGATTCTCATCAATTGCTAAGCCCCTTACGCAATTGTTGAAGAAGGAGAAAAAGTTCACTTGGACTCCAGCCTGTGAGGAAAGTTTTCAAGAATTGAAGAAGCGTTTGACTTCAGCCCCAGTGCTGATTCTGCTAGATATTTGCAAGGATTTCGATATCTATTGTGATGCTTCGCGTCAAGGATTAGGATGCGTCCTGATGCAAGAAGGAAGAGCTGTCGCTTATGCGTCAAGGCAGTTGAGACCTCACGAAGAGAATTACCCTACTCATGATCTGGAATTAGCTGCCGTAGTGCATGCTTTAAAGATTTGGCGTCATTACCTCATCGGTGTAAGAATCGTGAAGTCTATACGGATCATAAGAGTCTAAAGTATATCTTCACCCAGTCAGATTTGAACATGAGACAGAGAAGATGGTTAGAATTGATCAAGGATTATAATCTTGGAATCCATTACCATCCCGGAAAAGCCAACGTAGTCGCAGACGCTCTAAGTCGTAAGAGTTACTGCAATGCTTTGGAAGTAAAGGAAAGTTGCCCAGAACTTTATGAAGAATTTCAGAAGCTAAAGCTAGAAGTTGTGCTCGAAGGATTTGTAGCCAATTTAGAGGTACAGTCTACCCTAGAAAAGCAGATTCGTGAAGCACAACCAAAGGATCCCGTGTTGCCAGAAATAAGATCAAAATGGCAGAAGGAAAATTCAAAGATTTCACCAAGGATGACTAGGATATATTCTGGATTAATGGTCGATTCGTACCGGATATCGATGGTCTAAAACGATTAATCTTAAAGGAAGCCCATGACTCAAAGTATTCGATCCACCACAGGAGTACCAAGATGTACCAGATGTTAAGACTAAATTTTGGTGGCCAAATTTGAAACGAAGTCGCAGAGTTCGTTGCCTTATGCGACACCGCCGAAAGTAAAGGCGAACACCGAGACCAAAGAGTTTCTTTGCAACCGTTGAAGATTCGAGAATGGAAGTGGGAAGAGATCGGTATGGATTTCATTACCGGTTTACCCAAGACTCAATCGGGTTACAATTGAACCGGTAATAGTTGATCGCTTGACCAAAGTCGCCCATTTCCGCCGATCAAAACCACATACTCGGAGATCGCCTTGCGGAGTTGTACATGGCCAGAATTATCAGTTTGCATGGAGTGCCCAAGAAGATAGTATCCGACCGAGGATCCCAGTTCACCTCTCGTTTTTGGCAGAGCTTGCGTGAAGCATTGGGCACCCATCGAATTTCGATCGCGTATCATCCACGAGCATGATGGGCGGATAGAAAGAGTTAATCAGATATTGGAGGATATGCTGAGAGCTTGTGCTCTAGCTAACGCTACCCGATGGGATAAAAGTTTACCGTATGCAGAATTTTCGTACAACAACAGTTACCAAGCTAGTCTGCAAATGTCACCATTTGAAGCTTTGTATGGCGTGCTGCCGAACCCGTTGAATTGGTGAAACTTTGAACAATCGTTTTGATCGACGTCATTCAAGAAGCAGAAGAGCAAGTGGCCATGATCAGAGAAAGATTGAAGATAGCTCACCGAGCGGAAGAGCTATCGCGATAATCGTCGTCGTGACCTCAGCTTTGAACCCGAGGATTTCGTTTATCTTCGAGTGACCCCGCTCAGAGGTGTCAAAAGGTTTCATGCCAAAGGGAAGCTTGCCCCTAGGTATGTTGGTCCGTTCAAGATTTTGGAACGCCGTGGAGAAGTTGCTTATCAGTTGGAGCTACCGCAGTCGTTAGCAGGAGTATATGATGTCTTTCATGTCTCGTAGTTAAAGAAGTGCCTTCGTGTGCTAGAAGAGCAAGCCCCGTTGGAATCAATTGATTTGAATGAGGATCTTACCTACAAGGAGCAGCCAGTTAAGATTTTGGATGTCGCAGAGCGCCTCACCAGAAGCAAGACTGTTCGTTTTTGCAAGGTCCAGTGGAGCAACCACTCAGAAGGAGAAGCAACGTGGGAACGTGAAGAAGAGCCAAAGTCGAGTTTCCTAGCCTTTTCTAGCTAGCCTTTGAATCTCGGGTCGAGATTCCTTTAAGGGGAGGTTTGTAACATCCCAATTTTTGAGCTTAAAATCTTTTAATAGTTAGTAGGAGAAAATTCACCATTTGGATTTTATTTGAATTTAATTTCAAAAGCTTAATATTGGACTTTACAATCAAAAACATTTAATGTGAATAATTCCAACATGAACATTAACCAAAACTATTTTATTTGGGTTCTAAGTGCTCAGATATATTTTCTAGATTTTTCTAGAATTTTTCTGAGTTCATTTGCTATTTTCTATTGCCCATTTGATTTTCTGGTATTTTCTAAAATAGAAAAGCTATTTAAAATCTCAGAAATCCTCTCGGGCCGAATCTTCCCAGCCCAACTTCTTTTCCCGCGCGCGCGGCCCGCTTGCGGCCCAGCTCCGCGCGAGGCCTCGCTCACGCGCGCGCCTCCTCTGTGCCGCTGACGTGTGGGCCCCGCACGTCAGGTCGTCGTCTTCCCCGCGTTGTCGTCTTCCTCGCGAGCGCCCGAGCTGTCCGCCATGCTTCCAAGCTCCAAGCCCCGTACGACAACGCAACCTTTCCAACTAAAGCCCTTCTAGAAAACGTGCCAAATTCTGATACCAACGCTGTGGACGCCCCGGAATATTGGAAATGTAATTAATTAAAATTATACTGTAGCACAATTCTTAACCAAGGAACAGTGCTGCTCCTCCATTAAGGATCATGCTAGAAGTATAAGTTTAATGAATAACAGATCCAATACTCAGGCTTCCCGGATATATGTCTCACAATGGTTCCCAGGATCAGCGACCATTGCACATATATCCTTCAACAACATTGCATCATACACATACAAGTCATACATTTACATAATTAGACACAAGTTTACAACTTTCGGTTTAGTACTACATTATCAAGTGACTTGGTCACTCCAAAAGTTTAACAGCGGAAGCAAAATAAAAGGTCAAAATCCACCAATGGCCCCATCCACCCGCAGGCGATTGCGTGGAGGAAAGAAGTAGCCTTACTCGTTAGCGTCACCCTGATCGACGCTAACGGGCACTTCATATAAATAGGTTATAGCACCTTGAGTACCGAAGGTACTCAGCAAGACTTATACAAACAAATAAAAGAAAGTGTTTATTAGAGCCTATACAAAGGAGTAGAATTTATACATGCATAAGGTTGCAACAGGAAGGTATAATGGTTAAAATTTGCATAAAGCAATACATCTTAACCTACAATTACTAGCTTTTGATAAAGCAATTTCATAAATCAAAGCTGGATTAAAACAATAAGTAAATAAGAATAAAGATAAACAATACAATGCATGAATTCCCTCATGCTAAACCAGAAACCGAACCCAAATTTGTAAATCAAATCTCTATACAGGTGACATCAATTCAAGTCATCGTCCATGACCGTGGACACGGCTATTCGAACAGTTTAATACCCTGCAGGGGTGTGCAACTTTACCCACACGACTTAGTCAGCCCGTTGCCTTCGGACGCCTCCGAATGATGACATACTTCCTTTGGTATGCCGACCGGGGAAACTAAGATTTGGTATTTTTCAACAAGCTAACACTATTGAGTTGGATACCCATGTGTGAACCGATCTCGCTAAACAACGATCGATAGCATCTGCTCAACCGGGGCACACATGTTGCGTCAGGAATGCCGACCCAAACAATTAAATGCGAATGGGCTCACTACCCATATTAGATTGCAATCGGCATCTTTAAGGTGCGTACATGCGATGGAGCACATATCGCCCTCACCCTTCTAAGAACATCGTCTCGACATACAAGCTCACATGGCATAAAACGCGGTCAAAGACCAAAGCATCTATGCCATACAAGGTCAATACACATATCCTTACTCTCTGTCTCAACCCAATAATCTTAACCCTTTACTTAACCAAACAGCGCCCATACTGCTGCGCGTGGAAGTGCGTGGGGACCTGAATTGAATAGTCAGAGTTCAGTCCTTAATTGGTCCAGACAAGTCCACCACAATTCCCAATATCGTGCATAAAAGCACCATCACTAGCATCCTCTTGTTCAGATCAAATTAAATGTAAAATGCAATTCTGATTTAAAGAAAGCTGGACAAAAGTGGAAATCTTGAAATTCATTTGTTGTCCCCTTGTTTGACAAGTTAATCTTGTCAAACTTTAAATCTTATCTAGACTGCATGTCTAAGCAAATTCTGAAAACATGTATTATAGTATACAGTACTACTCTAGGGTTGAGAGTATGGTCATAATTAAGATAATCCACAATGTTACTCAGGTCATAACTAACTAATACAGTCCATATTTGTATTTCCAGAAAAATAGCATGCAACAGATGTCACTGTATTTAGAAAAGCTATTGTAGAAAATTTGGGATCAACATGGTGCAAAGAGGATGCTTACCTTGATAATAATACACCTCTGTTGCAGGCTCAGGTTGCTCAGAAAGAGATTCAAATGCTTCAGCAGAACCAGATTCTAAAAGAGGCAATAAAATCCAATAAATACCAAAATTGACAATAAGTACAAATTGAAAGAAAGATGTATGATCAATATGGAAATGCATGTTTAACAACATGCTTAAGTTATACATACCCCAATAAAGATATTAACTCATATTACCACCTACTAATTTCAAATGGCAGAAACTAGGGTTTAGTTCAAAGTTTTAGCTTTCAGATTTTGAAAAGAACAGAAACAGGACAGATTATAGATTTTGGGAAAAAGGAAAATAGATCAAGCAAAGGTTCTAAAATAAAGCTTAGCCTGATCTATTAGGGTAGTTAATACCCCAAACTAACCTTAACCTAACCCTAATCGGTTGGATTACAAAGGCTAAAGAAAAACCTATATTGTCGGTTAAGCCGACAATAAAGGACAGAGATGATTCTCTGCTACAAGATTAAGTAGATGATAAGAGAGATCAAAAGAATAACTTATTATGCTCTTGGGGTTTAGTTTAGACCTATGTAGGATGATAACTTGACGGAGAAACCTAGTTCTTGAAAACGATATGAAAGACCTAAAAGTTATAGATACAACTTTTCGCTTTAAAGCAAGTTGAAGCTACACGATATTCAAGAGAATGATTCATGTGAGCTACAAAGATACCTAGTGCACTTAAGATGTCTAAAACTAGGGCTTTAACTCACCAGGTTAAGAGAAACACCGAAAGTTGAGAAAACCGATCCTGCTCAACAGAGAGAAAACCTTTGGTTTTAACCTACAAAAGATGTTATGACCTTATTGCAAGGTGAAACCAGTGTTTAAGAGGATAAGCAATGGACAGAGCAAGAAACTCCACCGACAAAGCAATGGAGGATGAAGAGCTCCTTCGGTCAACACTGGTAACAAACAAAAAGCTAGGGTTTATATATAGATGTTGAGCTACAGGCAAAGTGGAAGGGTCTAGAGTTGGTGAGGTGTCCATTTAGAGCTAAACATCCAAAAATTAGTTGCATAATCTTTGGATAAATCCTCTCCTCTGTTCTGAGAGATGGCGCGACGCACGGAGGCAAGGAAGGAGACAAGAACCTTCGACATGTGGGTCCCAATGTCACCACGACAGCGCGCCTCCTAAATCGCGAAGAACAACAACCGTCCGATTAGAAATGGTATTTGTGATAAATAGAGGGGTTAAAAGGTTTTAAATGGTATCGATTAATATGGGCGTGCGATCTCGAACGAGCGGTGGAGATTTAATGGAGCCTTGGGTAACCCGAAGGTTATATTCAAAGAGGAGCGTTGGATTAGAATCCAACGGTCCTATGAAGATCGGGCCCTAAGCATGCGTGGTGAAAAGGGCACCGTAGGATGGAGATCCAACGGCCAGGAATAAATGCGCGCCCTTGAGTTCAAAAACAAAAAGAGCGGCGCGGTTGGATTTAAAATCGACGGTGGAGATTGGGTTGAGGTCGGGTGACCCGAACGGCACAATGAATCTGGCACGCTGGTTTGGAAATCAACGGTCACGATGGAAAGGCTCTACAGGATGACCCGAACAGCCCATTCAATCCAGCCCGTCTATTAAGATCTGACGGTGGAGGATTGGAGGCGTGTTAGCACTTTGGAACTAAAGTTGGATGCCGTTGGATGAAGATCCAACGGTGAAAATCGCACGCATCGCTGATAGCCCGCAGGTTTTGCGCATCTCGCCGCCCATCAAAGAATCGACGGCTCACGCTAGAAACTTGGGCACGTACACTAACGTGTCGGTGCACCCGATTACACGTTTGGACCCAAACTTGTTGAACTCAGTCGCTACATTGCCAATGGTCGGGTTTAGACCTAATAGTTGACCAGACCCTATTTCAATATTTAAAAGTTTGACTGGGCTTTAAAAATAGTAAATACATTTGTAAAATCATGAAATTTTGCCAGGAGGCTACTGGGATGATATATTCCCCAAATAAATTTTAAAAACCACTGTTTCACTTTATAAAATATATAAATAATTAACTTAACTCGAATAGGTTTATTTAAAGCCAAGTATTTTTCTCCAAGTCAAGATAATTTCTAAAAATTTAACAAAAATTATTTTTAGCCGAGATAATTGATATAGGTTTTAATGAAAATATTTCACAGTCAAAATACAAGCATTGGCTTGTATTCCCTTTGAACTCTAGGAAGGGTTTTGGATTTTTGGCTAGAAAGGGAAAGTTTTAATCAGAACAACAACCCAAATTACTAAATGTGAATAAGAATGCTATGAGCAGTATTCCATTCTGCTCATAAAGCGACATCTTGTTTCTTAAATCTAGGGTGTTACAAACCTACCCTTAAGAAAATCTAGTCCCCGAGATTTCAGAAAAGATGGAAGTTGGGACAAAGTGAGATTGAAGTGATCTTAATGGAAAGCCAGCATTTGGTGTCTTGATTTCCTTCAAAGATAGTAAAGAAAGGCTTTACATAATAACATAGTGTTATTATTACATCTTCTTTTACATCGCTTTGTTTAAACTTGCCTTTCTTGACCCAAAGGCAAGCTCTAAACATTAAAGAGGTGGGGGTGCTCAATCTGCATCAGATCTTCGCGCTCCCAAGTGGCTTCATCCTCGGAATGATTAGCCCACTGAATTTTCAAGAACTTGACAGTGCGATTTCTTGTCCTGCGTTCCATTGTGTCGAGGATACGCACTGGTCGCTCTTGATTGGAAAGGTTAGGTTGAAGATTAAGATGCTCATAAGCGGTTGCCTCAATAGGAATACGAAGGCTTTTCTTCAATTGAAACACATGAAAAGTATCATGCACTTCGCGAAAGGGATTGGTAGTTCCAATTGATAAGCTCTGACTCCTCGTTTGCAATAATTCGGAAAGGTCCGATATAACGAGGTGCTAGCTTTCCTTTTACCTGAAAACGATGCGTGCCCTTCATCGGTGACACTTTAAGATAGACATGATCATCTATCTCAAAGCTTAATTCACGACGACGATGGTCAGCATAGCTCTTCTGACGAGACTGAGCAGTTTTCAAACAATCTCGAATCAGGCGAACTTGCTCTTCTGCTTGCATTACCAAATCTGGGCCATAGAATGATCTTTCACCAGACTCGGACCAATTCAATGGAGTCCTACAAGCTCTCCCATACAAGGCTTCAAAAGGCGACATTTGAATACTTGCTTGGTAGCTATTATTGTAAGAAAACTCCACATAAGGCAAAGATTTCTCCCAGTCTTTGCTATAGGCTAGTACATATGCTCGAAGAAGATCTTCCATTACTTGATTCACCCTCTCAGTTTGACCAATAGTTTGAGGATGATAAGCAGTACTGAAAGAGAGTTCAGTCCCCATAGCCTGATGAAGACAATTCCAAAAATGAGAAGTGAACTGAGGTCCACGGTCAGAAACAATGACCTTTGGAACTCCGTGAAGACAGACAATCTTAGCAATATAAAGCTCTGCTAGTTGTTTGCCACTGATGGTGGTTTTGACAGGAATGAAATGAGCCACCTTCGTTAAACGGTCAATGATTACCCAAATGGCATCGGATCCATTCGGAGTTTTTGGAAGACCGGTAACAAAATCCATACCTATCTCTTCCCACTTCCACTGGGGAATAGGCAGAGGTTGAAGGTACCGGTGGCCGGATGTTCGCTTTAACCCTTTGGCAAATATCACATTCAACAACATACTAAGCAATCTGCCTTTTCATTTGGCTCCACCAAAATGTTTTCTTCAAATCCTGATACATCTTGGTACTACCAGGATGTAAAGAAAACTTGGAATTATGAGCTCTCTAAGAATTAGCCCTCTTATTTGAGGATCTGCAGTACCACCAGCGATTGCGATATCGAATTATACCGTGATGATCTTCGTAAAACTCGCTGGCTTTGCTCGCCTTCAAATTCTCCCGATCTCGGCTACTTGACAAGATCGTTTCTGGGCCTCCAGAATCTGAGTTTCTAGTGTAGGCTCCACTTGTAATGCAGCGAGAAAACCTCCTCTCACCATTTCGAGACTTAGGCGCCGAAAATCAGCACACAAGTCCTTGGCCGCAGGTAGAGAGGACATGCGCAGACCGTGACTTTCGGCTTAAAGCGTCCGCCACAACATTGGCTTTGCCTGGGTGATAATGAATACCCATATCATAGTCCTTGATCAATTCAAGCCATCTTCTCTGCCTCATATTCAAATCAGCTTGAGTGAATATGTACTTAAGGCTTTTATGATTAGTATAGATCTCACAACGATTATCGAGAAGGTAATGTCGTCAAATCTTTAATGCATGGACTACGGCAGCCAATTCCAAATCATGAGTAGGATAATTGACTTCATGAGGTCGCAACTGCCGAGATGCATATGCCACAACTCGGCCTTCTTGCATAAGCACACAGCCAAGTCCATGGCGAGATGCATCACAATAAATATCGAAGCTCTTATGAATATCTGGAAGAGTGAGAACTGGAGCTTTAGTCAAGAGAGTTTTCAAAAGCCGAAAACTCTCCTCACACTTAGCTGACCATTCGAATTTCTTCTCCTTCTTCAAGAGCTGAGTTAAAGGTCTTGCAATTTTGGAGAAATTTTCAATGAACCTACGGTAATAACCCGCAAGTCCAAGAAAACTTCGAATATCGGAAACATTCTTGGGCTGCTTCCAATTTAGTACGTCTTGTACTTTGTCGAATCAACAATGATGCCTCCTTGGATAACACATGCCCCAAAATGCAACTCGCTTAGCGAGAAAGCACACTTGCTAAACTTAGCATATAATCGATGCTTGCGAAGTGTTTCCAGCACAAGTCTCAAATGTTGTTCATGGTCCTTTTCGGATTTGGAATAAATAAGAATGTCGTCAATAAACACGACAACGAACTTATCCAAGAAATCCATGAACACTGAATTCATAAGATTCATGAAATAAGCTGGAGCATTAGTCAGACCAAAGGACATGACAAGATACTCGCATAAACCGTAACGAGTAGAGAAAGTGTTTTAGGTATGTCCTCAGCCCTAACCTTGATTTGATGATAGCCAGATCGCAAATCAATTTTTGAAAAGACTCGGGCTCCGACTAACTGATCAAAAAGATCATCAATTCGAGGCAGAGGATACTTGTTTTTCATGGTAACCTCATTTAACGGACGGTAATCCACACACATCCGCATAAGTGTTGTCTTTCTTTTGACAAATAAAGTCGGGCATCCCCAAGGTGAGGAACTCGGTCGAATGAATCCCTGGTCAAGCAATTCTCCAAGTTTCTTCTTTAATTCAACCAACTCGTTGACAGCATTCGATAAGGACTTCTAGATATAGGAGCAGTTTCAGGAACTAGATCAATTACGAACTCCACTTCCCGATTTGGTGGCAATCCAGGAAGGTCTTCAGGAAAGACATCAACATACTCACAAACAACTGGTACTGACTCCAAAGAAGGAGTGGTATCAACTTGGTGAGCACAAAGATGAGAACTCGCGGTCCTGGATTGAAAAACGACTGAAGTGCCGCTTTCATTAGTTAAAGAAATGGATCTTTGGGCACAATTAATTTGCCCCAGATTCTTAGATAACCAATCCATTCCTAGAATAACATCCAACCCTTTAGAATCTATCACAATCAAATCTGCCCAAAAGTCTACCCTTCAATATTTATGTTGACATTACAGACTTGATCGATCGAAAGAGCCACCTGTGAGTGGATGCTATGGGGTGGATGAAGATGATGCACAACTAACTGATGTTGGGCAACAAACTGCCTACTAACAAATGAATGGGATGCTCCAGAATCAAATAAAACAATGGCGAAGTTGAAATTAACTAGGAGCATACCAGGACGACTTAGGAGTGACAAATGCTTCCTCGCAGAATCGATTCACGCGCCCTCGAACCGAACGGATCGGGCTTAACCACGGTCGGGGAAGGTGGTGCAGGACGCACAACTGCCAAGAAGGCTGAACAGGTGGTATCCCTTGCGCCTTGGCATAACATTGATTGGCGAAATGCCCTGGGCGCCCACAATGATAGCATATGACTCCCGGCCTGACAGTAACGACAGTCGATGGCCGGTTTCCACTAGGCCTCGGCTCTGTAGCAGGAGGAGATGGACGAGGTGCAAACACTGCCGGCCTCTGTGAAAATGGAGCTGGTGCTCGCGGAGGTCTAGGCACCCACATGCGAGGCCTCGGTGAACTGCCACTAGGAATGAACTGAGTAGTCCTCTATCGCTTGCGTGACTCCTCCAAAGCCTTGCTCTTTCTTTCAGCAACAATGGCTTTGTTGACCAGATGGGAGAAATTTCTGAAGTCATGCAAAGCTACGACCATCCGCAGCTCCTCGCATGCACCATTCAAGAAGTGGTTTCGACGACGAAGGTCATCGAAACATCATCGAGCATATCCGCAAGGAAGTTGAATTCATGCGATACTCGACACGCACTTTCGCCTTGCTTGAGAGCGAAATTCCTATTGCTTGATCATCATGACTCCTCAGAATATGGGCTTCACGAAAGGCCTCCATGAACTCATCCCAAGTAGGGACGTGTCCAGCAAAGTTGAATGGCAAGAAGATTATCCCACCATATGCTAGCCGCTCCATCCAGCTGATAACTAGCAAAGAGGACTTTCTCCCTCTCGGAACATTGAGCAATCAATAACTTCTTCTCAATGGTCCGTAGCCAGTCCTCAGCTTCCATGAGATCTTGAGAGTCGAGAACAGGTGGGTTAGTCCGCTGAAATCGAGAAGACTCTCGCACATGATGACCGCCGCTCGGCGGTTGGGGTAGTAGTGGAAGAAGTATTGCGCGCAATTTGTTCTAATATGCGCGTCTGGTCCATTCTGCTGCGCTCAATTTGCATGAGCACATCAGCCATAGTGGGTGGTGGAGGAAGCTCCTCTTCCTGGGGACCACCTTGAGGACCCTCAGAACTAGATGGTTCACCGCCTCCCGAGAATGGGGCACGAAGTTGAAAGACCCTTCCCTTGTTTGCCTCAAGACGAGTAGTAGGTCTGTCATCCTGTTATCACACCATGGTTACAAAGATAACAAGGATATACCCGGCAAACACAAACAAGGTTGAAATTAGGAAAGAAACAAACACTGTACATATAATGCATCATGTTATGTCATGCATTCAAATTAACACCAAAACACAAACCTTATATAAACAGCAAAAAGGGTTCGGTCCCAGCCTCACATAATAGTCGGCCATAAGGGTCATATTACAAACCAAAAGTCGAACTTACATAGTCTTTACAAAATACCACTGCCCTATTACGTACATTTTATTTAAGGGCAACTACTAGACAAGAAGACACCTATCCACGAGGGTTCATCGTCGAGGTGCTAGCATAAAGATCACGGTTAAAGTTCACTGGAAACTCATTCAGGAGATGAGCTCCAGGGGAACCCGTGTCAATAGGATCCAAAGGGCTGATAAGACGCCTCGGGGAACCTAGCAGTGGCTGATGACCTCCAGGAGGTGCAGTCCGTAGAGTGCGAGGGAAACCTGCAGTCATCCGGGTTTGACGCACTTGTCCATAAACATGCACGCACCCGGCCACTTCCGGAAGTCGGTAAAGAGGTGGTGCAGCAGCAGCGGGAGAGGTCTCGTTGTCACCATAAAGCACGTTGCGAGGAACGCGGTTCATGTTGACTCCAAGCAGCAGGTACTCCTGGGCCTCATTAAGACGATGCCGAGTTTCCCACAACTCTCTCACCAGGCAGCGATGGATTTGGTCCATGATGCGGACCATCCTCGCCAACTGTCGCACCTGAGGGTCTTCTCCAAACTGTATCTCATCAAACATACTCACTTCTGCAGTAGGACCTTGATTCGGGAAGTGATCATAGGGTGGTTGAGACAATTCCGTCAAATCATGACGAAGAAGGCTCATCATCCTACTAGCAGCTTCCTGAACAGCCATAGCCTCAGAAGTGGCAAGTGCTTGGACACAATAGGGAACACTACCGGCTACATGCCTAGCGATGACGTTAATGAAGGCACGGTACTCCTCCATCCCTGGGCCTCGATCGCGTCGATAGATGGCGTACTCCGGCTGGTAGGTGAAATTGGCTCGCCACATCATGTCTCGCAGTAAAGCTGGAAACCCATCAACATCTTCAGCTCGGGTCTACTTGACCAAGTACCACCCGCTCATCTATAGACAAAAAGACAAGATAAGGAAACAATTCACTTTGGAAAAACCAACAGAAAGTTGGGGCAAGAATTGATATTAGGGAGGATAAGAAATAAAAGATGTCATATTTAAACTTTCGAAATTATATTACTAATTGAAAATAATTTTCTCAGAAGACTCTCTAATTATTTCGGCCAGACTACTTCTAACCTACATGCAACGTATGCTCTGATACCAACGCTGTGGACACCTCGGAATATTGGAAATGTAATTAATTAAAATTATACTGTAGCACAATTCTTAACCAAGGAACAGTGCTGCTCCTCCATTAAGGATCATGCTAGAAGTATAAGTTTAATGAATATGAGATCCAATACTCAGCTTCCTGATATATGTCTCACAATGGTTCCCGTGATCGTGACCATTGCACATATATCCTTCAACAACATTGCATCATACACATACAAGTCATACATTTACATAATTAGACACAAGTTTACAACTTTGGTTTATTACTACATTATCAAGTGACTTGGTCACTGCAAAAGTTTAACAGCGGAAGCAAAATAAAAGGTCAAAATCCACCAATGGCCCCATCCACCGCAGCGATTGCGTGGAGGAAAGAAGTAGTTTTACTCGTTAGCGCCACCCGATCGACGCTTCTTGGGCACTTCATATAAATAACCGCCTCACCGCAACAATAGGTTATAGCACCTTGAGTACGGAAGGTACTCAAAGAAGACTTATACAAACTAATAAAAGAAAATGTTTATTAGAGCCTATACAAAGGAGTAGAATTTATACATGCATAAGGTTGCAACAGGAAGGTACAATGGTTAAAATTTGCATAAAGCAATACATCTTAACCTACAATTACTAGCTTTTGATAAAGCAATTTCATAAATCAAAGCTGGATTAAAACAATAAGTAAATAAGAATAAAGATAAACAATACAATGCATGAATTCCCTCATGCTAAACGTAAACCGAACCCAAATTTGTAAATCAAATCTCTATACAGTGACATCAATTCAAGTCATCGTCCATGACCGTGGACACGGCTATTCGAGCAGTTTAATACCCGCAGGGTGTACAACTTACCCACACGACTTAGTCACCCGTTGCCTCTGGACGCCCGAATGATGACATACTTCCTTTGGTATGCCGACCGGGGAAACTAAGATTTGGTATTTTTCAACAAGCTAACACTATTGAGTTGGATACCCATGTGTGAACTGATCTCGCTTAAACAACGACTGATAGCATCTGCTCAACCGGGGCACACATGTTGCGTCAGGAATGCCGACCCAAACAATTAAATGCGAACTGGGCTCACTACCCATATTAGATTGCAATCGGCATCTTTAAGGTACGTACATGCGATGGAGCACATATACGCCCTCACCCTTCTAAGAACATCTGATACTGACATACAAGCTCACATGGCATAAAACGCAGTCCAAAGACCAAAGCATCTATGCCATACAAGGTCAATACACATATCCTTACTCTCCTGTCTCCAACCCAATAATCTTAACCCTTTACTTAACCAAACAGCGCCCATACACTGCGCGTGGAAGTACGTGGGGGACCTGAATTGAATAGTCAGAGTTCAGTCCTTAATTGGTCCAGACAAGTCCACCACAATTCCCAATATCGTGCACAAAAGCACCATCACTAGCATCCTCTTGTCCAGATCAAATTAAATGTAAAATGCAATTCTGATTTAAAGAAACTGGACAAAAGTGGAAGTACTGAAATTCATTTGTTGTCCCCTTGTTTGACAAGTTAATCTTGTCAAACTTTAAATCTTATCTAGACTGCATGTCTAAGCAAATTTCAAAACATGTATTATAGTATACAAGATACTACTCTAGGGTTGAGAGTATGGTCATAATTAAGATAATCCACAATGTTACTCGGTCATAACTAACTAATACAATGATATTTGTATTTCGGAAAAATAGCATGCAACAGATGTCACTGTATTTAGAAAAGCTATTGTAGAAAATTTGGGATCAACATGGTGCAAAGAGGATGCTTGCCTTGATAATAATACACCTCTGTTGCAGGCTCAGGTTGCTCAGAAAGAGATTCAAATGCTTCAGCAGAACCAGATTCTAAAAGAGGCAATAAAATCCAATAAATACCAAAATCGACAATAAGTACAGATTGAAAGAAAGATGTATGATCAATATGGAAATGCATGTTTAACAGCATGCTTAAGTTATACATACCCCAATAAAGATATTAACTCATATTACCACCTACTAATTTCAAATGGCAGAAACTAGGGTTTAGTTCAAAGTTTTAGCTTTCAGATTTTGAAAAGAAGCAGTAAAGATGATTACATGATTTTGGGAAAAAGGAAAATAGATCAAGCAAAGGTTCTAAAATAAAGCTTAGCCTGATCTATTAGGGTAGTTAATACCCCAAACTAACCTTAACCTAACCCTAATCGGTTGGATGACAAAGGCTAAAGAAAAACCTATATTGTCGGTTAAGCCGACAATAAAGGACAGAGATGATTCTCTGCTACAAGATTAAGTAGATGATAAGAGAGATCAAAAGAATAACTTATTATGCTACTGGGGTTTAATTTAGATCTATGTAGGATGATAACTTGACAGGAGAAACCCTAGTTCTTGAAAACGATATGAAAGACCTAAAAGTTATAGATACAACTTTTGATTTAAAGCAAGTTGAAGCTACGATATTCAAGAGAATGATTCATGTGAGCTACAAAGATACCTAGTGCACTTAAGATGTCTAAAACTAGGGCTTTAACTCACTGAGTTAAGAGAAACACCGAAAGTTGAGAAACCGATCTGCTCAACAGAGAGAAAACCTTTGGTTTTAACCTACAAAAGATGTTATAACCTTATTGCAAGGTGAAACCAGTGTTTAAGAGGGATAAGCAATGGACAGGAGCAAGAAACTCCACTGGACAGCAATGGAGGATGAAGAGCTCCTTCGGTCAACACTGGTAACAGCAAAAAGCTAGGGTTTATATATAGATGTTGAGCTACAGGGCAAAGTGGAAGGGTCTAGAGTTGGTGAGGTGTCCATTTAGAGCTAAACATCCAAAAATTAGTTGCATAATCTTTGGATAAATCCTCTCCTCTATTTAGAGAGATGGCGGCGACGCACAGAGGCAAGGAAGGAGACAAGAACCTTTTGACATGTGGGTCCCAATGTCAGCCACAGCTGCGCGCGCCTCCTAAATCGCGAAAGAACAACAACCGTCCGATTAGAAATGGGCGGCTGTGATAAATAGAGGGGTTAAAAGGTTTTAAACAGTATCGATTAATATGGGCCGTGCGATCTCGAACGAACGGTGGAGATTTAATGGAGCCTTGGGCAACCGAAGGTTACATTCAAAGAGGAGAGTTGGATTAGAATCCAACGGTCCTATGAAGATCAGGCCCTAAACGCACGCGGTAAAAAAGGGCACCGTAGGATGGAGATCCAACGGCCAGGAATAAATGCGCGCCCTTGAGTTCAAAAACAAAAAGAGCGGCGCGGTTGGATTTAAAATCGACGGTGGAGATTGGGTTGAGGTCGGGTGACCCGAACGACACAATGAATCGCACGCGGTTTGAAAATCAACGGCCACGATGGAAAGGTCTGGGATGACCGAGCGGCCCATTCAATCCGGCCCGTCTATTAAGATCGGCGGTGGAGGATTGGGCGTGTTAGGACTTTGGAACTAAAGTTGGATGCCGTTGGATGAAGATCCAACGGTGAAAATCGCACGGAATACGTTGATAGCCCGCAAGGCTTTGCGCATCTCGGCCGTCGATCAAAGAATTGACGGCTCGTGCTAGGAAACTTGGGTACGTACACTAACGTGTCGGGTGCACCCCGATTGCACAGTTTGGACCCAAACTTGTTGAGCTCGAGTCGCTACAGTGCCAATGGCTGGGTTTAGACCGGAATAGTTGACCAGACCCTATTTCAATATTTAAAAGTTTGACTGGGCTTTAAAAATAGTAAATACATTTGTAAAATCATGAAATTTTGCCAAGAGGCTACTGGGATGATATATTCCCCAAATAAATTTTAAAAACCACTGTTTCACTTTATAAAATATATAAATAATTAACTTAACTCGAATAGGTTTATTTAAAGCCAAGTAATTTTCTCCAAGTCAAGATAATTTCTAAAAATTTAACAAAAATTATTTTTAGCCGAGATAATTGATATAGGTTTTAATGAAAATATTTCACAGTCAAAATACAAGCATTGGCTTGTATTCCCTTTGAACTCTAGGAAGGGTTTTGGATTTTTGGCTAGAAAGGGAAAGTTTTAATCTGTAACAACAACCCAAATTACTAAATGTGAACAGTAATGCTATGAACAGTATTCTATTACTGTTCATAAAGCAGATTATTACTGTTTCTTAAATCTGGGGCTGTTACATCGTGAACGGCTAGGATTGAGCCTAAGAGGTCCTGAGCGGGGGTTGTCTTTGTAAAAGACCAGGGGTGGCTTTTTACAAAGAGGGCCCCGAGGGTGGTCTTTGTAAAATGACCATGGGAGGTCTTTTGCGCACGGGAAAGGATCTAAACGGCTAGGATTTAACCGGGGTGGTCTTTAACGGCCGGGATTTCAGCGGGGAGGTCCTAGCACTAAGAAAATACACGGAAAACCCTCTACGGTACAGATCTACTTGGAGGTGATCTTAAACGGCTGAGGTCAAACTAGGGGGAGGTCCAGAGGCTTAAGCTTTTCGGAAAGGAGCCAAAGGCTCGGATCTAACCTGGGGAGGTCGTGGACGGCCACGATGAACCCGAGGAGGTCCAAGGACTTAGCGGCACGCGCGCTATGCCCACCAGACAGCATTAAAGAGCAACCTCGGACAACATTAATGCTAATCGTAAGACCACGATTCATGTCCGAGTACGACACGGCAAAACACGAGTTCGGTCATAAGCTCACCGCCGGCGATGGGGACCTCGCCGGCGCCGACCAAGGGCACCATTACACTCACAATAACGTCGCGGACCTACCAGGGACACTCTCGACGGCGGTGACGGCCTTGAACGCCGGCGAGCCGGAGATAGGCTAGGAGTGCAAGTTTTCGGTAAAACCGAAAACAGCGAACACGAGTGCTACAAGCTAACTACTTAGACCTAGAGCTCTTAGGGACTAAAATGAACTCACCCGAGTGTAGGGAAAGTCCAGAGGAAATCGGAGGGGACCCAGCGGTGGAGCAGCTTGCCGGAGCCGAGGAAGAAGGTGATCCCAACCACGAAAAGCAGCTCCCAAACTTGTCCACCTCTGCAATGTGAACCAAGCTAAGTTAGAGCAAGCCCTAGGTGATCAAGATGACAACGAAGAAGGCAAGAATGTTGATGGGACCACTGGAGCTCGGAGGCCTTCAATGAGCTCCAAAGCCAACAATGGTAGCAGAGAGGGTGGTGTTCTTGGGTGCTTGAGTTTGAGGACCAGCTCACATTGAGGGAGCTCAAGCACAATAGAGAACGGAGAAAGAAAAGGAGGAGGAGGCCTCAGGCTATACATAACCTGCAAGCTTGGCAATGGTGTGGGAAAAAGTCTACTGTGATCAAGAACCATGCCACTGCCATGACCTATACAGGATTTGACAAGGCAGTAGGGGACGACTTCTTTAGGGCAAAGCTTCTGACACATTTAATGCATGGCAGAAAGAGACGTTGGGAAGGACCAAAAAGTGACAGGCCACTGCTCCCAACTGCTCTGACCCTGACACACACGCACGGGTGCGTGAAAATCATGACGACCAGACCTCCAGGAGGTCGTGACGATCAGACTTGAGTTTGAGTTTTAAAATAACCTGAGGTTTGGGAATTTAATTGAGGTAGCAGACTAACTCCAAAAATTATGAAATTTTTACATGAGCTTGCCAGCTGAGTTATTGACCTTGCATAAATTTTGCAAAGGTTTTTGTGCTATACTTTTCCTCCAAAAATTCCACAAGGTGCTGGCCCATAGTTTGACCAGAATTTGAGTAGGTTTGACTGACCTCCAAAAGTAGTCAAACAATTTCTAAAAATTGTGAAATTTTTGAGAGGGGTCACACAGCAAACCAGGAATTTAGGAAAATTATTTCCAGGGAATTAACCCAAGATGGAACAAGAATGTTTTTGAAGGATCTAGATTTGAATAAACAGACTTGTGACTTTGTATTTCCATAACTCTTGTACAATAATTGTTTAGTACATATAGGAAATACATGATGTAAGAAAAAGTTTTAATTTCTACTCATTTTCTTACATTGGAAACACAAGTCTGAAACTTGGGATGTTACAAGTCTCCCCCCTTACAAGAATCTCGACCCGAGATTCCGTTTACTCGGAGAAGAAGGATGGGTAATCTGCACGAAGGCGATCTTCCCGCCCCCAAAGTTGCCTCATCTTCAGAATGGTTTGACCATTGAACCTTAAGGAACTTGATGACACGGTTCCTTGTTCTCCGTTCAGATTCCTCAAGAATACGAACAGGATGCTCGCGATAGGTCAAATTCTCCTGCATATCGAGAACCTCCAACGGAGTTTCCTCAGTAGGGACACGGAGGCACTTCTTCAGGTGGGATACATGGAACACATCATGTACACCCTCAAGTGCAGCTGGTAGCTCCAATCTGTATGCAACAGCTCCAACTCTCTCGACGATGCGATAAGGCCCAACATAGCGAGGAGCCAACTTGCCCTTGATGCCAAAACGCTGATGGCCCTTCAAGGGTGAGACTTTGAGATACACAAGGTCATTGGGCTCAAAGCTCAACTCACGGCGACGACGATCTGCATAGCTCTTCTGCCTGGACTGGGCCTTGCGCAGATGCTCGCAAATCAACTGGACCTGGCCTTCGGCTTCATTAATCGACTCTGGGCCGAAAAACTGCCGCTCACCAGTCTCTGACCAGTTCAAAGGGGTTTTGCACCTTCTCCCATACAAGGCCTCAAACGGTGCCATGCCAAGACTGGCCTGAAAGCTGTTGTTGTAGGAGAACTCAGCAAATGGCAAGCATTTCTCCCACATCTTTCCATAGGAAAGAACACAAGCACGGAGCATATCTTCCAACACTTGGTTGACTCGCGCCGTCTGACCGTCCGTCTGGGGATGATAAGCTGAACTGAAGGAAAGACGCGACCCCATGGCCTCTTGCAACTGATGCCAAAACCGAGAGGTAAAAAGAGAACCACGATCTGACACAATAGTTCATGGCACACCATGCAGGCACACAATGCGAGATACATAGAGATCCGCCAACTGACTGACACTGAGGTTGGTACGCACCAGCAGGAAATGCGCTACCTTTGTCAACCGATCAATGACAACCCATATGGCATCCTTCCCAGAAGAAATGCGGGCAACCGGTGATGAAGTCCATGCCAACGGAATCCCACTTCCATTCTGGCACCGGCAAAGGCTGAAGAAGCCCTGCTGGACGCTGATGCTCGGCCTTCACACGACAGCATACATCGCACTCGGCAATGAACTTGGCAATCTCGCGCTTCATACGGGTCCACCAGAATCTCTGACGAAGGTCCTGATACATCTTGGTAGCCCCAGGATGGATAGACAAAGGAGAGTCATGGGCTTCGCGGAGAATCAAATCCCGCAATTCCACGACCTTAGGAACCACAAGACGCTGCCCAAACCACACAACGCCATGCTCATCCTCTGAAAAGCACTTGGCTATCCCATCCTTGATGTTCTGCTTGATTTGACACACACCAACATCTGCCTGCTGAGCAGCCTTGATTTGGTCCACCAAGGTTGGTTGCACAACCAAGGTAGCAAGAGAACCGTGCTCGATCAAACCCAAATTGAGGCGCTGAAATTCTAAAATAAGGGTAGGCTGCTGCTCTTGGAGCATTAACATGTTGCAATACACCTTCCGACTGAGTGCATCCGCAACGACATTGGCCTTGCCCGGATGATACTGAATGCCCATGTCATAGTCCTTGATCAATTCCAACCATCTTCTTTGCGTGAGGTTCAGATCTGGCTAGGTGAACAAGTACTTCAAGCTCTTGTGGTCAGAATACACCTCACAACGGTTACCAATCAGATAATGCCGCCAAATCTTGAGTGCATGAACGACAGCAGCTAACTCCAAGTCATGAGTAGGATAGTTGAGTTCATGAGGCCTCAACTGTCGCGATGCATAGGCCACTACCTTGCCCTCCTGCATAAGAACATAACCAAGACCCTGACGAGAAGCATCACAATAGATATCAAAACTCTTGTGAATATGAGGGAGAACAAGCACTGGGGCTGAGGTCAACCGCTTCTTGAGTTCCTGAAAACTCACATCACAAGCAGTAGACCACTCAAATTTCTTATCTTTCTTGAGAAATTCAGTCATAGGCTTCGCAATCTTGGAGAAATTCTCGATAAAGCGGCGATAGTAGCCAGCCAAACCAAGAAAACTCCGCACATCGGTGACTGACTTGGGCTGACCCCAAGATAGCACATCGCTAACCTTGCTAGGATCCACAGCCACACCTCCTGCCGAAAGAACATGGCCCAGAATGCCACTTCCTTTAACGTAACTCGCACTTGTCGAACTTGGCATACGGTGGTGCTCAGCGGCTTGCCCAACACAAGCTTGAGATGCTCAAGATGCTCTTCTTCACTCTTGGAGTAGATGAGGATATCATCAATGAAAACCACCACGAACCTATCCAAATACTCCATGAATACCGAAGTTCATAAGGTTCATGAATAAAGCAGAGCATTAGTCAAACCAAAAGACATGACGATGTACTCGTAAAGACCATAACGAGTAGCAAAGCCGTCTTCGAATATCCTCGTACGATTCGACTTGATGATAGCCCAATCTCAAGTCAATCTTGGAGAAGACTCGTGCTCCGGTCAACTGATCAAAAAGATTATCGATACGGGGCAAAGGATACTTGTTCTTCACCGTCACCTCATTAAGCGGACGGTAATCAACACACATGCGCAAGGTCTTATCCTTCTTCTTCACAAAAATAACTGGACAACCCTAAGGAGATGAGCTAGGACGAATGAAACCCTTCTCTTGCAGCTCACCTAGTTGCTTATTCAGCTCCTCCAACTCATTAGGAGGCATGCAATACGGCCTCTTTGAAATAGGGGCGGTACCGAGCAGCAACTCTATCACGAACTCCAGGTCTCGAATGGGAGGCATCCCAGGCAAGTCTTCAGGAAAGACATCCGCGAAGTCACACACCGTGGGGACATCGCGAATCTCCAATGCTGGCTTTGCTTCAAGGGCATAAAGATGGGGTTCTCGCAACTGCGGTGAAAACCCAACCTGTTCACCTGAAAGACTGGTGAGGTAGACAACCTTCCTGGCACAATCGATTTGCCCCAAGTGTTGGGACAACCAATCCATGCCAAGAATCACATCCAAGCGCGCCGAATCGAGTAGGATAAGACTCGTCAAGAATCACACTCCTTCGATGTGGATAGGAACGCCCCAAAGATACTTGGTCACTCTCATTTCGAACCGGAGAGCGAATAAGCAGTGGAACCCCCAAAGGAACACAGTGGAGACCACTATCAATAGAAAACGACCTCGAAATAAAAGAATGTGAAGCTCCAGAGTCAAATAAAACTGTAGCAGGACGTAAATTGACAAGAAGCGTACCCAACACCACGTCGGGCGCCTCCTGTGCCTCCTCAGCCGAGATGTGGTTGACTCGGCCGCTCCCCAAGCCCGGGGTCTTCTGGTCAGGTGGGTGACCACTCCCTTGCCCGCGTCCTCCATTAGGATGAGGGGCCGCTCCAGTCTTCTTAGGGCAACTACTCGCGTAGTGATCCTTGCTGTGGCGAGAGAAGCGGTGACGTCGGCGCGGGGTTGCGGTGAGCAACTCTTCTTTGGCCGATCGCAGCGCGACGTGATCGAGTCACGGCCTACTGAGGACGTGGAGCTGGTGCCGAAGGCCTCGGCGGTGGTGAAGCCAAAGAATGGGCTACCGGTGCAGGCCCAACTCGAGGACGAGACGAGGCCAGCCTGTGCAGACCGCTGGGCCTCCCACTTGCGCTTGCGGGACTCCCACTTATTTTTGTGAAGAAGAAGGACAAGACCCTGCGCATGTGTGTTGATTACCGTCTGCTTAATGAGGTGACGGTGAAGAACAAGTATCCTTTGCCCCGTATCGATGATCTTTTCGATCAGTTGACCGGAGCACGTGTCTTCTCCAAGATTGACTTGAGATTGGGCTATCATCAAGTCAGGATCAGGACCGAGGATATTCTGAAGACGGCCTTTGCTACTCGTTATGGTCTTTACGAGTACACCGTCATGTCTTTTGGTTTGACTAATGCTCCTGCTTTATTCATGAACCTATGAACTCGGTATTCATGGAGTATCTGGATAGGTTCGTGGTGGTATTCATTGATGATATTCTTATCTACTCCAAGAGCGAAGAAGAGCATGCTGAGCATCTTGAGCTTGTGTTGGGCAAGCTGCGCGAGCACCAGCTGTACGCAAAGTTCAGCAAGTGCGAGTTCTGGTTGAAGGAAGTGACATTCTTGGGCCATGTTCTTTCAGCAGGAGGTGTGGTTGTAGACCCTAGGAAGGTCAGTGATGTGCTATCTTGGGGTCAGCCAAAGTCGGTCACTGATGTGCGGAGTTTTCTTGGTTTGGCTGGTTACTATCGCTGCTTTATCGAGAATTTCTCTAAGATTGCGAAGCCTATGACCGAATTGCTCAAGAAAGACAAGAAATTTGAGTGGTCCACTGCTTGTGATGTGAGTTTTCAGGGACTCAAGAAGCGGTTGACTTCAGCCCCAGTGCTTGTTCTCCCTGATATTCACAAAAGTTTTGATATCTATTGTGATGCTTCTCGTTAGGGTCTTGGTTGTGTTCTTATGTAGGAGGGCAAGGTTGTGGCCTATGCATCAAGGCAGTTGAGGCCTCATGAACTCAACTATCCTACTCATGACTTGGAGTTAGCTGCAGTGGTTCATGCACTCAAGATTTGGCGGCATTACCTGATTGGTAACCGTTGTGAGGTGTATTCTGACCACAAGAGCTTGAAGTACTTGTTCACCCAGCCAGATCTGAACCTCAGGCAAAGAAGATGGTTAGAATTGATCAAGGACTATGACTTGGGCATTCAGTATCATCCGGGCAAGGCCAATGTTGTTGCGGATGCACTCAGTCGGAAGGTGTATTGCAACATGTTGATGCTCCAAGAGCAGCAGCCTACCCTCATTTCAGAATTTCAGCGCCTCAATTTGGGTTTGATCGAGCACGGTTCTCTTGCTACCGTGGTTGTGCAGCCAACCTTGGTGGACCAAATCAAGACGGCACAGCAGACAGATGTTGGTGTGAGTCAAATCAAGCAGAACATCAAGGATGGGATAGCCAAGTGCTTTTCAGAGGATGAGCATGGCGTTGTGTGGTTTGGGCAGTGTCTTGTGGTTCCTAAGGTTGTGGAATTGCGGGATTTGATTCTCCGCGAAGCCCATGACTCTCCTTTATCTATCCATCCCCTAGCTACCAAGATGTATCAGGACCTTCGTCAGAGATTCTGGTGGACCCGTATGAAACGCGAGATTGCCAAGTTCGTTGCCGAGTGCGATGTATGCTGTCGTGTGAAGGCCGAGCATCAGCGTCCAGCAGGCCTTCTTCAGCCTTTGCCAATGCCAGAGTGGAAGTGGGATTCCGTTGGCATGGACTTCATCACCGGGTTGCCCCGTACTTCTTCTGGGATGGATGCCATGTGGGCGCCCCGGATTATTGGAAATGTACTCAATTAAATTTATACTGTAGCACAATTGTTAATGAAGGAACAGTACTGCCCCTTTATTAAAGATCATGCTAGGAGTATAAATTTAACAAGTAACAATTCCAATAAACAGATCCCCGGATATATATATCTCACAATGGTTCCCAGGATCAACGACCATTGCATATATATCCTTCAACAACATTGCATCAAATACATACAAGTCATACATTGACATAATTAAACATAAGTTTACAACTTGCGGTTTTAATACTACATTATTGAGTGACTTGGTCACTACAACATGTTCAACAGCGGAAGCAAAATAAAAACTTAAAGTCCACCAATGGCCTCATCCACCCGCAGGCAATTGCGTGGAGGAAAGAAGTAGCTTTACTCGTTAGCGTCACCCTGATCGGCGCTAACGGGTACTTCATAAAGAAAACCGTCCTCACCTGCAACAATAGGTGGTAGCACCTTGAGTACGGAAGGTACTCAGCAAGTCTTACACAAACTAATAAAATAAAGTGTTTATCAGAACCTAATCAAAGGAATAGAATTTTTACATGCATAAGGTTACAACAGGAAGGTATAAAGGTTCAGATTTGCATAAAGCGATACGTCTTAACCTACAAATGCTAAATTTTGCTAAAGCAATTTAATAAATCAAAGTTTAATTAGAACAGTAAGTAAATGACATAATTGTAAACAGTACAGTGCATGAATCCCTCATGCACAACCATAAAAACCGAAACCAGATTTTGAAAATCAAAACTTCTATACAGGTGACATCAATTCAAGTTATCGTCCATGACCGTGGACACGGCTATTCGAACAGTTTATACCTCGCAGGTGTACATCTTTACCCACATGACTTAGCTAGCCCGTTGCCTTGGATGCCTCCGAATGATGACACACTTCCTTTGGTATGCCGACCGGGAAACTAAGATTTGGTATTTTTCAACAAGCTAACACTATTGAGTTGGACCCCATGTGTGAACCGATCTCGCTTAAACAACGATCGATAACATCTGTCTAACAGGGCACACATGTTGCGTCAGAATGCCGACCCAAACAAAAGAAGTGCGAGGGTTCGCTACCCATACTAGTTTGCAATCGACATCTTTAAGGTACGTATATGCTACGGAGCACATATACGCCCTCACCCTTCTAAGAACATCTGATACTGACATACAAGCTCACATGGCATAAAACGCAGTCCAAAGACCTAAGCATCTATGCCATACAAGGTCAATACACATATTCTTACTTTCCTGTTTCCAAACCAATAGTCTTAACATCTTACTTAACCAAACAGCGCCCATACACTGCATGTGGAAGTACGTGGGGGACTTGAATTGAATAATCAGAGTTCGGTCCTTAATTAACCCGGACAAGTCCACCACAAAACCCAATCTCGTGCACAAAAGCACCATCACTAGCTTCCTCTTGTCCAGATCAATTTAAATTTCAAATACAAGACTGATTTAAAGAAACTGGACAAAGAGTTCAAAATAACAAAAGTTCATTTGTGATTCCCATGTTTGACAAGATATGCTTGTCAAACTCTAAAATCTCTAGACTGCATGTCAAAGCCAAAACTGAAAATATATGTTATAATATACAGTACTATGCTAAGGTTGAGTGTATGGTGACAATTGAGGTAATCCATCATGTTAGGTCATAACTAACTACTAACAGATCACAGTTTGTATTTTCAGAAAAATAGCATGCACAGTTGTCACTGGATTTAGAAAATCTATTGTATAAAATTTGGGATCAACATGGTGCAGAGAGGAAGCTTGCCTTGATAGTAATACACTTCATTGCGTGTTCAGTTGTTCAGAGACGATTCAAAACTTGGATGAACCGATTCTATAAGAAGCAAATAAATCCAATAAATGCCAAAATCGACGGTGAGTACAAAATGGAAGAAACATGTATGATCAACTGAAATGCATGATTAACAAAGATGCTTAAGCCATAACTACCCATAATTGTGATAATAACCCATATTATAACTTACTGTTTTTAAAAGACAGAAACTAGGGTTTAGTGCAAAGTTCCAGTTTTCAGATTTCTAAAAGAGCTGAAAACAGGACAGAGGCAGATTTTGGAAAAAGGAAAATAGATCAAGCAAAGGTTCAAGAATAGAACTTAGCCTGATCTTGTAGGGCAATTAATATCCCAAACTAACCTTAATCTAACCCTAATCGATTAGATTACATCTACTAAGAAGAAACTCATTTTTGTCGGTTGAGCCGACAAAAGGGAACAGAGATATATTTCTATTATCAATCTAAATAGATGATAACAAGGATTAAAAGAATAACTTGTTATGCTACTAGGGTTTAGTCTAAACCTAACTAGGATGACAAGTCGACAGGAGAAACTCTAAGTCTTGAAAAAGATATGGAAAACCGAAAAGTTATAATAACAACTTTTCAGTTTGAAGCAAGTTGAAACTACTGATGCTCAAAAGAATGATTCCCAGAAGCTTCTAAGGTCCTTAAGATGCTCAAGATATCGAAAACTAGGGTTTTATCTTACCAGTAGAAGAAAGACACTCAAGTTTCTGAAATCTCGATGTTGATCAACAGAGAGATAAACGCTGGTTCAACCTACAAAAGATGTCAAATCTTTATCACAAGGTGGAACCGGGGTTTAGAATGGATAAGCAAAAGGGACAAGAGCAAGAACACCACTGGCCAACAATAGAGGATGAGCTTCAGTGGTCAACAATGGTAATAGCAAAGAAAATCTAGGGTTTATATATGGATGTTGAGCTACAGGGCAAGAGGGAAAGATCTAGAGTTGATGAGGTGTCTACTTAGCTAAATATCAAAAATTTGTGGCATAATCTTTGGATAATCCTCTCCTCTGCTCTCAGAAATGGCTGCGCGCAGAGATAAGGAAGAAGGGAGGCAACATCTGACATGTGGGTCCCTTGGCAGTCACAGCTGCACGCGCCCCTTAAAGCTTCAAAAGAATCTCAGCCGTCCGATGAGAAATGGGCGGCGGGGATAAATAGAGAGATTAAAAGATTTGAATCGGTATCTTAAAATATGGACCATGCGATCTAGATCAACCGATCGAGATTAAAACAGAGCTCAAAAGGATTTCGGGGTTTTAAGTTCAAATAGGGGCGTTGGATTGAAATCCAACGGCCCAGCTCAAAAGATACACGTCACCCTTTTCGATGCGATGACGCGGCACCGTTAGATTAGATTTCTACGGTCAGGATGGGGAAATGAACCGGATGGTCCGATTGCATACACTCATATGGACCCTACGATTGAAATCCAACGATCCACCGAATTTGGGCTTTAAAGGCCCACGGTCAAAAAGGAGCGCCGTGGGATTTAAATCCAAAGGCCCAGAGAGATCCGCGCCTTTTATTTCAAAATGAAACGAGCGACGCGGTTAGATCAAGAATGGACGGCTGAGATCGTGAGGGGATCCGGAGTCGTCCGAATGCATACACCAATCTGGACCACACGATGAAGATCTAACGGCCCAAAGGAGCGCGGGCCTTAATAGCACGCGGTAAAAAGGAAAGCCATAGGATTTGAATCTAACGGCTCAGATAAAAGCACGCCTTTAAGTTTAAAACGAAAAGGGAGGCGCTGTTGGATCGGAAATGAACGGTGGAGATCGAGAAGGGCTCCGGAGTTGTCCGATTGCATACACTGATCTCGATCGTTGGATTAAGATCCAACGGCGGAGATCAAAGCGCACACGTGGACAGCTCCAGTGACGTTGCGGCTTCGCCCGTTCGATTGAAGATCAACGGCTCACATCGCGTATGGGGTTTGAGCTCGCGGTCGAACGTGACAGAGCCGGACCATTTGCACGGGGTTGGACTCAACCACATGGCTCGAGTCGCTACAGTGCTAGGGTTTGGATTCAAACCGGTTTAGTTGACCAGAACTTATGCAAAGGCTTAAAAGGTTTGACTGGGCTTTTAAAAATAGCAAATAAATTTGTAAAATCATGAAATTTTTGCTGGAGGCTACTAGCATGATATATTTCCCAGATAAATTTTTAAAATCACATGATCACTTTGTAAAATACATAAATATTTATTTTAGCCCGATATTATTTATTTAAAGACAATTATTTTTCTTTAAGTCAATTTAATTTCTAAAAATGCAACAAAAATACTTTCAGCCAAGATAATTTATCTAGGCTTTAATAAAAATACTTCCCAGTCATAATACAAGTTTCATCTTGTAATCCTTTAAGACTTTAAATGGTTCTTTTGGATTTTGGCTAAAAAGGAAGGTTTTTATTTTGTAACATGCTGCCCAAATTGTAGAAATGAACAGTAATGCTATGAACAGCGCCTCATTACTGTTCATAAAGCATTTAATTACTGTTTATAGAATTGGGGATGTTACATGCCATATGGGTTGTCATTGATCGGTTGACAAAGGTAGCGCATTTCCTACCGGTGCGTACCAACCTCAGTGTCAGTCAGTTGGTGGATCTCTATGTATCTCGCATTGTGTGCCTGCATGGTGTGCCACGAACGATTGTTTCAGATCGTGGTTCTCTTTTTACCTCTCGGTTTTGGCATCGGTTGCAAGAGGCCATGGGGTCGCGTCTTTCCTTGATTGGCTTATCATCCCTGTGATCGACGGCCGACGGAGCGAGTCAACCAAGTGTTGGAAGATATGCTCCGTGCTTGTGTTCTTTCCTATGGGAAGAAGTGGGAGAAGTGCCTACCATTTGCTGAGTTCTCCTACAACAACAGCTATCAGGCCGATCTTGGTATGGCACCGCTTGAGGCCTTGTATGGGAGAAGGTGCAGACCCGTTGAACGGTCGAATCGTGAGCGCGTTTTCGGCCCAGAGTCGATTAATGAGGCCGAAAGCCAGGTCCAGTTGATTCGCGAGCATCTGCGCACGGCCCAGTCCAGGCAGAAGAGCTATGCGGATTGTCGTTGCCGTGAGTTGAGCTTTGAGCCCAATGACTTTGTGTATCTCAAAGTCTCCCCCTTGAAGGGCCATCAGCGTTTTGGCATCAAGGGCAAGTTGGCTCCTCGCTATGTTGGGCCTTATCGCTTCGTCGAGAGAGTTGGGGCTGTTGCATACAGATTGGAGCTTCCAGCTGCACTTGAGGGTGTACACGATGTGTTCCATGTATCCCACCTGAAGAAGTGCCTCCGTGTCCCGACTGAGGTAACTCTGTTGGAGGTTCTCGATGTGCAAGAGAATTTCACCTACCACGAGCATCCTGTTCGTATTCTCGAGGAATCTGAGCGAAGAACAAGGAATCGGGTCATTAAGTTCCTTAAGGTTCAGTGGTCAAACCATTCCGAAGATGAGGCAACTTGGGAGCGGGAAGATCGCCTTCGTGCAGATTATCCATCCTTCTTCTCCGAGTAAACAGAATCTCGGGTCGAGATTCTTGTAAGGGGGGAGAGCTGTAACATCCCAATTTTGGGCTTGTGTTTCAAATGTAAGAAAATGAGTAGAAATTAAAACTTTTTCTTACATTATGTATTTCCCGTATGTACTAAACAATTATTGTACAAGAGTTATGGAAATACATAGTCACAAGTCTTTGATCCAAATCTTGATCCTTCAAAAACATTCTTGTTCCATCTTGTGATAATCTCCTGGAAATATTTTTCCTAAATTCTTGGGTTGGTAGGTGACCCCTCTGAAAAATTTCACAATTTTTAGAAATTGTTTGAATCCTTTTGGAGGTCAGTCAAACCTACTTAAATTATGGTCAAACTGGGGACCAGCACCTTGTGGAATTTTTGGAGGAAAATGTATAGCACGAAAACCTCTGGAAATTTATACAAGGTCAATAACTCAGCTAGCAAGCTCCTGTAAAAATTTCATAATTTTTGGAGTGAGTTTGTTGCCTCAAGCGAATTCCCAAACTTCAGCTCGGTTTGAAACCCAAAATTAGGGCTGAGTGAGACTCGGGCTCGAGTCAGACCCGAGTCCGACCCAGCTTTTGGTCTCGGTCGAGCCAGCCGCTTAGACCACCTCGGGCTCGCGCCACTCGGGCGTCAGCGGTGGGTGGTCCAGGCCGCTGGATTCTCATCCAATGCTCCCGACCTCCCCGCTGCTCTACTAAGCATTGGAGCACCCTCAGCCGAGTGATGTTGATCCTGCGGTCACGACCTCCCCAGGACCTCCTCACCCGCATCGGACCTCCTCTGCTCGGGTGATATGGGATGTCCAGGACCACCCCGATTGCATCAGGGACGTCCATGACCTCCCTCAGCCCTGTCCCTCTTCCTCTAGACCTCCTCGAGTTCTGGTCATCATGATTTTCATGCACCTGCACACGTGTCAGGACCAGAGCAGTTGGGGGCAGTGAGATGTCACATTTTTGCTTCTTGTCAACGGCTCTTTTTGCTGCCATGCATTTAATGCAAGTCAGCTTTAACCTCCAAAGTCTCCACCGTACTCTGCCCCTACCTACCATGCGTGCTTTTGGCAGGGGCATGGACATTGTTCACAATGAACTTGCCCATGCCATTGCCAAGCTTCCAGGCTATGAATAGCCTGAGACCCCCCTTCTCCTTTTCTTTCTTCGTTCTTTGTTGTGCTTAAGCTCCCTCAGTGTGAGCTGGTCCTCAAACTCAAGCACCCGAGAGCTCCACCCTCTCTACCACCATTGCTAAGCTTTGGAGCTCCCTGCCGAAGCTCGAGCTCCAGTGGTCCCAGCAACTTCCTGGCCTTGTTCACTGTCATCTTGATCTCCTCAACTCAAGCTTGCTCTAAGTTGGCTTGGTTCACATTGTAGAGGTGAACGAGTTGGGAGGTAACTTTCCGGGGTCGAGGCCCCCTTCTTCTTCCTCTCCGGCAAGCTCTTCATCGCCGGACTTCGTCGCCCTTCTCCAAGCTCCTCCGACCTCCCTGGTTCCCTCTCTGCCCTCAGGTGCCCTTTTCTTAGCTTGGTCTTTGCATTTTTCTAGTCGTCGTAGAGCTCGGTTGGTTTTCGTAGTTTTGCCCTATTGCACTCCTAGCCTATCTCCGGCTCGCCGGCGTTCAAGGCCGTCGCCGCCGTCGAGAGCACGCCCTTTAGATTCTCGACGTTATTTGGAACTCAGCCATATCCTTGGTTCTCGCCGGCAAGCTCCCCATCGCCGGCGGTGAGCTCGTTTTGGCGCTCGGGCTTTTGTCGCGTAAGATTCGGACAGCCCCTGTAGCCAATGATTGGCTGTCGGAATCGCGGAGGCCTCTCGCTGCGAGTGGGCCTCCTCCTCCTGTTGTCGTACGGCAAAACCCCGCCCAGACCTCCCCGCTCGACCTACCAGAGAAGATCTGGCCGTTTAAGACCTCTCTGGGTTTGATCTTAGCCGTCGGACCTCTTTTCGCACGTCCGCAAAGACCTCCCTCCTCAGGACCTCCCCCTAGTATTATCTCAGCCGTTTAGATCACCTCCAAGTCAAATCTGCACCGTAGAGGGTGTTCCGTGTAAATTCTAAGTGTCAGGACCTCCCTAGAGTTGATCCTAACCGTCTAGAACCACCCCGGTTAAATCCTAGCCATTTAGACCTTTCCCCGTGCGCAAAAGACCTCCCTTGGTCATTTTGCCAAAACCACCTCCTGGACCTCCACCAAGGTCCTCTTTACAAGAGACCTCCCCTTGGTCATTTTGCAAAGACCACCCCTAGACCACCCTCGGGGTCCTCTTGGTAAAAAGCCACCCCTGGTCGTTTACAAGAAAACCCCGCTCAGGACCTCTTAGGCGCAATCCTAGCCGTTCACGACCTCCCCGGATTTAGATCTGAGCGTTAGATCTCCTTGGTAAAATCCTTAGCCGTCAGGACCACCTCGGGTGGACTCTAACCCGTAGGACCTCCCTCTGCAGATCTTAGCCGTTCATGAGCTCCCCCTGGAGATCTTGACCGTCTAGGACCTCCTCTGTAGATTTAGCCTTAGGACCTCCCCTAGTGCTCGGGACCGCCAGATCTTGATCTGACGGTCACGACCTCCGTTAGGCGCGAGGACCTCCTTTGCGTGCGCTGTGCATGCACTGGTCGTGACCGTTGGATCAGATCTCAACGGTCCAGACCTCCCTGGTGCGGGAGGAGGTCTTTTGTGCGCTGTGTTTCGAGGTCCGTGGCCGTGCGATGAAGGATCGACGGCCCACGACCTCTCCTTTGTCTTTCAGTTCAATTGGACCTCCCGAGGGCTCGAATTTTCTAAGTCTTATATTGTTTCAAATTTCAAAAATACATAACTTTGTCATTTTAGCTTCTTTTTGAATGATTCCAGTTCCTGTGGCTCTGTTAGAGTATGAACTTTAATCTGAAAATGAATTTAGGCACTTTTTGTAGCAGAAAATGTTTGAAACTGCATGATCTTGTTTAGTGAAAATAGTGGTTTAGAAATTCATTGAAAATTTGTAAAAAGCATAATTTATTCTCTGTAATACCAAACTGAGCAGACTAAGTTTTGTTAAAACCCACTAGGAATGTACTGTAATGTAGAAAAGGTCTTCATATGATCCTTGCCACTGAAGTTAATGATTCACTAGTTTTAGAACTTAGAAAAATCATAACTAATTCATTTCAACTCCAAATTGCGCAAACTCAGTTTTGCTGTTGTTAGGATAACCATATCTACCTTCCATAAAAATTTCAAGTTCCAGATCATTCTAGAAATGTTTGCCATAAACAATAACCGAAATTAATTTAATTAGGATTTTTCAGGCTGAGAGAAATTGTTTAGGACATAACTTTTTCATACTAAGTTCAAATGAAGTGATTCTTGTTTCTAAAATTGTCTAAAATCAGCCCCTAGCTGCTGTAGAAATTTCATGGGTTTTGGTTGTTCTTTGCTGTTGAGTTCCTTTTGGTGTTCTTCGTTCTTATCGATTTTTATCGCCTTTTCGCGTTAGGTTCCGAAGAGAACTTTGAACCTGAGCACTCCCCTCTGCAGCAAGACCAATCCCAGCAAGGCAAGCAGTTTGATCATGTTAATCCCAGTATTTTTAAGTATTTATGTTGTTTGCAACTCCTATGTATGCATGGCTACTTTGTGTTAAACTATTGTCGTTAGTTTACCTAGTAGATACATTTCCTTAGACAAATGATTATCCTCTACTACCATGAGCCTAGGTTATTGATGTGATTAGAGCTCGTGGATGAGCTCTTGTCACTTAGTAGTTGCGAATTAATTGCTTAGCCATGCTTAGCCTCCGGTAGAAATGGGCGGTTATCGACTTGTCGATAACCTTGATCACATAAAACTTATTATGATTATGATTTCCACCTTGTGCCATGTCTATTTATGAAAACTAAAACCTAAAAATAAAAGGATTTAGACTTGGGCACAATGGTATGATTGGTGTGCTTCTGGGTGTGACTGGAATGGTGCCCGAGTCAATTAAGGACCGAACATCTTGTGAGTACCTGTTATCCGAGCAATTTGTGCATGCTAACCACACTAGAGGGTATGGGACCTCTCTTGACTTAGTACTTTGGCGTGTATTGGCTTCGGTCGCAGGAGTCGTAGGAGGGATGGTGTTGGGAGACAGTAGTCCGAAAGACTTCACCCGTGATGGGATTTGTTGTCTTTCGGCTTGCAATGTAAGTGTATGGGTTTCTATCCATACGAGCGGCTCGTAGTTAATGCACAAGATTAGAAATGTCTCGTAGGACTTAGCCGTGTCGGCATACCTTCGGAAGTGTGCTTTTGTGGCTTAAAGGCGGTCTGGAGTGTGGGTACATTGGTACACCCCTGCAGGGTTAAAACTATTCGAATAACCTCGTCCTAGGTTACGGACATGCTTGGGTAAGCTTTCAAGAGTTAGACTACAACCTTTTAATTAAAACTTGATGGGTGGTACGAATCGGGGACTCGTGCTATGTTGTGGTGGCTATTGGGATAGTCACTTCCAGGTGGTTACTTGTATGTATCTTTACTTCGATGTTATTTTGACAATAAAACAAATTTGCAAACTTACTTTTAAATGTATTACGTTATTGCAAATAAAGTTGGCTTTGTGCAAAATGAGACATACAACCTCCACCTAAATAAGCTTGCATGTAGTTTATGAACAGTCCGCTATTCCACACGTCGTCTTATGAGTACCTTTGTGTACTCGCTATCTTGCTTAAATGTATTTGTTGCAGAGGAAGAAGGTGAGCTTGAGGGCCTCACTCGTGAGTTGTACTGTGGTAGCTTCATGAGGCGCCTAGCTTGGCGGCCCGGTCGGTTGCCTTGTGGGTGGTGTGGCTAACCGGTCGACTTTTGTTCTAGCCATATTATGGCACCTTTGCTTCCATTGTTATTCTTGTATATTGTTCTATTTGGCCGGTCGGCTCTCTTTTGTAATAACTTACTTTATCTATGTCCTTTACTAGACTTGTTAATGTATGTTGTATGGAAATGATGTGTAATTTTGTGATGATGTGCATATGCTGCACAGGAAGCATATGTCCATCGAGGCTTAGAATGTTTAATTAGTAATGCTAGAACCATTTGGAGGTTAAGTGTTACTAGTTAAATATTCTGGGTCCTCACAAAGTTGGTATCAGAGCCATACTGACCGTACAAACCCCTAGCTTGGTCGCCTATAGGATATTTTGAAAACTTACTTTCAAACAGTTCATGAAAATTTAAGTAAGTTCTTAGATTTTACTCCTTACCTATCTTAGCTTGCTCATCTCACCTTAATCTCACTTAAGTTTTGAAAAAGTTGTTCCTCTCTTCCTTTAAAAAATTAGCTACTATTGATTAAATTAGTTTTGGGAGAACCATAAGAGCTTGGAGAAAGAAATTTGGACAGCTAGCTAGTAATTAGTATAGGAGGTAGGAAATGAGAGGTTAATTCAACTAAAACTTGAGGGAATGAAAGGGTAAGAAGTGATATGAAATTAGCTAAATACCTATACTCTATGAGGTGGTTATACCTTGTTTTTTGGGCTGTTTTGAGCTAGAATTTAGTTCTGAAATTTTGGGTCTTCTCAAACGATTACTCGTTCTTCCATACGGGTTAGTCGTTTCGGGAAGTTGATTTGGTGACTTATGGTCTTGTGCTCTTTGGTGGTTATTCTTGAGCCCTTTTTAATTGAGTTTGGATTTCTTTGCCTCTTGATCTCGGACTTGTAGCTAACTTGTCTTAGTGAAACAGGATGGCAGGAGGGACACGTAGTGGTCGTAATCACCGTAGTCCCGATGAGGAGCTCCTCCTCCGACCATGGCGAGGTCCTCATGCGATCGAACGCAACCGCTCGGAGGACCGCAGGTGTTGGAGGTTATCGCGAGGAACACCTCCACTCCTCTCCGTGCCCCGGATCCGGAGGAGGTGGCCATCGGCC
Source organism: Ampelocalamus luodianensis (assembly GCA_036346255.1). Classification (NCBI taxonomy): domain Eukaryota; kingdom Viridiplantae; phylum Streptophyta; class Magnoliopsida; order Poales; family Poaceae; genus Ampelocalamus; species Ampelocalamus luodianensis. Next base: position 40,346,655 of record CM070625.1, read on the forward strand.
TCGTGGGGACTTGCGGAGTTCTTCGCACGCAGCCCGCCACCTTCTCCGGTCCGAGGATCCTTGGACGCAGACGATCGGTCGCGCTCGTTGAGCGGAAGCTCAACGCCGCCGCGCCGGAGCAGAGCGCACTTTCGCATCCCATCGCTTGGAGGTGCGGCACTCATGGTGGGAGAACTTCTCGCCATGCAACCCGCGGGACACGTGGTCTCGTGGGAGGAGTTCAGCCGCCTTTCCGTCGGGCCCATGTTCCCGCCACCGATGAAGTCAAGAAGAAGGAGTTCCTGCGCTCAAACAAGGGCGCAAGTGCGTGACGGAGTGCCTCCATGAGTTCAACCATCTGGCGAGGTACACTCGCCGAGGTGGCCACCGATGAGGCCAAGGGGAGAAGTTCATGGAGGGCTTGTCTGAGGAGCTTCAGGACAAGCTCTCTATTGTGGACTTCCCCAACTTCCAGACCTTGGTGGACAAGGCCATCGTCGCCGAGCACAAGGCGAGGGCGCTGGGCGAGTCCCGCAAGCGCAAGTGGGAGGCCCAACGGCTCGCAGGCCGCCTCGTTCGCCCCCGAAGTTGGGCTCGCACCGGTGGCCCGCCCTTGGCTTCACCGCCGCCAGGCCTTCGGCACGGCTCCACGCCCTCCGCAGCCGTGATTCAATCACGTGCGCCGCGATTCGGCCAAGAAAGTTGCTCACCGCAACCCCGCACCGACGCCACCGCTTCATCGCCACAACAATGTGAGGACCCGGTTTATCTGGCTTGTACTTTTAACCATCCACTTGGTCCTAACAAGACAAATCAAATAAACCAAGCCTCGAGATATGTATACTTCCTGCACTGCAAGATACACACCTGCTACAAAATCATGCATCAATTCCATTCATACACATAGAGCCAAGCAAAAGCAACAATCGAAAGACATAGATAATATAAAGAGAGTTATTACAAAGAGAGGCCGATCGCCAAATAACACATAAGTAACTAATTTAAACAATGAAGCAAATGGCCATAAGATGGCGATAAACAAAAGCCAATCGGTGTGCCTTTACCCACAAGGCAACCAACCGACCGCCAAGCTAATCGTCCCAAGCGGCGCAAGAACACACTCACAAAAGTGAGGCCCTTGGGGCTCACCTTCTTCCTCTGCAACAATTAATATTAAGCAAAGCGTATGAGTACAAAATTGTTTTTGTACTGCAAGACCGACGTGTGAGATAACAGAACTATAATTAACTAGATGCAAGCTTTATTTAAGTGGATGAGGCTCGACTTATTTTCAGATAAAGCAAGTTTTCATTTGCAATAAGGTAATAGATTCAAAGCAAGTTTGCAATTAACTTTTATTGTTCAAATAAAAGAGAGACAATTATAACAATAGATAGATGACAACACCAACCTAGAAGTGACTAACCCATAGTCACCACAACAATAGCATGAAGTACCCCTTCATACCACCCAGGTCAAGTTTAGGTTTTTAAAAGGTTGTAGTCTAGTTCTTGTGGGAAATAACCAAGCGTGTCCATAACCTAGGACGAGGCTATTCGAATAGTTTTAACCCTGCAGGGGTGTACCAATGTACCCACACGATAGACCGCCTTTCCACCAGCCACGGTTAGCACACTTTCCAATGGACGATGCTAATTAAGAGCCGCAACCCACGGGAGAAAGACACATTAGACAGCCTAACCGGTCTGCTAATGCTCCCCTCCAACACCACAAACACACACACACACAGGAACACACCCACCGACCAGCTCATAATTAACACCTTCCAAAGTACTTAGTCAAGAGAGGTTCCATATCCCCCTCGTGTGGTTAGCACGCAATAATTGCTTGGATCAATGGCACAAGTAACTCGGTCCTTAGGGACTTAGGCACCATTCCAATCACACCCAACAGATCACCCAACATACCATTGTGCCCAAGCCAAGATATAATTTTTGTTTTCGCTTTTGATTTGCAAAATGGTAAAACACAAGGGTTGGACATAATGGAATAATAATAGCATTTGTGTGATCAAGATCACCGACTAAGTCGATGATCGCCAATACTACCGATACTAGGCATGGCTAAGCAATATTTATCCGAAATCTACTAAGTGACAAGAGCTCATCCAACGAACTCTAATCACAAAGAAATAACCTAGGCTCGTAGTAGAGGATAATCATTTACCTACAGATTATGCAACTAGAGGATTAACTAATCAATTTAACAACAAATTAGCAATGCATACATAGAAGTTAAACAAAATATTAGACTTTAAAAGTAATGGGGTCAATGGGAAATGATCAAGCGCTTGCTCGCTTGTCGTTGCTCAAATCTATGGAGGATCGTTTCTGGGGTTACCGCAAATGTCAAGCCTGCTTAAAAGCAAAAGAAGCGAGAACAACCAATAAGACGAGCAACACTTAAACAAAAGAGCAAGCAAAATTTATCCAATTGCGACAAAATTTATACATAAGGTAGTCTAAGGTCCTATCTAACCTTAGGAACAAGAACTAACTAAAAAGGATTAGTGAAGAAAAAGATATGATCTAAATACTTATTTTCGGCCAAAATGCTACCCTTAATTAGTACTGTTCATAAAATATTTTCTAGAGTGATTTTGAAGCTGAAATTTTTATGGTAGTTAGCTACTGGTATTATAAGGTTACATGTAAATTTTGGGTCATTTGGAGTTATATTGAAAGAGTTATGATTTGTCTAAATTGTTTAGGGTATTCAACTAAAATATGATCCTTATGATTTTTAAAAACAGTAAAATTTGTGAAACCAATTTTCCTAGCAAATACACTAGCAGTGGAAGCTAATCCAATTGGATTCATACAAAAAAGAGCTATAGATAAAAAGATATGCATTTTACAAGTTTGCTAAAAGTTCTGAAAAACAGTATTAAGTTCACTTGTTTACTATTTTTGAAAACGGTTTTCCAGGTTTGATCGTGGTCTACAATTATTTTTATATTTAAGTTCAAGGTATAAGGAAACTAACAAAATTGGAATCATCTAATTTGGATCTATAGTTACAAAGATACAAAAATGACAAGACCCTAAAGTTCTTTAGTTTTTGGACAACATTTTCGGGGATTTTCCTAACACCCGGAGACGTGGACGATTGAGAGCCGTCGATCTCAGATCGGACGTCCCCGGTTGAACCCGAGCGACACAGGCACTGAGCGCGCAGAAGAGGGCGGCGATGTGGAGAGCTGAGGGCCGTAGATCTCTAGATCGGACGACCACTAACGAGCCACGCGCGCTCGCACGCCGCCGCCGTCCGACAACAGAGCCGAGCAAAACTCGAGCTCGCCGGGCGTGTCGCCGGCGAGGAGCTCGTGGCGAGGCCCGAAGGAGCTAAACGAAACCTCATCGCTATTGCGCACGGATGGCACCGCGGCGAGGCCAATGGCGACTGATGGCACGCGCGCGCGGCGAGAGGCGGAGGGAGTGCTACGGCCGAAAATGAAAACGATGACATGGCTAAGCTACGCGCAAATGGACGGGTGCAAAAGCTATGACGGGGTCCTATGGACTTAACGCGACCAACCGGAGTCCATACGGTAGCCGCGCGAGCCGAGACTAACGGCGCAAAAGGCGCGACCAAACAGTGGAACCACGCCACTGCAAAGCAAAAGCTAAACAGGAAGAGCTTAAGCTCACCGGGGTTCATGAAGATGATGACGGGTTGGGGTGGACGGAGGATGAACGGAGCAGCCCGGCGACGAGGATCGGCGCATGCGGGATGCTCGAACGCGGAGGGGCCGACCTGGGCCAAACTAGCAACACCGGGTGGTACCATGAGCTTCGCAATACCACAGAGAAGCCCCCGGAGGAATGGATTGGGAAATGGGAGTCTTACCGGTGCCGGGGAAGAAGATGGAGATTTGCGGCAAATTTGGGGAAAACTCCGATTTCAGCAGCTCCTCCCGACGGAACCTGAAATGGAGTGGGGGTTAAACTCCGCTGAAGTGAGGCGAAGGTGAGGGAACGAGGGGGAAGCAAGAGAGCCACTGGAACACCGTCGGCGACAGGAGCTCCAAGCTCGGCAATGGCGGAGATGGCCGCTGGGGTGGTATGGGCTCGCTCAAGCTCAGAGAAGGTAACCAAGAGGTGAGGGATGGCGAAAAGATGCTCAGGGAGGAAGCGGGGAGCTTAAGTAGGCCTGTGGAGCGAGGAGGGCACCGTTGGCCGCCTCGGGTTCTCACTGCCGCTACGGTCGCCGTGAGCGATGGGAGCAGTTGAGACGACGACTAATCGGGGCGGTGGAGTGACGGGCATTTAATGCGCCTGCAGAGAGCCGTTGACGAAGATGGAGGTGACGAGGCGCACCGCTGCCTCCTTCTCTGCGCTCGCCATGGCGCAGCACACGCGCGAGCGGAAGCGAGGAAGGAGATGACGGGAACGGCGTCCGATTTTGATCCAACGGCCGAGAATCAGAGGGCAACCGGAGGGGTCCGAATGCCTACACGGATGCGAGCCGTTCGATGGAGATCCAACGGTCCAGAGCGCGCGCGCCCGCTCGCCCGCGCCGGTGCGGTTAGTTGACTCGGCCGAGTCAGTTGGCTCGAGCCCGAGTCTGACTCGCACCCGAGGAACAGTGCAAACGAGTTAGGGTTTGATTTTTGAACTGAAACTTTAGGGATTTAATTAAGGCATCAAATCAACTCCAAAATTTATGAAATTTTAACTGGAGCTTGCTTACCTTGGGGTTTACCTCCCATAAAATTTCCAGAGGTTTTTGTGTAATGAAATTTTCTCAGGAAATTCCAGAAGGTGATTTCAGAGGTTTGACTAAGGTTTGACTTGCTCTAACATATTTCAAATAATTTCCAAAAATTATGAAATAATTCAGAGGTGTTACAAGCAACCCTAGAACCAGTGGAAAATTATTACCAAGGGTTTGACATAAGATTTGACCAAGGAGGTTGTTGACTTGATAAATGAGGGTTTTGATTTTGAATTTTCCAAAATTCCTTTACAAGAATTTTCAGAAAAGTTCAAAAGCACAAGGATGTAGAAAAAGTTTTAATTTACCCTCAATTTCTTACATTTGAAACACAAGCTGAAAATGGGGATGTTACAAACAAGGGTCACTACGCGAGTAGTTGCCCTAAGAAGACTGGAGCGGCCCCTCGTCCTAATGGAGGGCGTGGGCAAGGGAGTGGTCACCCACCTGACCAGAAGACCCCGGGCTTGGGAAGCAGCCGAGTCAACCATATCTCGGCTGAGGAGGCACAAGAGGCGCCCGACGTGGTGTTGGGTACGGTTCTTGTCAATTTACATCTTGCTACAGTTTTATTTGACTCTGGAGCTTCGCATTCTTTTATTTCGAGGTCGTTTGCTGTTGATAGTGGTCTCCACTGTGTTCCTTTGGGGTTCCACCGCTATTCGCCTCCGGGTTCGAAATGAGAGCCGACCAAGTATGCCGGACGCTCCTATCCACATCGAAGGAGTGGAATTCTTGGCGAGTCTTATCCTACTCGATTCGGCGCGCTTGGATGTGATTCTTGGCATGGATTGGTTGTCCCAACACTTGGGGCAAATCGATTGTGCCAGGAGGATGGTTTTTCTCACCAGTCCTTCAGGTGAACAGGTTGGGTTTTCACCGCAGCTGCAAGAGCCACATCTTTATGCCCTTGAAGTAAAGCCAGCATTGGAGATTCGCGATGTCCCCACTATGTGTGACATCGCGGATGTCTTTCCTAAGATTTGCCAGGAATTCCTCCCATTCGAGACCTCGAGTTCGTGATAGAGTTGCTGCCCGGTACCGCCCCTATTTCACAGAGGCCGTATCGTATGCCTCCTAATGAGTTGGAGGAGCTGAAGAAGCAACTAGGTGAGCTGCAAGAGAAGGGTTTTATCCATCCTAGTTCATCTCCTTGGGGTTGTCCAGTTATTTTTGTGAAGAAGAAGGACAAGACCCTGCGCATGTGTGTTGATTACCGTCCGCTTAATGAGGTGACGGTGAAGAACAAGTATCCTTTGCCCCGTATCGATGATCTTTTCGATCAGTTGACCGGAGCACGTGTCTTCTCCAAGATTGACTTGAGATTGGGCTATCATCAAGTCAGGATCAGGACCGAGGATATTCCAAAGACGGCCTTTGCTACTCGTTATGGTCTTTACGAGTACACTGTCATGTCTTTTGGTTTGACTAATGCTCCTGCTTTATTCATGAACCTTATGAACTCGGTATTCATGGAGTATCTGGATAGGTTCGTGGTGGTATTCATTGATGATATTCTTATCTACTCCAAGAGCGAAGAAGAGCATGCTGAGCATCTTGAGCTTGTGTTGGGCAAGCTGCGCGAGCACCAGCTGTATGCAAAGTTCAGCACGTGCGAGTTCTGGTTGAAGGAAGTGGCATTCTTGGGCTATATTCTTTCAGCAGGAGGTGTGGCTGTAGACCCTAGCAAGGTCAGTGATGTGCTATCTTGGGGTCAGCCCAAGTCAGTCACTGATGTGCGGAGTTTTCTTGGTTTGGCTGGTTACTATCGCCGCTTTATCGAGAATTTCTCCAAGATTGCGAAGCCTATGACCGAATTGCTCAAGAAAGATAAGAAATTTGAGTGGTCCACTGCTTGTGATGTGAGTTTTCAGGGACTCAAGAAGCGGTTGACTTCAGCCCCAGTGCTTGTTCTCCCTGATATTCACAAGAGTTTTGATATCTATTGTGATGCCTCTCGTCAGGGTCTTGGTTGTGTTCTTATGCAGGAGGGCAAGGTTGTGGCCTATGCATCAAGGCAGTTGAGGCCTCATGAACTCAACTATCCTACTCATGACTTGGAGTTAGCTGCAGTGGTTCATGCACTCAAGATTTGGCGGCATTACCGATTGGTAATCGTTAGAGGTGTATTCACCACAAGAGCTTGAAGTACTTGTTCACCCAAATGATCCAACCTTAGGCAAAGAAGATGGTTAGAATTGATCAAGGACTATGACTTGGGCATTCAGTATCATCTGGGCAAGGCCAATGTCGTTGCGGATGCACTCAGTCGAAAGGTGTATTGCAACATGTTGATGCTCCAAGAGCAGCAGCCTACCCTCATTTCAGAATTTCAGCGGCTCAATTTGGGTTTGATCGAGCACGGTTCTCTTGCTACCTTGGTTGTGTAGCCAACCTTGGTGGACCAAATCAAGACGGCACAGCAGACAGATGTTGGTGTGAGTCAAATCAAGCAGAACATCAAGGATGGGATAGCCAAGTGCTTTTCAGAGGATGAGCATAGCGTTGTGTGGTTTGGGCAGTGTCTTGTGGTTCCTAAGGTCGTGGAATTGCGGGATTTGATTCTCCGCGAAGCCCATGACTCTCCTTTGTCTATCCATCCCGGGGCTACCAAGATGTATCGTGACCTTCGCCGAGATTCGTGGACCCGTATGAAACGCGAGATTGCCAAGTTCGCTGTCGAGTGCGATGTATGTCGTCGCAGTGAAGGCCGAGCATCGGCCCAAAGAGCCTTCTTCACCTTTGCCGCTGCGAGTGGAAGTGGGATTCGCTGGCATGGACTTCATCACCGGTTGCCCTGCATTTCTTTTGGGAAGGATGCCATATGGGTTGTCATTGATCGGTTGACAAAGGTAGCGATTTCTGCCGGTGCGCACTCAACCTCGTTGTCGCGGTTGGCGGATCTCTATGTATCTCGCATTGTGTGTCTGCATGGTGTTCCACGAACGATTGTGTTAGATCGTGGTTCTTTTTTTACCTCTCGGTTTTGGCATCAGTTGCAAGAGGCCATGGGGTCGCGTCATTCCTTCAGTTCAGCTTATCATCCCCAGACTGATGGTCAGACGGAGCGAGTCAACCAAGTGTTGGAAGATATGCTCCGTGCTTGTGTTCTTTCCTATGGGAAGAAGTGGGAGAAGTGCCTACCATTTGCTGAGTTCTCCTACAACAACTGCTATCATGCCAGTCTTGGCATGGCACCGTTTGAGGCCTTGTATGGGAGAAGGTGCAGGACCCCGTTGAACTGGTCAGAAACTGGCGAGCGGTAGTTTTTCGGCCCAGAGTCGATTAATGAGGCCGAAAGCCAGGTCCAGTTGATTCGCGAGCATCTGCGCACGGCCCAGTCCAGGCAGAAGAGCTATGCGGATTGTCATCGCCGTGAGTTGAGCTTTGAGCCCAATGACTTTGTGTATCTCAAAGTCTCCCCCTTGAAGGGCCATCAGCGTTTTGGCATCAAGAGCAAGTTGGCTCCTCGCTATGTTGGGCCTTATCGCATCGTCGAGAGAGTTGGGGCTGTTGCATACAGATTGGAGCTTCCAGCTGTACATGAGGGTATACACGATGTGTTCCATGTATCCCACCTGAAGAAATGCCTCTGTGTCCCGACTGAGGTAACTCCGTTGGAGGTTCTCGATGTGCAAGAGAATTTGACCTACCGCGAGCATCCTGTTCGTATTCTCGAGGAATCTGAGCGAAGAACAAGGAACCGGGTCATTAAGTTCCTTAAGGTTCAGTGGTCAAACCATTCCGAAGATGAGGCAACTTGGGAGCGGGAAGATCGCCTTCGTGCAGATTATCCATCCTTCTTCTCCGAGTAAACTAATCTCGGTCGAGATTCTTGTAAGTGGGAGAGTCAGAATATCCCAATTTTGGGTTTGTGTTTCAAATGTAAGAAAATGAGTAGAAATTAAAACTTTTTTCTTACATCATGTATTTCCTGTATGTACTAAACAATTATTGTACAAGAGTTATGGAAATACATAGTCACAAGTCTTTGATCCAAATCTTGATCCTTCTGTTGAACCGAAAAGGCGACTAGAGGGGGGTGAATAGGAGCATGATCTCTTTTTCTCCCAAATTCAATTCAATACGAATCTCACTCCAATAGCTATGAAAGCTATGAAGATCAATCAATTATGCACAGCGGAAGACTTGTATTGAATCAACTCAAAACCCCGAAGTAAAATCAACACAAAACCAAACACGAGAAGCTCGCGGTCCGACCTCTCACAGGCGGTCGATCGTTAGCTCGTGGTCGACCGGTTGAAGCGGTCGATCGATTCTCAAGCGGTCGATCACTGGTTCGATGAACAGAGAAAACAGCCCGATAAACCAAACGCAAATTGATCAAACTTTTGATTCGTGCGCCCAAACTTCATGAAATTTGACACACACCTACCTAAGTATGTCAGAACCTATTCCAAGCAACGATCGTGATAATTCTTGCCAAGATTCTGACCTTCTACGGTTTGAGCGGTTAGGTCAAAACCGAGTCAAAACGAAAATATGATCTTGAGACTTGCTCGTGGGTGATTGATGATATTGATGATCCTAGATGTATTCCCACACGCCACAAAGAAGCTAGATCACGCCCGTAAACTAAGCAAAACTCATGGATCAAAGAAAGACTCAAATCATCAAAAGAGAGAAAGAAAGCAATTGACCTCATCTTGAAGAAACTTTCTTTGGATTGATTTGATATGGTATTGGTTTACAATACTCCATCAATGGATGACAAAGACTCAATACATGAGCACGAAATCCAATCCAACTCTCTAGAACCCTAACCTCCTCTCCTCCTCTCCCTAAGCAAATTAGGTTTCTAAACAATGAAATGTCGAAAGGTCGAGAAAAGGTGCAGCTACCTCCTCCTCTATTTATAGTGGAGGCTTAGGGTTTCTAATAGAGTCTCCTAATGGGCCCGTTAAGGCCCAAAACAACGGTGACACACGCACGCATATTAAAGCGCCGTGTTCATATTGTGCGGCACCGCTGTTCGCCACGTGTAGGTTGATCCAACGCCTCATCATGTCGGCAAGTCTCTCCCATCCGGCTCCCACCGAAACCACCATGGCACTTGCACCACCCTCGCGCCGCTTGATTCAATCCGCCGCACCGAACCGCCTGCTCGGTCACCTTTGTCCATCTTGCACCATACTTGAGTCCACGACTTCACCCGCATCGCCGATCGTATTGAACCTCGCTCTCCAAGCCTAGTCCCGATCATCCTCGCCGCTGACCGCCGTTGACCACCAAGCAACCTCGCACAACAATAGACAAGAAAATCGAAATCGGAACAAGTTCTTCACAACTTGACCCACGTTAGTCAAAACATGCATCATGCAACACATATGACATGAAACCCATGAACTTGACCTAATCAAGAACCATCGCCACCACACAGCCGACGACGTAGTGAAAACCGGTCGATCGCCACCCTTGGCGGCTCGACACCCATCGCCGGCCCGATCGCCAATGTAAGGCCGGCCCGACCGCCACCTGTGACTTAGCCAAAATTTCAACACCAAATCCGCAACCTCTCGGAAATTTCAAACGAATAGAACTTTTGCCCGGAGGTCGCAAAATTATGGGACCAAGTGCGAGAAACTCCTCACTTGCCTACACCTCTATTTTTGGCCCACCAAACTCAATGCCACTCAACTTGCCGGTCCGATCGCTCATCGACGCCGGCCGATCGCTACCAAGCTGTCCGATCGCCGACCGCCTGGCCGATCGCCAAAGACAAAACACCCGAGGCATGGGCGGTCTGACCGCCACCATGGCCGGTCAGACCGCTTGAGACCTGACAGAAACTGAACTTTGCCGAAAACTCGTGTTTCCGCAAACCTTCAACGTCATTGCCAACTGTCACATCATCCTAAGATCATGAGCATATCCCCATGATATCCACACCTTCAAAAAAATTCTTGTTCCATCTTGTGATAATCTCCTGGAAATATTTTTCCTAAATTCTTGGGTTGGTAGGTGACCCCTCTGAAAAATTTCACAATTTTTAGAAATTGTTTGAATCCTTTTGGAGGTCTGTCAAACCTACTCAAATTCTGGTCAAACTGGGGACCAGCACCTTGTGGAATTTTTAGAGGAAAATGTATAGCACGAAACCTCTGAAAATTTTATACAAGGTCAATAACTCAGCTAGCAAGCTCCTGTAAAAATTTCATAATTTCATAAAAATTTCACAATCTCCCCCTTAATGAACACATTGGCAATTCCCCACAAATGCAAGTTTTAAGGTTTGAAAAGTTAAAACTCAACGTGTTCGCGCAAAGGCACAACTTGGTCCATATGCAAGAGAAAGCAATGAAAATGACCAAGCTGGCTTCAGAATAGCATCGGCAAGTGAGATAAGGCAAAAGAAAGCAAGAAAGCTTCAATTTCCAAAGACGAGTCAAAAATCTCACTTAAGGTCCATATGAAAGAACAATTGTTCGAAATGACCTTTGATCATGGTGAGGATCAAGAATTGCAATTCAAGTTCAGAAAAAGCAATAAGACCACAAGAATGCAAATAAGAAACTCCCCCTCACTATGATCCTCAAAATTCAGAAAATTTCAAATTCTCCAATTTTCTCCTCTTTGAATACTTTCAAATCCTCTCCCTTTACACATCTTGAAATATCTTCTCCCATTTGACAATGGAGTCATCAAGGAATCACGCCTTCCTCTCGCCCAGAGATAACAAATGCAGAATGAGGAAAAGCATAAGAAGGAGCATGCATGAAATGCAATGGAGTGGCTTCATATTTTTGTATTTTTCAATTTTGGATTACTAGAAGCTTTGAGATTACCCAAAAGAACAAGCTAGCATCTCAAATTTTGCATAAACACCATATCACCAATGCGCTAGCAAGATCATGATAAAACATATATAACAAAGCTAAAGCAAGAAGGCTCAATGTAAAGCAATAAATTTTAGCATTTTAAGCAAAGCTTCAAATCTAGCAAGTTCATCAACAAAGATCCTAAAATGATACTGGCCATGTCAAAATGTCAATGTGAGATCAAGACGCTAACAAAGACCACATTAAGAGACAAACAGGTCCTGAATTGAATCATTTTGCTCAAATTGTCTCAAACGCCCATTTTTCAACAGTTTTTCATTTGCAATGAATATTGAAGTTGATTAAAGGTATATCTTAGTGAAGAAGATCCTGGACTAGGAGCCATCCACAAACTCTTCCTAAGCTTCTACTAGGGCGACAAATCTTGAGGTTCATGTCAATTGTGACAAGCAGTCCCCATGAGATCGTCTGGATCATCAAACTATCTCCAAGTTCATGTCTATGACATGCAGTCTCGAGAGAATAGTTTGGCACATTTTAAGCACAAGACAATCTTTAAATTTGATTTTTCATTTTTCACAAGAGTAGATTTAGATTCTTAAAGGAACAAGAAGCTCAAGCAATGATCAATACTAGATTCAAGAGCTAACACCGCAATTTTGACAGGGCCAATGTCACAAAAGGAGCACAATTGCGCAACTAGCTAAAACATCCACAAATTGCGCTTTTAGTTCAAGTTGTCTTAAAGTTCGCTCATTCAAGAAAGACTTAGCTACACATGTGAAAGCATGATAATTCTAGCAAGTCAAAGAACTAGACATGACATTGAGCGAATTGAAATACTAAAGCTCAAAAGGGTAATAAGCAAAGCTTCATCAATTTTAAAAGACAAGGTAAAAGCTTATATAACAATGCATCTTTTTGGTTTTTCATATGAATGCAGATGAAACAATGAGATGCACAAAACTTAAAGAGCCTAAAAGATCAAAAGATCAAAAGAAAATACCACTAGAAGAAGGTATCGTAAAAACAGAAAAGCTCAAATGAACAAGAAAAGTTCGAACAGAGCCAACTCCCTCAAACCAAACCGTAGGGATAAATTACCCTAACTCACTTCTCAAGGTTGCAAACCTAGTTGGATCTAAAGGCTTGGTGAGGATATCACCAACCGAGCCTCTGACTCACGAAATGCAAGACAATATCACCCTTCTCGACATGATCTCTAAGAAAGTGATAGCGAATGTCTATGTGCTTGGTCCTAGAGTGTTGCACAGGTTTTTAGCAATGTTAATCGCAGTATGTTATCACGTAAAAGAGGAACACTATCAAACGCCAACCCAAAATCCTTAAGAGTGGACACCATCCACAAAATCGACTACAAAGAACTAGCAAAGCAGCCTACATATTCAGCTTCAAAGAAGGATTGTGCAATGTAAGACCGCTTCCTAGAAGACCAAGAGACAAGAGAAGTGCCTAGGAAGTGACAAGTGCTCGAGGTACTCTTCCTATCTAGCCGACAAGACGCAAAATCGTAATCGAAACCCCGAATGGACAAGGACGAAGAGCAGAATACCAAATGCCATACTCGAGAGTAGAGTGTAAATACCAAGATGCGCTTAACGGCTTGGCGATGGGAAGTCCTCGAGACGCCTGAAACTCGCATGCAGGCGCATCGTGAAGTGGATGTCCGGCCTTGAGGCCGCCAGTACGTATGGAATCGATCATGCCGCGTACTCGCGCTGATCCACGGCTTCTCCTTCCTCATCCGATCCAAAATACCGGTCGCCATGGGAGTGGCGATCGCTTGCGCCACCCATCTCAAGCGCTTGAGCAGATCCTTGGTGTACTTCGCCCGATGGATGAAGATCCTTCCTTGCATTGCTTGATTTGAAGCCCTGTAGTAGTTGAGTTCTCCCATCATGCTCATCTCAAATTCCTCGACATTGTCTCGTAAAAACGGAAACAAGAGCATGAGAAGAACCACCAAAGATAATATCATCTACATAAACTGAGCAAGCAGAAGTCATTGCCACGCCTAAGGATGAACAGGTCTTGTCTACTTTACCCATCTCAAAATCATTCTAAGCGTAAAGGTCTTAAGTCTATCATACTGTGCTCTAGGGGCTTGCTTAAGACCATACAAGGCTTTGGATATCTTGAAAACATGATGTGGATGCTTAGGATTCTCAAAGCCCGGGGTTGCCTAACATACACTTCCTCCTCTATAAAACCATTCGTAAAAGCACTCTTGACATCCATCCGATATAATCTAAAGCCCTTAGAAGCAAAGAAATGCAAGGTAATGCTAATGGCTTCCAATCTAGCAATAGGAGCAAATGTCTCATCAAAGTCTAACCCTCAACTTGGCTAAAACCCCGAGCTACCAATCTAGCCTTGTTTCTAACCACGTAACCATCCTCATTTTGTTTATTTTTGAACACCCAACGGGTTCCTATCACATTATGACCACTAGGAGGTTCTACTAGATTCCGCACCTTATTCCTCTCAAAATTCTCTAACTCCTCATGCATGGCATTAACCCACTAGAATCGATAACGATGTGATATATCGGGGTTCAAAGAAGCAACAAATGCGAATGAGAGTAGAGACTTGATCGTGATACCGGAGCGAGTGACTCGCCATTAAGATTACCAATCATCCGATCCAAGGATGATGCCTCAATATGAAGTGGAGCGCCTGTGGGAGACAATATCTCCTCAACCTCCGCAGTACTGATGAAGAAGATGCAGCAGAGCCTCAATTGGAGGTGAAGCGCAGAAAGGTGTTCGAACTTGGACAGACCTCAAGCAGCAGCAGTGGAGGACAAATATCGCCTTCGCATCATCTTCCTCCACAAAAATGCTTTCACACCTGTATCACCTGAAATGCCTGATCTAGCCTGTGGCTAGTCTCATCAAAAGTGACATTGCATGTCTCCCGGACAATGTTAGTTTCAACATTAAAACCCGAAACCTCGAATGTGCAGATAACCTAAATAAACCATCAAAAGTCCTTGATTCAAATTTATCTAGGTTTCTGCCTTGAGAATGAAACACTTAGCTCCAAAACTCAAAATGAGAAACAGAGGGTTTTCTACCAAAACGAAGCTCATATGAAGTCTTGCCCAAAGAAGGTCTCAAGTAGACACGATTTGCAATATGGCAAGTCAGAGAAATAGCTTCGCCCAAAACCTCCTCTGTGCTATACTCATCTAGCATTGTCCTAGCTATCTCGACTAAGGTTCTGTTTCTTCCTTTCCACAACGCCATTCGCTGAGGGACGTGTGGAGAAGAGAATCGATGCTCAATTCCGCGCCAAAGACAAAAGAGGCAAACGAGGCATTCTTGAACTCCGTACATTGTCATCGCGGATCGCTCTCAAGGCACCGAAAATTCGAAGCCAAACGAAGAACAAGATCACGATAATGACCAAAAGCTTCATCCTTCAAGCAAGAAAGAACACCCAAGTGTATCTCAAAAATCATCAACTATGACAAGAATGTACCACTTGCCACCAATTGACCGAACCCTAGCAGCCCAACAAGATCCATATGAAGCAATCGCCCCGGTCCACTACCATGACCAAAGTCACCGAAGGGTGTGAGGCGGCAACTTGCTTGCCATGCCTACTGAGGCGCACATACAAAGATCCTTGACGGCTTTGAGTTTGGGCAAACCTCTCATGAGATCAAGGTTGCTAACTCGCCGATGATCAAAACCAATGTGCCCCAAACGTCGGTGCCAAAGCCGAACTCAAGAAGGTGTAAACAAACATTTAAGAGAACCAAAGAAGAGATTCAAAAATCAGCTCCAAAGATCCTAGCAACTCTATAAATCCCAAAACGAGCTCACCAACAGAATCAAGCACCCGACAAGTATTTTTCTTAAATATAGTCTCATAACCATCATCAAGAAGATGTGAGACAGAGAGTAAGTTAAACCTAAGCTTGTCCACAAGAGCGACGCCCTTTAGGATGAAATTGTCGCTCACCCCGATTGTTCCTGCTCCTTCAATCCGCCCTTGAGTATTGTCTCCAAAGGTGATGAGGACATCACCTATCGATCGCGTGAAGGAGGTGAACCATTTTGAGTCTCCTGGTCATGTGGCGTGAATACCAGAGTCGACGAACCATGTGTCCTTCCTTCCGCGCGATCCCGAAAATCAAGGCACGTAAGAACGATATGTCTCAACATCAAGTTAGTTAAACATGACTTGGGAATCCAAAGATCGAGACACATGTCTGAGTAGTATGTAAAGCGTATGCTATCCTTGATTCTATTTGAAATTTCTATGAGCAATGGTGACTCTAACATGAGAGTTATCCTGCCTAGGAGCATGAGCATGATTAGCATGTGAAATAAATCCTAGACCAGGTTTCTTCCTTTCTAAATTACCATGTCTCACAAAAGCTCTAGGTTGATTAGATGACATTCTAGCAAGATTTTTCTTAGCATTTTTCAACCTACGCTAACAAAACTCAACTAAATGCCCATCCTTCTTGCAATAGGTGCAATGGTATTTGGTACCACCGAGAAGCACCTTTGATCGAACAGATGGTTGGGCAAAACCGCAGATTTGAAAGTGATCTTTGCAGTTGGGTATCAAATTCAACTAAGCCATTTTTCAAGATTTGAATACCATTAGATTTATCCTGCAAAGTTGTATCCTAATCCTCGCTTCTTATAAGGAGTTTTTGACTTGTCAAGAATCATGTTTAAATGCTTTCTTACCTTTAGAAAATCTTTCTAATGTGTCATTAAGGTAAGCAGTTTCTTTTCTAAGGTTAACACATGAATCACAAGTTTTAGCGTTAAACCTCTCCTTATAAAGAGCAACTTCAACCTTAAGAGCTTCACATGAAGCACAAGTAGCAGAATTAATAATGTCCTTAATCTTGGCATATTTAGCTCTAGCTGCTTCTACAACATCATGTAATTCACGTTCACGTTCTAAGCAGACAGAGCAAGAGCTAGATTCAACCACATCAGAAACAACCAACTTGCTAGACTCTAAACATTTTTCGCAAGGAGCAGATTTAACTTCAACTAGTTCAATCCTAGCATTTTCAAGTTGTTGCAAAGCAATATCATGAGCAGATTGCAGTTTAGCTAATTCAGAATGTAAAGCATAGCAGGATGAACATTCATCAGATTCAAGACTCTTAGCATTCACAAGTTCTAATGTGAGTTTCTTTACTTGTGACTCTAACTCCTCATTCTTAGTCATGATGAACTTTAAAGCTTTATCTTGACCTAGCATTTGCTCATAGACAGTTTCACATCTAGCAAAGAGAACATCATAAGAAGGAGATACCTCATTGTTGTCATCGATGTCGCCTGAGTCACCATGAAGCACATGCCGTGAAGTCCTTGGCCTTCCCTTCTTGTATTGAGGAGCTCCTCCTCCTTGTCCTCCTCGCCCCGAGTCCACATCACTCAAGGATCGATCTCCAAGAGCGGCAAGAACCCGATGAGCAGCCTTTCCGAGCTTGGCATCATCAAACTCGACTTGCGCCTCGAGGCTTCTTCCAAGGTGGCTTTTCATCCTTGTGGTTGCTCTTACCTTTCAGCTTGGAGCAATTTGCCTGATGTGATTAAGCTCTCCACATTCATAACAAGTCACAAGGCCGCTTCTTTTGTTTCTCATATTGTTGTAGGCCCTTGTGAACTTCTTAATCAAAAGCGCCATCTCGTGCTCAGAATACTCTCAAGATCCTCTTCTTGGATTGCGATAAAGAAGCAAGTGAAAACTCGAAGAGGACTCAAACGACCCATCGAGGCTCTCTTGAGCGGGTCTACTACCAAAGCCATGTTACCCTTCTTAGAATGGTTAGCTCGATCTCATGAGTCTTGAGCTTGCTATAGAGCAGCTCCAAAGTCGATCGAGAAGTTGACATTTTCCCGAATGGCGGTAGCCTTTATCTCCCACTCCTCGGTGTTGATTGCAGCCAGAGATGGATGGCATTTTCGCATCGTAAATTCAATACCAAATGCACTTCATCCGATTTATCATCGTGTTGAAGCGATCGAAAATGTCATCGATGCTCTCACCAGACGCATCTCGAATTTGTTATATTCTCTTTATAGACTGCCGACGCACTTGTTTGATTTGGGAAGAACCTCATGATAGGTTTCGAGGGTCTTACAAATCTCATGTGCATCTCGAGATTGCAAATCTCGCCATATTCTGTCTACCAAGCCCACCATACGTAAAATTCTTTGCTTTACGGTCATTAGCCAAGAGGGCTTGTGGCGGCGAGCAACCTCAGCAAGATAAGCGGACCTCGAACAGCCTCCCAAATACCTCGTGGTTCGCTCTCAAGAAAGACACGCATGCGATTCTTCCAAAAGGCATAGTCGCGCCCATCGAAGATATGCGGTTTGAAGAGTATTTATCCATCGCCAAGTTCAAGGACCTGTTAAGATCAAGATTGAACTAACCTTGCTCGATACCACTTGTTGGACCGAAAAGGCGACTAGAGGGGGTGAATAGGAGCACGATCTCTTTTCTCCCAAATTCAATTCAATACGAATCTCACTCCAATAGCTATGAAAGCTATGAAGATCAATCAATTATGCACATGGAAGACTTGTATTGAATCAACTCAAAACCCAAGTAAAATCAACACAAAACCAAAACACGAGAGCTCAAGGCGGTCCGACTCTCACAGGGCGGTCGATCGTTAGCTCCGGTTAGCTAGCGGCGATCGATTCTGGCGGTCGACCGGTTCGATGAACAGAGAAAACAGCCCGACAAACCGAAACGTAAATTGATCAAACTTTTGATTCGTGCGCCCAAACTTCGTGAAATTTGACACACACCTACCTAAGTATGTCGTGAACCTATTCCAAGCAACGATCGTGACAATTCTTGCCAAGATTCTGACCTTCTACAGTTTGAGCGGTTAGGTCAAAACCGAGTCAAAACGAAAATATGATCTTGAGACTTGCTCGTGGGTGATTGATGATATTGATGATCCTAGATGTATTCCCACACGCCACAGCAAGCTAGATCACGCCCGTAAACTAAGCAAAACTCATGGATCAAAGAAAGACTCAAATCATCAAAAAGAGAGAAAGAAAGCAATTGACCTCATCTTGAAGAAACTTTCTTTGGATTGATTTGATATGGTATTGGTTTACAGCCGCTCCATCAATGGATAACAAAGACTCAATACATGAGCACGAAATCCAATCCAACTCTCTAGAACCCTAACCTCCTCTCCTCCTCTCCCTAAGCAAATTAGGGTTTCTAAACAATGAAACGTCAAAAGGTCGAGAAAAAGGTGCAGCCACCTCCCTCCTCTATTTATAGTGGAGGCTTAGGGTTTCTAATAGAGTCTCCCTAATGGGCTCCCGTTAAGGCCCAAAACAAACGGGTGACACACGCACGCATTTTAAAGCGCCGTGTTCATATTGTGCGAAGCACTCGCTTGCTCCGCCACGTGTAGGTTGATCCAACGGCTCTCATCATGCTCGGCAAGTCTCTCCCATCCGCCCCACCGAAACCACCATGGCACTTGCACCGACCCCGCGCCGCTTGATTCAACTGGCCGCACCGAATCGCCTGCTCGGTCACCTTTGTCCATCTTGCACCATACTTGAGTCCAATGACTTCACCCGCATCGCCGATCGTTTTGAACCTCGCCTCCAAGCCTAGTCCCGATCATCCTCGCCGTTGACCGTCGTTGACCACCAAGCAACCTGCACAACAATAGACAAGAAAATCGAAATCGGGAACAAGTCCTTCACAACTTGACCCACGTTAGTCAAAACATGCATCATGCAACACATATGACATGAAACCCGTGAACTTGACCTAATCAGCAACCATCGTGTAACATCCCAATTTTCAGAGTTTTAAGAATCTTTTAAATAGTTAGTAGGGAAAAATTCACCATTTGGATTTATTTGATTTTAATTCAAAAGCTTAATATTGACTTTGCAAACAAAAACATTTAATATGAATAATCCCAACATGAACATTTGCCAAAACTATTTTATTTGGGTTCCTTGTGCTCGATATATTTTCTAGATTTTTCTAGAATTTTTCGAGTTCATTTGCTATTTTCTATTGCCTATTTGAATTTCTCGTATTTTCTAAAATGAAAACCTAATTAAAATCTCGAAATCTTCTTGGGCCGAATCTCTCCGCCCAACTTATTCCCGCGCGCCGGTTCTGCCAAATTAGCCACGGCAGTGCCACGCCCATCGACAGTGGACCCCGCCGACCTCTCTCTCTCTCTCCGCGCGCCCGCCACTCTCCGCCGTTGATCAAGCATGGACGGCTAGATGCGCTGAGGCAACCGGACGGTCCGAATGCTCCTTTGATTGTGGACCGCTCGATTAGATCCGACGGCCGATCTTAAGCTCGCCAGAATCGCACCACTTTCGCGACGCCGCATCCTAACCCTAGCGCGACATGTGGGCCCCGCTTGCCGCGCTGGGCCGTTTTCGCCGCGACTCTAGAGTCCGTGTCCGAGCCGGTTGCGCCGCCGCGCCGCCGCGAACTCGCCGCCCCGCACTATTTAATGCCGTGACCGCCACGAGGATCGCGCCAACTGCCGCCGCTTTTTCCCAAGACCGTAAACCCTAGAGCCGCCGCGTGATTGGAGCTCGAACCCCAGCGCCGCCGCCGGTTCTACGCCGATTGCGCCACGGTGGTGAGGTTCCGCCGCTTTGGAGCCACTCGAAGTTCGCCGCATCACGCCTACATGATGCGCGCGATTATCTTCGCCTGAGGAGCCCGGCCCGCCGCCGCTTCTTCGCCGTGCCGCCCGCCGCTTAACTCGCCACCGCCGCCGTGGTCGCCGCCGACGAGATCTAACGCGCCACCACCTTCGCCGTGTCGCGCGGTCCAGAAGCGCATCTTCGCCGCCGCTTAATCGCGCCGCCGCTAAAACCGGGTCGCCGCTTGCCGACGTCTAGCCGACGTGGCAGTCCGACGTGGCACGCCACCACCCGCCACTCCCCGCGCCACGTGTCGCTTGTGGTGGCTCGCCGTCACGACGCGGGGCCCACCGCACTCGAAGTCTCGAGGCTCGGTGGACCTAGTCCACCGGAGTTTAGCCTCCGACATGTGGGTCCCACATGTCGAGATTTCTTTATTATTTATTTTTCCGAAATTCTCCACGACGCCAAAGATTAAGAATAATCTGATTTTCCTTTAGGAAAATAATTGAAATTCATGAAATACTGATTTTCAGATTTTATGTATTTTTCAATCTTCCAAAGGCCATAACTTTTGCATCCTAACTCGATTGAGCCCTTTCAAATTTCTAAATTTGTCTAAATTCGAGATCTACCTAATTATTATTTTTATTTAATTTTTGGAGTTTGTTTTGCCTCTGTTATTTATTTGTTTTGTTGTTTTTGCTTCGCTTGTGCGTAGACGCCGATACTCGAGTTTTCGTCGAAGAAGGCTTCAACCAAGTTCAAGACCAGTACATAGACCTATTCCAAGGCAAGTTATACCTTTGATCATATTGAATCCCAGTTTTCCCAAATTACATTTTGTTAAATTATTGCATTTACTTCGATTATGTATTTAAATGCTTTTGGGCTAGTTATTGATCCCACTTGTTATGTTCACCTTGCCTACTTGTATACCTTCATCTTTGTCACTCTAGGTTGGTTTATTACTTAGTTGGTATTAGCATATTGCCAACATGGTGGGTTAGAACGACTAGAATTGCTTAGCCATGCTACGAGTCATCATCTCATGTGAGTGCAAGTATGAAATTGACTAAGTGATTATGGAACTGTGTGATAAAACTGTGTGTGCTGTGTGCTATTACTCGTGATGGCATGTGTTGCACTAAGCCAACCGGGTGGTAAAAGATTTAGACCGAGGCAAGTGGTGGATACTGTGAACCGGTGGCTTTGTGATTGGGATTTATCGTGTGGTTTAGTTAGAAAATCGAAGTCTTGCCTTGGTCAATTAAGGACTTAACTTTGTGCGCCATTGAATCGAAGCTATCAGACGACCACATGTCCGTGACAGCCTAACTTAGTAGGTTACGGAGTTTCAACATTGGGGTTCGTGGATAGGTTAAGCTTTGTGATATGGGACTGTGTGATTAAGAACGCCAATGTTGAGACGGTTGCCGAATCGTTATGTTACGATCAGTGCTAGCTACACTAGTTGTATCGTGGGTAAAGTGTACAAACCTCTGCAGAGTGTTAAACAATCTATTCGAATAGCGCGCCCCTGGCCATGGACACCGCCGGGAATTTCACATGAGGGGTAGTGTTCATAAAACTTTGGGTATGGGACACCGTGTGGCATAAGCTATGTGGTCGTGTGGATCAATCGATTAGCTTTGTGTCTTTGTGGAAACAATCATAAATTAATATTGCTTATTTGTTTTAACTTATGTTTTCAATCTATTATTCATATTCAATTGCAATGTTGCATTTCGCAAAATAACCACGTAAGCCATTCCTTTGGAATAAGCTCGCATCTATATTGCATTCGTGGTATGATTTGCGTAGTACGTTGTGTACTCACGCTTGTTGTAAAACTTGCGCCCAAACCTACGTATGGAGGAGTCTTCGCTTTCGAGGAGGAGTTTGTGGAAGAAGGTTGATCGCTAGGTCATCGATCCCACGGTTGCCTGTGGTGTCTTGATTGAGTTTGCCGTAGTTTATTTCGCTCCACGCAGATTTCTTTAGTGTTAGCTCAAGGTGGCTTATTAAGTTGTAACCCCGACCTTAAGGTCAAAACTCTAAGTTGTTACTCAAACTATTCGCTTATGTTATATTTCGTTTGTGTGGATTGATATTCACCTATGTTACCATCTGTGCACTAGCGTGATCCTCGACTAGTGCGTAATACACAGAGGGTCCACTGCATTTTTGGGTCCCGACAGAGGTGGTATCGAGCCATATCTGATCGTAGGTCTTGACCTTAGTTAGATCGGCCGCTTTTAGAGAGTCCAAACTATTTTCTAAAGGAAAACTAACTTGCAAGAGTAACCTATTGCTTAACTCCTCTCATGTCTCTCTAGACTCATCTATTGCTAAGAATTTTCCCTCTCTCCGCTGCTTTTAAGTTGTTCTTACCCTCTCTGCCTTGTGACGGATGCCTCGCCTTCTGCACCTATGGTGAGCGCAGGAGGTTACGCCACCGAACTTTGGAAGCTCCCGCAGTACTTGGGGTTTTGATCGTCCGCTGTACCGAGGCAACAACCGGATGGTGGATGGACATAAGCGGGTACGACTGCCGCTGACGATCTACGCCAGATGAACACCAAGGCAAGCCACCGCTAAACATCTCCGCCGAGGATCACTTGGAGTGAAGGAATACAGAATCATCGCGCCGCCATGCTTCGATCCGCCACATCTACATGCGCGAAGTTGCAAGGAACCGCTTCCGCTACCACCCCGCAGCACCGCCGTGGAGCTACTCGCACACTATCCATCCACTGAGGGAGAAGAAGATGCCACGCTGGTACACCTCGCCCGCATGTCGCCGCCAAGAGGAATCCATGGAGATGATGGCCACGATCTAGACGGTGCCTACAAGAGCCCGCACTAAGTCAAGAGAAGATCGCCATCCCGAAGAGATATCGGACGCCCACCACCAGCGTACTCAAGGAGAGGAAGAAGATCTAGAAGAACATGAAGAATCGAGGAAGATCCAGAGGAAGTGGAGCGTAACTGCAGGAGCCTCGTCGCGCCATCGACGCTGCTCTGTTGCACCAGCCCCGGCACCGTGATCGATTTTGCGAAGATGCCAAAGACAGCTCAAGGTCTACAATGGCAGAGCACAACCATGGTTGTGGAGGTTACCTCGCCGATCGAGTTCGCTAAGGCCTAGGTTCGCAGCTTGAGGCTTAGTGTGTTAAGCCGCGCCTAAGCCTAGTTGTGTCGCCTTTAGGCGTTAGATTGTGTGCTTAGGTTCGCTAATTTCTTTGAGTGTGAGTATGAGCCGCAGGCCCTTAGGCATCCTGTTGCAAGCCATACTAAGTTCTTGGTAATAAAGTTGCTTTTGGTTCTCTCGCTTGTTGTTGGGTTTAACCAACCCGCTTAGTTCTTGACTCACCCCATGCTTGCTACCTTATCTAACCCTTGAGCTTCGCCAGATGGTTACAACTCGCCAAACAATTGCAAGTGGTTCGGTACCCAAAGACCAAAGAAGCAATGAGCAACCAGCTACAGGAGCGCTCCGCCACAAGCACCCCAATTGACTTGCAAAACTTTGAGCCTTCATGGCAGCATGCATCACCGATGAATACCATGATGACTCGATGCAAGCCATGCACAACTGAACAATAACAACAACAACAATCACCAAAGACGGAGCCCAAACCGCTCATGGTCACCATGGACCATCCAAACTTGCATCTATGAGGACTCGCCCACCAACATTTTCTCGACATGTCTCACCTGTGGAAGTCGACGATTGGCTTCGGGTGATTGAAAGGAAATTGCTGATCACCAATGCAGCGATCATGAAAGTTCTCTATGCCTCTCACCGCTGGAGGGCATCGCGCGAATGGTGGGAGAACTTCGCGCCGCCATGAGGCACCACGAATATCACTTGGGAGGAATTTCTACACCTTCCGCCAGCATCATGTACCGTATGAATTATTGAATCAAGAAAGATGAATTTCGTGCCTCAAGCAAGGAAGCTTGTCGTTGTCCGACTACCTCAACAAGTTCTCGCAACTTGCTCGCTATGCCGCAGTAAGATGTTGCAATGCATAAGGCTCGCAGAGTCGCTTCTCAAGGGATCAACATCGACTTCAAAGTCAACCTCTCTGCACATACCTTCCCGACTTTCAAGAATTGATCAATAAAGCTTTAGTCATGGAGGATAAGCGCAAGGAACCGAAGACAATCGCAAACGCAGGATGATCCAAAGCAGGAGGCCAAAGAATTCCAACAGAGCAAGGACAAGTGCCACCGCAGCTTCAACCGTTTTCCACGTAACTCCGCCAGACACTGCACCAACCTCAAGACTCGCCCGCTTGCTCGTAACACTCGCACCCAAAGACCGACCAACACGAATTCAACATACCAACAAGTCGCAAGAGCCAAGGGTGTGCTATACTTGCCGCCGCCGTGCCACTATGCAAATCGTAGTCCACAGAGGGGAACGATCACCCAGATTGTTTCAACCTTGGAGCTACGCCGACTAAGACCCCGGCACCGGGTCACCAACAGGGAACTTTCCAAGCCCCTAACCAGCCAGGAGGAGGAACGCAGTCCGTGGTCCGAGGCCGTGTCAATCACGTCACCCTGGAAGGAGCACAGAAGCACCGACGCCGTGACCGTAAGTTCTCGTTAATTCAGCACTGCATCGCTTTGTTTGATTCTGGAGCTTCGCATTCTTTTGTGTCTGGAGTTTTTGCAACTAAGAATAAGTTGGAGGCTATACAACTTAAGCATACTTTATTAGTTCAATCGCCCGGAGCAGAGCTAAGCTCTAGAGTGGGTTGTTTAGGAGCTAAGTTACTCATAGCTGGAGTTGAGTTTCTAGCCAACCTAATTGTCCTAGATACCTGCACCTAGATGTCATTCTTGGCATGGATTGGTTATCCAAGCACAAAGTCAGGCCGATTGTGGTCAAGAGCCGTAATAGCTTGAGAGTACCGATGGAACGAAGTGGAGTTTCTAGCCACATCGTCGTGAAGGACACTTGCTAGTAAACACCAAGACCATTGCATTGAGAATGTACCAATAGTCGAGAGTACCTGATGTGTTTCCGTAAGAGTTACCGAATGCCACCAGATCGTGACATCGAGTTCGCCATCGATCTAGTGCCGTGAATGCGCCAATTTCTAAGCGACCTTATCGAATGCCACCGACGAAAGTTAGCGTAAATGAAGAAGCGATTGAAGAACTCCTCGAGAAAGGTTTCGTAAGACCAAGTTCGTCACCGTGGGGAGCACCACCTTGTTCGCCAAGAAGAAAGACTAAGCATGAGGATGTGTATCGACCACCGCTCTCTCAACGAGGTCACTATCAAGAATAAGTATCCACCGCCTGTAATAGATGATCTGCTCACTGCATGAAGGGAGCCGAGTGTTCTCAAAGATCGACTTGCGATCGGCTACCATCGCTGAAGATCTACCCTAGGGATATACCAAAGATCGCTTTCTCAACGCGGTATGGACATTATGAGTTCTTGGTCATGTCATTTGGGTGACAAATGCTGACTTACTTCATGAACATGATGAACAAAGTCTTCATGGAATACTCGACAAATTTGTAGTGGTGTTCATTGACGATATTCGTTTATTCTAAATCGAGGAGGAACACGCAGAACACCGAGGTTAATTTTGAGAAACTCGTGAGCATCGCTATATGCCAAGTTCAGAAGTGTGACTTTTGGAAGAAGGAAGTGGATTTCTTGGCCATGTTATGACCGCCGATGGAGTAGCAATGACCCAGAAAGGTAAAGGCAAGATACATCGACCAGCCCAAGATCAGAACCCGATTCGCAGCTTGGGGATGGCAAGTTATTACCGCTGTTTCATCGAGGGATTTCATCGATTGCTAAGCCTCTTACGCAATTGTTGAAGAAGGAGAAAAGTTCACCGACTCACCGTGAGGAAAGTTTTCAAGAGTTAAAGAAGCGCTTGACCTCACCTCTGTCGATTTTGCCGATATTCGCAAGGATTTCGATATTCATTGTGATGCTTCGCACAAGGATTAGGATGTGTCCCGATGCAAGAAGGAAGAGCTGCCGCTATGCGCCAAGACAATTGAGACCCCACGAGGAGAATTACCCTACTCATGATCCGGAATTAGCCGCCGAGTGCATGCTTTAAAGATTTGGCGCCATTACCTCATCAGAATCGCGTGAAGTCTACATGCATCATAAAAGTCCAAGTACATCTTTACCCAATGATCTGAATATGAGACAGAGAAGATGGTTAGAACCGATCAAGGACTATAATCTTGGAATCCACTACCATCCCTAAAAGCCAACGAGTTGCGCACGCCTAAGTCGTAAGAGTTACCGTAATGCTTTGGAAGTAAAGGAAAGTTACCGTAACTTTATGAAGAATTTGAAGCTAAAGCTAGAAGTTGCGTCCAAGGACTTATAGCCAATTTGGAAGTACAAATACCTTGGAGAAGCGATTCGTGAAGCACAACCAAAGGATCCCGTGTTGTCGAGATCAAAATCAAAATGGCGTATGAAAATTCAAAGATTTCACCAAGGATGATCAAGACATACTGATTAATGGTCGATTCTGGTACCGGATATCGATGGTCTAAGACAGCTTAATCTTAAAAGAAGCCCATGACTCAAAGTATTCGATTCATCCCGAAGTACCAAGATGTACCAGATGTTAAGAACAAATTTTGTGGCCAAATTTGAAGCGAAGTCGCAGAGTTCGTGGCCTTGTGCGACACCGCCGTAAAATAAAGGCGTAACACGAGAGACCAGCAGTTTGTCGCAACCATCAAGATTCCGAATGGAAGTGGGAAGAAATCGATGGATTTCATCACCGTTTACCCAAGACCCAAGAAGGTTACGATTCGATCCGGGTAATAGTTGATCGATTGACCAAGGTCGCACATTTTCTCGCCACAAAACCACGCATCAGAGATCGCCTATGGAGTTGTACATGGCCGAATTGTCGGGCTTGCATGGTGTGCCCAAGAAAATAGTGTCGATCGAGGATCTCGCCACCTCTCGCTGGCGAGTTTGCATGAAGCATTGGGTACCCATCTCAATTTCAAGATCGCATATCATCCACGCATGATGGACAGATCGAAAGAGTTAATCGATATTGAGGATATGCCGAGAGCTTGTGCTCTAGCTAATGCCGCCAAGTGGGATAAAGTTTGTCAGATGCAGAGTTCTCGACAACAACAAGCACCAAGCCGACCGCAAATGTCGCCATTTGAAGCTTTGTATGGCGTGCCGCCAACCCCGTTAAATTGGTCGAGACAATGAGCGCATATGTTCGGGCCGATATCATTCAAGAGGCGTAAGAACAAGTTGCTATGATCGAGAAAGATTGAAGATAGCCCACCAAGGCGTAAGAGTTATGCCGATAACCGCCGCCGAGATCTCGCCGAGCCGTAAGATTTTGTCTATCTTCGAGTGACCCCGCCGAGGCGCTAAAAGGTTTCATGCCAAAGGGAAGCTTGCCCTAGGTATGTTGGCCTGCTCAAGATTTTGGAGCGCCGTGGGGAAGTTGTTATCGATTGAGCTACCGCAGCCAAGTTAGTGAGTACATGATGTCTTTCATGTCTCGCAGCTTGAAGAAGTGTCTTCGTGTGCCGTAAGAGCAAGCCCCGTTGGAATCAATTGTTTTGAAAGAGGATCTTACCTACAAGGAGCAACAACTAAGATCTTGATGTCGCAGAGCGCCACCGTAAGCAAGACTGCTCGCTTTTGCAAGGTTCAAGTGGAGCAACCACTGAAGGAGAAGCAACGTGGGAACGTGAAGAAGAGCCGAAAGCCGAGTTCCCTAGCCTTTTCTCTAGCTAGCCTGAATCTCTGGTCGAGATTCCTTTAAGGGGGAGGTTTGTAACATCCCAATTTTCGAGTTTTAAGAATCTTTTAAATAGTTAGTAGGGAAAATTCACCATTTGGATTTATTTGATTTTAATTCAAAAGCTTAATATTGACTTTGCAAACAAAAACATTTAATATGAATAATCCCAACATGAACATTTGCCAAAACTATTTTATTTGGGTTCCTTGTGCTCGATATATTTTCTAGATTTTTCTAGATTTTTTGAGTTCATTTGCTATTTTCTATTGCCTATTTGAATTTCTCGTATTTTCTAAAATGAAAACCTAATTAAAATCTCGAAATCTTCTTGGGCCGAATCTCTCCGCCCAACTTATTCCGCGCCACGGCCCGCTTCACCAGCAATGCCGCAGCAGCCACGCCCACCGACAGTGGACCCGCTGCCGCCCTCTCTCTCTCTCTCCGCGCCGCCACTCTCGCCGTTGATCAAGCATGGACGGCTAGATGCGCTGAGGCAACCAGACGGTCCAATGCTCCTTTGATTGTGGACTGCTCGATTAGATCCGACGGCCGATCTTAAGCTCGCCAGAATCGCACCACTTTCGCGACGCCGCATCCTAACCCTAGCCGCCGACATGTGGGCCCCGCTTGCGCGCTCGGCCTCGTTTTCGCCGCGACTCTAGAGTCCGTGTCCGAGCCGGTTGCGCCGCGTGCCGCCGCGAACTCGCCGCCCCGGCACTATTTAATGCCGTGACGCGCCACGAGGATCGCACAACCTGCCGCCTTTTCCCCAAGACCGTAAACCCTAGAGCGCCGCTTTTCGCCAGATTGAGCTCGAACCCAGCGCCGCCGCCGTTCTACGCCGATTGCGCCACGGTGGTGAGGTTCCGCCGCTTTGGAGCCACTCGAGTTCGCCGCGATCACGCCTACATGATGCGCGATTATCTTCGCCGAGGAGCCCGCCCGCCGCCGCCGCTTCTGCCGTGCCGCCCGCCGCTAACTCGCCACCGCCGCCGTGGTCGCCGCCGACGAGATCTAACCGCGCCACCACCTTCGCCGCGGTCGCGCCGGCCCAGATGCGCGATCTTCGCCGCCGCTTAATCGCCGCCGCGCTAAAACCGGTCGCCGGCCGCCGACGCTCAGCCGACGTGGCGTCCGACGTGGCACGCCACCACCCGCCACTCTCCCCGCGCCACGTGTCGCTTTGTGGTGCCTGCCGCCAACACGCGCGGGCGCCCACCGCACTCGAAGTCTCGAGGCTCGGTGGACCTAGTCCACCAGGAGTTTAGCCTCGACATGTGGGTCCCACATGTCGAGATTTCTTTATTATTTCTTTTCCGAAATTCTCCACGACGCCAAGATTATGCAATAATCTGATTTTCCTTTAGGAAAATAATTGAAATTCATGAAATACCGATTTTCAAGATTTTATGTATTTTTCAATCTTCCAAAGGCCATAACTTTTGCATCCTAACTCCGATTGAGCCCTTTCAAATTTCTAAATTTGTCTAAATTCGAGATCTACCTAATTATTATTTTTATTTAATTTTTGGAGTTTGTTTTGCCTCTGTTATTTATTTGTTTTGTTGTTTTGCTTCGCTTGTGCGTAGACGCCGATACTGGAGTTTTCACGAAGAAGGCTTCAACCAAGTTCAAGACCAGTACATAGACCTATTCCAAGGCAAGTTATACCTTTGATCATATTGAATCCCAGTTTTCCCAAATTACATTTTGTTAAATTATTGCATTTACTTCGATTATGTATTTAAATGCTTTTGGGCTAGTTATTGATCCCACTTGTTATGTTCACCTTGCCTACTTGTATACCTTCATCTTTGTCACTCTAGGTTGGTTTATTACTTAGTTGGTATTAGCATATTGCCAACATGGTGGGTTAGAACGACTAGAATTGCTTAGCCATGCTACGAGTCATCATCTCATGTGAGTGCAAGTATGAAATGGACTAAGTGATTATGGAACTGTGATAAAACTGTGTGTCGTGTGCTATTACTCGTGATGGCATGTGTTGTACTAAGCCAACCGGGTGGTAAAAGATTTAGACCGAGGCAAGTGGTGGATACTGTGTGAACCGGTGGCTTTGTGATTGGGATTTATCTGTGGTTTAGTTAGAAAATCGAAGTCTTGCCTTGGTCAATTAAGGACTTAACTTTGTGCGCCATTGAATCGAAGCATCAGACGACCACATGTCCGTGACAGCCTAACTTAGTAGGTTACGGAGTTTCAACATTGGGGTTCTGTGGATAGGTTAAGCTTTGTGATATGGGACTGTGTGATTAAGAACGCCAATGTTGAGACGGTTGCCGAACTGTTATGTTACGATCGCGCTAGCTACACTAGTTGTATTGTGTGGGTAAAGTGTACAAACCTCTGCAGAGTGTTAAACAATCTATTCGAATAGCCGCCCCTGGCCATGGACACCGCCGAATTTCACATGAGGGTAGTGTTCATAAAACTTTGGGTATGGGACACTGTGTGGCATAAGCTATGTGGTGTGTGGATCAACTGATTAGCTTTGTGTCTTTGTGGAAACAATGTTAAATTAATATTGCTTATTTGTTTTAACTTATGTTTTCAATCTATTATTCATATTCAATTGCAATGTTGCATTTTCGCAAAATAACCACGTAAGCCATTCCTTTGGAATAAGCCCGCATCTATATTGCATTCGTGGTATGATTTGCAGTACGGTTGTGTACTCACGCTTGTTGTAAAACTTGCGCCCAAACCTGCTGTATGGAGGAGTCTTCACCGCCGAGGAGGAGTTTGTGGAAGAAGGTTGATCGCTAGGTCATCGATCCCACCGGCTGCCCGTGGTGTGCCGATTGGAGTTTGCGAGTTTATTTCGCTCCGCGCAGATTTCTTTAGTGTTAGCTCTGCGTGGCTTATTAAGTTGTAACCCGACCTTAAGGTCAAAACTCTGTTGTTACTCAAACTATTCGCTTATGTTATATTTCGCTTGTGTGGATTGATATTCACCTATGTTACCACCGTGTGCACTAGCGTGATCCTCGACTAGTGCGTAATACACGAGGGTCCAGACTGCATTTTTGGGTCCCGACACATCGCCACCACACGGCCGACGACGTAAGTGAAAACCGTCGATCGCCACCCTTGGCCTGGCCCGATCCGCCAACGTAAGGCCGGCTCGACCGCCACCCAGGACTTGGCCAAAATTTCAACACCAAACCGCAACCTCTCCGGAAATTTCAAACGAATAGAACTTTTGCCCGAGGTCGCAAAATTATGGGACCAAGTGCAAGAGAAACTCCTCACTTGCCTACACCTCTATTTTTGGCCCACCAAACTCCAATGTCACTCAACTTGCCGTCCGATCGCCATCGACGGCCGATCGCTACCCAAGCGTTGACCGCCGACCGCCGGCCGATCGCCAAAGACAAAACACCGAGGCATGGGCGGTCCGACCGCCACCATGGCCATCCGACCGCTTGAGACTGACAGAATCGAACTTTGCCGAAAACTCGTGTTTCCGCAAACCTTCAACGTCATTGCCAACTGTCACATCATCCTAAGATCATGAGCATATCCCCATGATATCCACACCTTCAGAAAAATTCTTGTTCCATCTTGTGATAATCTCCTCGAAATATTTTTCCTAAATTCTTGGGTTGGTAGGTGACCCTCCAAAAATTTCACAATTTTTAGAAATTGTTTGAATCCTTTTGAGGTCACCAAACCTACTCAAATTCTCGTCAAACTGGGACCGCACCTTGTGGAATTCTTGAGGAAAATGTATAGCACGAAACCTCTGGAAATTTTATACAAGGTCAATAACTCAGCTAGCAAGCTCCTGTAAAAATTTCATAATTTTTTGAGTGAGTTTGCTGCCTCAGCGAATTCTCAAACTTCACTCGGTTTGAAACCCAAAATTAGGGTGAGTCGACTGGCTTGAGTCGACCCAGTCCGACCAGCTTTTGGTCTCGGTCGAGCCAGCCGCTTAGACCTCCTCGGGCTCGCGCCACTCGGGCGTCAGCGGTGGGTGGTCCAGGCCACTGGATTCTCATCCAATGCTCCCGACCTCCCCGCTGCTCTACTAAGCATTGGAGCACCCTCAGCCGAGTGATGTTGATCCTGCGGTCACGACCTCCCCAGGACCTCCTCACCCGCATCGGACCTCCTCTACTCGGGTGATCTGGGACGTCTAGGACCACCTCGATTGCATCAGGGACGTCCAGGACCTCCCTCAGCCCTGTCCCTCTGTGAGGACTCGGAATATTTAACTAGTAACACTTAACCTCCAAATGGTTCTAGGGTTACTAATTAAACATTCTAAGCCTCGATGGACATATGCTTCCCAGAATTGCAGCATGTGCACATCATCACAAAATTACACATCATTTTCATACAACATACATCACTAGGTTCAACAACGACATACATAAAGTAAAGTTATTACAAAAGAGCCGACCGGCCAAATAGAACAATATACAAGAATGACAATGAAGCAAAGGTGCCATAAGATGGCTAGAACAAAAGTCGACCGGTTAGCCAACATAACCCACAAGGCAACCGACTGGGCCGCCAAGCTAGACGCCTCGCAAGCTACCACAAAGACAACTCACGTATGAGGGCCTCAAGCTCACCTTCTTCCTCTCGCAACAATTGCATTTAAGAAGATAACCGAGTACACAAGGTACTCGCAAGACTGACGTGTGGAATAGCAGACCTATTCATAAACTACATGCAAGCTTATTTAGGTGGAGGTTGTATGTCTCATTTTGCATAAAACCAACTTTATTTGCAATAATGTAATACATTTAAATGCAAGTTTGCAAATCTATTTTGTTGTCAAAATAACAGCGAAGTAAAGATACATACAAGTAACCACCTGGAAGTGACTATCCCAATAGTCACCACAACATAGCATGAATCCCCGATTCGTACCACCCATCAAGTTTTAATTAAAATGTTGTAGTCTAGTTCTCACGGGGCGTATCCGAGCGTGTCCATAACCTAGGACGAGGCTATTCAAATAGTTTTAACCCTGCAGGGGTGTACCAATGTGTGGGCTCCCCGAGTTATTGGAAATGTACTTAATTAAATTCATACAGTAACATGATTATTAATGAAGGAACAGTACTGTCCCTCAATTAAAGATCATGCTAAAGGTATAAATTCAATAAGTAACAATTCCAATAAACAGATCCTGATATATATATATCTCACAATGGTTCCTGTGATCAATGACCATTGCATATATATATCCTTTAACAACATTGCATCATACACATACAAGTCGTACATTTGCATTATTAAACATAAGTTTACAACATTCGGTTTAGTATTACAATATAGAGTGACTTGGTCACTACAACATATTCAACAATGAAGCAAAATAAACCAAAAGTCCACCAATGGCCTCATCCACCCGCAGCAATTGCGTGGAGGAAAGAAGTAGCGTTACTCGTTAGCGCCACCCGATCGGGCGCTAACGGTACTTCATAAAGGAAACCGTCCTCACCGCAACAATAGGTGATAGCACCTTGAGTACGGAAGGTACTCAACAAGTCTTACACAAACTAATTAAAGAAAGTGGTTATTAGAGCCTATTCAAAGGAGTAGAGTTTTTACATGCATAAGGTTACAACAGGAAGGTATAAAAGTTCAAATTTGCATAAAGCGATACATCTTAACCTACAAAGGCTAACTTTTGATAAAGCAATTTAATAAATCAAGGTTTGCTTAGAACAGTAAGTAAATGCCATAAAAGTAAACAGTACAGTGCATGATTCCCTCATGCAAACCGAAAATAAACCGAAACCACATTTTTGAAAATCAAAACTTCCATACAGGTGACATCAATTCAAGTTATCGTCCATGACCGTGGACACGCTATTCAACAGCTTTATACCCGCAGTGGGTGTACGTCTTTACCCACATGACTTAGCTAGCCTGTTTCCTTCGGATGCCTCGAATGATGACATACTTCCTTTGGTATGCCGACCGGGGAAACTAAGATTTGGTATTTTTCAACAAGCCAACACTATTGAGTTGGACCCCCATGTGTGAGCTGATCCCGCTTAAACAACGATCGATAGCATCCGCCTAACCGGCACACATGTTGCGCCGCGAATGCCGATCCAAACAATTTAATGCGAATTGGGTTCCCTACCCATAGTAGAATGCTATCGGCACCATTAAGGTATCGTATATGCGACGAGGCACATATACGCCTCACCCTCATAAGAACATCCGACATCGACATACAAGCTCACATGGCATAAAACGCAGTCCTCGCACTGCAGCATCTATGCCATACAAGGTCAATACACATATCCTTACTCTCCGTTTCCAACTCAATAGTCTTAACATTTTACTTAACCAAACAACGCCCATACATCGCATGTGGAAGTACGTGGGGACTTGAACCGAATAGTCGAGTTCGGTCCTTAATTAACCCGGACAAGTCCACCACAAAACCCAATCTCGTGCACAAAAGCACCATCACTAGCTTCCTCTTGTCCGCATCAATTTGAATTTCAAATACAAGACTAATTTAAAGAAACTCGACAAAGAGTTTAAAATAACAATAGTTGCTTAGATTCCATGTTTGACAAGATATGCTTGTCAAACTCTAAAATCTCTAGACGGCATGTCTAAGCTAAAACTGAAAATATAGGTTATGATATACAGTACTATGCTAGGGTTATGTGTATGGTCATAATTAAGGTGATCCACCATGTCAGGTTATAGCTAACTACTACAGATCACATTTTGTATTTTCAAGAAAATAGCATGTACAGATACCACTGGATTTGTAAAAGCTATTGTACAAAATCTGGGATCAATATGGTGCAAAGAGGATGCTTGCCTTGGTAGTAGTATACTTCTGTTGCAGGTTCAGACTGTTCTGAGGTAGATTCAAAAACTTCAAATGAACCAGATTCTATAGAAAGCAAATAAATCCAATAAATGCCAAATCTGACAATAAGCTCAAAATGAAGGAAAAATGCATGATCAATTTGGAAATGCATGATTATAGTATGCTTAAGCCATAACTACCCATAATATAGCTTACTGTTTTCAAAAGACAGAAATTAGGTTTAGTGCAAAGTCCCAGTTTCAGATTTGAAAAGAGCTGAAAACAGGACAGGTTGCAATTTTTGGAAAAAGGAATATAGAACATGCAAAAGTTCATAAATGAAACTTAGCATGATCTTTTAGGGTAATTAATATCCCAAACCAACCTTAGTCTAACCCTAACTAGTTAGATCACATCAACTAAGAAGAAATTCATTTTTGTCGGTTAAACCGACAAAAAGATACAGAGACAGATCTCAACTAGAAGTTAAAATAGATGATGACAAGAATGGAAAGATCAACTTGTCATGCCGCTAGGGTTTAGTCGAAACCTAAATAAGATGATAAGTTGACAGGAGAAACCCTAGGTCTTGAAAATGACATGGAAAACCGAAAAGGTATAATATCAACTTTTCAGTTTGAAGCAAGTTGAAGCTACTTATGCTTAAAAGAATGATTCACAGGAGCTTCTTAAGTCCTTAAGTTGCTCAAGATACCATAACTAGGGTTTTTGGCTTACCAGTATAGGAATGATACCAAGATTCTGAAAATTTGAAGTTGATCGACAGAGAGACAAATTCGGATTTAACCTGCAAAAGATGCTGAATCTTTAATGCAAGGTAAAACCAGTGCTAAAGGATAGATAAGCAAAGGATAGGAGCAAAATCCCACTGGGCAGCAGGGAAGAAAGTGAGCTTCAGTGGTCAACAATGGCTGCAGCTCAAAAGCTAGGGTTTATATATATAAGGGAGTTGAGTTACAGGACAATTGGGAAAAGTCTAGAGCTTGATGAGGTGTCCATTTAGGGCTAATTATCCCAAAAATTAGTTGCAAAAACTTTGGGATAAACCTCTCCTTGATTTCGAGAGAATCGCGCACAGAGAGACGAGGAAGATGATAAGAATCACCGACATGTGGGTCCCACTGGCGATCCACAATGCGCTACCACAAAAGCTCAAAAGAATATCAACCGTCCGATTGGAAATGGGTGGCTATGATAAATAGAGAGATTAAATGATTTGAATCGGTACCAGTTAATATGGACCGCACGATCTAGATCGGTTGATCGAGATATAATCAAAATCCCGGCGGGCTGCGGGCTCGCCAAAGAGAGACGTTGGATTAAAATCCAACGATCGATTAAAATGATACACGCCACCCCTTTTAGATGCGATGGCACAAAGACCGTTGGATTTGATTTCTACGGTCGGGATGGAAAATTGAACCGATGGTCCGACAGATACACTCATGTGGACCTTACGATTGAAATCCAACGATCCACCGATTTTGGGCTTTAAAGGCCCACGGTCAAAAAGAAGCGCCAGAGGATTGAAATCCAAAGGTCCGCATAAACGCGCGCTCGATTTCAAATTGAATAAGCGACGCCGCTCGATCAAGAATGAACGGTCGCGATCGTGAGGGGATCCGAGTCGCCCGAATGCATACACTAACTGGACCACACGATGAAGATCCAACGCCCGCAGGAGTGCGGGCTTTATAACACGCGGTAAAAGGAAAAGCCGAGGATTTGAATCTAACGGCTCGGATAAAAGCGCGCTTTAAGTTTAAAACGAAAAGGTGCGCCGTTGGATCGAGAATGAACGGTGGAGATTGAAAAGGGATCCGGAGTTGTCCGATTGCACACATCGACCTCGCCGTTAGATCAAGATCCAACGGCGGAGATTAAAATGCACACGTGGACACCTCGCGGGGTGTTATAGCTTGCTCGATTGAAGATCAACGGCTCATATCACGCGGAAGTTTTGGGCTTGCGCTCAACGTGTGAGCCGACCAAATTGATTCGGTTGGACCCAACCACATGGCTTGAGTCGCTACAGTGCTGGAGTTTGGGTTTAGACCGGTTTAGTTGACCAAACCTTATTCAAATACTTAAAAGGTTTGACTGGCTTTTAAAAATAGCAAATAAATTTATAAATTCATGAAATTTTTATCAGTAAGCTACCGATGATATACTTCCCGATAAATTTTATAAACCACATTTTCACTTTGTAAAATACATAAATATTTATTTCAGTTTAAAATATTTATTTAAAGACAATAAATTTTTCTTTAAGCCCAAATAATTTCTAAAAATGCAACAAAATATTTTTAGCCAAGATAATTTATCTAGGCTTTAATAAAAATGCTTCCCAGTCATAATACAAGTCTTATCTTGTATTCCTTTAAGACTTCAAATGGTTCTTTAGGGTTTTGGCTAAAAAGGAATGTTTTTAATTTGTAACATGTCGCCTAAAGTGTAAAATGAGCAGTAATGCTATGAACAGTACCTCATTACTGTTCATAAAGCATTTTATTACTGTTTATAAACTTGGGGCTGTTACACAATGTACCCACACTTCAGACCGCCTTTAAGCCACAAAGCACACTTCCGAAGGTATGCCGGCACGGCTAAGTCCTACGAGACGCTTTCCAATATTGTGCATTGACTACAAGCCGCTCGTATGGATAGGAACCCATACGCTTACATTGCAAGTCGAAAGACAACCACCATCACGGAAGCCTTCGAAATACAATGCTCCCAAAGACCATCCTCCCGCGACTTCCTCGCGACCGAAGCCAATACACGTCAAAGTACTAAGTCAAGAGAGGTCCCATACCCTCTAGTGTGGTTAGCACGCAAAATGCTCAGTACGGTGGCGCAAGTAACTCAGTCCTTAATGACCCGGGCACCATTCTAGTCACACCCAGAAGCACACCAACATACCATTGTGGCCAAGTCTAAATCATTTTATTTTCAGTTTTAGTTTTCATGAGTAGACATGGCACAAGGCTGAAATCATAAATCATAATAAGTTTTATGTGATCAAGGTTATCGACAAGTCGATAACCGCCCATTTCTACCGGAAGCTAAGCATGGCTAAGCAATTAATTCGCAACTACTAAGTGACAAGAGCTCATCCACGAACTCTAAATCACAGCAAGTAATCCTAGGCTCATGGTAGTAGAGATCAATTCATTTGCCTAAGGAAATGCATCTCTTGGGTCAATGTTTACATTAGTTAACACAAAATAGCAATGCAATTACGTAGAATTTGTAAACAACATAAATACTTGAAAATACAGGGATTAACATGATCAAACTGCTTGCCTTGCTGGGATTGGTCTTGCTGCAGAGGGGAGTGCTCAGGTTCAAAGTTTTCTTCGGAACCTAACGCGAAAAGGCGATAAAAAACGATAAGAACGAAGAACACCAAATGGAACTCAACAGCAAAGAACAACCAAATCCCATGAAATTTCTACAGCAACTAGGGGTTGATTTTAGACAATTTTAGAAACAAGAATCACTTTATTAGGACTTAGTATGAAAAAGTTATACCCTAAACAATTTCTCTCAGCCTGAAAAATCCTAATTAAATTAATTTTGGTTACTGTTCATGGTGAAAATTTCTAGAATGATATGGAACTTGAAATTTTTATGGTAGGTAGATATGGTTATGCTAACAACAGCAAAACTGAGTTTGCACAATTTGGAGTTGAAATGAATTAGTTATGATTTTTCTAAGTTCTAAAGCTAGCATATATCACTCATCAGGAACATAACTAAGGACAAGGCCTAGTCCACAATAAGGCTTGTCCACAGATAACTTTTACCAAGTTGAGTTTGCTCAGTTTGGATTTACAGAGAAATGGTTATGCATTTTACAAATTTTCAATGAATTTCTAAACAACCACTTCATACTAAACAAGTTCTTGCAGTTTCTATCATTTTCTACTACGTAACAGTGCCTAAATTCATTCTCAGATTAAAGTTCATACTATAACAAAGCTACAACAACTGGAATCATTCAAAAAGGAATTAAAATGACAAAGTTATGCACTTTTGAAATTTGAAACATCAAAAGACTTAGAAAATTTGAGCTCTCGGGAGGACCAAATGAACTGAAGGAAAAAGGAGAGGTCGTGGGACATCGATCCTTCATCGCACGGCCACGGACCTCGAAGCAACAAGACAATGCACCTCCTTCCGCGACCGGGAGGTTTGGACCGTTGAGATCTGATCCAACGGCCACGACCAGTGCATGCACAGCGCACGCAAAGGAGGTCTTCGCGCCTAATGCAGGTCGTAACCGTCAGATCAAGATCTGGCGGTCCCGAGCACTAGGGGAGGCCCTAAGGCTTTAAATCTGAGGAAGGAGGTCTAGCCCGTTAGATCTAAATCTAACGGTTTAGACCAGAGGAGGAGGTCCTAAAGCTACGGATCTAAAGGATGAGGTCCTAGACGGTCAAGATCTCCAGAGGGAGGTCTTGATCGGCTGGAATTAACACGAGGAGGTCTTGGATGGCCAAGATCTACTCAGGGAGGTCCTAAGCGATAGGGTTTTAACCGGAGGAGATCTGGACGGCTCAGATTAGACCTAGGGAGGTCCTGAACGATTCAGATCAACGCGGAGGGAGGTCTTTTGCCAAGAGGACCTTGGAGGAGGTCCGGGGCTTTTCTTTTATAAAAGACCAGGGGTGGTTTTTTTTTTACAAAGGGGACCCTAAGGGTGGTCTTTAGGGGTTGTCTATACAAAATGACCACGGGAAGGTCTTTTTGCGTAGAAGTGGTCCTATCGGCCAGGATTTAACCAGGGTGGTCCTGGACGGCTAGGATCAAAACAAAAGGGGAGGTCCTGGCGCTAGGTTTTAACAGAGAGGGATCCTACGACCAAGAGCTAATCTGAGGAGGTCTTCAACGGCCGAGATTAACCCTAGGAGGTCCTAAGACTTAGAGTTTTCACGAAAACGCCTACGGCACGTGCATCTAATCTTGGGGTGATCTTTAACGGCTACGATTCCTCCAAGGAGGTCGGGGGCTTAGAGGGCACGCGCACACTGCCGGCAAGACAGCAATAAAGGACAACCTCGGACAGCCATTAATGCCAATCATAAGCTCACGGATCCTATCCGAGTACGACACGGCAAAACACCCGAGTTCGGTCATAAGCTCACCGCCGGCGATGGGGACCTCGCCGGCGCCGACCAAGGGCACCATTACACTCACAATAACGTCGTGGACCTACCAGGGACACTCTCGACGGCGGTGACGGCCTTGAACGCCGGCGAGCCAGAGATAGGCTAGGAGTGCAAGTTTTCGGTAAAACCGAAAACAGCGAACACGAGCGCTACAAGCTAACTACTTAGACCTAGAGCTCTTAGGGACTAAAATGAACTCACCCGAGTGTACGGAAAGTCCAGAGGAAATCGGAGGGGACCCAGCGGTGGAGCAGCTCGCCAGAGCCGAGGAAGAAGGTGATCCCGACCACGAAGAGCAGCTCCCAAACTTGTCCACCTCTACAATGTGAACCAAGCTAAGTTAGAGCAAGCCCTAGGTGATCAAGATGACAACGAAGAAGGCAAGAATGTTGATGGGACCACTGGAGCTCAGAGGCCTTCAATGAGCTCCAAAGCCAACAATGGTGGCAGGGAGAGGTGGTGTTCTTAGGTGTTTGAGTTTGGGAACCAGCTCAACTGAGGGAGCTCAAGCACCACAAAGAACAGAGAAGGAAAGGGAGAAGGGAGGTCTCAGGCTATACATAACCTGCAAGCTTGGCAATGGTGTGGGCAAAAGTCTACTGTGAACAAAGTCCATGCCCTGCCATGGACCTGCCAGATTGGACAAGGCAGAAAGGATGGCTACTTTAGGGCAAAGCTTCTAACACAATTAATGCGCGGCAGAAAGAGACGTTGGGAAGGACCAAAAGGTGACAGTCCACTGCTCCCAACTGCTCTGACCCTGACACACGCACGGGTGCGCGAAAAATCATGACGACCAGACCTCCAGGAGGTTGTGAGGAGGAAGAACAGAGCCAAGGGGGAGGTCCTGGACGCCCCAGATGCGCTTGGGGTGGTCCTGGACGTCCAAGATCACCCGAGCAGAGGAGGTCTTATGCGGGTGAGGAGGTCCTGGGGAGGTCCTGACCGCCGGATTGAAATCCAAGGGCCCAACACCCGCGCGCACGAGATCGAGCCCGAGGAGGTCTAGGCGACTGGCCCGACCGAGTCCAATGGCTGGGTCTGACTCGAGTCCGAGTCAGACTCAGACCAGAATTTTGAGTTTTGAACTGATCTGAAGATTGGGGATTTATTTGGGATAGCAAACTCACTCCAAAAATTATGAAATTTTTACAGGAGCTTGATAGCTGAGTTATTGACCTTGTATATAATTTCCAGAAGTTTTTGTGCTATACATTTTCCTCCAAAAATTCCACAAGGTGCTGGTCCCCAGTTTGACCAGAATTTGAGTAGGTTTGACTGACCTCCAAAAGGATTCAAACAATTTCTAAAAATTGTGATATTTTTCAGAGGGGTCACATACCAACCCAAGAATTTAGGAAAAATATTTCCAGGAGATTATCACAAGATGGAGCAAGAATGTTTTTGAAGGATCAAGATTTGGATCAAAATTTGTGACTATGTGCTTCCATAACTCTTGTACAATAGTTGTTTAGTACATACAGGAAATACATGATGTAAGAAAAAGTTTTAATTTCTACTCATTTTCTTACATTTGAAACACAAGCCCAAAATTGGGATGTTACACCCTCTTCCTCTAGACCTCCTCGAGTTCTGGTCGTCATGATTTTCATGCACCTGCACATGTGTCAGGACCAGAGCAGTTGGGGGCAGTGAGATGTCACCTTTTTGCTTCTTGTCAATGGCTCTTTTTGCTGCCATGCATTTAATGCCACGGCTTTAACCTCCAAAGTCTCACACCGCTCGCCCCTACCTACCATGCGTGCTTTTGGCGTGGGCATGGACATTGTTGACAGTGAACTTGCCCATGCCATTGCCAAGCTTCCAGGCTATGAATAGCCTGAGACCCCCCTTCTCATTTTCTTTCTTCGTTCTTTGTTGTGCTTAAGCTCCCTCAGTGTGAGCTGGTCCTCAAACTCAAGCACCCGAGAGCCCCACCCTCTCTGCCACCATTGCTAAGCTTTGGAGCTCCCTGCCGAAGCTCGAGCTCCAGTGGTCCCAACAACTTCCTGGCCTTGTTCATTGTCATCTTGATCTCCTCAACTCAAGCTTGCTCTAACTTGGCTTGGTTCACATTGCAGAGGTGAACGAGTTGGGAGGTAGCTTTCCGGGGTCGAGGCCCCCTTCTTCTTCCTCTCTGGCAAGCTCTTCATCGCCGGACTTCGTCGCCCTTCTCCAAGCTCCTCCGACCTCCCTGGTTCCCTCTCTGCCCTCAGGTGCCCTTTTCTTAGCTTGGTCTTTGCATTTTTCTAGTCATCGTAGAGCTCGGTTGGTTTTCGTAGTTTTGCCCTATTGCACTCTGTAACAGCCCCAAGTTTATAAACAGTAATAAAATGCTTTATGAACAGTAATGAGGTGCTGTTCATAGCATTACTGTTCATTTTTACACTTTAGGCAGCATGTTACAAATTA
Organism: Ampelocalamus luodianensis; assembly: GCA_036346255.1. NCBI lineage: Eukaryota > Viridiplantae > Streptophyta > Magnoliopsida > Poales > Poaceae > Ampelocalamus > Ampelocalamus luodianensis. Next base: position 40,389,060 of record CM070625.1, read on the forward strand.
AAAACCTTCCTTTTTAGCCAAAACCCTAAAGAACCATTTGAAGTCTTAAAGGAATACAAGATAAAACTTGTATTATGACTGGGAAGTATTTTTATTAAAGCCTAGATAAATTATCTTGGCTAAAAATATTTTTTTTGCATTTTTAGAAATTATTTGGGCTTAAAGAAAATTTATTATCTTTAAATAAATATTTTTGGCCTGAAATAAATATTTATGTATTTTACAAAGTGAAAATGTGGTTTATAAAATTTATTTGGGAAATATATCATCCCAGTAGCTTACATAAAAATTTCATGATTTTATAAATTTATTTACTATTTTTAAAAGCCCACCAAACCTTTTAAGTATTTGAATAAGGTTTGGTCAACTAAACCTGGTCTAAACCCAAACTCAAGATCAGAGCGACTCAAGCCATGTGGTTGGGTCCAACCGAATCAATTTGGTCCGGCCATCACGTCGGCGCAAGCCCAAAACTCCACGCGTGATATGAGCCGTTGATCTTCAATCGAACCGCGGTTATAACACCCCGCGAGCCGCCCACGTATGCATTTTAATCTCTCGCCGTTGGATCTTGATCTAACGATCGAGATCGATGTGTGCAATCGGACAACTCCGAGCCCTTTTCAATCTCCACCGCTCATTCTCGATCCAACAACGCATCCCTTTTCGCTTTAAACTTAAAGCGCGCTTTTATCCGAGCCGTTAGATTCAAATCCTACGGCTTTTCCTTTTACCGCGTGTTATAAAGCCCGCACTCCTGCGGCCGTTGGATCTTCATCGTGGTCCAGATTAGTGTATGCATTCTGACGACTCCGATCCCCTCACGATCGCAGCCATTCATTCTTGATCTAACGGCGCCGCTTATTCCAATTTGAAATCGAGGCGCGCTTATGCGGGCCTTTGATTTCAATCCTACGGCGCTCCTTTTTGACCGTGGGCCTTAAAGCCCAAATTCGTTGATCGTTGGATTTCAATCGTAAGGTCCATATGAGTGTATGCAATCGGACCATCCGGTTCAATTTTCCATCCTGATCGTAGATATCAAATCCAACGGTGTTGTGCCATCGCATCTAAAAGGGGTGACGTGTATCCTTTTAATCGATCGTTGGATTTTAATCCAACGCTCTCTTTGAAAGCGAGTTCCGCGACTCTTCGGGATTTCGATTAGATCTCGATCAACCGATCTAGATCGTGCGGTCCATATTAAGCGCACCGATTCAAATCATTTAATCTCTCTATTTATCACAGCCGCCCATTTCCAATCGGACGGCTGATATTCTTTTGAGCTTTTGTGAAGCACGCGCGGCTGAGGATGACAATGGGGCCCACATGTCAGCTGACTCTTATCTTCTTCCCTCTCTCTCACACAGATTTCTCAGTAAACAGAGGAGAGGATTTATCCCAAAGTTTTTGCAACTAATTTTTTGGATAATTTGCCCTAAATGGACACCTCATCAACTCTAGATCTTTCCCTCTTGCCCTGTAGCTCAACATCTATATATAAACCCTAGTTTCTTTGAGCTGCAGCCATTGTTGACCATTGAAGCTCACTTTCTTCCTTGTCGCCAAAGGATTTTTGCTCCTATCCTTTGCTTATCCATCCTTAAGCACTGGTTTTACCTTGCATTAAAGATTCAGCATCTTTTGTAGGTTAAATCAGAATTTATCTCTCTGTCGATCAACTTCGAGTTTTCAAAATCTTAGTATCTTTCCTATACTGGTAAGCTAAAAACCCTAGTTATGATATCTTGAGCATTTTAAGGACCTTAGATGCTCCTGTGAATCATTCTTTTAAGCATCGTAGCTTCAACTTGCTTCAAACCGAAAAGTTGATATTATACCTTTCGGTTTTCATGTCATTCTCAAAACCTAGGTTCTTCCTGTCAACTTACCATCTTATTTAGGCTTAGACTAAACCCTAGCAAAGATGACAAGTTGATCTTTCAATTCTTGTCATCATCTATTTTGACTTCTAGTTGAGATCTGTCTCTGATTCTTTTTGTCGGCTTAACCGACAAAAATGAATTTCTTCTTAGTTGATGTGATCTAACTAGTTAGGGTTAGACTAAGATTGGTTTGGGATATTAATTACCCTAAAAGATCATGCTAAGTTTCATTTAGGAACTTTTGCATGTTCTATACTCCTTTTCCGAAATCGCAACTGCCCTGCTTTCACTCTTCTAAAATCAAAATCGAACTTTGCACTAAAACCTAGTTTCTGTCTTTTGAAAACAGTAGGTTATAAAATAGGTTATTATCATTATTATGGGTAGTTGTGGCTTAAGCATACTGTATTCATGCATTTCCAAATTGATCATGCCTTTTTCCTTCATTTTGAGCTTACTGTCAGATTTGGCATTTATTGGATTTATTTGCTTTCTATAGAATCTGGTTCATTTGAAGTTTTTGAATCTACCTCGTAACGATCAACTCGCAATGTAGTATACTACTACCAAGGCAAGCATCCTCTTTGCACCATATTGATCCCAAATTTTGTACAATAGCTTTTACAAATCCAAAGTGATATCAGTGCATGCTATTTTTCCAAAGTACAAAATGTGATCTGTTAGTAGTTAGCTATGACCAAACATGATGGATTACCTCAAATGTCACCATACACTTAACCCTAGCATAGTATTGTATATCATAACTTATATTTTTAGTTTTAGCTTAGACATGCGATCTAGAGATTTTAGAGTTTGACAAGCATATCTTGTCAAACATGGGAATCACAATCGAACTATTGTTATTTTAAACTCTTTGTCCAGTTTCTTTAAATCAGTCTTGTATTTGAAATTCAAATTGATCCGACAAGAGGAAGCTAGTGATGGTGCTTTTGCACGAGATTGGGTTTTGTGGTGGACTTGTCCGGTTAATTAAGGACCGAACTCGACTATTCGGTTCAAGTCCCCACGCATTTCCACATGCAAAGGTATGGGCGCTATTTGGTTAAGTAAAATGTTAAGACTATTGAGTTGGAAACAGAGAGTAAGGATATGTGTATTGACCTTGTATGGCATAGATGCTTTGGTCCGAGGACTGCGCTTTATGCCATGTGAGCTTGTATGTCAATGTCGATGTTCTTGGAGGTGAGGGCGATATGTGCCTCGCCGCATATACGATACCTTAATGGTGCCGATAGCATTCTACTATGGGTAGGGAACCCAATTCGCATTAAATTGTTTGATCGGCACATCGACGCAACATGTGTGCCCTGTTAGCGGATGCTATCATCGTTGTTTAAGCGGGATCGGGCCACACATGGGGTCCAACTCAATAGTGTTAGCTTGTTGAAAAATACCAAATCTTAGTTTCCCGGCCGGCATACCAAAGGAAGTATGTCATCATTCTGAGGCATCCAAGGCAACGGGCTAGCTACGCCATGTGGGTAAAGATGTACACCTCGCAGGTATAAAGCTGTTCGAATAGCCGTGTCCACGGTCATGGACGATAACTTGAATTGATGTCACCTGTATAGAAGTTTTGATTTTCAAAAATCTGGTTTGGGTTTATTTTCGGTTTGCATGAGGGAATCATGCACTGTACTGTTTACATTTAATGTCTTTACTTACTGTTTTACTTTACCTTTGATTTATTAAATGGCTTTACCAAAATTCAGCCTTTGTAGGTTAAGATGTATCGCTTTATGCAAATCTGAACCTTTATACCTTCCTGTTGTAACCTTATGCATGTAAAGACTCTATTCCTTTGATTAGGTTCTAATCAACACTTTATTTTAATAGTTTGTATAAGACTTGCTGAGTACCTTCCGTACTCAAGGTGCTATCACCTATTGTTGCAGGTGAGGACGGTTTCCTTTATGAAGTACCCGTTAGCGCCGATCAGGGTGACGCTAACGAGTAACGCTACTTCTTTCCTCCACGCAATTGCCTGCGGGTGGATGAGGCCATTGGTGGACTTTTTCAGTTTATTTTGCTTCCGCTGTTGAATATGTTGTAGTGACCAAGTCACTCTATATTGTAGTACTAAACCGAATGTTGTAAACTTATGTTTAATTATGCAAATGTACGACTTGTATGTGTATGATGCAATGTTGTTAAAGGATATATATATGCAATGGTCATTGATCCCGGGAACCATTGTGAGATATATATATATCCGGGATCCTGCTTATTGAATCGTTACTTGTTAAATTTATACCTTTAGCATGATCTTTAATTGAGGGACAGATCGTTCCTTCATTAATAATCATGTTATCAGATGAATTTAATTAAATACATTTCCAATAACCCGGAGCCCACGACTCCTAGCCTATCTCGCCGCGGCGTGCTCAAGGTCGCCGCCGCCGAGCACGCCTTTAGATTCTCGACGTTATTTGGAACTCACCATGTCCTTGGTTCTCGCCGCGAAGCTCCCATCACCGGCGGTGAGCTCGTTTTGGCGCCGGGCTTTGTCGCGTAAGATTCGGACAACCCTCGTAGCCAATGATTGGTCGCCGGAATCGCGAGGCCTCTCGCCGTGAGTGGGCCTCCTCCTCCTGTTGTCGTGACAGCAAAACCCCGCCTGCACTCCTCCCGCCGACCTAGCGAGAAGATCCGCCGTTTAAGACCTCTCTGGGTTTGATCTTAGCCGCCGGACCTCTTTTCGCACGTCCGCAAAGACCTCCTCCTCGTGACCTCCCCTAGTATTATCTCACCGCTTAGATCACCTCCAAGTCAAATCTGCACCGTAGAGGGTGTTCCATGTAAATTCTAAGTGCCGTGATCTCCTAGAGTTGATCCTAACTGCCTAGAACCACCCTGCTAAATCCCACCATTTAGACCTTTCTCGCATGCAAAAGACCTCCCTTGGTCATTTTGCCAAAACCACCTCTGGACCTCCACCAAGGTCCTCTTTGCAAGAGACCTCCCTTGGTCATTTTGCAAAGACCACCCCTAGACCACCCTCGGGGTCCTCTTGGTAAAAGCCACCCCGTCGTTTAAGAAAACCCCGCTCAGGACCTCTTAGGCACAATCCTAGCCGTTCACGACCTCCCTGGATTTAGATCTGAGCGTTAGATCTCCTTTGTAAAATCCTTAGCCGTTAGGACCTCCTCGGGTGGACTCTAACCCGTAGGACCTCCCTCTGCAGATCTTAGCCGTTCATGACCTCCCCCGGGAGATCTTGACCGTCTAGGACCTCCTCTGTAGATTTAGCCTTAGGACCTCCCCTAGTGCTCGGGACCGCCAGATCTTGATCTGACGGTCACGACCTCCGTTAGGCGCGAGGACCTCCTTTGCGTGCGCTGTGCATGCACTGGTCGTGACCGTTGGATCAGATCTCAACGGTCCAGACCTCCCCGGTGCGGGAGGAGGTCTTTTGTGCGCTGTGCTTCGAGGTCCGTGGCCGTGCGATGAAGGATCGACGGCCCATGACCTCTCTTTTGTCTTTCAGTTCAATTGGACCTCCCGAGGGCTCGAATTTTCTAAGTCTTTTATTGTTTCAAATTTCAAAAATACATAACTTTGTCATTTTAGCTTCTTTTTGAATGATTCCAGTTGCTGTAGCTCTGTTAGAGTATGAACTTTAATCTAAAAATGAATTTAGGCACTGTTTTGTAGCAGAAAATGTTTGAAACTGCATGATCTTGTTTAGTGAAAATAGTGGTTTAGAAATTCATTGAAAATTTGTAAAAAGCATAATTTATTCTCTGTAATACCAAACTGAGCAGACTAAGTTTTGTTAAAACCCACTAGGAATGTACTGTAATGTAGAAAAGGTCTTCATATGATCCTTGCCACTGAAGTTAATGATTCACTAGTTTTAGAACTTAGAAAAATCATAACTAATTCATTTCAACTCCAAATTGTGCAAACTCAGTTTTGCTGTTGTTAGGATAACCATATCTACCTTCCATAAAAATTTTAAGTTCCAGATCATTTTAGAAATTTTCGTCATAAACAGTAACCGAAATTAATTTAATTAGGATTTTTCAAGCTGAGAGAAATTGTTTAGGACATAACTTTTTCATACTAAGTCCAAATGAAATGATTCTTGTTTCTAAAATTGTCTAAAATCAGCCCCTAGCTGCTGTAGAAATTTCATGGGTTTTGGTTGTTCTTTGTTGTTGAGTTCCTTTTGGTGTTCTTCGTTCTTATCGATTTTTATCGCCTTTTCGCGTTAGGTTCCGAAGAGAACTTTGAACCTGAGCACTCCCCTCTGCAGCAAGACCAATCCCAGCAAGGCAAGCAGTTTTATCATGTTAATCCCAGTATTTTTAAGTATTTATGTTGTTTGCAACTCCTATGTATGCATGGCTACTTTGTGTTAAACTATTGTCGTTAGTTTACCTAGTAGATGCATTTCCTTAGACAAATGATTATCCTCTATTACCATGAGCCTAGGTTATTACTGTGATTAGAGCTCGTGGATGAGCTCTTGTCACTTAGTAGTTGCGAATTAATTGCTTAGCCATGCTTAGCCTCCGGTAGAAATGGGCGGTTATCGACTTGTCGATAACCTTGATCACATAAAACTTATTATGATTATGATTTCCACCTTGTGCCATGTCTATTTATGAAAACTAAAACCTAAAAATAAAAGGATTTAGACTTGGGCACAATGGCATGATTGGTGTGCTTCTGGGTGTGACTGGAATGGTGCCAAAGTCAATTAAGGACCGAACATCTTGTGAGTACCTGTTATCCGAGCAATTTGTGCGTGCTAACCACACTAGAGGGTATGGGACCTCTCTTGACTTAGTACTTTGGCGTGTATTGGCTTCGGGTCGCAGGGAGTCGCAGGAGGGATGGTGTTGGGAGCATTGTAGTGTCCGAAAGACTTCACCCGTGATGGGATTTGTTATCTTTCGACTTGCAATGTAAGCGTATGGGTTTCTATCCATACGAGCGGCTCGTAGTTAATGCACAAGATTGAAAATGTCTCGTAGGACTTAGCTGTGCCGGCATACCTTCGGAAGTGTGCTTTTGTGGCTTAAAGGTGGTCTAGAGTGTGGGTACATTGGTACATCCCTGCAGGGTTAAAACTATTCGAATAGCCTCGTCCTAGGTTATGGACACGCTTGGGTAAGCTTTCAAGAGTTAGACTACAACCTTTTAATTAAAACTTGATGGGTGGTACGAATCGGGGACTCGTGCTATGTTGTGGTGGCTATGGGGATAGTCACTTCCAGGTGGTTACTTGTATGTATCTTTACTTCACTGTTATTTTGACAACAAAACAGATTTGCAAACTTGCTTTGAAATGTATTACGTTATTGCAAATAAAGTTGGCTTTGTGCAAAATGAGACATACAACCTCCACCTAAATAAGCTTCCATGTAGTTTATGAACAGGTCTGCTATTCCACACGTCAGTCTTGCGAGTATCTTTGTGTACTCAGTTATCTTGCTTAAATGTATTTGTTGCAGAAGAAGAAGGTGAGCTTGAGGGGCCTCACTTCTGTGAGTTGTGCTGTGGTAGCTTGGGCGTCTAGCTTGGCGGCCCGGTCGGTTGCCTTGTGGGTGGTGTGGCTAACCGGTCGACTTTTGTTCTAGCCATCTTATGGCACCTTTTGCTTCTGCTGTTATTCTTGTATATTGTTCTATTGGCCGGTCGGCTCTCTTTTGTAATAACTTACTTTATCTATGTCCTTTACTAGACTTGTTAATGTATGTTGTATGGAAATGATGTGTAATTTTGTGATGATGTGCATATGCTGCAATTCTAGGAAGCATATGTACATCGAGGTTTAGAATGTTTAATTAGTAATGCTAGAACCATTTGGAGGTTAAGTGTTACTAGTTAAATATTCCGGGTCCTCACATGCTCCTGGCACTGAGCAACGTTGAGCTTCCGCTCAACCAGACGCAGCCAGTCGTCTGCGTCCAAGGGGTCCTCGGACCAAGAGAAGGTAGGAGGCTGAGTACGGAGGAACTCCGCAAGTCCCCCACGAGACTAATGGCTAACTCCTCCGGATCCAGAGGCACCAGAGGGAGTGGAGGTGTTCCTCGCGATAACCTCCAACACCCTGCGGTCCTCCGAACGGTTGCGTTCGATCTGCATGAGGACTTCCGCCATGGTCGGAGGAGGGGGAAGCTCCTCATCGGGACTACCCGGCTGGTTCCGACCACTACGTGTCCCTCCAGCCATCCTGTTTCACTAAGACAAGTTAACTACAAGCCCGAGATCAAAAGGCAAAGAGATCCAAACTCAATTAAAATGACCAAGGAACAACCATAAGAAGGCATAAGATCATAAGTCACCAAATCAACTTCCCGAAACGAATAACCCGTATGGAAAGAACGAGTAACCGCTTAGGAAGGCAAAATTTCAGAACTTAACCCTACTCTAAACAGCCCAAAAACCGAGGTATAATTACCTAATAGAGCATGAGGTACTTAGCTAACTCATATCACTTCTTACCCTTTTATTCCCACAAGTTTTAATTGAATTAACCTCTCATTTCCTACCTTATTCACTAACCACTAGCTAGCTGTCCGATTTCTTTCTCCAAGCTCTCATGGTTCTCCCAAAACCAACTTAATCGATAATGGCTACTTTTTGAAAGGAAGAGAGGAACAACTTTTCAAAACTTAAGTGAGAGTAAGGTGAGATGAGCAAGCTAAGATAGGTAAAGAGTAAAATCTGAGAACTTATCAAATTTTCATAAACCCTTTTGACACTTGAACATAGGTTTTCAAAATATCCTAAAGGCGACCAAGCTAGGGTTTTCTATCAAGATGGCTCGATACCAACTTTGTGAGGACCCGAATATTTAACTAGTAACACTTAACCTCCAAATGGTTCTAGCATTACTAATTGAACATTCTAAGCCTCGATGGACATATGCTTCCCAGAATTGCAGCACATGCACATCATCACAAAATTACACATCATTTCCATACAACATACATTAACAAGTCTAGTAAAGGACATAGATAAAATAAGTTATTACAAAAGAGAGCCGACCGACCAAATAGAACAATATACAAGAATAACAGCGGAAGCAAAAGGTGTCATAAGATGGCTAGAACAAAAGTCGACCAGTTAGCCACACAACCCACAAGGCAACCGACCGGGCCGCCAAGCTAGACGCCTCACAGGCTACCACAACACAACTCACAGAAGTGAGGCCCCTCAAGCTCACCTTCTTCCTCTGCAACAAATACATTTAAGCAAGATAACTGAGTACACAAAGGTACTCGCAAGACTGACGTGTGGAATAGCAGACCTATTCATAAACTACATGCAAGCTTATTTAGGTGGAGGTTGTATGTCTTATTTTGCACAAAGCCATCTTTATTTACAATAATGTAATACACTTAAAAGCAAGTGTGCAAATCTGTTTTAATGTCAAATAATAGCGAAATAAAGATACATACAAGTAACCACCTGGAAGTGACTATCCCAATAGCCACCACAACATAGCACGAATCCCCGATTCGTACCACCCATCAAGTTTTAATTAAAAGGTTGAAAGCTTACCCAAGCGTGTCCATAACCTAGGACGAGGCTATTCGAATAGTTTTAACCCTGCAGGGGTGTACCAATGTACCCACACTTCAGACCACCTTTAAGCCACAAAGCACACTTCCGAAGGTATGCCAGCACGGCTAAGTCCTACAAGACATTTTCCAATATTGTGTATTAACTACGAGCCGCTCGTATGGATAGAAACTCATACGCTTACATTGCAAGCCAAAAGACAACCAGCCATCACGGGGGAAGCCTTTCGGACACTACTTAGCAATGCGTACATAGAATTTGTAATCAACATAAATACTTAAAATACTGGGATTAACATGATCAAACTGTTTGTCTTGCTGGGATTGGTCTTGCTGCAGAGGGGAGTGCTCAGGTTCAACAAATTCTTCGGAACCTAACGCGAAAAGGCGATAAAAACCGATAAGAACGAAGAACACCAAAAGGAACCCAACAGCAAAGAACATCCAAAGCCCATGAAATTTCTACAGCAGCTAGATATTGATTTTAGACAATTTTAGAAACAAGAATCACTTCATTTGGACTTAGCATGAAAAAGTTATGGCTAAACTAAGTTCTCTCAGCCTGAAAAATCCTAATTAAATTAATTACGGTTACTGTTCATGGCAAAAATTTCTAAAATGATCTGGAACTTGAAATTTTCATGGTAGGTAGATATGGTTATCTTAATAACAGCAAAACTGAGTTTGCACAATTTGGAGTTGAATTGAATTAATTATGATTTTTCTAAGTTCTAAAACTAGTAGATCACTAATTTCAAGTGGCAAGGATCACATGAAGACCTATTCTACATTACAAGACATTCCTAGTGGGTTTTAACTAAACTTAGTTTGCTCAGTTTGGAATAACAGAGAATAAGTTATGCACTTTGCAAATTTTCAATGAATTTCTAAACAACCTTTTCACTAAACAAGATCATGCGATTAAAGTCATTTTCTACTATATAACGAAGGCCTAAATTCATTCTCAAATTAAAGTTCATACTCTAACTGAGCTACAACAACTAGAATCATTCAAAAAGAAGCTAAAATGACAAAGTTGTGCACTTTTGAAATTTGAAACATTAAAAGACTTAGAAAATGTGAGCTCTCGGGAGGTCCAAATGAACTGAAGGAAAAAGGAGAGGTCGTGGGCCGTCGATCCTTCATCGCACGGCCACGGACCTCGAAGCACAGCGCACAAAAGACCTCCTCCCGCACTGGGGAGGTTTGGGCCGTTGAGATCTGATCCAACGGCTACGACCAGTGCATGCATGGCAGACGCAAAGGAGGTCCTCGCGCTTATCAGAGGTCGTGACCGCCGATCAAGATCCGCGGTCCCGAGCACTAGGGAGGTCCTAAGGTTAAACCTACGGAGGGAGGTCTGGATGGCCAAGATCTCACGGAGGAGGTCTTCGACGGTCTAGATCTCCAGAGGGAGGTCTTTAACGGATACGATCAAGCGAGGGAGGTCCTGGGTGGTTAAGATCAAGCGAGGGAGGTCCTGAACGGCTGGGATTTACACGAGGAGGTCTTGGATGGCCAAGATCTACTCGGGGAGGTCCTATGCGACAGGGTTTTAACGGGAGGAGATCTGGACGGCTCAGGTTAGGCCTAAGGAGGTCCTGAACGGTCTAGATCGACGCGGAGGGAGGTCCTGAGACTAAGGATTTTACGAAGGAGATCTAACGCTCAGATCTAAATCCGAGGAGGTCGTGAACGGCTAGGATTGAGCCTAAGAGGTCCTGAGCGGGGGTTGTCTTTGTAAAAGACCAGGGGTGGCTTTTTACAAAGAGGGCCCCGAGGGTGGTCTTTGCAAAATGACCAAGGGAGGTCTTTTGCGCACGGGAAAAGGTCTAAACGGTTAGGATTTAACCGGGGTGGTCTTTAACGGCCAGGATTTCAGCGGGGAGGTCCTGGCACTAAGAAAATACACGGAAAACCCTCTACGGTACAGATCTACTTGGAGGTGATCTTAAATGGATGAGGTCAAACTAGGGGGAGGTCCAGAGGCTTAAGCTTTTCGGAAAGGAGCCAAAGGCTCGGATCTAACCTGGGGAGGTCGTGGACGGCCACGATGAACCCGAGGAGGTCCAGGACTTAGCGGCACGCGCGCTATGCCGACTGTGACAAAGCATTAAAGAGCAACACGGGACAACATTAATGCTAATCATAAGACCACGATTCCTGTCCGAGTACGACACGACAAAACACGAGTTCGATCATAAGCTCACCGCCGGCGATGGGGACCTCGTCGGCGCCGACCAAGGGCACCATTACACTCACAATAACGTCACGGACCTACCAGGGACACTCTTGTGGCGCGTGACGGCCTTGAACGCGGCGAGCCGAGATAGGCTAGAGTGCAAGTTTTCTGAAACCGAAAACAATAACACGAGCGCCACAAGCTAACTACTTAGACCTAGAGATCTTAGGGACTAAAATGAACTCACCCGAGTGTAGGGAAAGTCCAGAGGAAATCGGAGGGGACCCAGCGGTGGAGCAGCTCGCCGGAGCCGAGGAAGAAGGTGATCCCGACCACGAAAAGCAGCTCCCAAACTTGTCCACCTCTGCAATGTGAACCATGCTAAGTTAGAGCAAGCCCTAGGTGATCAAGATGACAACGAAGAAGGCAAGAATGTTGATGGGACCACTGGAGCTCGGAGGCCTTCCATTAGCTCCAAAGCCAACAATGGTGGCAGACAGGGTGGTGTTCTTGGGTGCTTGAGTTTGAGGACCATCTCACATTGAGGGAGCTAAAGCACAACAGAGAACGGAGAAAGAAAAGGAGGAGGAGGCCTCAGGCTATACATAACCTGCAAGCTTGGAAATGGTGTGGGCAAAAGTCTACTATGATCAAGAACCATGCCACTGCCATGACCTACAGGATTTGACAAGGCAGTAGGGGACGACTTCTTTAGGGCAAAGCTTCTGACACATTTAATGCATGGCAGAAAGAGACGTTGGGAAGGACCAAAAGTGATAGGCCATCGCTCCCAACCGCTCGACTCGACACACACGCACGGGTGCGTGAAAATCATGACGACCAGACCTCCAGGAGGTCGTGAGGAAGAGGGACAGGGCTGAGGGGAGGTCCTGGACGATCCCGATTGGCATGGGCTGGTCCTGGACGTCCCAGATCACCCGAGGTGGGGAGGTCTTAAGCGGATGAGGAGGTCTTGGGGAGGTCCTGACCGCCGGATTGAAATCCAAGGGCCCAACACCCGCGCGCACGAGATCGAGCCCGAGGAGGTCTAGTCGGCCGTCCACCGAGTCCAAAGGTCGGTCCGACTCGAGTCCGAGTTAGACTCAGACCTGAGTTTGAGTTTTAAAATAACCTGAGGTTTGAGAATTTAATTGAGGTAGCAGACTAACTCCAAAAATTATAAAATTTTTACAGGAGCTTGCCAGCTGAGTTATTGACCTTGCGTAAATTTTGCAGAGGTTTTTGTGCTATACTTTTTCCTACAAAAATTCCACAAGGTGCTGGCCCATAGTTTGACCAGAATTTGAGTAGGTTTGACTGACCTCCAAAAGTAGTCAAACAATTTCTAAAAATTGTGAAATTTTTCAGAGGGGTCACACAGCAAACCAGGAATTTTGGAAAATTATTTCCAGGGAATTAACCCAAGATGGAACAATAATATTTTTGAAGGATCCAGATTTGAATAAACAGACTTGTGACTTTGTATTTCCATAACTCTTGTACAATAATTGTTTAGTACATACAGGAAATACATGATGTAAGAAAAAGTTTTAATTTCTACTCATTTTCTTACATTGGAAACACAAGTCTGAAACTTGGGATGTTACAACTCTCCCCCCTTACAAGAATCTCGACCCGAGATTCCGTTTACTCGGAGAAGAAGGATGGGTAATCTGCACGAAGGCGATCTTCCCGCTCCCAAGTTGCCTCATCTTTAGAATGGTTTGACCATTGAACCTTAAGGAACTTGATGACACGGTTCCTTGTTCTCCGTTCAGATTCCTCAAGAATACGAACAAGATGCTCGCGATAGGTCAAATTCTCCTGCACATCGAGAACCTCCAACGGAGTTTCCTCAGTAGGGACACGGAGGCACTTCTTCAGGTGGGATACATGGAACACATCGTGTACACCCTCAAGTGCAGCTGGTAGCTCCAATCTGTATGCAACAGCGCCAACTCTCTCGACGATGCGATAAGGCCCAACATGGCGAGGAGCCAACTTGCCCTTGATGCCAAAACGCTGATGGCCCTTCAAGGGTGAGACTTTGAGATACACAAGGTCATTGGGCTCAAAGCTCAACTCACGGCGACGACGATCCGCATAGCTCTTCTGCATGGACTGGGCCTTGCGCAGATGCTCGCGAATCAACTGGACCTGGCCTTCGGCTTCATTAATCGACTCTGGGCCAAAAAACTACCGCTCACCAGTCTCTGACAAGTTCAAAGGGGTTCTGCACCTTCTCCCATACAAGGCCTCAAATGGTGCCATGCCAAGACTGGCCTGAAAGCTGTTGTTGTAGGAGAACTCAGCAAATAGCAAGCATTTCTCCCACATCTTTCCATAGGAAAGAACAGAAGCACGGAGCATATCTTCCAACACTTGGTTGACTCGCTCCGTCTGACCGTCTGTCTGGGATGATAAGCTGAACTGAAGGAAAGACGCGACCCCATGGCCTCTTGCAACAGATGCCAAAACCGAGAGGTAAAAAGAGAGCCACGATCTGACACAATCGTTCGTGGCACACCATGCAGGCACACAATGCGCACAGGGGAGAGCTTCCATTCAACCAAAGGAAGTCCTAGCCAAAGTGATGAGGACATCCCTTCCATGAATACAACCAACATACCTCACAATAGATCTGAGCTTATGCACTTGCAAGGTCCAATCACAAGAGCTCGTGCACGTCAATTGAACTATTAGGTAACTTTGTTTCTAGGAGTGTACTCTACTTCTAATAAGAATATGCTACAACCTAATACATATGATGTTCTTTTAATAGCACGCGAAGGAGTACAACATGAAGGGAAGCATGTGCAATTCAATTCGGCTTTCGGAGACAGCACCGACTTCAAACATGTATAATTTTCACATACGGACTCCGTTTGAGGTGCACGGGTACTTAATTGAAAGCTTATCTCGTTCTCTTTCAAAGGATCTAGCCACACCTCCAAATTCCTTTTGTGCATGCTGCAATCACCAAAACAATCCACCACTGATTTTGAATCCGAGACAAAAGGTGTTGCGCCACCTCCACTTGGGCCTATGGGCCTTGTACTGCCTAGGGGCGTGCATCCACCCCCTTGGCCACCACCCCTGCCCTCTCCCTCATATATACTCATGTGTGTGACACTTTAGGGTTTCGGATTTCGTTTGCTTAGTTTCTTCATTGTGAAAACTCTTGTTCTTTGCTTGTGTCGACTAGATCAACCATAAAGAAGCTCTGCGGAATCCCACCTTTTGTACTCAAACATATATTTGCAATTCAGATTGCTTTTTTATCTCATTTTTGCTTGTTTTTCGATTGCTTTCAGGAATTGATCTTTGTAATCAGGTCAATCGGATCTTTGCACGATTGATAACGACTTTGTGATTAGTTCATAGATTGCTTGGTTCATGCGTGCTGCATTCATAGCCTAGATCATGAGAGTTGATCATCATCCAATCGAAATTTATCCTTTTCATCAAAAGATCGGGCTAACAAAGTTCATCACAAGGTGGGAGACAAGTTCACCAAGGAGGAAGACAAGCTTAGGAGAAGCAAGCTGAGCAAGGGAGATGGCATCATGCTAAGGTTAAGAGGGAGTGTGGGAGGCAGACCGAGGCGAGGAGAAGGAACTTAGGCCAGCACATGAAGGCATACTGTGTGGTAGTCCAGGTGTAAGGACATGGTCTGTGAAGCAAGGAAGTGCATGGGCCAAGGAGCCCTTTCAGCCAGCAAGCCAATCCAAGGTGGATAAGTTATGATTTAGATGAATAAAAAAATAGAAAAGCCATTTGAGCGCATATTGTGTGTTCTTCAGATGAGTTGAGAGAGAAAGCTTGAGAGAGAGAGAGAGAGAGATCTAGAGATCAAGAGTTTGGGTACTGTTCATGTGTGGTTACTATTCACACATAGACATTGTTCACCAAGACTACTATTACTTGCAATTCAATCTATTATATTGGTTTGTGAGTGTGCTGATTTTCTTGCAATTCAATTCACCTGAATTGGTTTGTGAGTTTGTTGTTCTTCGTGCGTATCATGAAAAGATTGGGCTAACAATTGGTATCCATCTAATCATCTAGTTAGATCCTTATCAGGGAGGTATGTGCAGTTATACCAAAGACATATATGCTCAGGTGTATTAACTACCACACAGAATTAAGTACAGCATACTGGATCCCTAATCAATAAGGTACGCATGTCTATGAGTTTTGTCGACCATAGGATGGTCGTGATTCGACCTAGTCGTAACAGACCCTACGACCATAGGGTGGTCGTAACCTGAGCTCATCATAATCTTCTCTAGTCATTCCAGGTACTAGTGACCAGGGGTATATTCAAGGGCTATTTAGAATACCTTGATCTATAACGAATATTATAGATAAACAATTTCATTAATTGATGATTATTGAATCCTTGTCAACTTTCTAAACTTTATATTAATATAAACTAGTTGAATTGCTCATGCAATTAGATACTGCAATAAATAAATTTATATTGAAAATACAATTGTATTTAACTTATGTTTATATTTGCTACAACTATAATAGTTTTAGTGTCTCATTAATCTGCATTGTTATTGTATGGATACACCGAATAAGTGATATATTATTTTCTTTTCCCTTATATTAGTATGCTAATTTCTAGCCCTGAGAGCGAGTGTGCTGGCTCCTTTTAGCATCATCTTAATAATATACAAAAATAGATTATTAGTATTTTAATGACAACTCCAGTGATACACTTTTTTTCTCATTAGAAAAAGTATCTGCATTGATTATATCACAATGGAGTTACAAGCTTGGAGCACATTTTGCTCCATACAACTTGGAGCATGGGCATTATGTTTGGTGAGGGCATCTCTAACCTTAGCCGTCTCTTGCCTATCATGTCACTCAAAATTCTAGTTGGAGGAGAGATGATGTGAAGAGAAAGAATGTGCCATCTCTTATATAAGAGACAAACTGGACATGCAAACCATCACAAATGGTGAGTGTGTAAGGGGAGAAGTTGTATTGAAAATGAATAATTTTATAGATAAATTATTGGAGATGTTGTCTCTAAGATTGTCTGTAGATGAGTTAGAGCCTTTAGAGACAACTCTAAAAGACAAATTATTGTACATGCCCTGATACTAGGAGAATTAATTTTTCACTATTGCTTGGCTATCGAAAATATCTTTCTCTTTGAAGCATGTACAATGAAGGTATGGCGTTAGCTGTCTGTAAGCCTTGAGACGTAAGACGAGATAATGTGGAGGAGAGAGAGTATAGAGAATTAGGCGGTCTCTCATACAGCAATCGACTGTAACACAGGAAAACAAGACACATTGTATATAGAGAAGCAATCTATAGAGACATATAAAAAGACAACTCATTGTAGAAGTTGTCTTCAGTGCTGTCTATAGATGACATAGAGCGATACTACAAACAATAATTGTCTGTACCATTGTACATTGTAACATCCCAATTTTCAGGAGCTTAAAAATCTTTTAAATAGTTAGTAGGAAGAAAATTCACCATTTGGATTTTATTTGAATTTAATTCAAAAGCTTAATATTGGACTTTACAATCAAAAACATTTAATGTGAATAATCCCAACATGAACATTAAACAAAACTATTTTATTTGGGTTCTATGTGCTCAGATATATTTTCTAGATTTTTCTAGAATTTTTCTGAGTTCATTTGCTATTTTCTATTGCCTATTTGAACTTCTGATATTTTCTAAATTGGAAAACCTATTTAAAATCTCAGAATAGTCTCGGGTCGAATCTCTCCGGCCCAATCTTCTTTCTTTCACGTGCAGAGCCCGCTTATGCCTCCTTCCGCCAAGCTTCGCCTGTATGTGTGCCGCCTCCTCCGTGTTGCCAGTGGGCCCCGCACCGCTGTCGTCCTCCTCGCAGTCGGTGTCGCCCTCGCACACGGCCGGCCGCATCCGCCATTGGAGCCCTCGAAGCCCCATCCGACAACAGAACTTTCCAAACGGAAACCTTCCGTTTTTCTTCGCCAAATCGTATCTCCTATCTCCCCGTATCCATTGCCGGTAAAATCTTATCTCGTTTCCCCTTCAAACTCGGATTTTCGCCTCGGGTTCTTTTCGGACTCCTCTAGGGTTTCGCCGCCGCCGCCACCCTAGCCCCTCCCGACCCCCTATAAAAGCCCCCGGGGTTCGCCTGTTGAGCCGCACCAGAAACCCCCACCTAGCTCCACCCGAGGATCCCTGCGCCGCCACCTTTTCGGTTTTTAGGGTTCTTTCGTCACCAACTCCGGTGAGCCCTCCTGCCGCCGTCGTCTGCCGCCGGACATCATCGCTACCCGCCCGGCCGCACGGACGTGAGCTACACCCGGTGGCCTCCGTTTCACCGGAACCTCGCTGGATCTCCAAACCGACAACACCGTGCCTCTCCGCCGCCTCAAGCTCGCTGCCGGCCGCCTCGATGCACCTAACCACCCGAGTTAGCCCATTAGGTGCGCAATATCCTCGCCACGCCCGGTGCCACTCGCCGCCGACGAGGAGCCGCTTCGCCGTTGTCGCCGCCACCGCGCTCGGCCACCGTCGACTGGCGTGGGAGCCGCGTGGCGAGCCACCTCATCGCCGATTCGGCACCGCGCACGCGTGTCACCACGTGGCGCCACGTGGGTACACACGTGGCCGTCCACCGTCTCAGATCCGTGGCTCGGTGAGACTTAGTCTACCGTGAGCGAGCCAGCGGCAGTGGGACCCACTGCCGATCAACGATCACCCGTCCGAACGCCCGCGGCGTCACTTGCGCAATAAATCTGATTTTCCTTTAGAAAACAATTGAAATTCATGAAATATCGATTTTCAGATTTTATGTAATTTCAATCTTCCAAAGGCCATAACTTTTGCATCCGAACTCCGATTGAGCCCATTCAAATTTCTAAATTTGTCTAAATTCGAGATATACCTAATTATTATTTTTATTTAATTTTTGGAGTTTGTTTTGCCTCTGTTATTTATTTGTTTTGGTTGTTTTGCTTCGTTTGTGCGTAGACGTCGATACTTGTGGTTTTGTGAAGAAGGCTTCAACCAAGTTCAAGACCAGTACATAGACCTATTCCAAGGCAAGTCATACCTTTGATCATATTGAATCCCAGTTTTCCCAAATTACATTGTGTTAAATTATTGCATTTACTTTAATTATGTATTTAAATGCTTTTGGGCTAGTTATTGATCCCACTTGTTATGTTCACCTTGCCTACTTGTATACCTTCATCTTTGTCGCCTAGATTGGTTTATTACTTAGTTGGTATTAGCATATTGCCAACATGGTGGGTTAGAACGACTGTAATTGCTTAGCCATGCTACGAGTCATCATCTCATGTGAGTGCAAGTATGAAATTGAAGTGATTATGGGCTGTGTGATAAAGCGTGTGTCTTTGTGTGCTATTACTTGTGATGGCATGTGTTGCACTAAGCCAGCCGGGTGGTAAAAGATTTAGACCGAGGCAAGTGGTGGATCTTGTGTGAACCGGTGGCTTTGTGATTGGGATTTATCTGTGTGGTTTAGTTAGAAAAGCTGGAAGTCTTGCCTTGGTCAATTAAGGACTTAACTTTGTGCGTCATCAAAGCCCGAGCTATCTGCATCGACCACATGTCCGTGACAGGCCTAACTTAGTAGGTTACGGAGTTTCAACATTGGGGTTGGTGGATAGGTTAAGCTTTGTGATATGGGATCTGTGTGAATAAGAACGTCAATGTTGAGACGAAGTTGCCGAACTGTTTTGTTACAATTAGTGCTAGCTACACTAGTTGTATCGTGTGGGTAAAGTGTACAAACCTCTGCAGAGTGTTAGTCAATCTATTCGAATAGCCGCGTCCTCGGTCATGGACAACGCTCGGGGATTTCACATGAGGGGTAGTGTTCATAAAACTTTGGGTTTGGGACAGCTGTGTGGCATAAGTTATATGGCTGTGTGAATCAATCTGATTAGCTTTGTGCCTTTGTGAAAAGAACTGTTAAATTCATAATGTCTATTTGTTTTAAATTATGCTTTCAATCTATTATTTGTATTCAATTGCAAATGTTGCATTTCTGCAAAATAACCACGTAAGCCATTCCTTTGGAATAAGCTTTGCATCTATATATTGCATTACGTGGTATGATTTGCGAGCACGGTTGTGTACTCACGCTTGTTGTAAAACTTGCGTCCAAACCTACATAAGTGGAGGAGTCTTCTTTGCTTTCGAGGAGGAGTTTGTGGAAGAAGGTTGATCGCTAGGTTATCGATCCCGATCGGTTTACTGTGGTGTCTTGATTGGAGTTTGCGAGTTTATTTCGTTCATTGCAAAGTATTTCTTTAGTGTTAGCCTGCGTGGCTTAATAAGTTGTAACCCGACCTTAAGGTCAAAACTCTAAGTTGTTACTCAAACTATTCATTTATGTTATATTTCGCTTGTGTGGATTGATATTCACCTATGTTGCACTGTGTGCACTAGCGTGATCTGGACTAGTGCAAAATACAGAGGGTCAGTGCATTTTGGGTCCCGACAGAGGTGGTATCGAGCCATCTTGATCAGAGGTCTTGACCTTAGTTAGATCGGCCGTTTTAGAGAGTCCAAACTATTTTCTAAAAGAAAACTAACTTGCAAAAGTAA
This sequence comes from Ampelocalamus luodianensis, assembly GCA_036346255.1. Classification (NCBI taxonomy): domain Eukaryota; kingdom Viridiplantae; phylum Streptophyta; class Magnoliopsida; order Poales; family Poaceae; genus Ampelocalamus; species Ampelocalamus luodianensis. The sequence goes on from CM070625.1 coordinate 40,409,291, forward strand.
CCTCTTCGCTTAACTCCTCTCATGTCTCTCTAGACTCATCTATTGCTAAGAATTTTCCCTCTCTCCGCTGTTTTTAAGTTGTTCTTACCCTCTCTCTGTCTTTTGGACAGATGCCTCGCCTTCAGACCTATGGTGAGCATTGTGGAGGTTACGCCACCGAACTTTGGAAGCTCCTGCAGGTACTGGGAGGTTTTGATCGTCCGTTGTACCGAGGCAACAAGCCGGATGGTGGATGGACATAAGCGGGTACGACCGTCGCTTGCGATCTACGCGGGATGAACACCAAGGCAAGCTACCACTGAACATCTCCGTCGGGAGGATCACTTGGAGTGAAGGAATACAGAATCATCGCGCTGGCAATGCCGGATATGCCACATCTACATGCGCGAGTTGCAAGGAACCGTCTTCGCTACCACCCTGCAGCAACCGCCGTGGAGCTACGCACACTATCCATCCACGGAGGAGAAGAAGATGCCACGATGGTACACCTCGCCGATGCGTCGTCGCCAAGAGGAATCCATGGAGTTGATGGTCACGATCTAGACGGTGTCTACAAGAGCCCGCACCAAGTCGAAGAAGATCGCCATCTGGAAGAGATCTGGACGCCCACCACGAGCGGACCAAGAAGAGGAAGAAGATGCGGAAGAACATGAAGAATCGAGGAAGATCCGAGGAAGTGGAGCCGAACTGCAGGAGCTGTCGCGCCATTGGACGCTGTTCTGTTGCACCGATTCGGGGCACAGGATCGATTTGCGAAGATGCAAGCACAGTTCAAGGTCTACACCGGCAGAGCGCCGTGGTTGTGGAGGTTACCTCAACGGCCCGAGTTCGCTAAGACCTAGGTTCGTGATTGAGGCTTAGTGTGTTAAGCGCGTCGTCTAAGCCTAGTTGTGTCGCCCTTTAGGCGTTAGATTGTGTGCTTAGGTTCGCTATTTTCTTTGAGTGTGAGTATGAGTGCAAAGGCCCTTAGGCATCTGTTGCAAGCCATACTAAGTTCTTAACTAATAAAGTTGCTTTTGGTTCTCTCGGTTGTTGTTGGGTTTAACCAATCCCCGCTTAGTTCTTAACTCACCCCATGCTTGCTACCTTATCTAACCCTTGAAGCTTCGCCAGATGGTTACAACTCGCGAGCGGTTGCAAGTGGTTGGGCACCCAAACACCCAGCGAGCAAAGTGGACGACAAAGAACGAGAGCGGTTCCGCCACGGCACCTTCGTTGATCTGCAGAACTTTGGGTCTTTTATGGCGGCCTGACACATACGTTGATGCATGCCATGATGAACCAGATGCAAGCTATGAATGAGCGGAATAACAACAACCATCACCCCCAGGGAGCCCCAGCTACTCATGGCCACCAAGGACCTTCTAAGTTGGCAGAATTCGCGAGGACCCGTCCACCAACATTATTGGACATGTCTCACCGTGGAAGTCGATGGCGGCCGGGTGATTGAAAGAAAGTCGCGCGATCACCCAATGCGGCGACCATGAAAAAGTTCTCTATGCCTCTCACGGTTGGAGGCATCGCAGCAGAATGGTGGGAGAACCTGCGCCGCTCATGAGGCACCACGAATATCACTTGGGAGAATTCTCTCTGACATTCCGCCGCATTACCACGTACGAAGGAATTATTGAGCGAAGAAAGATGAATTTCGTGCCTCGAAGCAAGGAAGCTTGTCGCTGTGTCGACTACCTCAACAAGTTCTCGCAACTTGCTCGCTATGCCGCAGAAGATGTTGCAGCAGACAAGGCTCGCGAGTCGCTTTTTGAAAGGATCGAACATCGACTTGGTCAATCTCCTTGCACATACCTTCACGACTTCCAAGAACCGATCAATAAAGCTTTAGTCATGGAGGATAAGCGCAAGGAACTGGAAGACAATCGCAAACGCAGATGATCCGGCGAGGCGGCCAACAATTCCAACAGAGAGCAAGGCGGTGCCACGCAGATTCAGCCGTTTCTCCACGAACTCCGCCGAACACCGCACCAACCTCAGCACCTCGTCCAGTTGCTCAGAACACTCGCACCCCCGCACCGACCAACGCTAATCCAGCAGTCAACAAGTCGCAAGAACCAAGGGTGTGCTATACTTGCCGTCAACGAGCCACTACACAAATCGGTGTCGAGGGGAACGATCACTCGATTCGTTTCAACATTGGAGCTACACCAAATAAGACACCGCACCGGTCACCAACAAGGAACTTTCAAGCCCCAACCGGCCGGGAGGAGGGGCGCGTCCGTGGTCCGAGGCCGTGTCAACCACGTCACCCCGAAGGAGCACAGAAGCACCGGGCGTCGTCTTGGGTAAGTTCTGGTTAATTCGATACCGCATCGATTCGTTTGATTACGAGCTTCGCATTCTTTTGTGTATGCGAAGTTTTGCAACTAAGAATAAGTTGGAGGCTATACAACTTAATCATACTCTATTAGTTCAATCGCTCGAGCGGAGCTAAGCTCTAGAGTGGGTTGTTTAGGAGCTAAGTTACTCATAGCTGGAGTTGAGTTTCTAGCCAACTTAATTGTTCTAGACACCCAAACCTAGATGTCATTCTTGGCATGGATTGGCTATCCAAGCACAAAGTCTTTGGATTGTGGCGAAGAGCCGTAACGGTTGAGAGAAATGCGATGGAAGGAAAGTGGAGTTTCTAGCCACCTCGGTTCGTGAAGGACACTTGCTAGTAAGCGATCGAAGACCATTGCAATGGAGAATGTACCAATAGTCGAGAATACCCGGATGTGTTTCGGAAGAGTTACGGAATGCCACGGATCGTGACATCGAGTTCGTCATTGATCTAGTGCGGGGACAGCGCCAATTTCTAGCGACCTTATCGAATGCTGGTGATGAGTTAGCGAGAAATGAAGAAGCGATTGAAGAACTTCTCGAGAAAGGTTTCGTAAGACCAAGTTAAATCACCGTGGGAGCGCGGTCTTGTTCGTCAAGAAGAAAGCGGAAGCATGAGGATGTGTATCGACTCACCGTTCTCTCAACGAGGTCACTATCAAGAATAAGTATCCATTGCCCGGGATAGACGATCCGTTTGACCGGATGAAGGAGCGGAGTGTTCTCAAAGATCGACTTGCGATCGGGCTACCATCGATTGAAGATCTACCCTAGGGATATACCAAAGACCGCTTTCTCAACGCGGTATGGACATTATGAGTTCTTGGTCATGTCATTTGGTGACAAATGCCCCTGACTTACTTCATGAACATGATGAACAAAGTTTTCATGGAATACTGGACAAGTTTGTAGTGGTGTTCATTGGCGATATTCTGGTTTATTCCAAATCAGAGGAGGAACACGCAGAACACCTGAGGTTAATTTTGGAGAAACTCAGGGAGCATCAGTTGTATGCCAAGTTCAGTAAGTGTGACTTTTGGAAGAAGGAAGTGGATTTCCTTGGCCATGTCATGACCGCCGATGGAGTAGCGATTGACCGGGGAAAAGTAAAGGCATGTTACAGGACCGGCCCAAGGCGTAACCCGCATTCGCGATTTCTTGGGGATGGCAGGTTATTACCGCCGTTTCATCGAAGGATTCTCATCGATTGCTAAGCCTCTTACGCAATTGTTGAAGAAGGAGAAGAAGTTCACTTGGACTCCAGCCTGTGAGGAAAGTTTCCGAGAGTTAAAGAAGCGCTTGACCTCAGCCCCAGTGCTGATTTTGCCAGATATTCGCAAGGATTTCGATATCTATTGTGATGCCTCGCGTCAAGGATTAGGATGTGTCGATGCAAGAAGGAAGAGCGCCGCTATGCGTCAAGACAATTGAGACCTCACGAGGAGAATTACCCTACTCATGATGCGGAATTAGCTGCGTAGTGCATGCTCTAAAGATTTAGCGACATTACCTCATCGGAATCATTGTGAAGTCTACAGATCATAAGAGCATAAAGTATATCTTTACCCGTCGGACTGAACATGAGGAGAGAAGATGGTTGGAATTGATTAAGGATTATAATCTTGGAATCCACTACCATCCGGAAAAGTCAACGAGTTCTGCACGCTCTAAGTCGTAAGAGTTACTGTAATGCTTTGGAAGTAAAGGAAAGTTGCCCAGAACTTTATGAAGAATTTCAAAAGCTAAGGCTAGAAGTTGTGTCCGAAGGATTTATAGCCAATTTGGAAGTACAGTCTACCTTGGAGAAACAGATTCGTGAAGCACAACCAAAGGATCCCGTGTTGTCAGAGATCAAGATCAAAATGGCGAAGGAAAATTCAAAGATTTCACCAAGGATGATCAAGACATACTCTGGATTAATGGACGTATCTGTGTACCAAATATCGATGGTCTAAGACAGTTAATCCTAAAAGAAGCCCATGACTCAAAGTATTCGATTCACCCTGGAAGTACCAAGATGTACCAGGATGTTAAGAATAAGTTTTGGTGGCCAAATTTGAAACGGGAAGTCGCGGAGTTCGTGGCCTTGTGCGACACCTGTCAGAAAATAAAGGCGGAACACCAGAGACCCGCAGGTTTGCTGCAACCGTTGAAGATTCCAGAATGGAAGTGGGAAGAAATCGGGATGGATTTCATCACCGGTTTACCCAAGACCCAATCAGGTTACGATTCGATCTGGGTGATAGTAGATCGATTGACCAAGGTCGCACATTTTCTGCCAGTCAAAACCACGTACTCAGGAGATCGCCTTGCGGAGTTGTACATGGCCAGAATTGTCAGTTTGCATGGTGTGCCCAAGAAGATAGTGTCAGATCGAGGATCTCAGTTCACCTCTCGTTTTGGCAAAGTGCATGAAGCATTGGGTACCCATCGAATTTCAAGATCGCTTATCATCCACGCGGATGGGCGGTGAAAGAGTCAATCGGCTATTGGAGGATATCTTTGAGAGCTTGCGCTCTAGCGAATGCTACCCGATGGGATAAAAGTTTGCCGTATGCGAGTTCTCGTACAACAACGATTATCAAGCGACCGCAAATGTCGCCATTTGAAGCTTTGTATGGCGTGCTGCCGAACCGTTAAATTGGTCGAGACAGTGAGCGCATAGTGTTCGCCCGGATATCATTCAAGAAGCGAGAAGAGCAAGTGGCTATGATCGAGAGAAAGATTGAAGATAGCCGGTCAAGGCGTAAGAGTTATGCCGATAACGCCGTCGAGATCTCGATTTGAGCGAGAAGATTTTGTCTATCTTGAGTGACCCCGCCGAGGTGTCAAAGGTTTCATGCCAAAGGAAGCTTGCCCTAGGTATGTTGGCCCGTTCAAGATTTTGGGCGCCGTGGAGAAGTTGCTTACCAATTGGAGCTACGCGATCGTTAGCGAGTACATGATGTCTTTCATGTCTCGCGATTGAAGAAGTGTCTTCGTGTGCGGAAGAGCAAGCCCCGTTGGAATCAATTGTTTTGAAAGAAGATCTTACCTACAAGGAGCAACCGGTCAAGATCTTGGATGTCATGAGCGCCTCACCGAAGCAAGATTGTTCGTTTTGCAAGGTCGGTGGAGCAACCACTCGAAGGAGAAGCAACGTGGGAGCGTGAAGAAGAGCCAAAGCCGAGTTTCCTAGCCTTTTCTCTAGCTAGCCTGAATCTCGGGGTCGAGATTCCTTTAAGGGGGGAGGTTTGTAACATCCCAATTTTCAGAAGCTTAAAAATCTTTTAAATAGTTAGTAGGAAGAAAATTCACCATTTGGATTTTATTTGAATTTAATTCAAAAGCTTAATATTGGACTTTACAATCAAAAACATTTAATGTGAATAATCCCAACATGAACATTAAACAAAACTATTTTATTTAGGTTCTATGTGCTCAGATATATTTTCTAGATTTTCTAGAATTTTTCGAGTTCATTTGCTATTTTCTATTGCCTATTTGAACTTCGATATTTTCTAAATTGGAAAACCTATTTAAAATCTCGAGAATAGTCTCTGCCGAATCTCTCGGCCCAATCTTCTTTCATGTGCGCAGCATGCAGCTGCGGCCCGCTTCGCCAGCGCGCTTCGCCCGTATGCTGCCGCCGTCTTTGCTACGGTGGGCCCACTTGCGCTGTCGTCCTCCTCGCGATCGGTGTCGCCGCACACGGCCGCCGCATCCGCCATTGGAGCCCTCGAAGCCCCATCCGACAACAGAACTTTCCAAGCGGAAACCTTCCGTTTTCTTAATAAATCGTATCTCCTATCTCCCGTATCCATTGCCGGTAAATCTTATCTCGTTTCCCCTTCAAACTCGGATTTCGCCTCGGGTTCTTCCGGACTCCTCTAGGGTTTCGCCGCCGCCACCCTAGCCCTCCCGACCTCCTATAAAAGCCCGGGGTTACGCTGTTGAGCCGCACGAAACCCCACCTAGCTCCACCCGAGGATCCTGCGCGCCACCTTTTCGGTTTTAGGGTTCTTTCGTCACCAACTCCGGTGAGCCCTCTGCCGCCGTCGGTGCCGCGGGACATCATCGCTACCCGCCCGGCCAGACGGACGTGAGCTACACGGGTGGCCTCCGTTTCACCGAACCTCGCCGGATCTCCAAACCGACAACACCGTGCCTCTCTCGCCGCCTCAAGCTCGCGCCGCCGCCTCGATGCACCCCGACCACCCGAGTTAGCCCATTAGGTGCGCAATATCCTCGGCTACGCCGGTGCCACTCGCGCCGGCGAGGAGCCGCCGCTCGCCGTTGTCGCCGCCACGCGCTCGGTCACCGTCGACGGCGTGGGAGCGCGTGGCGAGCCACCTCATCGCCGATTCGGCCGCACGCGCGTGTCACCTACGTGGCGACCCACGTGGGTACACACGGTTTGCCCACGGTCTCGAGATCCGTGGCTCGGTGAGACTTAGTCTACCGTGAGCGAGCCAGCGGCAGTGGGACCCACTGTCCGATCAACGATCACCCGTCCAGCGTCCTCCCGGCGTCGCACTTGCACAATAAATCTGATTTTCCTTTAGGAAAATAATTGAAGTTCATGAAATCTGATTTTCAGCATTTTATGTAATTTCAATCTTCAAAGGCCATAACTTTTGCATCGAACTCCGATTGAGCCCATTCAAATTTCTAAATTTGTCTAAATTCGAGATATACCTAATTATTATTTTTATTTAATTTTTGGAGTTTGTTTTGCCTCTGTTATTTATTTGTTTTGGTTGTTTTGCCGTTTGTGCGTGAGACGTCGATACTTGAGGGTTTTTGTCGAAGAAGGCTTCAACCAAGTTCAAGACCAGTACATAGACCTATTCCAAGGCAAGTCATACCTTTGATCATATTGAATCCCAGTTTTCCCAAATTACATTGTGTTAAATTATTGCATTTACTTTAATTATGTATTTAAATGCTTTTGGGCTAGTTATTGATCCCACTTGTTATGTTCACCTTGCCTACTTGTATACCTTCATCTTTGTCGCCTAGATTGGTTTATTACTTAGTTGGTATTAGCATATTGCCAACATGGTGGGTTAGAACGACTGTAATTGCTTAGCCATGCTACGAGTCATCATCTCATGTGAGTGCAAGTATGAAATTGTGAAGTGATTATGGGCTGTGTGATAAAGCTGTGTGTCTTTGTGTGCTATTACTCGTGATGGCATGTGTTGCACTAAGCCAGCTGGGTGGTAAAAGATTTAGACCGAGGCAAGTGGTGGATCTTGTGTGAACCGGTGGCTTTGTGATTGGGATTTATCGTGTGGTTTAGTTAGAAAAGCTGGAAGTCTTGCCTTGGTCAATTAAGGACTTAACTTTGTGCGTCATCAAAGCGAGCTATCTTGTGCGACCACATGTCCGTGTGAGCCTAACTTAGTAGGTTACGGAGTTTCAACATTGGGGTTCAGGTGGATAGGTTAAGCTTTGTGATATGGGACTGTGTGAATAAGAACGTCAATGTTGAGACGAAGTTGCCGAACTGTTTTGTTACAATTAGTGCTAGCTACACTAGTTGTATCGTGTGGGTAAAGTGTACAAACATCTGCAGAGTGTTAGTCAATCTATTCGAATAGCCGCGTCCTCGGTCATGGACAACGCTCGGGGATTTCACATGAGGGGTAGTGTTCATAAAACTTTGGGTTTGGGACAGCTGTGTGGCATAAGTTATATGGCTGTGTGAATCAATCTGATTAGCTTTGTGCCTTTGTGAAAAGAACTGTTAAATTCATAATGTCTATTTGTTTTAAATTATGCTCTCAATCTATTATTTGTATTCAATTGCAAATGTTGCATTTCTGCAAAATAACCACAGAAGCCATTCCTTTGGAATAAGCCTGCATCTATATATTGCATTCGTGGTATGATTTGCGAAATGCGATTGTGTACTCACGCTTGTTGTAAAACTTGCGTCCAAACCTCTGAATGGAGGAGTCTTCTTTGCTGAGGAGGAGTTTGTGGAAGAAGGTTGATCGCTAGGTTATCGATCGATCGGTTTGCTGTGGTGTCTTGATTGGAGTTTGCGAGTTTATTTCGTTCATTGCATATTTCTTTAGTGTTAGCCCTGCGTGGCTTAATAAGTTGTAACCCGACCTTAAGGTCAAAACTCTAAGTTGTTACTCAAACTATTCGTTTATGTTATATTTTGCTTGTGTGGATTGATATTCACCTATGTTACCGCTGTGTGCACTAGCGTGATCCTGGACTAGTGCAGAATACACAGAGGGTCCAGAATTGCATTTTTGGGTCCCGACATACATCCCCTTAGTTTAGAATATACATTATTGTAGCCTAATTATTGCATATATTACCTTCAGTTCACATAAGATGCTTAAAAAACCGATTTTGGTTACGAACACTTGTAGTTTAAAAGCTACACGGACAAGCTTGCATTTTCATACAGGAAGAGCTATCGTCGCACCTATAAGATACACAATCATGTGGTACCACAGCACAAACCATGGACGGGCCAGGGTTCGTCCATGATGTGTAAAACTAGAAACGGACACAAACCGTCCGGGCCATCCAAAAATTGAAATCTTTCATGGTCTTGTTTTCGGTCGGTTTTCCTGGTTTTTGAAACCATGGTATAGACCGCTCAAAATTAATAATTAATAACATATGCTAAGAAAAAGAACAAAACAAGAAAGAGAAACAGGAAACCCGGCCCTGTCACACTCAAATATCCTGTTCATACGATCCACGAGGCTGGCAACGAACTGATATAAGAAATCAATCACAAGGTTCGTGTCCTTTAGCACACGGTAGCTTTCGCTTTAGAGGTGACAAATTAAGGGATCAATGTTATAAAATTTCGTTCTACAAGAAAGAAACGTTTAGCTGTGGGGGCAGCAGGCCAGCAGATAATTATTTGTGCGCTATGGTTTCCATGCATCTGGCCGAAAATGTATAATACAGTAAAACGAACGGTGAAATAATTAGGAAATGATAACTCTAATATCAATTACCGAGCTATGTTTAAAACGTAGGAACCAAATGGATTTTGTTACATGGAAGTGCCTATTGTGCCCCCACTTCGTCTTCTTCATCCCTCCCGACCCCTTCTCCGCTTCTGCTTCCCCACGACCGGTGTATTCGCCACCACCATCGTCTCCGCCCAGCTGACCGCCTCGGCGAAGCTGCTGTTGGACTTAATCCTGGGTGGCCCCCTAACTCCAGGCGTTTTGTGATGGCAACAGTAGGAGTGGGTCTTCCGGCTTGCATGTGTGCGTGATTAGTTCAATCCGATTCGTAAGGAACATGGGCTGGCACGATTCAAATTTTGTATGCTTTCCATAAGTAGCTAGAACCTACCATATTTCCTGTAATTGCTTGCTTTATATTCAGAAGAGAATAGAGAAAGAAAATTGCCCCAAAATCAGTTTGTTTCTTTCCTGTTTTCTGAAACTTACCGTATGTGCAACGTTGCTCCGAATCTGGCCTGAGAACGAACATTTGGTATCAGAGCTCAGTGCACGCCAATGTCTATCGTTGCTCATGGCGAAGCGGCGCGGGAGAGCGGCGGTGGGTCGTTCCACTACCCGCAGCTGACGGCGACAAACTACATGAGCTGGGTGATTCGGGTGCAAACGATGATGGAGGATCAAGACATCTGGGAAGCAGTTGAGCCGGCGGCCGGTGCAGCCGACGACGCGAAGAAGGACAAGAAGGCGAGGTCGCATCTTCTCCAAGCGCTCCCGGAGGACATCCCGATGCAGGTGGCAAGGAAGAAAACGGCGAAGGAGGTTTGGGACTGCCTCAAGACAAGGTTCATTGGCGCGGATCACGTCAAGAATGCGCGGTGCAGACGTTGAAGAATGACCCGGCGTCATGCGCATGAAGGAGGAGAAACCACGGACCGGTGTCTTGGAAGACTCAGCGGCATGTCCGTCCGCCACGCCACCTAGGGCGGCGCTCGGCGATGCGCATTGGTGAAGAAGCTATTCGACACCGTCGCGGATCGATTCACGAATGTGATCGGCATCGGCGGTCCTCACGATTTCGACACCATGCCTTCGAGGAAGCCGTGGGACGGCGAAGACTTATGAAGCGTACGCGCGCGTGCACATCGGCGGAAGCAAAGGCGGCGGCGGTCGGCTCACGCTCACTCGGGCGAGTGGCGGCGCGGCGAAGAAGGATGACGCGGCGACTCCTCGTCGAACAACAAGGGCAAATCTTATGCTCTTGCAGATAGCAGCAACCGCGGCCGGAGTGGACGTGGTCGCAGCAGATGGCGCGGCAAGGGCGGTCGCGGCGGGGCACCGAGCAAAGACGGCGAGAGTGGTTCTAGCGGTGGTGGCCATGAAAAGAGCCACATCCGCTATTTTAACTGTGACAAGATGGGCCACTATGCATCTGAATGCAGGGCCCTGAAGAAGGAGGAGGAGGCGCACCTCACGCGCGCGGATGACACCGAGCCAGCCCTAATGCTCGTGGTGTCGGAGGAGTTGGCACCGAAACAGTTGGAGCGGCAGGATGCCGTCCTGCTGAGCGAGGAGAAAACGAGGCCGGAGGAGAAGGTTGCCCCTGTCATATGCGGTACCGGACAGCGGGCGAGCAACCACATGATCGCGGCGAGGCGGTTCGCGGTGGGCGAAAATGTCACGGCAAGGTCAAATTCGCGGCGGACTCGGCGGTGCAAATCATGGGCAAGGATCAATCTGTTCGTTTGCGAGAACGGGATCGATGGCTGCTCCAGGAGGTATATTATATCCCAGGCTCCGAAGCAACATCGTGAGCCTCGGACAACTAACCGAGACCGGCCACAAAGTGATCATGGACGAGGACGCCCTGCATGTGCTCGACAAAAGTCATGCAAGGCTGCTCATGAAGGTGAGGCGCACTGCAAATCACCTTTACAAAATTGAGTTGCATCAGGTGGAGGCGGTGTGCCTCCTGGCGAACCTTGAAGATCCGGCGTGGCTATGGCATGCCAGGATTGGCCATGTCAACTTCCACGCTATGAAGCTCCTCGTTGACAAGGAGATGGCGGCGGTCGTGCCGCCAATCACGCACCCGAACCAGCTGTGTCAAGGGTGTTTGGTGGCGAAGCAGGCAAGGCAGCCATTCCCGGCAGCGGCAACATACAAGGCGGAGAAGCCGCTCGAGCTGCTATATGCTGATCTCTGCGGGCCGATCACACCTTCAACCCTCGCCGGTAACAGTTATTTCATGTTAATTGTTGATGATTACTCAAGGTGGATGTGGCTGTACGTGATCAAGACGAAGGACCAAGCCTGCTCTGTGTTCTGAAGATTCAAGTTGCAGGTCGAGAACACGAGCGAGCGACGCATTAAGACGCTGAGGACTGATTGCGGCGGGGAGTTTCTCTCCGCTGAGTTCAACCGACTCTGCGAGGAGGCCGGGATCGAGCGGCACCTCACCGCGCCATACACGCCACAGCAAAACGGCGTGGTGGAGCGGAGGAACCGGACCGTGATGGCGATGGCAAGATCCCTTCTCAAAAGCATGAACGTGCCAGGAAGATTTTGGGGGGAGGCGGTGCAGCACGCGGTGTACATGCTGAACCGCTTGCCGACGAAGGCATTGGGCGAACGCACTCCATTTGAGGCTTGGAACGGAAGGAAGCCGCATCTGGCACACCTTCGTGTGTTCGGTTGCACGGCGCGCGAAGGTGACAACGCCACACGAAGAAACTTGATGATCGGCTACCGATGGTGTACCTTGGCGTCGAGGGCGATCGCAAGGCGCACCGCTGTTTGATCCACGCGCGGGAAAATTCATGTAAGTCGTGATGTAAAATTTGAAGAAAAGCTAGAGTGGTCCGAGATGCAGTGCGGCGGCGGGATCCATCGGTTTCGTCGTCAGGAGGAATGCAAAGATCGAGCGGCAGAGGCGACTTTGTGTCGCTCGCGGGTGGCGGTAGGCGGTCGGCGCCGCGGCACAAGTTCACCAGCTCCTTCATCGACTACGTTGGCGGGTGGACGGGAGGGCGATAACCGGGACGCGTGCTACGGCACACATGGCGGCATCCTCCCGACATCCCCACGGTCCGATGGTGGCGGCGCCCTGGATCAGCGGCGGATGGTCTTGCCACACGCCCGGTTGTGGCCACCGCCGTGCGGGTGGGGCGACAACCGACGATAGGCACTGTTGTTACAGCACATCGGCGACATCATGAAGATGCTCGAAGTGTGCGGCTTGATGAAGACATGGAAGAAGAGGCCATGCTCGTGGAGGCGGGAGCCGATCCCGCTACCACGAGGCGGGCGACAAGCACAGGAGGGCGCCATGGCCAAGGAGATTGAGTCCATTGAGAAGAATGAGACTTGGACTCTCACGACGCTACCGGCTAGACACAATCCAATTGGGCTCAAATGGGTCTACAAACTTAAGAAAAACTCAGATGGCGACGTGATCAAGCACAAGGCAAGGCTAGTTGCGAAAGGATATGTACAGCGACAAGGAATTGATTTCAAGGAGGTGTTCGCACCGGTGGCCAAACTCGACACCGTGCGCATCATCCTTGCCATCGCTGTCAATCGCGGCTGGCAAGTTCACCACCTCGATGTCAAGTCTGCCTTCCTGAATGGAGAGCTCGAGGAAGAAGTGTATGTTGCCCAGCCGGAGGGATTCACAGTGAAGAACAAGGAGCATTTGGTGCTTAAGTTGAGCAAGGCGCTCCACGACTCGGCGGCGCCATGGGCACAGAACATACGACTTGATAGAAGCTTGAAGCAGCTCGGTCTTGTAAAGTGTGCTCAAGAACAGGCTATGTACACAAGAGGAACAGGCCGGGCAGGAATCATCATCGGTGTATATGTTGATGACCTCATTGTGACAGGTGAAGATCCAGGTGCGATCGCGGCGTTCAAGCGGCAGATGATGTCTGAATTCGAGATGAGTGATCTCGGATTACTCAATTACTATCTCGGGATTGAAGTCCAGCAAGAAGAAGACCGTATCACAGTCAAGCAGGAAGCTTACGCCAAGAAGGTGCTGACTCAATTCGGGATGATTGAATGCAATCCCACCAAGTTCCCTATGGAGCCGAGATCACAGTTGTACAAGGACCCTGATGGACAACCGGTGGATGCAACAGAGTATCACCGTGCTATTGGTTGCCTTAGGTACTTACTTCACACACGACCAGATCTCTCATTTGCTGTCGGGGTGGCGAGCAGATTCATGGAGAGGCCCACGGTGATGCATCACAAGGCGGTTAAGCAGATCCTCAGGTATGTGAAAGGGACTGTGGGTTATGGTCTTGTGTATACGGAGGAGGAGATCTTGAGGTGATCACGTGGTACGGGACAAATGACTGGTGGCGACAACGATGACAGGAAGAGTACCGGGGGCATGGCGTTCTATGTCAATGAATGCTTAGTGTCATGGAACTCGCAGAAGAAAAAAACGGTTGCCCTGTCATCATGTGAAACCGAGTTCATGGAGGCAACGGCGGCGGCACGCCAGGCGTTGTGGCTTAGAAGTTTGTTGGGCGAGCTGACCGGGAAGGAGAATGATGTGGTGAAGCTGTTTGTTGACAACAAGTTCGTGATCGCATTAATGAAGAATCCCGTATTCCACGGACGCAGCAAGCATATCAACATGAGGTTTCACTTCATACGTGAATGTGTGGAGGGAGGGCAGATCGTTGTGGAGTTTGTTCACACGGATGAGCAACGAGTGGATTCGCTGACGAAGGCGTTACCGGCAGCAAAGCTAGCAACAATGCGGCACCTGCTAGGTGTTCGCAATCTTGGACCACATCAGGATTAGGGGGGGAGTATGTTGGACTTAATCCTGGGTGGCCCCCTAACTCCAGGCGTTTTGTGATGGCAACAGTAGGAGCGGGTCTTCCGGCTTGCATGTGTGTGTGATTAGTTCAGTCCGATTCGTAAGGAACATGGGCTGGCACGATTCAAATTTTGTATGCTTTCCATAAGTAGCTAGAACCTACCATATTTCCTGTAATTGCTTGCTTTATATTCAGAAGAGAATAGAGAAAGAAGATTGCCCCAAAATCAGTTTGTTTCTTTCCTGTTTTCTGAAACTTGCCGTATGTGCAACGTTGCTCCGAATCTAGCCTGAGAACGAACAGCTGCCACCGCCGCTATCGGTGCCGCGGCCGCACTCCGCGCTTTCGCGGGCTGCTTCCACCACCACACGGATTCTAACAAGATTTATATTTGCAAATGTAGGGGGTACCGGGGTAACAAAATAGCATATCCAGCTTCGAACAAGTAGGGTCCACCCCACGAGGCCACCATCAATCACGGATGTGTGAAACCAACTGTTTAGTTTGTAATTCTACGTCAAAAAAAAGTTTGTAATTGGTGTAGTCTTGAACCAATAAAAAACAACACTTAAGTACACTTGATAGTGGGTACGAAAGAACGCCATTGCACGAAACTCCGAAACTCTGCGAAAGAATCATTGGCTTATTTTTTACGTAAATCATCATCCCACAATTCTGTTAGACACAACTTATATAAAACTTCATTCGATGGACGCATCTTAATGCATGTAAAGACCTCCTCTTGGCGCTCCATGATAGTTCTACCATTTGTTTTTTACGAGACTAGCTACCATGATTAAAGAGGCTATAAGACCAAGAAATTAGTACAAGGAAACGTCGATGATATCCCTGTAAACAATAGAAAGAATAAATAATTAGTGTGAAACTGTGAATGTTGGAGATAAATGAAGATGAGATCAGTTAAATATCATTTAAGTCACATGCACATCTTTATATTTTGAAACAAGATTATATTTTTCAAACAGGAAGTATGATACAAAAACTACTTATGTTTCAAGTCATATGATCATTTTGAAGCACTAACTATGTCCTTCAATCACATCATGGGGAAACTTCAACGATACTCCCACCATTTTCAATAGATGACGTTTGGAGCCCGTCAAAATTTAAAAGTTTTGATCACGAATATGCAGAAAATGTATTTAGATTTGTCATAGTAACATGATATAATTATATCTGTCATCAGAAGTAATTTCATTTCATTATATTTTAGTAGTTCTCACTAAATAGTTTTACTACGAGTGTATCGTTAATTCGTCGTGCTGTCCTATTTTAAAACTAGTTTTACGAGCCTTCACTCATCCTACGATCACCACCTGTGTGGAGTTAATTGGTTCTTGCATCAAGCAGGCTGGTGAGCCAAGTTCTGACGAGCTCAGTCGATGGTCCGGCGCAAGATCCGACCGCGCAACCCGTCTGTGGTCCCTTTTTCCGTTTCCGGTGCTGCAGCAAAGACTCATGTACTGAATTCTTTTTTTAATTTGGCCCCATCCTATCACATTAATTACAAAAATAGCCTCTTTACCTCCAAAATTGCAAACCTGGCTCCTGCCGAGCGCGGAAGTAATTGAGACTGATACGTGGAACATTCCATGCTAGGGGGGCGCGGAAAGCTGGTGGACAGCGTGGAAAACAGGCGGGCGTGGGATCTTGCGGCGTGGCGCGGAAGGTGGCGGGCCCGGCTCGGTTCCTGCGCCTGCCCATTTTCCGTGTTGCCCATTGGCTCCCCCCCCCCGCCCCCGCCGCAGCACGGAATGTTCCACGTGTTAGCCTCAGGTCCTTCCGCTCTCGGTAGGATGCCAGATTTGCAATTTTGAGGGCAAGAGAGCTATTTTTGCAATTAAGGTGTTAGCATGGGGCCAATTTGTTTTTTTAAAAAAATCCTCCTCCACTCGAGGAGAAATGTGACGACCCGGAATATTCAACTAGTAACGCTTAACCTCCAAATGGTTCTAGCCTTACTAATTAAACATTCTAAGCCTCGATGGACATATACTTCCCAGAATTGCAGCATATGCACATCATCACAAAATTATACATCATTTCCATACAACATACATCACTAAGTTCAACAACGACATACATAAAGTAAAGTTATTACAAAAGAGCCGACCGGCCAAATAGAACAATATACAAGAATGACAGCGGAAGCAAAAGGTGCCATAAGATGGCTAGAACAAAAGTCGATCGGTTAGCCACACAAACCCACAAGGCAACCGACCGGGCCGCCAAGCTAGTCGCCCCGCAAGCTACCACAACACAACTCACAAAAGTGAGGCCCTTCAAGCTCACCTTCTTCCTCTGCAACAATTACATTTAAGCAAGATAACTGAGTACACAAAGGTACTCGCAAGACTGACGTGTGGAATAGCAGACCTATTCATAAACTACATGCAAGCTTATTTAGGTGGAGGTTGTATGTCTCAATTTGGATGAAGCCAACTTTATTTGTAATAATGTAATATATTTAAAAGTAAATTTGCAAATCTATTTTGAATCAAAATAACAGCAAGTAAAGATACATACAAGTAACTGTAGGGAAACGGGTAGGCTACACTAGCGCAAATTAAAAAATTCTACCCGTAAACCAAGATCACTGCAGTTATAGATCACGGTCTTACCACTAGGCGCGGTGCGGAAGTTGATGCAGCGTCGGGCGATGTAGTCGTACCAAGTTGATGCGATGCGTCAGGCGAGTAGCGTACTACTTCCTCGTCTCGTCGCGGCGTCCACGTCAGACTCCTTTCTTGCGGTTCGTCCCAACGCCACAGTGATGCGCCTCAAAGGTATCCACACGTGCGGAGGAAGCGGCGCGCGGACTACTAGATCGCGCGGCGACTAGGGCGTGGGAGGGTGGCGGCCGGGGTTTGGGGATGTCACGAAAAACTCAACCCTCAACCCGCGCGCCCTTGCCCTCCTTTATAGGCGTCCTTATAATGGGCTTCTACGAATAGAGGCCCATTATGACTCAATGCCCGATCTAATTCGGATCCAATCCGAATTAGACTTTGACCTTAAGTGTGTGACCCTATGGTTCACATATGTTTAGACATGTGCGAGTACACATACTTGGTCAATAGTTGGTAGCGACCTCTAGCAAGACGTGCCAACTCCTAAACATACGTAAAGATCATATCGGACGAACCATCACAACGTTATGTACATGCCAATCCCTTTGCCTCACGATATTCGGTCGAGCTCCAAGTGACCACTCTTTCTCGATCACGTGATCAGGAATCCCTTACTAGGTTAACTCTTAACCTTAAGTAGCATGGCCATGCATTTTGATCCGATCACTCGAGGCCAGAGATATCTCTCGGTAGAGAGGGCAAATCCCATCTCGACCGACCATGCCTCGCGACATGCTTCATGACAAACCCGAAAGCTACCTTTATAACTACCCGATTCTGAGTAGCGTTTGATAGCCCCTAAGTAGGTCGATTCACATCTCAAGTACATGCGACAATCTCAGGTCTAAGGACAAGCGTACACATTGTGTAGAGAGAACCATAAGAATAATTACTATGTCTCATGTTGGGTCGGTCCAACCCCATGTTCTAAACATGTGTCCACATTATTGGTTTGACATCTCCATGTCTATGACTGTGAAACATGGTCATCAACCGATACATGTGCTAATCCATCATTCACGTGTGTCCTCACATGAACTCCGACTAGGGACAACTTTAGAATAACCATACAAGTAAAGAGTTTCACAAACAAGTCACATACTTGTTAATCAATACAAAGGCAATATTCAAGGAACATTTATTAAATCATGGATACAATGAAATATCATCATCAATATGATTGCCTCTAGGGCATATCTCCAACAGTAACCACCAGAAAGTGACTATCCCAATAGCCACCACAACATAGCACGAATCCCCGATTCGTACCGCCCATCAAGTTTTAATTAAAAAGGTTGTAGTCTAACTCTTGAAAGACCTTGCCAAGCATGTCCATAACCTAGGACGAGGCTATTCGAATAGTTTTAACCTGCAGGTGTACCAATGTACCCACACTGCATCGCCTTTAAGCCACAAGCATACTTAGAAGGTATGTCGCACTGACTAAGTCCTACGAGACATTTTCCAATATTGTGTATCGACCACGAGCCGCTCGTATGGATAGAAACCCATACGCTTACATTGCAAGCCGAAAGACGACAAATCCCATTACGGGTGAAGTCTTTCGGACACTACAATGCCCCCAACACCATCCCTCCTGCGACCCCCTGCGACCCGGAGCTAATACACGCCAAAGTACTTAGTCAAGAGAGGTCACATACCCTCTAATGTGGTTAGCACGCTAAAATACTTGGTTTAGTGTAACAAGATGTTCGGTCCTTGTTGACCCGGGCACCATTCCAGTCACACCCATAATCACCCCAATCATACCATTGTGCCCAAGTCTAAAACAGTTTTGTTTTCAGTTTTAGTTTTCATAAGTAGACATGGCACAAGGCTGAAATCAAAGATCATAATAAGTTTTATGTGATCAAGGTTATCGACAAGTCGATAAACGCCCATTTCTACCGAAAACTAAGCATGACTAAGCAATTAATTCGCAACTACTAAGTGACAAGAGCTCATCCACGAATTCTAAATCACAGCAATAACCTAGGCACAATGGTAGTAGAGAATAATCATTTGCCTAAGGAAATGCATCTACTAGGTCAACTACCAACACAAAGTAGCAATGCATACATAGAATTTGTAATCAACATAAATACTTAAATTACTGGGATTAACATGATCAAACTGCTTGCCTTGCTGGTCTTGCTCTTGCTGCAGAGGAGGATTCTCAGATTCCATAAATTCTTCAGAACCTAACGCGAAAAGGCGATAAAAACCGATAAGCACGAAGAACACCAAAAGGAACTCAACAGCAAAGAACATCCAAATCCCCAGAAATTTACACAGCAGCTAGAGGTTGATTTAAGACAATTTTAGAAACAAGAATTACTGCATTTGGACTAAGCATGAAAAAGTTATGATCAAAATTCATTCTCTCAGCCTATAAATTTTCTAAATTAATTACTGGTACTGTTCATGGCGAAAATTTTTAGAATAATCTAAGGTCTGAAATTTTTATGGCAGGTATATTATGACATCCTAATAACAGCAAAGTTGAGTTTACTAAATTTGGAGTTATAATGATTTTCTTATGATTTTTCTAAGTTACAAAACTAGCACCATGCATTTTCCAGAATCATAAACATGTTCAAAACCTATTTCATATTAAAGTGCACCAATAGGGGAATTTAACAAAATTAATCTTGCACAATTTGGAGTTATACAGTAAAAGATATGCATTTTATAAGTTTAATTCTATTTTTGGGATATTCAAAATTGGCAGAAATCAAGTTATTTGAGTTACACGATTTTCTGTGACAGGAACATGCTCAAAAACATTTTTATAATAACTACAGAGGTATAAGAATTTACTACAGCTGGAAATACCTAAAAAGGACTTAAAATGATTTAGTTATGAATTTCTAAAGTTATGATACCATTTTCAGTTGATAATTAACTACTTTACTGAAATAAACAACACTTAACATAAACGAATCGACGTGGACAACTGTGGGCCCTAGATTTGAAATCTAACGGCGCGTGCGAGGGGTGCACGAGAGTGACCCGAACAGCGCACGAACCACATCCGTTGATCAAGCGATGAACGACCCACAGCGATGAGAGGATCGGGTGACCCGATTGGCCCAACTGATCTGGACCACAGATCGCAAAATGGACGGCGGCCAATGAACGAAGTTCAAAATGAAGCGTTGAAATGTGGGGCTGCATGTCGGTGGTAGGAGTCACATGCAAGCTTTAACCCACGTGCCGCGGGCTCGGGGCCCACATGGGCTGCGACTTAAGGAGGATTTTAGGACGGCTAATTAATTACTAATGACCAAAGATTAGTGATGATTAGCAATCAATGTGTCCTAACGATTTCGAACAGAGGCGATTTAAGTGATTGTAGGCCCACCTGGCAGTGGCATAAGGGGACAGTTTAGGACCAATTAAATGCTAACAATGATTAACATTTAATGAATTTGGAAATTAGTCCTAATGACCCCAAGGCGAGGTTTAAGGCCTACGGGCACACGTCGATGACCCAAAGACAATTTGGACACATTAATGCTAAGATAGGGATTTAATGATAATCATTAGCATTAATGATGTCCAAAGCATCGATTAAGCGCCGATGGGTGATTATAGAGGGTTGGGCCCACATGTCAGTGAGACATTTAGGCTAGATTAAGACACAATTAATACTTCTAATGATTGACAATGATTGTGCAATAACTGTGTCCTAATAATCTGACGAAAATGGGAGCTTGCGGTGACAAAACCGAGTGCTTTTACGGCTTGTCATGGCGACTCAGTGTGCGGTGCCAACAAATATCAAAATGGGTTCGCAATAGTGTCGCGGACCCAAAGGTGATGACCTCGCGGTGGTGGAGGTCTAGAACACCGGCGAGGAAAACTAAGATGGAGCCAATTTTGGCAAAACATGAAAATTGCAAAATGCTCATTGCAGCCAAGCCCACAGCGAGTGCCAACACTTCTAGGGACTAATAAGAAGCTACTTGAGCCAAGGTGAGCTTCAAAGGTGGCGGAGAAGCTTGAACACGATGGAGTTCACCAGAGCCGAGGAAAATGAAGACGAAAATGACAATCTGAGCAAAATGAACACCAATGGGTGATCAAATTAGCTTCATCAAGGTCCCCACGAGCTCCATAAGTAAGCAATTGCAAAAGAACCACTAGGAGTTGGAGAAGAAAGGGGGTGAAATCAGCCGAAAATCTCCAAACTTAAAATTGAGTGATTCCTTTGAATGCAACCCAAAATTAAGTTAGGGGAAATATAAAGGAAGTTGAGGAGCTCAAAAGGGTGCAAGAAATATTGAAGGTGAACCACTGGACACCAAGATCCACATTGGAGCTCCTCGGGTCAACAATGGTGTTTTGAGGATTTGAAGTGGTTTTGAGCTCAAACACAGAGAATGAGCAAAGAGTGGTGTAAAGGAATACCAGGAGGAACCAAGGGGTTATTTATAGAGGAAGGATTAGGGTTTTGAGCAAGAACAAGAGCTCACGGTGAGCTTGGTTCATGGTGCGGCCATGGACCAAGAAATGATGGGGGCAAGTGAGACTCGGGATGGAGGAGCCGAAAGCCTGGGGTGCATTAAATGCCCCACGATCGATGTTGACGAGGCACGCTCAGTGACACAACAAGCGCCCTCCTCTCTCTTTCTTCCTGCCATGGGCGCATGCGCGCACGAGAGACACAAGAGGAAGAAGAAGCGAGAAAAGAAATCATGGCCGTTGGATTGAAAATGGGCGGTCACGATTCAAAAGGTCGGCCGAGGGTTTTAACACCCTAGCGATCGAGAGGTCCGATCAAGAACCAACGGCTGCGATTAGCGGGGATGTTGGGTGACCGAACAGCCCATTCAATAAGGACGGTCAGATCTAAATCTAACGGCTCAAAAGGATGGGTTCGATCGCGGTGGCCCGAACGGCACAAGCGACGCGGGCCGAGCGATTTGAATCCAACGGCCGAGAACAACCGCGCGCGTTTGAAAAGGCTCGGTGCAGTTAGTTGACTAAGTCGAGTCAAGTGGCTCGAGCCCGAGTCCGACTCAAACCCAAGGAACAGTGAATCAGCTTTAGGTTTTGAATTAAGCTGAGACTTTTGAGGATTTAATAGAGGTAGCAAAATAACTCCAAAAATTCTGAAATTTTTGCAGGAGCTTTCTGACTTAGATATTGACCTTGTTTAAAAATTTTAGAGGTTTTTATGCTATGCATTTTTCTTAAAAATTTTGCAAGGTACCGGTTTTAGGTTTGACTGAGAGTCAAACAGGTTTGACTACCCTCTAAAAATATTCAAACAATTTCTAAAAATTGTGAAATTTTTCAGAGGGGTCACATACCATCCCAAGAACTCAGGAAAGATATTTCCAGGAGATGATCAAAAGATTTGACAAGATTGTTTTTTTTTAAGGGTCAAGATTTGGATAAACAGACTTGTGACTTTGCATTTTCATAAGTCTTGTACAATACTTGTCCAGTACAAATAGGAAACACATGATGTAAGAAAAAGTTTTAATTTCTACTCATTTTCTTACATTTGAAACACAAGCCCAAAATTGGGATGTTACAACTCTCCCCCCTTACAAGAATCTCGACCCGAGATTCCGTTTACTCGGAGAAGAAAGAAGGAAAATCTGCACGAAGGCGATCTTCTCGCTCCCAAGTTGCTTCATCTTCAGAATGGTTTGACCAATGAACCTTAAGGAACTTGATGACACGGTTCCTCGTTCTCCATTCAGATTCCTCGAGAATACGAACAGGATGCTCGCGGTAGGTCAAATCTTCTTGTACATCGAGACCCTCCAATGGAGTTTCCTCAGTTGGGACACGAAGGCACTTCTTCAGGTGGGATACATGAAACACATCATGCACACCCTCAAGTGCAACTGGCAGCTCCAATCTGTAAGCCACAACCCCAACTCTCTCGACGATGCGATAAGGCCCAACATAGCGGGGAGCCAACTTGCCCTTAACGCCAAAACGCTGATGGCCCTTCAAGGGTGAGACTTTGAGATACACAAAGTCATTGGGCTCAAAGCTCAACTCACGGTGACGGCGATCTGCATAGCTCTTCTGCCTAGACTGAGCCGTACGCAAATGCTCGCGAATCAACTGAACCTGACTTTCGGCCTCATTGATCGAATCTGGGCTGAAGAACTGCCTCTCACCGGTCTCTGACCAGTTCAATGGGGTTCTGCATCTCCTCCCATACAAGGCCTCAAACGGCGCCATGCCAAGACTGGCCTGAAAGCTGTTGTTGTAGGAGAACTCAGAAAAAGGTAGGCACTTCTCCCACTTCTTCCCATAGGAAAGAACACAAGCACGGAGCATATCTTCCAACACCTGGTTGACTCTCTCGTCGACCATCGATCCCGAGGATGAAAAGTCATCTTGAAATGAAGGCGGGTCCCCATAGCCTCTTGCAGACTATGCCAAAACCGCGAGGTAAACAGCGCACCACGATCTGAAATAATCGTCTTCGGCACACCGTGAAGACTCACAATCCTCGAGACATAAAGTTCGGCCAAAGGCCCCACACGAAGCTGAGTCTTGATAGGAAGGAAATGTGCCACTTGAGTCAACCTGTCAATCACGACCCAAATAGCATCATTCCCTTTGGATGAGCGGGGCAAACCAGTGATGAAATCTATGCCAACGGAATCCCACTTCCACTCAGGCACAGGCAAAGGCTGAAGAAGACCTGTAGGACGCTGATGCTCAGCCTTCACACGACAACACACGTCGCACTCGGCAACGAACTTGGCAATCTCGCGCTTCATACGGGTCCACCAGAATCTCTGACAAAGGTCCTGATACATCTTGGTAGCCCCGGGATGGATGGACAAGGGAGAATCATGGGCTTCGCGGAGAATCAAATCCCGCAATTCCATGACCTTAGGAACTACAAGGCGCTGCCCAAACCATACAACGTCATGCTCATCCTCTGAAAAGCACTTGGCTGCCCCATCCCTGATGTTCTGCTTGATTTGACTCACACCCACATCTGTCTGCTGTGCGGCCTTGATTTGGTCCACCAAGGTTGGCTGCACAACCAAGGTCGCAAGAGAACCGTGCTCGACCAAACCCAAATTGAGGCGCTGAAATTCTGCAATGAGGGGAGGCTGCTGCTCTTGGAGCATCAACATGTTGCAATATACCTTTCGACTGAGTGCATCCGCAACGACATTAGCCTTGCCCGGATGATACTGAATGCCTATGTCATAGTCCTTGATCAATTCCAACCATCTTCTTTGCCTGAGGTTCAGATCTGGCTGGGTGAACAAGTACTTCAAGCTCTTGTGGTCCGAATACACCTCACAAAGGTTACCAATCAAGTAATGCCGCCAAATTTTGAGTGCATGAACCACTGCAGCTAACTCCAAGTCATGAGTAGGATAGTTGAGTTCATGAGGCCTCAACTGCCGCGATGCATAGGCCACAACCTTGCCTTCCTGCATAAGAACACAACCAAGACCCTGACGAGAAGCATCACAATAGATATCAAAACTCTTGTGAATATTAGGGAGAACAAGCACTGGGGCTGAGGTCAACCGCTCCTTGAGTTCCTGAAAACTCACATCACAAGCAGTGGACCACTCAAACTTCTTGTCTTTCTTGAGCAGTTCAGTCATCGGCTTCGCAATCTTGGAGAAATTCTCGATAAAGCGGCGATAGTAGCCAGCCAAACCAAGAAAACTCCGCACATCGGTGACCGACTTGGGCTGACCCCAAGATAGCACATCGCTGACCTTGCTAGGATCCTGACCACACCTCTGCTTTGAAAGAACATGGCCCAAGAATGCCACTTCCTTCAACCAGAACTCGCACTTGCTGAACTTGGCATACAGCTGGTGCTCGCGCAGCTTGCCCAACACAAGCTTAAGATGCTCAGCATGCTCTTCTTCACTCTTGGAGTAGATAAGGATATCATCGATGAATACCACTACGAACCTATCCAGATACTCCATGAATACCGAGTTCATAAGGTTCATGAATAAAGTAGGAGCATTAGTCAAGCCAAAAGACATGACGGTGTACTCGTAAAGACCATAACGAGTAGCAAAGGCCGTCTTCGGAATATCCTCGGTCCTGATCCTGACTTGATGATAGCCCAACCTCAAGTCAATCTTGGAGAAGACACGTGCTCCGGTCAACTGATCGAAAAGATCATCGATACGGGGCAGAGGATACTTGTTCTTCACCGTCACCTCATTAAGCGGACGGTAATCAACACACATGCGCAAGGTCTTGTCCTTCTTCTTCACAAAGATAACTGGACAACCCCAAGGAGATGAGCTAGGACGAATGAAACCCTTCTCTTGCAATTCACCTAGTTGCTTCTTCAGCTCCTCCAATTCATTAGGAGGCATGCGATACGACCTCTTTGAAATAGGGCGATGCAGGGCGACAACTCGATCACGAACTCCAGGTCTCGCACGGGAGGCATCCCAGGCAAGTCTTCAGGGAAGACATCCACGAAGTCACGCACAGTGGGGACATCGCGAATCTCCAATGCTGGCTTTGCTTCAAGGGCAAAAAGATGGGGTCCTCGCAACTGCGGTGAAAACCCAACCTGTTCACCTGAAGGACTGGTGAGGTAGACAATCTTCCTGGCACAATCGATTTGCCCCAAGTGTAGGGACAACCAATCCATGCCAAGAATCACATCCAAGCGCGCCGAGTCGAGTAGGATAAGATCCGCCAAGAATCCCACTCCTTCAATGTGGATAGGAACGTCCCGGCATACTTGGTCAGCTCTCATTTCCGAACCCGGAGAGCGAATAAGCAGTGGAATCCGCAAAGGAACACAGTGAAGTCCACAATCAACAGCAAACGACCTCGAAATAAAAGAATGCGAAGCTCCAGAGTCAAATAATACTGCTGCAGGACGTAAATTAACAAGAAGCGTACCCAACACCACGTCGGGCGCCTCCTGTGCCTCCTCAGCCGAGATATGGTTGACTCGGCCGCTCCCCAAGCCCGGGTCTTCGGTGGTGGGTGACCACTCCTTGCCGTGCCCTCCATTAGGGCGAGGGCGCTCGGTCTTCTTAGGGCAACTACTCGCGTAGTGGCCCTTGTTGTGGCAGTAGAAGCAGGTGACGTCGGCGCGGGGTTGCGGGAGCAACCTGCTGCTGGATCGTAGGCGCACGTAACTGAGTCACGACCTGCGGAGGACGAGGAGCTGGTGCCGAAGGCCTCGGCGGTGGTGAAGCCAAAGAACAGGCCACCGGTGCAGGCCCAACTCGGGGACGAACGAGGCCGGCCTGTGCAGACCGCTGGGCCTCCCACTTGCGCTTGCGGGACTCGCCCAGCGCTCTCGCCTTGTGCTCGGCGATGATGGCCTTGTCCACCAAGGTCTGGAAGTCGGGGAAGTCTACAATAGAGAGCTTGTCCTGAAGCTCCTCAAACAAGCCCTCCATGAACTTCTCCTGCTTGGCCTCAACGGTGGCCACCTCGGCGGAGCGTACCTCGCGAGATGGTTGAACTCGTGGAGGTACTCATCCTGCACTTGCGCCCTGTTTGGCGCAAGGAACTCCTTCTTCTTGACTTCATCGGGCCGGCGGGAACATGGGCCCGACGGAAAGCGACTGAACTCCTCCCACGAGACCACGTGTCCCGCGGCTGCATGGCGAGAAGTTCTCCCACCATGAGAGTGCCGCACCCTCCGGTGATGGGATGCGAAAAGTGCCGCTCTGCTCGAGGCGCGAGCAACGTTGAGCTTCGCTCAACCGAGCGCAGCCGATCGTCTGCGTCCAAGGATCCTCGGACCGGAAGAAGGTAGGAGGCGAGTGCGGAGGAACTCCGCAGGCCCCACGAGACCGATGGCGCCTCCTCCGGATCGAGAGGCACGGAGAGTGGAGGTGTTCCTCGCGATAACCTCCAACACCCTGCGGTCCTCCGAACGGTTGCGTTCGATCTGCATGAGGACTTCCGCCATGGTCGGAGGAGGGGGAAGCTCCTCATCGGGACTACCCGGCTGATTCCGACCACTACGGGTCCCACCAGCCATCCTGGTTCACTAAGGCAAGTTAGCTACAACTTGAGACCCAAAAGCACGGTAATCCAAACTCAATTAAAAATGACCAAAGAACAACCATAAGAAGGTATAAGATCATAAGTCACCAAATCAACTTCTCGAAACGAAGAACCCGTATGGAAAGAACGAGTAACCGCTTAGGAAGGCAAAATTTCAGAACTCAACCCTACTCTAAACAACCCAAAAACTTAGGTATAATTACCTAATAGAGCATGAGGTACTTAGCTAACTCATATCACTTCCTACCCTTTCATTCCCTCAAGCTTTAGTTGAATTTAACCTCTCATTTTTAACACTATTTACTATTTACAAGCTAGCTGTCCAGAATTTGCACTTGCTGTCCAGAATTTGTTCCTTCAAGCTTCTGGCCGAAACATCTTGCTCCAGGAACTCCCAATTTCGAAAATGGATAGCCAACCCTTCAATTTACAGCACTCATGGTCCTCCCAAAACCGAATTTAATCGATAAGTAGCTAATTTTTGAAAGGAAGAGAGGAACAACCTTTTCAAAACTTAATCAAGAGTAAGGTGAGATAAGCAAGCTAAGATAGGTAAGAAGTAAAATCTGAGAACTTACTTAAATTTTTATGAACTGTTTGAAAGTAAGTTTTCAAAATATCCTATAGGCGACCAAGCTAGGGGTTTCTACGGTCAGTATGGCTCTAATACCAACTTTGTGAGGACCCGGAATATTCAACTAGTAACGCTTAACCTCCAAATGGTTCTAGCCTTACTAATTAAACATTCTAAGCCTCGATGCACATATGCTTCCCAGAATTGCAGCATATGCACATCATCACAAAATTATACATCATTTTCATACAACATACATCACTAAGTTCAACAACGACATACATAAAGTAAAGTTATTACAAAAGAGCCGACCGGCCAAATAGAACAATATACAAGAATGACAGCGGAAGCAAAAGGTGCCATAAGATGGCTAGAACAAAAGTCGACCGGTTAGCCACACAAACCCACAAGGCAACCGACCGGGCCGCCAAGCTAGTCGCCCCGCAAGCTACCACAACACAACTCACAAAAGTGAGGCCCTTCAAGCTCACCTTCTTCCTCTGCAACAATTACATTTAAGCAAGATAACTGAGTACACAAAGGTACTCGCAAGACTGACGTGTGGAATAGCAGACCTATTCCTAAACTACATGCAAGCTTATTTAGGTGGAGGTTGTTTGTCTCAATTTGCATGAAGCCAACTTTATTTGCAATAATGTAATATATTTAAAAGCAAGTTTGCAAATCTGTTTTGTTATCAAAATAACAGCAAGTAAAGATACATACAAGTAACCACCTGGAAGTGACTATCCCAATAGCCACCACAACATAGCACGAATCCCCGATTCGTACCACCCATCAAGTTTTAATTAAAAAGGTTGTAGTCTAACTCTTGAAAGACCTTGCCAAGCGTGTCCATAACCTAGGACGAGGCTATTCGAATAGTTTTAACCCTGCAGGGGTGTACCAATGTACCCACACTCCAGACCGCCTTTAAGCCACAAGCATACTTCCGAAGGTATGCCGGCACAGCTAAGTCCTACGAGACATTTTCCAATATTGTGTATCGACCACGAGCCGCTCGTATGGATAGAAACCCATACGCTTACATTGCAAGCCGAAAGACGACAAATCCCATCACGGGTGAAGTCTTTCGGACACTACAATGCCCCCAACACCATCCCTCCTACGACCCCCTGCGACCCGGAGCCAATACACGCCAAAGTACTTAGTCAAGAGAGGTCCCATACCCTCTAATGTGGTTAGCACGCTAAAATGCTTGGTTTAGTGTAACAAGATGTTCGGTCCTTGTTGACCCGGGCACCATTCCAGTCACACCCATAATCACCCCAATCATACCATTGTGCCCAAATCTAAAACAGTTTTGTTTTCAGTTTTAGTTTTCATAAGTAGACATGGCACAAGGCTGAAATCAAAGATCATAATAAATTTTATGTGATCAAGGTTATCGACAAGTCGATAACCGCCCATTTCTACCGGAAACTAAGCATGACTAAGCAATTAATTCGCAACTACTAAGTGACAAGAGATCATCCACGAACTCTAAATCACAGCAATAACCTAGGCTCAATGGTAGTAGAGAATAATCATTTGCCTAAGGAAATGCATCTACTAGGTCAACTATCAACACAAAGTAGCAATGCATACATAGAATTTGTAATCAACATAAATACTTAAATTACTGGGATTAACATGATCAAACTACTTGCCTTGCTGGTCTTGCTCTTGCTGCAGAGGAGGATTCTCAGATTCAATAAATTCTTCGGAACCTAACGCGAAAAGGCGATAAAAACCGATAAGCACGAAGAACACCAAAAAGAACTCAACAGCAAAGAACATCCAAATCCGCAGAAATTTTTTACATCAACTAGAGGTTGATTTAAGACAATTTTAGAAACAAGAATTACTGCATTTGGACGAAGCATGAAAAAGTTATGATCAAAATTCATTCTCTCAGCCTATAAATTTTCTAAATTAATTATTGGTACTGTTCATAGCAAAAATTTCTAGAATAATCTAAGGTCCGAAATTTTTATGGCAAGTATATTATGACATCCTAATAACAGCAAAGTTGAGTTTACTAAATTTGGAGTTATAATGATTTTCTTATGATTTTTCTAAGTTAAAAAACTAGCACCATGCATTTTCCAGAATCATAAACATGTTCAAAACCTATTTCATATTAAAGTACACCAATAGGGGGATTTAACAAAATTAATCTTGCACAATTTGGAGTTATACAGTAAAAGATATGCATTTTATAAGTTTAATTCTATTTTTGGGATATTCAAAATTGGCAGAAATCAAGTTATTTGAGTTACACGATTTTCTGTGACAGGAACATGCTCAAAAACATTTTTATAATAACTACAGAGGTATAAGAATTTACTACAGCTGGAAATACCTAAAAAGGAGTTAAAATGATTTAGTTATGAATTTCTAAAGTTCTGATAACATTTTCAGTTGATAATTAACTACTTTACTGAAATAAACAACACTTAACAGAAACGAATCGACGTGGACAACTGTGGGCCCTAGATTTGAAATCTAACGGCGCGTGCCAGGGGTGCGCGAGAGTGACCCGAACAGCGCATGAACCACAGCCGCTGATCAAGCGATGAACGACCCACAGCGATGAGAGGATCGGGTGACCCGATCGGCCCAATTGATCTGGACCACTGATCGCAAAATGGACGGCGGCCAATGAACGAAGTTCAAAATGAAGCGCTGACATGTGAGGCTGCATGTCAGTGACTGGGAGTCACACATGCAAGCTTTAACCCACGTGCACATGGCTCGGGACCCACATGGCTGCGACTTAAGGAGGATTTTTAGGACAACTAATTAATTACTAATGACCAAAGATTAGTGATGATTAGCAATCAATGTGTCCTAACGATTTTGAACAGAGGCGATTTAAGTGATTGTGGGCGGGACAGTTTAGGACCAATTAAATGCTAACAATGATTAATATTTAATGAATTTGGAAATTAGTCCTAATGACGCCGAGACTGAGGTTTAAGGCCTACGGGCCCACACGTTAGTGACCCAAAAGACAATTTCGGACACATTAATGCTAAGATAGGGATTTAATGATAATCATTAGCATTAATGATGTCCGAAAGCATCAGTTAGCGCCAGTGGGTGATTATAGAGGGTTGGGCCCACATGTCAGTGAGACATTTAGGCCAGATTAAGACACAATTAATACTTCTAATGATTGACAATGATTGTGCAATAACTGTGTCCTAATAATCTGATGAAAATAGGAGATTCTCAGCTGACAAAACCGAGTGCTTTTTACGGCTTGTCGCCGACGACTCTGGTCGCGGCGGTGCCAACCAAATATCAAAATGGGTTCACAATAGTGTCGCGGACCCAAAGGTGATGACCTCGCCGGTGGTGGAGGTCTAGAACACCGGCGAGCCGAAAAACTAAGATGGAGCCAATTTTGGCAAAACATGAAAATTGCAAAATGCTCCGCTGCAGGCGACGAAAGCGAGTGCCAACACTTCTAGGGACTAATAAGAAGCTACTTGAGCCAAGGTGAGCTTCAAAGGTGTCCGAAGAAGCTTGAACACGATGGAGTTCATCGGAGCCGAGGAAGATGAAGACGAAAATGACAATCTGAGCAAAATGAACACCAATGGGTGATCAAATTAGCTTCATCAAGGTCCCCACGAGCTCCATAAGTAAGCAATTGCAAAAAGAACCACTTACCGGAG
The DNA here is from genome assembly GCA_036346255.1 of Ampelocalamus luodianensis. NCBI lineage: Eukaryota > Viridiplantae > Streptophyta > Magnoliopsida > Poales > Poaceae > Ampelocalamus > Ampelocalamus luodianensis. The sequence goes on from CM070625.1 coordinate 40,440,320, forward strand.
TTGGAGAAGAAAGGGGGTGAAATCAGCCGAAAATCTCCAAACTTAAAATTGAGTGATTCCTGTGAATGCAACCCAAAATTAAGTTAGGGGAAATATAAAGGAAGTTGAGGAGCTCAAAAGGGTGCAAGAAATATTGAAGGTGAACCACTGGACACCAAGATCCACATTGGAGCTCCTCGGGTCAACAATGGTGTTTTGAGGATTTGAAGTGGTTTTGAGCTCAAACACAGAGAATGAGCAAAGAGTGGTGTAAAGGAACACAAAGAGGAACCAAGGGGTTATTTATAGAGGAAGGATTAGGGTTTTGAGCAAGAACAAGAGCTCACGGTGAGCTTGGTTCATGGTGTGGCCATGGACCAAGAAATGATGGGGGCAAGTGAGACTCGGGATGGAGGAGCCGAAAGCCTGGGGTGCATTAAATGCCCCACAGAGTGATGTTGACGAGGCATGCTCGAAGTGACAGAACAAGCCGCCCTCCCTCTCTCTTTCTTCCTGCCATGGACGCATGCGCGCACGGAGAGACAGAGGAGGAAGAAGAACAGAAAAGAAATCATGGCCGTTGGATTGAAAATGGACGGTCACGATTCAAAGGTCCACCGAGGGTTTTAACACCCTAGCGATCAGAGAGGTCCGATCAAGAACCAACGGCTGCGATTAACGGGGATGTTCGGGTGACCCGAACAACCCATTCAATAAGGACAGCCAGATCTAAATCTAACGACTCAAAAGGATGGGTTCGATCGCGGTGGCCCGAACGGCACAAGCGACGCGGGCCGAGCGATTTAAATCCAACGGCCGAGAACAACCGCGCGTGTTTGAAAAGGCTCGGTGCAGTTAGTTGACTGAGTTGAGTCAAGTGGCTCGAGCTCGAGTCCGATTCAAACCCAAGGAACAGTGAATCAGTTTTAGGTTTTGAATTAAGCTGAGACTTTTGAGGATTTAATAGAGGTAGCAAAATAACTCCAAAAATTCTGAAATTTTTGCAGGAGCTTGCTGACTTAGATATTGACCTTGTTTAAAATTTTTAGAGGTTTTTATGCTATGCATTTTTCTCCAAAAAATGTGCAAAGTACCGGTTTTAGGTTTGACTACCCTCTAAAAATATTCAAACAATTTCTAAAAATTGTGAAATTTTTCAGAGGGGTCACATACCATCCCAAGAACTCAGGAAAGATATTTCCAGGAGATGATCAAAAGATTTGACAAGATTGTTTTTTTAAGGGTCAAGATTTGGATAAACAGACTTGTGACTTTGTATTTCCATAAGTTTTGTACAATACTTGTCCAGTACAAATAGGAAACACATGATGTAAGAAAAAGTTTTAATTTCTACTCATTTTCTTACATTTGAAACACAAGCCTAAAATTGGGATGTTACAAGAAATTTATTTGCGAAAGAACCAACAATTATTATTATTTAGAAAGTAAAAATAATACTAACTATCATGATCTATTCGGTTTGATTGAGATGTCACTTTAACTCCATACCAAAAATGGGTAAATTGTGCTGTGGGTCACTGAACTTGTTATAGTTATTCACATAAGTCACTGTTTTCCAACATGCATATTTGGGTTACCAAACTATTCCAAGGGTATGTACAATGTAAGATGCTTATATATGAGTGCTTAAAGAAAGAGAATATAGCCATGTCATCAAACACCTATGTAAAAGTCATTTTCTCTAATGCAAGCATCACTTTTTAAGTGCTTAGATGATTAACTGTATTATCTATTAATTATATATAGTTATAAATATAAGCACATCTTAAGTATCGGTGTCTAATTAAGTATCGATGCTACAAAATAAACACTTTATCTGTCCTACATGGCAAGAAAAGTCAGTTTTTCTTTGCTAAGCACTTCTCTAAACACCTGCATTGCACATGCTCTAAGTGGGTCACTGCAACTACCGCCAATGCTAACCATTTTTTTGCACATATCTCTAATGCTATTACCAATAAGCAATTAATGGAAGCATTTGAAGGGGAAAAAATGCAATGCCAAATTAAAACGATAAGTATTTGCAAACCAAAAACATCTATTATATTATTAAAACTAAGGCAAAAGGGGGCAACTACGTTCCATCTCAAGGGCTATAAATTTCCACATTAATCGGATGAAAAAGAGAAAGATCTACACCGTCGATTTTTATAGATCTAGATTATAACGGTGTAGATTAACCACACATGAAAGAGAACAATTACAATTGGAATACAACTATATTTCCATCGCGAGCAATATAATTGTATAACAAGTACAACTATATTTCCATCGCGAGCAATATAATTGTATAACAAGTACAACTCTATGTTTTGATATAGACACACTTAATGTAGTATCTAGCCTCAACTAATTTTTTCTAAAACGTTGGTGAATTTGGATGGGAGGAAAACGACGGTAAATTTGGATGGGAGGGCGTAACAACCATACTGGCCTAATTTAAATAGGAAAGGCAATGGAAGAAAAAAAATAGTTAGATATGTGCTGCTATTTTGCTATTTTAGGATAATAATACTCTCTCTAAGTTGAAAAGACGGTTTGTCCGGCAACATGTGCAGTCGAATAATCATAAATTTGGCCAAATATATTAGTGTGAATATTTCGATTTAACATATGGTTGTAGAATCTAATTGTCAAAGTTATTGTGTTGACTTTCAAAAGTCAAATACATCATCTTTTTGGCTAGACGAAGGAATTCACATGCTCTTTGAAGGCCACAACAGAAATATTTATTATATTTTTAAAAATTAAATTAATGAATTAGATTCGTCACAACTTAGCAAGTAGCTGTAACATCCCAGTCCAATACTAAGCCCAGAATGCCACCTAAAATATTCTCACTAACAATTAAAAACATATTTACTAATAAATCCAGTAAGCAATGCATGGAATAAAACATCACAATAGGTCTTCTATCAACAATCATAATAATATAAATGCAAAAAGATTAACTTTTACAGCTTGGAACCACACGCCCAAAAACGCATGGGTCACATGTACCTAAGAAACGCTTGGGTCACTCATGCACAAGGGACGCCTGGAACCATGCACCCGGGAACATTGGTTAGCAACAATTAAGTAACCAATCCATAATTAAAGCAATCAAGTTCCGAAGTCATTAAGCTAATAATAATCAAGTACACTAATCATCTCTAAATAAAAGTATTATGTCTCTAGATTTAGTGAAAGCAACTAAGTAAAAAATGTATGTGTAATTGATTGTATGTGATGCACTTGTGCTACTCCATCCCACTCATATCGCCTTCAACGATCACCTAAAAGAAACAACAAAACAAGAGTAAATCCAAAACTCAGTCAGTACATAATAGAACAATAAATAAATAGTTTATCATTCTGTTATATCATTATCATCATGATTCACATTCTCAAATAACATTATCATCTTTCATGTATTCATTTAACATCATCATATTTTTATGTGTGCAATGCACGATTATGCTCCATCAACATGATCCATTATCATTATTACCATATCATCATTATGGTAATACCATCATCATCCTTTTTCATGGCATTTAAATAGCATAACTAAAGTATAAATAATTGTCATGGCAATAATAATTATAAACATAAGTGGCAAACAAACCGATGTCTACCGCTCTACCATGCGCTTGGCTTTTAGCCATGGAAACCAGAACAATGCAAATGCAGCGCCGAACTATGGCAAACAAATCGATCTCTACCGCTCTACCATGCGCTTGCCTTTTAGCCACGGAAAACAAAACAATGCAAATGTGGCGCCGAACTTGAAGTAATACTCTATAGACATAACCAATAATCCGTATCAAAAACAAGAAACAATAGTACATGAACATGAAACAACTCAACATCGCTTCTACGCGCAAACCCAACACAATTAACTACTCTTCACTGGACAACCCACCCACTGTCCCAATGATCAAACATCTATAATTTTTACTCTTGGACTCCAAAAAAAGCAAACTCTATGTTTTCTGGAATCTACACAAAATTTGCTACACTTTCCTCGCTATGCAAATTTCCTCATTACGACATCTAAATCCTTGTTTTTAACCCCGAATGTCAAACTGAAACATTGCAGAACAGCAGACTTTACAATTTTATATTTATTTTTTCTACCACATGAAAATTAGCAATCCATATCATTTCTAAAAACTATGGAGAAGTATCTAACTAAACCTAGTTATGATCATAATTTAATTCGACTATCTAGTGTACGTAATAAAGCAATATACACAACTGCTATTAACGATAACGAAATTCTGGACAGCAGCACTATAGAAGCCATAACTTTTAAACCGCTTAACAAAATCTAGTGATCTTATACTCCATGGAAAGCTGAGAAAATTACCTACAATGTTCCTAACATGGAAATGTCATGAAGTAGGACATAGATACCCCGAAATCCCCTTGCAAGGTTTTGCAATACATTTAACCGAAACAAGGCATCACCAATCTACCAATTCCCGCTATCAATCTACTCGATCCTTCGATTAAACAGCAATCTAATAGCATAGCGATGATTTCCAAATTGTTACCCTTGAAATCGGATGACGAACGAGATCGGATTGGGAAACCCTAATCTTTCCTCTTCTTTCCTTCTTCATCTCCTTCTCCTTCCTTCTTCTCATGCTTCCTTCCCTTCCTGGCTTCTCCTCCTTCCCTGCCTTCCTCTGCAGCAGCACCAGCGGTAACACACACGCATGCATGCATACTTGCATGTGCACAAAAGCAACACAAAGAGCAAAGCAACACTGCTAGCAGCAGCAGCAGCCATGTGCACGAGGCCATGGAGCAACGCTACAACTAATCTTTTTCTTACACCTATCATCCAAGGAGCAACGCTACAAAGCGATCACATCATACATAAGGTCAAATGGTCAACGCAGCGTCGAGCCAGACGTGCACGCTTGTGCATGCCCAGCAGCATCTCGCCATGTCGTTCTCTTCAGCCCGACTTCCTGATATCGATCGGCGTCGTTTCATTCACACTATTAACAGTATAATACTCTCTTCTCAGTCTCTCATACTAAGGCAACTGCTCAATTGATTCTTGAATACTTGGATTGTTAGTGATGCTTAAGTTCACACACAAAATAATGGAAGTTCACTCAAGAATAGTTGAATGCTAGCAAGATATAGGCATACAGCACATGCTGTGTTCTTAGCATAGTGTCCTGGTGTACAAGAAAACCCATTTTCCAAAGGGAGACAAGAAACACATATGTTTTTGTCAACTATTCGAATACATTGAGTCTCACATGGATATAAAAAACTGTTCTTATGCAGTACACAAGTCAGGAATGACGTTTCATGTTTCCTTACCCTTTTTTTTCTTCTATTCATACTTCATATCACAGCCTTGTGTTTCTGTGGTTAGTCCACTAATTAAAGAGAGCTTCCGAAACAAGGACTGCAACAAAGAATTGTGCATCGCCTTTTCACAGTATTTGGAAATCTGCGGTAAGGTCATGTATTATAACGTTGACTTGTTTTGGGTCTTAAAAGAAATCCTCGACGCAATCTAAACTAATGCCAAATGCATTTTGAATCACCCCAACATTCTAGCCTGTCTGCAAACAAAATTTCAATCGCATGTTGGAGCATGTGTTCAACTATATTTTGAAAATAATGCATCCACTCAAATTTTATGAGTCCAACATTTAAGGGATGTTTTGGAACACATGTAATTCACATGAATCTAGGAATTTCGGCGTTCAGCTTCCTAAACTTTGCAATTTTTTGAGCAAGTAGCGCTTGGATGTACAATGGGATGCTTTGACGCAACATCCATACACAACGTAATACACAAAAGGCAAATACAATGACAAGAAAAAAATGGGAAAAATATCAAATTCTCGCCGAAAATGCATAAAACCATCAATATAGAATATAGCCGTGCTTTTAAAAACTAGTTCAAATATCCCAAACAAACAAATTACGATGTTACAACATTGCAACATTTAAAAATAACGATGGAAATATCCGAAAATAATTATTGCAATATTTTGGGAACAAAGATGCAAAAATCAAATGGTGAAGGAGCTGCAACAAAATGTTTACTCTTGTGCAACAAATCAAAAACACCATTGTAACAAAAAATACCTCTTACCGTAATATTTGATGTAACAACATCGTAACAATAAAAAACACTCTATGTAACATTTCGAGTCAACTGTTACAACAAAAATAGCAAACGCCTGCAACAAAAATCGTAACTGAAGGCCGGAGGCTAAGCCTAGGGGGCACCATGAACATGGCAGCCGCCGACACGCCCCGATGGCGGCGTCACATCTTCCCATCTCTGCCTCATGCTACTGCTGGTGGCATGGCACACGAGGCCACAAGCGTGGAGAAACCAACAGGGATAGCCAAGCGCGCGATTGCGCGATGGATCCACGGTGATATGCCGGAGGGTGGCATCACAGCCCTCGTGCGAGATGCGATGTGGTTGGCAAGCAAGACTGAGATGAGCGAGCGAAGTATGCCAAAGACGAAGTCGTCAGGGAAGTCGGCGTGGCTCACTTCCGCCTCGTGCCCCGTGCTCCCCATTCCCGGCGGTGAATTGGTCTCGATGTGGTGTGCGCGTGCCTCATGAGGAAGGAGTGGGCAAATCGCTCAGGAACATGGGTCGTGAGAGCAGTTGAGAGAGAGGGGGATGGATTGTAGGAATGGATAAGGAGCGAGTGGTTGATAACGATATGTATGTTAGGGGTACGATCGGTGACGCTAGAATCGGAAGTAAGAGCCGATATCAATTCCCTTTTTAGATGGAACACTGATATTCCATTAAACCAGGGACGCAGCTAAATTTACAGTCTGTAGTCGATCCCAACCAAACAACGGAGGGATCATTCTCCATTTCGGCACCTGGTGCATGCGCAACCTTATTACAAACCCTTGGGCAATACGAAACTTCAAAAGTAATAAAGTTAAGCGTCAAGAAAGCTTTGATCTCTGAATAAAATTCCGTTACGGGCTCGATCGAAATCCTGACTGCGAAGTGACTGAACCGGCATCAGATAGTCAGTTTCCACATGAATCCTTCCCACGCCCCAGTGCCCCACACGGCTGCTGCCTTGATCCCTTCCAAACAGGACACAGTTTCTGTAATCAGGGCATCTTGGGCGAAATGTATTCGTCTTGCTCTTGATCCCATAACATCTCCCAAATGGTTGCGAACAACAAATCCCCATCCACCTGAATTTTGCATAAGAGAGAACGCACTGTCAACATTTATCTTCAGAGATTCTACGCCAGGTACAGACCACTTGTTCAGAATTTGTTGCTCCTTCCAGTTTTTTTTTATTTATTTATTTATTTTAAGTCTGATGCATATTGTCGGATTTGGAACATTACATCCTCCGTCTTTCTCACCCCTTCATTGGCATTGGCCTTGTTCCGTGCATCCCACCGCCTCCATAACAGAGCCGCAACCAGGATCTTCGTATCTGTATCCTGATTAAGGATCAAACTCAGCATCTCCTTACCCGACTGGCAATCAGAAAATTCGTATTTGACAGTGAAATTTCCTTTAGGTTCATAATGCCAAGGCCATGTATGACCCATATCTTCTTGAAGTGGTTGATAGAATCAACTTCACATCCTCCGGCCAGAACAGCTCCCGTATTAGTGTTCCATCCCACATACCAGTGTTTGGATCAATAAGGTCTGAGACTCGCTGCACTAAGCTCTGCCCTCTTGTCCAGTCCCTAGGGAGCCACGGGTCCGACCAAATGTTAACCTGACTGCCGTCACCGATTCTCCACACCACTCCCTTACTCAACAGTTCAATGCACTTGAGAATACTGCGCCAGGCATAGGACATACCAGACCATCCATCTTCCTAGCATCCAACACGTTAGTATTTGGAAAACATTTTGCCTTTACTACTATTACACAGAGAGACTTCAGGGTTATTCAACAATCTCCACCCTTGTCGTGCCAGCATTGCTAGGTTGAAAGCATAAATATCTCTAAACTGCGCAATTAGTAACCCAAATCCTACAGGATTCCTTCATTTTTTTCTTCTTTGATCCAAATGGAGCCTTCAGGGCATGTTTAGAACACATAAACTTCACAGGAATCAGGGAAAATTCCTCATTAAACTTGCCCTAAACCGTGCAATCAATCACCTCACCAAACCCCAAAAGTCTCCCAAATTCTCTGAACAAACCCAAAAAGCCAAAAGGCCCCTCCTGTCCTAATCCAATGCAAAAAGCATTCCCAATTCACAAAGGCAAAGAATAAAAAACCCAGCATGATGTATCATTGGATTACCACGTTATTCACAACAAAAGAAGCAAAATAAATGACAAAAATTAATCCCAAATACCCCCATAGATAAAGATAGAGTATGGATTAGAATTTAGAATCTCTCTCTCTCTCTCTCTCTCTCTCTCTCTCTGCCGCACCTCAGCCTTTGACTCTCCACGCCGCAGACGCCTGATTAAAAAGATCCCAAACACACGCACTCCCACAGCGCGCCGCCGCCATGGCCAACCCCATCATCCCGAGCAGCAGCGGCAATGGGGCGGAGGCGACCACGAAGCTGGGGCGGCTCAACGCCGCGGTGGAGCGGTCCTGGGTGGGGCGCCGCTTCCGCCTGGCAGCGCGCGGCAGCACGTTCACGACGGAGCTCCGCGCCGGCACGGCCACGTTCCTCACCATGGCGTACATCCTCGCCGTGAACGCCTCCATCCTCTCGGACTCCGGCGCGACGTGCACCGTCGACGACTGCGACGCGCCCTCCCCGGGGTGCAAGTTCCCGCCGGTCGACCCCGGGTACGCCACCTGCGTGTCCCGCGCGCGGCGGGACCTGATCGTCGCCACGGCGGCGTCGTCCGTGATCGGCTCCTTCATCATGGGCGCCTTCGCCAACCTGCCCCTCGCGCTCGCCCCTGGCATGGGCACCAATGCCTACTTCGCCTACACGGTCGTCGGCTTCCACGGCTCCGGCACGCTCCCCTACCGCGCCGCGCTCGCCGCGGTGTTTCTCGAGGGACTCATCTTCCTCTTCATCTCCGTCGTCGGGCTGAGGTCAAAGCTCGCCAAATTCATCCCCAAGCCCGTGCGGATCTCGTCGTCGGCGGGGATCGGGCTGTTCTTGGCGTTCATTGGGTTGCAGAGCAACGAGGGGGTGGGGCTCGTCGGGTTGAGCTCGTCGACGCTGGTCACGCTCGGTGCGTGCCCGGCGTCGCAGCTCGCGTCCGTCGCACCGGTGGTGACGTTCCCCAATGGCACGGTGGCGCTGATGCCGGGCGGCACGGTCTCCGACGGCATACTCTGTCTCTCCGGCCGGATGACCTCCCCGACATTCTGGCTCGCCGTCGTCGGTTTCCTAATCATCGCCATCTGCCTAATCAAGAATGTCAAGGGCGCTATGATCTATGGCATCCTCTTCGTGACCTTTATCTCCTGGCCGCGCCACACCGCCGTCACCGCGTTCCCGGACACGCCCGCCGGCGATGAAAGCTTCAATTACTTCAAGAAGGTGTTCGACGTCCATCGCATCCGGTCCACCGCCGGCGCCCTCGACTTCCGCGGCGCCGGGCACGGCTACTTCTGGGAGGCGCTCTTCACCTTCCTCTACGTCGACATCCTCGACACCACCGGCGGTCTCTACTCGATGGCGCGGTTCGCCGGCTTCGTGGACGACGCGACGGGGGAGTTCGAGGGGCAGTACTTCGCCTTCATGTCGGACGCGACGGCCATCGTGTTCGGCTCGCTGCTGGGCACGTCCCCCGTGACGGCGTTCATCGAGTCGTCGACGGGGATCCGGGAGGGCGGGCGGACGGGGCTGACGGCGCTGACGGCGGCGGCGTACTTCATGGCCGCTCTGTTCGTGACGCCGCTGCTGGCGTCGATCCCGTCCTGGGCGGTCGGCCCGCCCCTGGTGCTGGTGGGCGTGATGATGATGCGCGCGGTGGCGGAGGTGGACTGGGGCGACATGCGGCAGGCCGTGCCGGCGTTCATGACGCTTGCGCTCATGCCGCTCACATACTCCATCGCCTACGGCCTCATCGGCGGCATAAGCACCTACATGCTGCTGCAGTCCTGGGACTGGGCGTGCGATGCCGCCGCGAGGCTCGGATTCCGTGGGAAGGTAGGTGGTGGCGAGGGGACGCGCGCCGAGAGGACACAGTGTAGCAGCAGCGGCGGTGGCGGTGGCAATGGGGAACAGGGGAAGGATATGGAATTGGCTTAGTATTTCTTCCTCCTTTATCCCCACGGGCAAATGCCACCACAACCGTGCCGTGTTTCCACCAAATGGCATACCACCGCTCCTCTTGCCACCAGCGGCCACCGCCCCCGCAATCGCGGAGCCGCCGCCTTCACCACTGTCTGCGTCGCCAGCCCGCCCTGATCCACCACAAATCCTCTACTACCACCGCGTCGTCGCCGTCCCCCTTTGCTGCTCTGCGCCGGGTACCTCTTCACCACACAGACGGAGGCGTTGGACTGCTTCCATGGAGATGGACATCTCAGAGCTCGCTGAGGTTGGGAGGCGGTGTCCTCCGGTGAATCCCACCTCCTCAGTGACCGCATGGCCGAGGAAACTGGCACAGCAGCAGCTCGACCGAGGGGACGAGCTTAGGCGGCACCTTTGGATGAGCTCCACGACGACCTTGGGCAAGAGAGCAGCTTTGGTGACACTGGTAGGCGCGGCCTCGGGCGAGAGCGGCGGCAACTTCTGGTGAGCTAGCGACAGCAGCATCTCTCGAGCTCTATGCCCAAACTGACGGCTGCCCTGTCTTCTTCACGCTACATTTATTCTTATGCAGGTTTCAACAAGGTTGTATCTGATTTCTTGGTTTCCAAGAAGTTCCATTTGTGATAAAATTTGTACTACCGTGTTTTTTCTTGAAGTAGTTGCGGCTTGTAAATCTAATGTTGGGGTTTGTATCCCCGTTAGGATCGGTGTTCATCTTTGCCTGCATTTTTGTGGAGCACGCCTGCTGATTCGAACTGATCCGCTATGAGGAATGAAAGGCACCAAAGTTTGGGGAATAAAATACTGTAGTGTCAGTCTGTGATCTGTTCGTCGTTTCCTAGTAGTTTTGGAGGGAACGCTTCAAAATACGAGATAATTTCCCTCCAAAATCCACTAGGTGGCATAATTAGTTGGAGACTTGGAGCAAGTTATGTGGCATAATCTGGGCCATAGGAGAAAAGGAATGGTTGAGACTTGAGATTGGGAACTCCACTACTGGAGTTAACTCTAGGTGATCCGGACCCTGTTTTTATTAAGACGCTGCTACGACACGTTATACCGTTGAGTCCCAGAACCAATATTATAGGATCCAACCGTATGATCTAGATGTTCTAATCGTGTGATTCTCACTTAGCGCGCAGCTTCCCTTTCCCATCCTCCTCCCCTACGCATGCGCCAGCTCACCGCCAGCTCCCCATCGTCCTCCCCTCGTCAATCTCCTCCGCGCGCACAGGACCGCATGCCCCAGCTTCCCCCATCCTCCTTCGCGTGCGCGGGAGCACGCGCCCCAGTTCGCCGTGTCAGACACCAAATTTATAATTTAGAATCCTTTATGTTCACAGCACTAGTCACTGGATCAGTAGCTAGTGCCAACCGTTACATCATTGAATATCAATCACATATCATGAATATGAAAGGCTATTGTATAATAATAAACAAAGCGTAAATATACCTTATGACGTTAGTCTTTCAGAATGACCGACCAAGCCAAATGCCTTTAAAGAATCACCAGCGGAAGCAAAATAACAATATAACACGTGGAACCTACACGATATATCCACAGGCAATCGACTGGGGCCCGCTGACTAGTTTTTGGCCTTCTTGATCTCCAGTCTTGATGAATACTCATAAGTGCGCGCATATCCTTCTTCTTTCATCCTTACGAAAGATAATATTAAGCGAGCCTGAGTACACAACCGTACTCATGAGCCAACACACATAATGCAAATTACCATAGTCACACTATGGGTGTGGAAACTCTGGTGGTACAGGCGTATTCTCAATCAAACGATTCGGGTAGGTTCCCACATTCCCAGCAAGCCACTTCCGCTTCCACATCATCTTTGCATAGCCTGACATCTTTGAGCCTGACCTAATGTTCTCCTCTAGCTCTCTTCTCCCTCCTTCCTCTATGTTCTGCCAAACAAGATGGAGTGGAGTGTTGGCTATGGTGGCATAGTGTTCTCCTCTAGCTCTCTTTTCCCTCCTTTTATAAGCGGATATAGTGTAGTGCTGAGGGTGTAAATTATGGCGAATGGTAGGGCGGGATGGCTGGTGAGTGTTGTCTACTCACTGCGAAAGGCTGGTCCGTTTTGTCATTTCGGTTCGAAAAGGTGTCGTGGCAGTGTGTGGTCTATTCGCTCTGAAAAGGTGGGACAGCTGGTGAGTGTTGTCCACCCACTTAGAAAAGTTGGTCTGGGTTGTCATTTCGGTCTAAAAAGGTGGTGCGGTAGGCTGTGGTCAGTTTGTTCTGAACAGGTGGGATCGCTGTAACATCCCAAATTTTTAAGTTTCAAAATATTTTTCAGTAGTTTAGTCCCTTGGAAAATTTTACCAAAGTTTATTTGAATTTAATATGAACATCAATTAATTTGAAAACTACTTTATTTGAGTGCTTTGTGCTTGGAAACATTTTCCAGATTTTTCTGGAATTTTGTCGAGTTCATTTGTCATTTTAAATTAGCCATTTGGATTTTTTGTATTTTCTAATATAGAAAAATTACTAAAAATCCAGGAAATTCTCTGTTGGCCGGATTTCCTTTGCTCGGCCCATTCCTTCTCTTTGTGCCCAGCCCACTCCCTATCTCTCCTGCCCGCACACGCACTTGGTCCCACCCATTAGTCGCACACATGGCTTGTGCAACGCAAACTTACCTAGCCACCGCCACTGCCATGTGGGTCCCGCCTATGCATTGTTCATCATCTATGTCATGGACACGGGATGGACTTCGTTGTTGTGTCGCCCTCGGACTCTCCCGTAGCCCCACCACTCCATTCTATTTAAGGCCTCTCTGTTCGCGTCAAACCAATCGCCTTAGACCCCGCCGCCTCCCCTAATGCTGGAAGCCCTAGATGACAGCCATTTCGTCGGATTTGGAGTTTATGCTGCTGCCTTGGATTTTGTCGATTCTGTCACCATCGGTGATCCCCTATCGTCATCATCTACACCGTCAGGTTCGCGTCACCATGTTCTATACTTCTATCTAGTGCACACCTCGCCTTCGCTGGAGAAGCCTTGTAGTGTCATATCACTGTCGAACCTGCATCGCTATAGCCTGCCTCACTGTCGCCACCGGATTCCTGTCACTGCTGGTGACCATTGGGTCTCATCATGACTCATGAGCATAGCTGGAGCCCCAGGAACACAACGCGCATGTCCAAGACCTCGTCGGATCCCTTCATCGTCGTCTAGCCATTGACCCGAGCCACCGCCGTTTCTTACCTCACTGTCAACCACCTTGTCGACTGATCCAGTCGTGTCTGAGCAGCTAGATGTGATCGCCGAGGCACGGTGATGTCAGAGGTGTTCTCCGTTCACCGCCGACCACCACCGTTTGCCGTCGCTGCCGTCAAACTGTCATGGTCATCGATCTTGCCAACGTGGCCGCCTACATGTCAGCCACCTCACCACCACATGTGCCACGTGTGCACTGTGTTAGTGTAACATCCCAAGTTTTGGCTTGCGTTTCAAATGTAAGAAAATGAGTAGAAATTAAAACTTTTTCTTACATCTTGCAATTCTTGTATGTTCTAAAGAATTCTTGCAAAAGAATTATAGGATTACAAGTCACAAGTCACTCTGATCGAAAATCTTGTCTTCCAAAAACATTCTTTTCAAACCTTTTGTTCATCTCCGGGAAATATTTTTTCCTAAGTTCTTGGGATGGTATGTGACCCCTCTGAAAAATTTTACAATTTTTAGAAATTGTTTGAATATTTTAAGAGGCAGTCAGACCAATTTGGCAATTAGTCAAACCCTAGAATAAGCTTTGTTAAATTTCTGGAGAAAAATGTTGTGCATAAAACCCACAGGAATTTTACTCGAGGTTCACTCAAAGTCGACAAGCTCTTGTAAAAATTTCATAAATTTTCGTGTTAGTTTGCCCTCCTAAAAATTCTTCAAGGATTTCACTCAAAGGAAACCCTAAGTCTACCTCTGGGGTCAGGCTCGGGTCAGACTCGGGCTCAGCCTCTGGACTTGGTTGAACCCTACCTGTTAGCGCACCCCAGGCTTAGCCTAGTTGGCGCAAGCAATGTCGACCGTTGGATCTATGCCCTATCGCTGCGATCCTGGGAGCTCTAAGGCCTCCCACTCGCACGACCACCTCGGGTCCTTTTGCGAAGAGCACCCTCCCGGACCTCCCGTGGTGTTCTTGCAAAGACCACCCTAGGACCTCCCTTCAGGCTTTTGCAAAAACAACCCCCCCACCTCCCCTTGGACCACCCTTTTGCACCTTTGCAAAGACCACCTCGGTCGACCACTTTTGCACTGAGGAGATCGTGAGCCGTCCATCCTTAGATCTGTGGCTCAGACCTCCTAGTGCGCTAAGACCTCTGATCACCTCTTTAAATTGGGACCCTTCGTTTCAAATCCAACCACCTGGACCTCCTAACCCGAGCTCAAGTCCACCCGAACGCCCTGCTCCTTGACCAGTTTCTTTTGGGCCTCTCACTGCTTGGTGGGACCTCGGGGTGGTCATCATCGCTTTGCGAGCATGCGTGTGTGCGAGCTACGATGGTTGGGCGGCGCCTTGTCAAATCATGTCCTTGTCAACGGCTAGCTCTGCAAACCTTTAATGCATGTCAGCACCTTTTTTTTCTAAAGTCCTCTTTTCCACCTGCCCTGTCATTTCATGTACTTCCATGGCAGGGACTTTTGACTCGAGTGCACCGTGGAGCTCAACCTTGCTCCACTCCTTTGCTCTCTCGGCTTTAATGAAACCCTGAGCTCTTCCTTAGCTTCTCTTAGACACCTTTGTGCCCACCTGAGCTCCTTCTCTCTGTGTTCTTGTACTCATAACACCCAAAGACCTCCTAGCCACCATTGCCAGACCTTGGAGCTCCCAGGCGACCTTCGGGCTCTAGTGGTTCAATATTGCAATAGTGACTGTCCTTTTGTTCTTTTGGTCACTTCAAGCATTCCCTAACTTGTTTGTTTAACCTTCACAGAGGTTGACAATTTGGGGAGTTTGCTTTCGTGGCCGGGAGTGTCGTCTTCCTCATCTCTGGCGAGCACCACCATCACCGGAGTTCTTGCAACCATCCCTGGACCTTCTTCATTCCCAGGTTAGTACTGTAGTGTTGGAAACCCGGTCCTCTTTGTACCCCGTTAGCTTTTCGTTTGGCCGTATTTTTGCCTCCGGCGGTCATCTCTGGCTAGCCGCCGGTAGGAGGTGTTTTAGGTGTAGCTTTTGACACCTGTAAGTTATCCTTGCTATTTGGAACCCAGCCGCGCCTTTGGTTCTCGCCGGCGAGGCTCCCGTCGCCGGCGGTGAGCTAAAAACCAAACTCATGTTTTTGCTGTGCCTTACCTGGACAAGTATTGTAGCCTTTTGTTTAGCAGTTAAGTTGTCCGAGAGCCCAATCATTAGTTTTAATGCAACTCTTGTCGGCAGCACGTGTGTCCCGTTAAAGTCTCCAGACCACCTAAGGCAAATCTAGACCGTTAACGACCTCCAAGCATTAACCTTTGGCCTTTAGATCTTCGTGTGTAAAGTCTTTAGGTTCCAGGACCTCCCGGTTGTGGTCTTAGTCGTTCACGACCTCTTCTAGGGTAGATCTGGACCCTTAGTTCCTTTTTGTAAAATCCTTAAGTGCAAGACCTCCTCCGAGGTCCTCTGTGCAAGAAGACCACCCCTGGTCATGTTATCAAAACCACCGCGAGCAAATCTGAGCCGTCAAGGACCTCCCCTTGGGAGATCTTAACCATCGGGGTCATCCTCCGCTAAATCCTCACCACAAGACCTCCCTGTAAAATCCCAACCGCTCGGACCTCCTCCGGGGTTCATCTCGACCGTCGAGATCTTCCTCCGTGAAGACCTCTGCTCTCAGGACCTCCCCCTAGTTTAATCTCAACCGTTAAGATCACCCCCGGTTAGATCTGTACCGTAGAAGGATTTCCGAGTAATTCTAAGTCCCAAGACCTCCTAGAGTAATCTCCGCCGTTAAAGACCTCCTGGCAAAATCTTTAGTCTCGGGACCTCCTCCGTGTCGATCTGGACCGTTTAGGACCTCCCTAGGTCTGTCTGAGCCGTCGAGATCTCCTCCCATTAACACACTATCGCATAGGACCTCCCGAGTAGATCTTGGCCATCCAAGACCTCCTCGGTTAAATCCCACCGTCCGGACCTCCCCCACCTCGATCTTGAACGTTGAGGACCTTCCCAGTAGATCCTTAGCCTTCGGACCTCCCGCTGTTACGGACCGTTAGATCTTCGTCTAACGGACTAGACCTCCCCGGTGGATTTTAGCCGTAGGACCTCCTCTCGAGATCTAGACCGTTGAAGGCCTCCTCCGTGAGATCTTAGCCGTCCAGACCTCCCTCCGTAGGTTTAGCTTTAGGACCTCCCCTAGTGCTCGGGACCGCGGATCTTGATCGGCGGTCCACGACCTCCGATAAGCGCAAGGACCTCCTTTGCGTGCTTCTTGTGCATGCCTTTGTCGTGGCGTTGTGTGAGGACCGGAATATTTAACTAGTAACACTTAACCTCCAAATGGTTCTAGCGTTACTAATTAAACATTCTAAGCCTCGATGGACATATGCTTCCCAGAATTGCAGCATATGCACATCATCACAAAATTACACATCATTTCCATACAACATACATCACTAAGTTCAATAACGACATACATAAAGTAAAGTTATTACAAAAGAGCCGATCGGCCAAATAGAACAATATACAAGAAAGACAGCGGAAGCAAAAAGTGTCATAAGATGGCTAGAACAAAAGTCGACCGGTTAGCCAACATAACCCACAAGGCAACCGACCGGGCCGCCAAGCTAGTCGCCCCGCAAGCTACCACAACAAAGCTCACAAAAGTGAGGCCCCTCGAGCTCACTTTCTTCCTCTGCAACAAATACATTTAAGCAAGATAACTGAGTACACAAAGGTACTGCATAAGTAGCGTGTGGAATAGCAGACCTATTCATAAACTACATGCAAGCTTATTTAGGTGGAGGTTGTATGTCTCATTTTGCATAAAGCCAACTTTATTTGCAATAATGTAATACATTTAAAACCAAGTTTGCAAATCTATTTTGTTGTCAACATAAAAGCGTAATAAAGATATATACAAGTAACCACCTGGAAGTGACTATCCCAATAGCCACCACAACATAGCACGAATCCCCGATTCGTACCACCCATCAAGTTTTAATTAAAGGTTGTAGTCTAACTCTTGAAAGACCTTGCCAGCGTGTCCATAACCTAGGGCGAGGCTATTCGAATAGTTTTAACCTGCGGGGTGTACCAATGTACCCACACTTCAGACCGCCTTTAAGCCACAAAGCACACTTCCGAAGGTATGCCGGCACGGCTAAGTCCTACGAGACGCTTTCCAATAGTGTGTATTAACCCCGAGCCGCTCGTATGGATAGAAACCCATACGCTTACATTGCAAGCCGAAAGACAACCAGCCATCACGGGGGAAGCCTTTCGGACACTATAATGCTCCCACCTCCATCCCTCCTGCAACTCCCTGCGACCCGAAGCCAATACACGCCAAAGTACTATGTCAAGAGATGTCCCATACCCTCTAGTGTGGTTAGCACGCACAAATGCTTGGTTTAGTGTAACAAGATGTTCGATCCTTGTTGACTCGGGCACCATTCCAGTCACACCCATAATCACACCAATCATACCATTGTGCCCAAGTCTAAATCATTTTGTTTTCATTTTTAGTTTTCATAAGTAGACATGGCACAAGGCTGAAATCATAAATCATAATAAGTTTTATATGATCAAGGTTATCGACAAGTCGATAACCGCCCATTTCTACCGGAAGCTAAGCATGGCTAAGCAATTGATTCGCAACTACTAAGTGACAAGAGCTCATCCACGAACTCTAAATCACAGCAATACCTAGGCTCATGGTAGTAAAGGATAATCATTTACCTAAGGAAATGCATCTACTAGGCCAACTAACGACAATAGTTTAACACAAAGTAGCAATGCATACATAGAAGTTGTAATCAACATAAATACTTAAAATACTGGGATTAACATGATCAAACTGCTTGCCTTGCTGGATTTGTTCTGGCTGCAGAGGGGAGTGCTCAGGTTCGATAAATTCTTCGGAACCTAACGCGAAAAGGCGATAAAACCGATAAGAACGAAGAACACCAAAAGGAACTCAACAGCAAAGAACATCCAAATCCCATGAAATTTCTACAGCAGATAGAGATTGATTTTAGACAATTTTAGAAACAAGAATCACTTCATTTGGACTTAGCATGAAAAAGTTATGGCTAATCTAAGTTCTCTCAGCCTGAAAAATCATAATTAAATTAATTTCGGTTACTGTTCATGACAAAAATTTCTACACTGATCTGGAACTTGAAATTTTTATGGTAGGTAGATATGGTTATCCTAACAACAGCAAAACTGAGTTTGCACAAATTGAAGTTATAATGAATTAGTTATGATTTTTCTAAGTTCTAAAACTAGCATATATCATTTCTGAGGAACATAAATAAAGACAAGGCCTAGTTCATATTAAAGCATGTCTACAGACCAATTTTACCAAGTTGAGTTGCTCAGTAAGGATTTGCAGAGAAGAAGTTATGCAATTAACACATTTTAAATGAATTTCTAAACAACCATTTCATATTAACAAGATCATTTAGTTAAAGTCATTTTCTACTATATAACAGTGCCTAAATTTATTCTTAAATTAAAGTTCATACTATAACAGAGCTACAGCAACTGGAATCATTCAAAAAGGAATTAAAATGACAAAGTTATGCACTTTTGAAATTTGAAACATTAAAGGACTTAGGAAATTTGAGCTCTCGGGAGGTCCAACTGAACTGAAGGAAAAAGGAGAGGTCGTGGGCCGTTGATCTTGCATCGCAGGGCCACAGACCTCGAAGCACAGCGCACGGGAAGACCTCCTCCCGCATTGGGGAGGTCTGGACCGTTGGGATCTGATCCAACGGCCACGACCAGTGCATGCACAGCGCACGCAAAGGAGGTCCTCGCGCCTAATAGAGGTCGTGACCGTCAGATCGAGATCTGGCGGTCCCGAGCACTAGGGGAGGTCCTAAGGCTTTATCTACGGAGGGAGGTCTAGCCCGTTAGATCTAAATCTAACGGTTTAGACCAGAGGAGGAGGTCCTAACGCTACGGATCTAAAGGAGGAGGTCCTAGACGGTTCAGATCAACGCGGAGGGAGGTCTGAGCGCTAAGGATTTTACAAAATGAGATCTAACGCTCAGATCTAAACCGGGGAGGTCGTGAACGGCTAGGATTGAGCCTAAGAGGTGCAGCGGGGTTTTCTTTGTAAAAGGCCAGGTGGCTTTTACAAAGAGGACCGAGGGTGGTCTTTGCTTGAAATGACCGAGGAGGTCATTTTGCAAAGAGGACCTCGGTGGAGGTCCAGGGGGTGGTTTTGGCAAAATGACCCAGAGGAGGTCCTTTTGCGCAGGAGTGGTCCTAGCGGCTAGGATTTAACCAAGGTGGTCCTAGACGGCTAGGATCGACTCAAGGGGAGGTCCAAGCGCGCAAGATTTTACACAGAGCCAGATCTAACGGCTAGAGCTAATCCCGAGAGGTCTTTAAAGGCCGAGATAGAACTAGGGAGGTCCTGGGACTTAGAAATTTACGCAGAAACCCATCTACGGTACAGATCTAACCGAGGGTGGTCTTAACGGCCGAGATTAAACGAGGGGGAGGTCTTACACTTAAGGGTTTTCACGGGAAAGATCTAAAGGTCCAGGTCTAGCCCTAGGGAGGTCCTCAATGGTTGAGATGCAACCGAGGAGGTCCGGGGACTAGGGATTTTTCAGAAACAACTCCAACGGTCAGATCTAAACTTGGGGAGGTCTTTTACGGTTAGGATTGATCCAAGAGGTCCAGCAACTTAGCGATTTTATCGGAAGCGGCTCTACGGCTCGAGATCAAGCACAGGTGGTCTTTGACGGCGGATACGCTCTAGAAGGTCTAAGGTGCTCCTCATCGTGCGGTTCCTTAGGGGCGACTAAAAGGTGGCGGCTAAGGACAACTTAAATCTTTGCGGACGATTGGCAATAACGGAACCTAAAAGGGACTTTAATGACCTCGGATTTTAATTCTAAGCCCAAGGCCCACACGTCGGTGACACGGCGCGGATCAAGACATGATTAATGCGCCAATGATTAGCAATGATTGGGCATTAATGTTGTCCTAAGAAAATAGCCAGCGGGAGTTTGCACCGCAAAACTCGAGTGCATTAACGGCTTGCCACCGCGACGAGGACCACGTCGGCGCCAACTAAATCTTGGAATGGAACCGCAATATCATAACGGAGCTAAAGGTGGCAACCTCGTCGGCGGCGACGGCCTTGAACGCCGTCGAGCCGGAGATAGGCTAGGAGACTAAAAGCGACAAAATGAAAAGCTAACGAGGTTCAAAACGACCGGGTTTCCAACACTAAGCACTAACCTGGGAATGAAGGAGGTCCAAGAAAGGTCGCAGGAGCTCCGGTGACGGTGGTGCTCGCCGGAGTTGGGGAAGACGACCAGCACGGCTCCGAAAACAAGCTCCCCGAATTGTCCACCTCTGTGAAGGTTAAACAAAACAAGTTAGGGAGACTTGAGTTGACCTAGAGAGCAAGGTGACAGCCAAAAAGGCAATAAAGAACCACTGGAGCTCGGAGGTCTTCAAGGAGCTTCAAAGTCGACAATGGAGGCAGGGAGGTGGTGTTCTAAGATGTTTGAGTTTGGGGCTCACACTCACAACCGAGGGAGTTCAAGCAGCAACCAAGAGTGGGAAAATGATATTGAGGAGGGCCCTGAGCTAAATAAAACCGGGGAGCTCGCACAAGGGTATGGACAAGCCCCACTGTGAACAAAGTCCATGCTCCTGCCATGAACTTGCTAGATTTGACAAGAGCAGGTAGGTAGGGGAAGACTTCTAGGGCTAGGCTCCTGACACATTTAATGCATGGCAGAAAGAGACGTTGGGAAGGACCAAAAGTGACGACACCTGCTCCCAATGACTCGACCACACACGCACGGGCGCGTGAAAATCATGACGACCAGAGCTCGAGGAGGTCATGAGGAAGAAGAACAGAGCCGAGGGAGAGGTCCTGGACGATCCCGATTTGCATGGGGTGGTCCTGGATGTCCCAGATCAGCCGAGGTGGGGAGTTCTTTGCGGGTGAGGAGATCCTGGGAAGGTCCTAGGAGCCGTGGGGAGGTCGTGGGCGTCGGATTCAAATCCAACAGTTTACACACGCGCGCCCGAGTGCGGTTGAGTGGACTGGGTCCAACCGTGTCGGTTGAGTTAGGCTCGGGCTCGAGCCCGAGTCTGACTCAAACCAGATTCGATCTTTCCTAGCTTTGAGAAGGGCTGACATTTGGGGAATTGTTTGAGGTAGCGAACCAACCCCAAAAATTATGAAATTTTTACAGGAGCTTGCTAGCTGAGTTAATGACCTTGTGTAAATTTTACAGAGGTTTTTGTGCTATACATTTTCCTCCAGAAATTCTACAAGGTGCTGGTCCACAGTTTGACCAGAATTTAATTTGGTTTGACTGACCTCCAAAAGCATTCAAACAATTTCTAAAAATTGTGGAATTTTTCAGAGGAGTCACATACCAACCCAAGAATTTAGGAAAAATATTTCCAGAAGATTATCACAAGAAGGAACACGAATGTTTTTGAAGGATCAATATTTGGATCAAAAGACTTGTGACTTTGTATTTCCATAACTCTTGCACAATAATTGTTCAGTACAAACAGGAAATACAAGATGTAAGAAAAAGTTTTAATTTCTACTCATTTTCTTACATTTGAAACACAAGCCTAAAACTTGGGATGTTACAACTCTCCCCCCTTACAAGAATCTCGACCCGAGATTCCGTTTACTCGGAGAAGAAAGAAGGAAAATCTGCACGAAGGCGATCTTCTCGCTCCCAAGTTGCCTCATCTTCAGAATGGCTTGACCATTGAACCTTAAGGAACTTGATGACACGGTTCCTTGTTCTCCGTTCAGATTTCTCAAGAATGCGAACAGGATGCTCGCGGTAGGTCAAATTCTCCTACACATCGAGAACCTCCAACGGAGTTTCCTCAGTCGGGACACGGAGGCACTTCTTCAGGTGTGACACATGGAACACATCATGCACACCCTCAAGTGCGGTGGCGGCCCAACTGTATGCCCGGCCCCAACTTTCTCGGCGATGCGTCGGCCCAACATAGCGAGGAGCCAACTTGCCCTTGATGCCAAAGCGATGGCCCTTCAAGGGTGAGACTTTGAGATACACAAAGTCATTGGGCTCAAATCTCAACTCACGGCGACGGCGACCGCATAACTCTTACGCTCGATCGGGCGTGCGCAGATGCTCGCGGATCAACCGAACCTGACCTTCGGCCTCATTAATCGACTCCGGGCCGAAAAACTGCCGCTCACCAGTCTCTGACCAGTTCAACGGGGTTCTGCACCTTCTCCCATACAAGGCCTCAAACGGTGCCATGCCAAGACTGACCTGATAGCTATTGTTGTAGGAGAACTCAGCAAATGGTAGGCACTTCTCCCACTTCTTCCCATAGGAAAGAACACAAGCACGGAGCATATCTTCCAACACTTGGTTGACTCGCTCCGTCTGGCCATCAGTTTGGGGATGAAAGGATGTACTGAAGTGAAGGCGGGTCCCCATAGCCTCTTGCAGACTATGCCAAAACCGCGAGGTGAAAAGCGCACCCCGATCGGAAATAATCGTCTTCGGTAAACCGTGAAGACTCACAATCCTCGAGACATAAAGTTCGGCGGAGGCCCACATGGCCCGAGTCTTGGCGGGAAGGAAATGTGCCACTTTAGTCAACCTGTCAATCACGACCCAAATAACATCATTTCCTTTGGACGAGCGGGGCAAACCGGTGATGAAGTCCATGCCAACGGAATCCCACTTCCACTCTGGCACTGGCAAAGGCTGAAGAAGGCCCGCTGGACGCTGATGCTCGGCCTTCACAGGACAGCACACGTCGCACTCGGCAACGAACTTGGCAATCTCACGCTTCATGCGGGTCCACCAGAATCTCTAACGAAGGTCCTGATACATCTTGGTAGCCCCGAGATGGATGGACAAAGGAGAGTCATGGGCTTCGCGGAGAATCAAATCCCGCAATTCCACGACCTTAGGAACCACAAGACGCTGCCCAAACCACACAACGCCATGCTCATCCTCTGAAAAGCACTTGGTTATCCCATCCTTGATGTTCTGCTTGATTTGACTCACACCAACATCTGTCTGCTGTGCGGCCTTGATTTGATCCACTAGGGTCGGCTGCACAACCAAGGAGGCAAGAGAACCGTGCTCGACCAAACCCAAATTGAGGCGCTGAAATTACGAAATAGGCGGTGCTTTGCTCTTGGAGCATCAACATGTTGCAATACACCTCCGTGAGTGCATCCGCAACGACATTGGCCTTACCGGGTGATCTTTGAATACCCATATCATAATCCTTGATCAATTCCAACCATCTCCTTTGCACGAGGTTCAGATCTTTGAGTGAACAAGTACTTCAAGCTCTTGTGGTGAATACACCTCACAGAGTTACCAATCGATAATGCCGCCAAATCTTGAGTGTATGAACCACAGACTAACTCCAAGTCGTGAGTAGGATAGTTGAGTTCATGAGGCCTCAAGCGCCTCGATGCATAGGCCACTACCTTGCCCTTTGCATAAGAACACAACCAAGACCGGACGAGAAGCATCACAATAGATATCAAAACTCTTGTGAATATCGGGAGAACAAGCACTGGGTGAAGTCAGCCTTGCTTGAGTTCACGAAAACTCACATCACACGTGAGACCACTCAAACTTCTTGTCTTTCTTGAGCAATTCGGTCATAGGCTTCGCAATCTTGGAGAAATTCTCGATAAAGCGGCGATAGTAGCCACCAAACCAAGAAAATTCCGTACATCGGTGACCGACTTAGGTGACCCAAGATAGTACATCACCGACCTTGCTAGGGTCCACGACCACACCCTCTTTGAAAGAACATGGCCTAAGAATGCCACTTCCTTCAGCGAACTCACACTTGTTGAATTTGGCATACAGGCGGTGCTCACGCAGCTTGCCCAACACAAGCTTAAGATGCTCAGCATGCTCTTCTTCATTCTTGGAGTAGATAAGGATATCGTCAATGAATACCACCACGAACCTATCCAGATACTCCATGAATACTGAGTTCATAACGTTCATGAATAAGCAGAGCATTAGTTAGACCAAAGACATGACGGTGTACTCGTAAAGACCATAACGAGTAGCAAAGGCCGTCTTGGAATATCCTCGGTCGATCGACTCGATGATAGCCCAATCTCAAGTCAATCTTGGAGAAGACACGCGCTCCGGTCAACTGATCAAAAAGATCATCAATACGGGGCAAAGGATACTTGTTTTTCACCGTCACCTCATTAAGCGGACGGTAATCGACACACATGCGCAAGGTCTTGTCCTTCTTCTTCACAAAAATAACCGGACAACCCCAAGGGGATGAGCTAGGACGAATGAAACCCTTCTCTTGCAGCTCACCTAGTTGTTTCTTCAGCTCCTCCAACTCATTAGGAGGCATACGATACGGCCTCTTTGAAATAGGGGTGGTACCGGACAGCAACTCTATCACGAACTCCAGGTCTCGAACGGAAGGCATCCCAGGCAAATCTTCAGGAAAGACATCTGCAAAGTCACATACAGTGGGGACATCGCGAATATCCAAAGCTGGCTTAGCTTCAAGTGCACAAAGAAGGGGTTCTCGCAACTGCGGTGAAAACCCAACCTGTTCACCTGAAGGGCTGGTGAGGTACACAACCTTCCTGGCACAATCGATTTGCCCCAAGTGTTGGGACAACCAATCCATGCCAAGAATCACATCCAAGCGCGCCGAATCGAGTAGGATAAGACTCGCCAAGAATCCCACTCCTTCGATGTGGATAGGAGCGCCCCGGCACACTTGGTCGGCTCATTTCGAACCGGAGAGCGAATAAGTAGTGGAACCCCAAAGGAACACGGTGGAGACCACTATCAACCGCAAGCGACCTCGAAATAAAAGAATGCGAAGCTCGAGTCAAATAAAATTGTAGCGGGCGTAAATTGACAAGAAGCGTACCCAACACCACGTCGGGCGCCTCTGTGCCTCCTCACCGAGATGTGGTTGACTCGGCGCTCCCCAAGCCGGGGTCTTTGGTCGGTGGGTGACCACTCCTGCCCGTGTACTCCATTAGGGGCGGGGCGCTCCGTATTCTTAGGGCAACTACTCGCGTAGTGACCCTTGTTGTGGCGATGAAGCGGTGGCGTCGGCGCGGGGTTGCGATGAGCAACTTTCTTCTTTGAATCATGACGCGCGTGATCGAGTCCACGGCTGCGGAGGGCGTGGAGCTGGTGCCGAAGGCCTCGGCGGTGGTGAAGCCAAAGAACGGGCCACCGTGCAGGCCCAACTCGGGACGAGCGAGGCCGCCTGTGCTGCACCCGGGCCTCCCACTTGCGCTTGCGGGACTCGCCGCCGCGCTCGCCTTGTGCTCGGCGATGATGGCCTTGTCCACCAAGGTGCGGAAGTCGAAGTCCACAATAGAGAGCTTGTGTCTGCAAGCCCTCCTGAACCTCGGACAAGCCACCTCGGCGGAGCGTACCTCGCGAGATGGTTGAACTCGTGGAGTACTCGATCACGCACTTGCGCCCTGTTTGGCGCAAGGAACTCCTTCTTCTTGACTTCATCGGGCCGCGCGGGACATGGGCCCGACGGAAAGTCGGCGGAACTCCTCCCACGAGACCACGTGTCCGCGGTCGCATGGCGAGGAAGTTCTCCCACCATGAGAGAGCCGCACCCTCCGGTGATGGGATGCGAAAAGTGCCCGCTCTGCTCCGGCGCGAGCAACATTGAGCTTCCGCTCAACGAGCGCGGCGATCGTCTGCGTCAGAGGGATCTTGGACCGGGAGAAGGTGGGAGGCTGCGTGCGAAGGAACTCCGCAAGTCCCCACGAGACCGGTGACCACCTCCGGATCCGAGAGGCACGGAGGAGTGGAGGTGTTCCTCGCGATAACCTCCAACACCCTACGGTCCTCGAACGATTGCGTTCGATCGCATGAGGACTTCCGCCATGGTCGGTGGAGGAAGCTCCTCATCGGGACTACGGTGGTTCCGACCACTACGTGTCCCTCCTGCCATCCTGTTTTACTAAGACAAGTTAGCTACAAGCCCGATATCAAAAGGCAAAGAAATCCAAACTCAATAAAAAAGGGCTCAAGAATAACCACCAAGGAGCACAAGACCATAAGTCACCAAATCAACTCCCGAAACGACTAACCCGTATGGAAGAGCAGTGTCGTTTGAGAAGACCCAAAATTTCAGAACTAAACTCTGGCTCAAAACAACCCAAAATCAAGGTGTAACCATCTAATAGAGTATAGGCATTTAGCTAGTTTCATATCACTTCTTACCCTTTTATTCCCACAAGTTTTAATTGAATTTACCTCTCATTTCCTACCTCCTATACTAATTACTAGCTAGCTGTCCAAATTTCCTTTCTCCAAGCTCTCATGGTTCTCCCAAAACCAACTTAACCGATAAATAGCTAGCTTTTGAAAGGAAGAGAGGAACAATTTTTCCAAAACTTGATCAAGAGTAAGGTGAGATGAGCAAACTAAGACAGGTAAGGAGTAAAATCAGAGAACTTACTTAAGTTTTGTAAGCCTTTTGTAAGTAAGTTTCCAAAATATCCTAGAGGCGACCAAGCTAGGGGTTTCTACGGTCAGTATGGCTCTGATACCAACTTTGTGAGGACCCGGAATATTTAACTAGTAACACTTAACCTCCAAATGGTTCCAGCGTTACTAATTAAACATTCTAAGCCTCGATGGACATATGCTTCCAAGAATTGCAGCATATGCACATAATCACAAAATTACACATCATTTCCATACAACATGCATCACTAAGTTCAATAACGACATACATAAAGTAAAGTTATTACAAAAGAGCTGATCGGCCAAATAGAACAATATACAAGAAAGACAGCGGAAGCAAAAAGTGCCATAAGATGGCTAGAACAAAAGTCGACCGGTTAGCCAACATAACCCACAAGGCAACCGACCGCCCGCCAAGCTAGTCGCCCATAGCTACCACAACAAAGCTCACAAAAGTGAGGCCCTCGAGCTCACCTTCTTCCTCTACAACAAATACATTTAAGCAAGATAACTGAGTACACAAAAGTACTCGCAAGACTGACGTGTGGAATAGCAGACCTATTCATAAACTACATGCAAGCTTATTTAGGTGGAGGTTGTATGTCTCATTTTGCATAAAGCCAACTTTATTTGCAATAATATAATACATTTAAAAGCAAGTTTGCAAATCTATTTTGTTGTCAACATAAAAGCGTAATAAAGATACATACAAGTAACCACCTGGAAGTAACTATCCCAATAGCCACCACAACATAGCACGAATCCCCGATTCATACCACCCATCAAGTTTTAATTAAAAGGTTGTAGTCTAACTCTTGAAAGATCTTGCCAAGCATGTCCATAACCTAGGACGAGGCTATTTGAATAGTTTTAACCCTGCAGGGGTGTACCAATGTACCCACACTTCAGACCACCTTTAAGCCACAAAGCACACTTCCGAAGGTATGCCGGCACGTCTAAGTCCTCCGAGACGCTTTCCAATAGTGTGTATTAACCCCGAGCCGCTCGTATGGATAGAAACCCATACGCTTACATTGCAAGCCGAAAGACAACCAACCATCACGGGGGAATCCTTTCGGACACTACAATGCTCCCACCTCCATCCCTCCTGCGACTCCCTGCGACCCGAAGCCAATACACGCCAAAGTACTAAGTCAAGAGAGGTCTCATACCCTCTAGTGTGGTTAACACGCACAAATTCTTGGTTTAGTGTAACAAGATATTCGGTCCTTGTTGACTCGGGCACCATTCCAGTCACACCCATAATCACACCAATCATACCATTGTGCCCAAGTCTAAATCATTTTGTTTTCAGTTTTAGTTTTCATAAGTAGACATGGCACAAGGCTGAAATCATAAATCATAATAAGTTTTATGTGATCAAGGTTATCGACAAGTCGATAACCGCCCATTTCTACCGGAAGCTAAGCATGGCTAAGCAATTGATTCGCAACTACTAAGTGACAAGAGCTCATCCACGAACTCTAAATCACAGCAATACCTAGGCTCATGGTAGTAAAGGATAATCATTTACCTAAGGAAATGCATCTACTAGGCCAACTAACGACAATAGTTTAACACAAAGTAGCAATGCATACATAGAAGTTGTAATCAACATAAATACTTAAAATACTGGGATTAACATGATCAAGCTGCTTGCCTTGCAGGATTTGTTCTTGCTGCAGAGGGGAGTGCTCAGGTTCGATAAATTCTTCGGAACCTAACGCGAAAAGGCGATAAAAACCGATAAGAACGAAGAACACCAAAAGGAACTCAACAGCAAAGAACATCCAAATCCCATGAAATTTCTACAGCAGCTAGAGATTGATTTTAGACAATTTTAGAAACAATAATCACTTCATTTGGACTTAGCATGAAAAAGTTATGGCTAATCTAAGTTCTCTCAGCCTGAAAAATCATAATTAAATTAATTTCGGTTACTGTTCATGACAAAAATTTCTAGACTGATCTGGAACTTGAAATTTTTATGGTAGGTAGATATGGTTATCCTAACAACAGCAAAACTGAGTTTGCACAAATTGGAGTTATAATGAATTAGTTATGATTTTTCTAAGTTCTAAAACTAGCATATATCATTTCTCAGGAACATAAATAAAGACAAGGCCTAGTTCATATTAAAGCATGTCTACAGACCAATTTTACCAAGTTGAGTTGCTCAGTAAGGATTTGCAGAGAAGAAGTTATGCAATTAACACATTTTCAATGAATTTCTAAACAACCATTTCATATTAACAAGATCATGTAGTTAAAGTCATTTTCTACTATATAATGATTGCCTAAATTTATTCTCAGTTAAAGTTCATACTATAATGAGCTACAACAAGCTGGAATCATTCAAAAGGAATTAAAATGACAAAGTTATGCACTTTTGAAATTTGAAACATTAAAGGACTTAGGAAATTTGAGCTCTCGGAGGTCCAGTCGAATCGAAGGAAAAGGAGAGTCGTGGGCGTTGATCTTGCATCGCAGGCCACGAGACCTCGAAGCCAGCCTGCGGAAGACCTCCTCCCGCATTGGGAGGTGCGGACCGTTGGGATCTGATCAACGGCCACGACCGGTGCATGCATGCGCGCGCACGCAAAGGAGGTCCTCGCGCCTAATAGAGGTCGTGACCGTCAGATCGAGATCTGGCGGTCCCGAGCACTAGGGGAGGTCCTAAGGCTTTATCTACGGAGGGAGGTCTAGCCCGTTAGATCTAAATATAACGGTTTAGACCAGAGGAGGAGGTCCTAACGCTACGAATCTAAAGGAGGAGGTCCTAGACGGTTCAGATCAACGCGGAGGGAGGTCTGAGCGCTAAGGATTTTACAAAATGAGATCTAACGCTCAGATCTAAACCGGGGAGGTCGTGAACGGCTAGGATTGAGCCTAAGAGGTCTGAGCGGGGTTTTCTTTGTAAAAGGCCAGGGGTGGCTTTTTACAAAGAGGACCCCGAGGGTGGTCTTTGCAAAATGACCGAGGGGAGGTCTTTTTGCAAAGAGGACCTCGGTGGAGGTCGAGGTGGTTTTGGCAAAATGACCCGGAGGAGGTACTTTTGCGCGAGAGTGGTCCTAGCGGCTAGGATTTAACCAAGGTGGTCCTAGGCGGCTAGGATCGACTCAAGGAGGTCCAAGCGCGCAAGATTTTACAGAGCCGGATCTAACGGCTAAGAGCTAATCCCGGGAGGTCTTTAAAGGCCGAGATAGAACTAGGAGGTCACGGGACTTAGAAATTTCTGTGAGAAACCCACCTACTGCATGCAGATCTAGCCGAGGGTGGTCTTAGCAGCCGAGATTAAGCGAGGGGGAGGTCTTACACTTAAGGGTTTTCACGGGAAAGATCTAAATGTCCAGGTCTAGCCCTAGGGAGGTCCTCAATGGTTGAGATGCAACCGAGGAGGTCCGGGGACTAGGGATTTTTCAGAAACAACTCCAACAGTCAGATCTAAACTTGGGGAGGTCTTTTACGGTTAGGATTGATCCAAGAGGTCCAGCGACTTAGCGATTTTATCGGAAACGGCTCTATGGCTCAGATCAAGCCTGGGTGATCTTTGACGGCCAGATCTGCTCTAGAAGGTCTAAGGTGCTCCTACTGGTGCGGTTCCTTAGGACAGCGACTAAAAGGTGGCGGCTAAGGACAACTTAAATGCTGCGGATGATTGGCAATAACGGAACCTAAAAGGAACTTTAATGACCTCGGATTTTAATTCTAAGCCCAAGGCCCACATCGGTGACACGACGCGGATCAAGACATGATTAATGCGCCAATGATTAGCAATGATTGGGCATTAATGCCATCTAAGAAAATAGCGAAAATGGGAGTTTGCCCGCAAAACTCCCGGCGCGTTAACGGCTTGCGCGGCGACGAGGACCACGCAGGAGACAACTAAATCTTTGGAATGGAACGCAATATCATCACGGAGCTAAAGGTGGCAACCTCGTCGGCGGCGACCTTGAGCGTCGCGGCGAGATAGGCTAGGAGACTAAAAACGACAAAATGAAAAGCTAACGAGGTTCAAAACGACCGGGTTTCCAACATGTAACGTCCCAAAATTTGGCTTTTCAAAAATCTTTTGAGTAGTTTAGGTCCCTGGAAAATTTCACCAATTTTATTTGAATTAATAAAGCTTAATTGGAATTTTACTAAATTAAAAATATTTAATTTGACTAAGATAAACATTAATTTAATAAAAACTTGTGTTATTGGGCTTCCTTGTCTTTCAAGGAATTTTTGGGTATTTTCTGAGATTTTTCCGGATTTGTTTGCTATTTTATTTGACCTCTTTGATTTTTGGGATTTGTTTTAATTCCGAAAATCAAGATTTTCTCTCTCCTGCCGATGCTACAGTAAATCGCGAGTACTGTTCATCTTCCAGAACGAGACCAGAACGCGTTCGTTTCGTGCACGTCTCCAACTGAAAAATTCAAACTTCCATATCTTCCTCCACGGTGCATATAAATGCGAGCCGTTTGCGCTCACGCGTCCGTGTTGATCCCCTCTTCTAATCCCCTGAATTGGTTTCCTCCAAACCAATCTATTTTTGCCGCAATCTCCAGAAAACCGAGCTCCAACCGAGGTTCTTCTCCGGCGAACTACGGCTTCATCCGACGTCCCCCGGTCGAACCGTCTGCGGCGTTGGCTTCGCGTCATCGCGTTCTACGTCATGGTTCCTTCCTCTTCGCCCGAAGATCACCGGAGCACCGTCGGCCATGTCAAGCCCTAAAGCCGAAACGTGTTCATCGCGTTCCTCGCTTCCTCGGTGAGTTTTTCCAAAATCCGATCGCGTCATCTTGTGCCCCTCGTCAATACCTATCTTTCCCCTCTTGTAGCTTCAAGTTTAATCCACCGTGCGCCGAGAATTTGACGTTCTCTCGCCTCTTGTTCGTCATCCTTCACCGGTCAATTACTCCGCAACCGTTGATCCCCTGCCTTCAACTCCACCACCGTTGAGTTCGCGTTGCCGCGTTCTACGCGGTGCTCACCTTCCTTTTCATAGATTGTCGCCGGAAGTGTTACGCGCCCGTGAGGCCGCCGTCGTCGGCTTTCTTCGCGTCGCTGTCGTCGCATGGAGCAAAATCTCGATGTCCGGACCGCGTCATCATCTCCGGCGCGTCGTTTCCTTTCCGTTTTGCCCCTTCGCCGAAGTTGGTTCGCCTCCGTTCACCATCACCACCTTGTTTACGAAATCAGCATGTAGCAGCTTCCCTGTTCTTTCTTCAACAACAGAACGTATGCTCTTTCTTCTATTCTATTGACTTGGTCAACGTGGTCAACACCTTTTCTTTCTCCTATTCGGTCCCACTTGTCATCCAAACAATTCAAGCCATACTACCTATATCTCTCTCACTTCCATGTGGACCCTTTGCCATCCATATATATATATATATATATATATATATATATATATATATATATATATATATATATATATATATATATATATGTATGTATATATGTATATATCTTACATGTGGTCCCCATGTCATCCACCAATTAAACACCATATTTATTTTCTCTCTCTTACATGCGGGTCCGTATGTCGGTCAACCTTGGTCAACCCTAGTTCATGAGCTTGGTCCAGTGGACTAGCATATCTCGTGGACCGGTCCATAGACCGATGGCCCACATGTCAACCCCTAATTCTATTTTGGGAATTAATTTAATTCTTGAAAATCCTTTTATCTTATTGGTCGCTTGTCCTCTCTCTACCTTATTTCTGGAATTATTTTAATTCTAGAAATTCGTAAATCTGATCGGTCCCACCTATCATACACTCTTTCTTTTCTAATATTTTCGGAATAGAATATTCTGAGAATATTCCATAAACTTTTCATCATTTCATGTGAATTCCAATCTTAGAGAGCCATATCTTCTTCATCAAGATTCGATTGAACTCATTCAAGTTTCTAAATTCATCTAAATTCAATATCTACCTTCCAGTACCATTCAATTTCAATTTGGAGTTTATTTGATTTGTCTTTTGAATTTAGTTTGTTTTAACTTTCTTTCTCGTTAGGCAGAAGTCCGGAATCGTCAGAAGGAGCTGAAGATCAAGCAAGTAGAAGATTGAAGATAAAATAAGATCATCATTGTTATAGCAAGGCAAGTTTTACCTTTGATCATATTGAACCAGTTTTCAAAATTACTTTGATTTAAATTATTGCATTTACTTTAAGTAATTATTTAAATGCTTTTGAGTTTAGATATTAATCCAATTTGTTATGTCCACTTTGTCTATTGTATGTCATAATCTTTTGTCACCTAGATTGGTTCATATTTAGTTGGTGCTATGGTATTACCAGCGTGGGTTGGTTAGTCAGTAGATTGCTTAGCCATGCTCTGAGTCTCACATCTCATGAAAGTTGCAATTATTAAATGTGACTAAGTGACTATGGAACTTGTGTAAAGCTGTGTGCTATGTGTTATTACTTCGTGATGGCATGTGTTGCACTAAAGCAGAATGGGTGGTAAAGGATTTGGGTGGGGCAAGTGGTGGAAGTGTGTGATATGGTGGACTTTGTGATGGGAATGATAATCTTTGTGATCTAGTTAGAAAATGGAAGTCTTGCCTTGGTCAATTAAGGACTTAACTTTGTGCGCCATTGGCCGAGCCTTCTTGTGCGACCACATGCAGTATGGGGCGGGCCTAACTTAGTAAGTTATGGATTCTTGGCATTGATGTTGGTGGATAGGTTAGGGTGTGTGATAGGGTGGAGGTGTGTACCACTTGTGTTTGGGTGCACATCGCGGGGCGATTCGTCGCTTCATCGTCGGTGTGTGTTATACCAATTCTATGTGGTGGTATAGCGGTTTGTAAGCACACCAGGAATGTCAATGTTTGAGATGAAGTTTACGAAAGGTTTTGTTGTGATCACTCGATCCGATTGATTGCATCTTGTGGGTAAAGTGTACAACCTCTGCGAGTGTTAAACAATCTATTCGAATAGCGCGTCATGATCATGGACATGCTCGAGGATTTCACACGAGGGTAGTTTTCATAAAACAATTGGGAAGGGACAGTGTGTGATTTAAGTCATATGGTTGTGTGAAAGAATTTGATTAGGCTATGTGTCTTTGTGAAAACATTTGTTAAATTAATATTGTCTATTTGTTTTCAATTATGCTTTCAATCTATTATTTGTATTCAATTGCAAATGTTGCATTTACGCAAAATAACCACGAAACCATTTCCTTTGGAATAAGCACGCATCTATACATTGCATTACGTGGTATGACTTGCGAGTGCGGTTGTGTACTCACGCTTGTTGTAAAACTTGCGCCCAAACCTCTGAGTGAAGGAATCGTCGGTCAACATGGTCTACTTCAAGGATCGAGAAGAACTAGGTCGCGCTTGACCGATTGCACGTGGGCATATGGATGGGCTTCACTGAGATTATTCCGTTTCGTTCATTGCGACTTCATTGAGCTATTAAGCCTTACGAGGCATTAATTGTAACCGACCTTAAGGTCTTTACTCGATATTTATTGTTATTTGCCTATTTATTAGTCATCTTTGTATATGGAAGCGATATTTCATCGATGTTGCCCTTGTGTGCACTAGCGTGATCTGGACTAGTGCGGTATACAGAGGGTCAGTGTATTTTGGGTCCCGACGGAGGTGGTATCGAGCCATATCATTGTAGGTCGTGACCTTAGTTAAATTGCCGTTGTAAGGAAAAGTTCAAAACTTATTTTACAAATGGAAAATCTTAATGATGTGCTATTCTCATCTTGTCTAGCTTCTATACTCTTCCATTCTATTCCTTTCTCATCTATATTCGTCCTCACCATTTTGAGTATTAAATTGGACTCTCTCCCCTCATAACTTCTATAGTCATCGTTATTAGTGCTAAATGTCTTGGTGGATGCCCAAGAGCGGTTTTGAGCAATGTTTGAAGACCACGCAACAAACAACAACGTGTCAACATCTCCCAAGTGTTCAAGACAAGTGCGTCGCAAAAATTCAAGACTAAGAAGAAGTTGTGCGTCGCCTCCATCTTTCTTCAAGCTTAGCCTCCAAGGATGCATAGCGGTCAATGTTTAACGAAGATCGTGATCAGTTGAGTTTTTGGACCAGACCATATAGGATAAATTAGTGTAGGTTCCTCCCGTGTGTTGAGCCAAGTCGCCTGTTAAGTTAGAGTTTAATCGACTAGGCGATTAGATCTTTGTTTCCCTTCTTGATGTAGTTTGGTGTGAGTTTTATGCTTCTTAATAGCTTTAGGCTATTTGTGTGTTCCTTGGTGTTCTTTGGGTTAAACCCGCTCCCTTAGTAGATTCTCTTCCCTTACCTTGTGCTTTTCCCTCTCATCTATGAGCCACAGTCACCGGCGAGATGGAGAACCCGGTGAAGCTTGACCTTGTCGGTAATCTTGAGGCGATGCATGCGGCTCGAGACCACATCAATCGGTGGGCGGTTGTCGATACCGAGAGTAGCAGATCCGGTCATGGAACAATTCTTGGTAGCTCGAGACTCAACTCATGAATGCGATGATGCGAACATGAACAACGAGATGACCAGCGGAATCGGACCACGCTACCTTAGTCAATTTGATGAATCGAATAATCAAGCAAGTCATCGTGCAGTCGCGATGTCGATGCAGGCGAGCGATGACCAACAACAATCTCGGTGCGGTAGTGACACGTCGGGACCGAGCGATTTCACGCCACGAGAATCAACTCATGCGGCAACAATGCGATCGTCGGACATTAGTAATGTTTGCAATGGTGCACAACTTCGTTGCCATCCCAAAGACACACCTTCAGTTCAAGTTTGCAAAGTTCTTAAGGACCAAGCCGCCTATCTTTGAAGGTTCAACGCACTCAAGGATGCGAGAATCTTGGATTCGCACAATAGAAGAAAAGCTAGTTTGTTGTGCAATGCAATGATAATGAAAAAGTTTGCTATGCTACTCATCATTTACAAGGAGTTGCATTAGATTGGAGGGAAAAATTTCGCGCTGCCCATCAGGACGAGCACACCATCACTTGGGCAGAGTTCACCATCGTTCTGTGCCAATAGCATGCGATATCAAGCATAAGTGATCAAGAAAAACCTGCTATTTCGATATCCTACACCAAATCTAGCCGTTGTCAGTTGAAGTGCTGCCAACCAGATAAGTCAGAAGATTGTACATGTACCCACTGCGGAGAAATAGGCCATAGTGCCGATGAGCACAATATCAATTGTTCCAGTTGCGAAGGAAACCATTCCGTTGGAAAATGTCCTATGAGTAAGATCACATGTTTCTTGTGTGAAAGCGATGATCATTGTCGAGACGATTGCCTATGTATTCCGTGTTGACTTTTGCAATGCAACGTCGTGAAAACTTTTGAGCTCTTGTCGAACATTAGCAAGAGAAGGCAAACCATTGTCGATTACAAGATATATCGGCTAAAGAATTACAAAAGCGAATATTGACCTCGACCCACCTCAAAGAGAAACAAGCCGATATCGTCGGAGATTGTTTGAGTGTGGTAACAAGACCATTATGCCAAGAGATGTCCTACAAAGCGACTATCCTTCTTGAAGGTTGAAGAACACCAAAATAATCGTTACGCCTTGACCTCTTGAGAAAAAGTCACAAGGTTCGACATGTCTATGCTACAACAATCATGGAAAAGGTCACTCGTCGGCTAGTGTCCTCGGTGGAACGATCCTCACTCGGATGCAAGAATACGAGAGTCGGCTCGGTTAAGATTTTAACTCCTAGAGCGGTTGGTAACGCACCGAGATCCGTTTGCCCAATGAAGTAGTCAAAGAAGAGCGTTTGAATGATGATGTTACCAAGAAAGTCTAGATTGGTGATACGGATCATGCGATGTCATGCCTCTGTTAGTAGCGATAAAATCGGGGAATCATTGTAACCTTTCCTTTGTTAGAAAGCAAAAATGTGGACATCTTTGCATGCAAGTTACGGAGAAAAAGAAATTATGGATATTAAATCATTGAATACCTTTCCAAAGTGCGCCTTTGCAAGTTGAGTAATCAAGCGTTAAGTCATGATGATTGAAGGTAGAGCCGTAACTATGGAATGTGATGTTGAATTCCAACTCATCATTTTGCATAGCGGTGAGACAATAGTAAATGATTGAAGAATCTAATCAATGGATAATGTCTATATCCGCAAGAGAATATGCGATCTTCATTGCAAGTGGTCTATGCGACATGCAACCATATTCAAAGTCAAGTTCGTCTCGACTTGGTACCTAGGATCGATCAATTCGGAAGGAATTCGTCACGAGATGAATTATGACAAAAGTTGCCAACGAGTTTGCCAAAAATGATAGAGTAGATCGGATGACTTTATCAAATAAAGCGTTGGCAAATCAAACCCGTCGGCTTAGAAGTGTCGATTGAATACCGATGAAGCGATCGTTTGAGGCAGTGTTAGTTGAAGATAAATGAGACGATCGTTTCAAGTTAGCCAAGACCCTCACGGTTGCAAGAAGAAGTTCGCGGGGCGCTAGAAGTGAACCGTGTTTGTAAGAATTTGGAAGAGATTAATCACAACTCAATGTTCGTATTATCGGATACCGAAAAGAACCTTGATAGCTTTTATCACGAAACATTCAAGAATTGGTGTGTTAAGAAGTTTGGTGGTGAATTATCTTAGTCATAATTCAAAGTTGCTCTGTGGAGCAACAAAGATGGTTATTGGATTGAGAACCATGAGGTTGGAATCCGTTCCTCGGACCGGACGAGTCTGTGACGGATACTTTGAAGCGAAGAGCTACCACAAGGATGCATTGATCGATCGACTAAAGTTACTGTGAAATTCGAGTTTGGATCTTGAGTCGATTGCAAGGATATCTGTTGAACCCGAGTTCGGACCGATGCTAGAAATCGGTGAGGTGTGATGGCGTTAAGTGATCCGTCCTCACGTAAAGCCAAGGAAAGAGTGAGAACCCATGAAGGCAAGCAGAATGATCCATGGATCAATGAGTATATTTGCATATCTAATGAGAAGGAACTCCAGTAGTTGATGCTCAAACCAACATTTGAGTGTAAGCATTCTACTTTTCTTGAAAGTACCAAGGTGTACAAAGATCTCAAAGTGGCATTGTGATGATCCAAAATAAAGTGAAATATCGCGAGAATGGGTTACCATGTGTTTGGCATGTCAGAAAATCGATTAAAATGTTGGGGCTAGTCAGTACTTCTATCACGAGAATTCGGATATGGGATCTCCGAGGACCCAATCGGGATATAATTTCTTGAAGGGTGATTGTTGATCATTTGTGAAATTTATCGCTTCATTCTGTCAATATCACCTAGTTTGGAGACCGCCTAGCAGTGGTATCTGAGAGGTTGTATCGGCAGATATGACATTCGTCGGCATGGGTGCGATGTCGGATCTGAGAGATGGTCAAATTGCACGGCGTGTCGAGAAGTTAGTGTCGGACCAAGGATCGGCTTATCTTGTGTTAGCGGCCAGTGCGCATGATGCTTGGGTGATCATTTGATTCGATGTGTGAATCGCCACGAATCAATGAGGCAGATTGAAAAGATTAATGAGTTGTGCCTTAACTTTCAGTACCAAGTCGAGCAAGTAAGTGTTATGTGTAGAGTTTCTCTACAACCCGGATGTCGGCCGATCGTAGTTGTCACCCTCACGAAGTTGAGTGGTTGATCGTGTAAGTCATCGCTCGGCTAGGAGCGGATCAAATTACAAAGTATGTGGATGTTGCATTAATCATGAAGCGAGAAGACCAAGGGTCCTTAATCTTAAATGGAATTTAAATAGCGGTGTTCAGAAGGAAAGCTACAGATTATCTGATTATCACCTTGAAGCCATGTCTATCTTTAGAATACACATTGAAGTTACGTGCTAGAATTGTATGACAAAGTTGACAAAATGTGTTAGAATTAGTTCGATTCGAAGCGCGGAAGAAGAGATAGTTTGCCAACTTTGAGTTGTCGATCGTGACAAGATTTCCTCCACTTGAAGTGTCTTCAAGCACCGATCGAGCGGCCCGATAGAAGCAATCAAGTTTCAAGATGCCTTCGACCAAAAGCGATTCGTCAAGTTTTGTGAAGCGAAGTTTAGCAAGAAGCAAGGCGTTGTTACGTAAGTGGTCGGAAGAGCGATTCTGTCAAAGTCGGCATTTGAAAGCAAGAAGTGAACAGAAGGTGAGTTCCTTATCTATTCTATAGCTAGCTTTGAATCTCGGGACGAGATTCCTTTAAGGGGAGGTTTGTAACGTCCCAAAATTTGGCTTTTCAAAATCTTTTGAGTAGTTTAGGTCCTGGAAAATTTCACCAATTTTATTTGAATTAATAAAGCTTAATTGGAATTTTCCTAAATTAAAATATTTAATTTGACTAATATAAACATTAATTAAATAAAAACTTGTGTTATTTGGCTTCCTTGTCTTTCAAGGAATTTTTGGGTATTTTCTGAGATTTTTCCGGATTTGTTTGCTATTTTATTTGACCTCCTTGATTTTTGGGATTTGTTTTAATTCCGAAAATCCAGATTTTCTCTCTCCGGCCGATGCTACAGTAAATCGCGAGTACTATTCATCTTCGAGGCGAGACGAGCGCGTTCGTTTCGTGCCGTCTCCAAGCGAAAAATTCAAACTTCCATATCTTCCTCCACGGTGTATATAAATGCGAGCCGTTTGCGCTCGCGTGTCGTGTTTATCCCCTCTTCAATCCACGAATTGGTTTCCTCCAAACGAATCTATTTTCGCGCAATCTCCGAAAACCGAGCTCAACCGAGGTTCTTCTCCGGCGAACTACGGCTTCATCCGATGTCCCGGTCGAACCGTCTGCGGCGTTGGCCGGCGTCGTCGCGTTCTACGTCATGGTTCCTTCCTCTTGCGCGAAGATCACGAGCACCGTCGGCCTTGTCAAGCCCTAAAGCGAAGCGTGTTCATCGCGTTCTCGCTTCCTCGGTGAGTTTTCCAAAATCCGATCGCGTCATCTTGTGCCCCTCGTCAATACCTATCTTTCCTCTTGTAGCTTCAAGTTTCATCCATCGTGCGCGAGAATTTGGCGTTCTCTCGCCTCTTGTTCGTCGTCCTTCTCGGTCAATTACTCGCAACCGTTGATCCCGCCTTCAACTCCACCACCGTTGAGTTCGCGTCGCGCGTTCTCGCGGTGCTCACCTTCCTTTTCGCGATTGTCGCGAAAGTGTTACGCGCGTGAGGGCGCGTCGTCGGCTTTCTTCGGCGTCATTGTCGTCGCATGGAGCAAAATCTCGATGTCGGACCGCGTCATCATCTACGGCTCGTCGTTTCCTTCCGTTTGCCCTTCGCGAAGTTGGTTCGCCTCAGTTCACCATCACCACCTTGTTTACGAAATCGGCATGTAGCGACTTCCTGTTCTTTCTTCAACAACGAGCGTATGCTCTTTCTTCTATTCTATTGACTTGGTCAACGTGGTCAACACCTTTTCTTTCTCCTATTCGGTCCACTTGTCATCCAAACAATTCAAGCCATACTACCTATATCTCTCTCACTTCCATGTGGACCCTTTGCCATCCATATATATATATATATATATATATATATATATATATATATATATATATATATATATATATGTATGTATATATGTATATATCTTACATGTGGTCCCACATGTCATCCACCAATTAAACACCATATTTATTTTCTCTCTCTTACATGCGGGTCCGTATGTGGTCAACCCTTAGTCAACCCTAGTTCATGAGCTTGGTCCACCGTGGACTAGCATATCTCCGTGGACCAGGTCCATAGACCGATGGCCACATGTCAACCCCTAATTCTATTTTGGAATTAATTTAATTCTTGAAAATCCTTTTATCTTATTGGTCACTTGTCACTCTCTCTACCTTATTTCGGAATTATTTTAATTCTAGAAATTGTAAATCTGATCGGTCCCACCTATCATACACTCTTTCTTTTTCTAATATTTTCGGAATAGAATATTCTGAGAATATTCCATAAACTTTTCATCATTTCATGTGAATTCCAATCTTAGAGAGCCATATCTTCTTCATCAATTCGATTGAACTCATTCAAGTTTCTAAATTCATCTAAATTCAATATCTACCTTCCAGTACCATTCAATTTCAATTTGGAGTTTATTTGATTTGTCTTTTGAATTTAGTTTGTTTTGCGCTTTCTTTCGTTAGGCAGCAGAAGTCCGGAATCGTCAGAAGGAGTGAAGATCAAGCAAGTAGAAGATTGAAGATAAAATAAGATCATCATTGTTATAGCAAGGCAAGTTTTACCTTTGATCATATTGAACCAGTTTTCAAAATTACTTTGATTTAAATTATTGCATTTACTTTAAGTAATTATTTAAATGCTTTTGGGTTTAGATATTAATCCAATTTGTTATATCCACTTTGTCTATTGTATGTCATAATCTTTTGTCACCCTAGATTGGTTCATATTTAGTTGGTGCTATGGTATTACCAACGTGGGTTGGTTAGTACTGAGTAGATTGCTTAGCCATGCTCTGAGTCTCACATCTCATGAAAGTTGCAATTATTAAATGTGACTAAGTGACTATGGAACTTTGTGTAAAGCTGTGTGCTATGTGTTATTACTTCGTGATGGCATGTGTTGCACTAAAGCAGGCTGGGTGGTAAAGGATTTGGGTAGGGCAAGTGGTGGAAGCTGTGATATGGTGGACTTTGTGATGGGAATGATAATCTTTGTGATCTAGTTAGAAAATGGAAGTCTTGCCTTGGTCAATTAAGGACTTAACTTTGTGCGCCATTGGCGAGCCTTCTTGTCACGACCACATGCCCGGTATGGGACGGGCCTAACTTAGTAAGTTATGGATTCTCGGCATTGATGTTCAGGTGGATAGGTTAGGCCGTGTGATAGGGTGGAGGTGTGTACCACTGTGTTTGGGTGCACATCGCGGGACGATTCGTCGCTTCCCTGTCCAGCGGTGTGTGTTATACCAATTCTATGTGAGCTGGTATAGCGGTTTGTAAGCACACTGGGAATGTCAATGTTTGAGATGAAGTTTCTGAAAGGTTTTGTTGTGATCGGCTCTAATCCATTGATTGCATCTTGTGGGTAAAGTGTACAACCTCTGCGAGTGTTAAACAATCTATTCGAATAGCGCGTCATGATCATGGACATGCTCGAGGATTTCACACGAGGGGTAGTTTTCATAAAACAATTGGGAAGAGACAGCTGTGTGATTTAAGTCATATGGTTGTGTGAAAGAATTTGATTAGGCTATGTGTCTTTGTGAAAACAACTGTTAAATTAATATTGTCTATTTGTTTTGAATTATGCTTTCAATCTATTATTTGTATTCAATTGCAAATGTTGCATTTCTGCAAAATAACAACAGAAACCATTTCCTTTGGAATAAGCCGCATCTATACATTGCATTACGTGGTATGACTTGCGAGTACGGTTGTGTACTCACGCTTGTTGTAAAACTTGCGCCCAAACCTCTGAGTGAAGGAATCGTCGGTCAACATGGTCTACTTCAAGGATCGAGAAGAGCAGTCGCGCACCCCATTGGGTGCTTGTGGGCATATGGATGGGCTTCGCGAAGTTATTCCATTTCGTTCATTTGCGGCTTCATTGAGCTATTAAGCATACGAGGCATTAATTGTAACCGACCTTAAGGTCTTTACTCTGAAATTTATTGTTATTTGCCTATTTATTAGTCATCTTTGTATATGGAAACGATATTTCATCGATGTTGCCACTGTGTGCACTAGCGTGATCCTCGACTAGTGCAGTATACACAGAGGGTCCAGAATTGTATTTTTGGGTCCCGACACAACACTAAGCACTAACCTGGGAATGAAGGAGGTCCAAGAAAGGTCGCAGGAGCTCCGGTGACGGTGGTGCTCGTCGGAGTTGGGGAAGACGACCAGCACGGCTCCGAAAACAAGCTCCCCGAATTGTCCACCTCTGTGAAGGTTAAACAAAACAAGTTAGGGAGACTTGAGTTGACCTAGAGAGCAAGGTGACAACCAAAAGGCAATAAAGAACCACTTGAGCTCGGAGGTCTTCAAGGAGCTTCAAAGTCGACAATGGAGGCAGGGAGGTGGTGTTCTAAGGTGTTTGAGTTTGGGGCTCACACTCACAACCGAGGGAGTTCAAGCAGCAACCAAGAGTGGGAAAATGATATTGAGGAGGGCCCTGAGCTAAATAAAACCGGGGAGCTCGCACAAGGGTATGGACAAGCCCCACTGTGAACAAAGTCCATGCTCCTGCCATGAACTTGCTAGATTTGACAAGAGCAGGTAGGTAGGGGAAGACTTCTAGGGCTAGGCTCCTGACACATTTAATGCATGGCAGAAAGAGACGTTGGGAAGGACCAAAAAGTGACAACACCCTGCTCCCAACAGCTCTGACCCTGACACACGCACGGGCGCGTGAAAATCATGACGACCAGAGCTCGAGGAGGTCGTGAGGAAGAATAACAGAGCCGAGGGAGAGGTCCTGGACGATCCCGATTTGCATGGGGTGGTCCTGGACGTCCCAGATCAGCCGAGGTGGGGAGGTCTTTGCGGGTGAGGAGGTCCTGGGAAGGTCCTAGGAGCCGTGGCGAGGTCGTGGGCGTCGGATTCAAATCCAACAGTTTACACACGCGCGCCCGAGTGCGGTTGAGTGGACTGGGTCCAACCGTGTCGGTTGAGTTAGGCTCGGGCTCGAGCCCGAGTCTGACTCAAACCAGATTCGATCTTTCCTAGCTTTGAGAAGGGCTGACATTTGGGGAATTGTTTGAGGTAGCGAACCAACTCCAAAAATTATGAAATTTTTACAGGAGCTTGCTAGCTGAGTTAATGACCTTGTATAAATTTTACAGAGGTTTTTGTGCTATACATTTTCCTCCAGAAATTCCACAAGGTGCTGGTCCACAGTTTGACCAGAATTTAATTAGGTTTGACTGACCTCCAAAAGCATTCAAACAATTTCTAAAAATTGTGGAATTTTTCAGAGGAGTCACATACCAACCCAAGAATTTAGGAAAAATATTTCCAGAAGATTATCACAAGAAGGAACAAGAATGTTTTTGAAGGATCAAGATTTGGATCAAAAGACTTGTGACTTTGTATTTCCATAACTCTTGCACAATAATTGTTTAGTACAAACATGAAATACAAGATGTAAGAAAAAGTTTTAATTTCTACTCGTTTTCTTACATTTGAAACACAAGCCTAAATCTTGGGATGTTACACGTTGGATCAGATCTCAACGGTCCAGACCTCCCCAGTGCGGGAGGAGGTCTTCCAGTGCGCTGTGCTTCGAGGTCCATGGCCTTGCGATGCAAGATCAACGGCCCACGACCTCTCCTTTGTTTTCTAGTTCGATTGGACCTCCCGAAAGCTCGAATTTTCTAAGTCTTTAATTGTTTCAAATTTCAAAAGTGCATAACTTTGTCATTTTAGCTTCTTTTTGAATGATTCCAGTTGCTGTAGCTTTGTTATAATGTGAACTTTAATCTGAGAATGAATTTAGGCCCTGTTATGCAGTAGGAAATGGTTTTAACTGCATGATCTTGTTTAGTGAATAATGATGTCTAGAAATTCATTGAAAATTCGTTGAATGCATATCTTATTCTCTATTATTCCAAACT
Organism: Ampelocalamus luodianensis; assembly: GCA_036346255.1. Classification (NCBI taxonomy): domain Eukaryota; kingdom Viridiplantae; phylum Streptophyta; class Magnoliopsida; order Poales; family Poaceae; genus Ampelocalamus; species Ampelocalamus luodianensis. Next base: position 40,484,753 of record CM070625.1, read on the forward strand.
GAGCGAACTAAGTTTTGTTAAAACCCACTAGGAATGTACTGTAATATAGAATAGGTCTTAATATGATAATTGTCACTGAAATTAATGATTCACTAGTTTTAGAACTTAGAAAAATCATAACTAATTCTTTTCAACTTCAAATTGTGCAAACTCAGTTTTGCTGTTGTTAGCATAACCATATCTACCTACCATAAAAATGTCAAGTTCCAGATCATTCTAGAAATTTTCATCATGAACAGTAACCCAATATTAATTTAATTATGATTTTTTCAGGCTGAGAGAACTTAGATTAGCCATAACTTTTTCATGCTAAGTTCAAATGAAGTGATTCTTGTTTCTAAAATTGTCTAAAATCAACATCTAGCTGCTGTGTAAATTTCATGGGATTTGGATGTTCTTTGCTGTTGAGTTCCTTTTTGGTGTTCTTCGTTCTTATTGGTTTTATCGCCTTTTCGCGTTAGGTTTCGAAGGGATTATCGATTACGTGAGTGAATCCTCTGCAGCAAGAAAGTGATCTACAGCAAGGCAAGCAGTTTGATCATGTTAATCCCAGTATTTTTAAGTATTTATATTGTTTACAAATTCTATGTATGCATTGCTAGTTTGTGTTAAACTATTGTCGATAGTTGGCCTAGTAGATGCATTTCCTTAGACAAATGATTATCCTTTACTACCATGAGCCTAGGTTATTGCTGTGATTAGAGCTCGTTGGATGAACTCTTGTCACTTAGTAGTTGCGAATTAATTGCTTAGCCATGCTTAGCTTCCGGTAGAAATGGGCGGTTATCGACTTGTCGATAACCTTGATCACATAAAACTTATTATCACTTATGATTTCAGCCTTGTGCCATGTTTACTTGTGAAAACTAAAAACTGAAACAAAATGATTTAGACTTGGGCACAATGATATGTTGGTGTGCTTAGGTGTGGTGGAATGGTGCCCAAGTCAATTAAGGACCGAACTTCTTGTGAGTACCTGTTATCCAGGCATTTTGTGCGTGCTAACCACACTAGAGGGTATGGGACCTTTCTTGAATTAGTACTTTGGGAGGCATTAATTAATGAGTCGATGGCTGTAGTTTATAGAGAAAAAGGATCACAAAGGCGTGACCGGGGTTGTTCCTTTCTAGGTCCTCCACCCCGACCGGGGTCTTGCAAATGTCCGGCTAGCGTTACCCTAAATGGCTAATGACTCCCGGCTTTGCTTGACTCCACCACAACGTGTGGTCCTAGTGGCCCATTTCGCCGGCTGGTCACTAAGGGTTAACCCCATACGTGCCACTCTTAATTAACACTTTCCATTGGAAACGTCTCGTAGGACTTAGCCGTGCCGGCATACCAAAGGAAGTGTGCTTAATAGCTTGGCAAAAAGGCGGTCTGAAGTGTGGGTACATTGGTACACCCCTGCAGGGTTAAAACTATTCGAATAGCCTCGTCCTAGGTTATGGACACGCTTGGGTAAGCTTTTCAAGAGTTAGACTACAACATTTAAATTAAAACTTGATGGGTGGTACGAATCTGGGATTCGTGCTATGCGTGGTGGCTATTGGGTTAGTCACCAATAGGTGGTTACTCTTGTACTTATTGTATCTCGTGTTATTTCATTAAAAAAAACTGATTGCAAACTTGCTTTTTAAATGTACTACGTTATTACCAATAAAGTTGGCTTTGTGCAAAATGAGACATATGACCTCCACTTAAAAAGCCTGCATGTAGCATATTGTTAGGTCTGCTATTCCACACGTTAGTCTTGCGAGTACATTTTTGTACTCAGTTGCTTTGCTTAATGTTTTTGTTGAAGAGGAAGAAGGTGCGCCCCAAGGGCTTCCCTTTTGTGAGATATGCTTCGGGTTTGACAACTAGCTTGGCGGCCCGGTTGGTTGCCTTGTGGGTAAAGGCACACTAATTGGCTCTTTTGTTTATCGCCACCTTATGACACTTTTTCTTCCGCTGTTTAATTGTTGTTTAGTGTCATTTGGCCGGTTGGCCCTTGTTGTAATAAATCTCTATTATGTATGTCTTTTGTTAGACCTGTTGTATGGAATTGATGCGTGATTTTGTAACGGGTGTGTATACTGCATTTCTGGGAAGTATACATGTCTCGGGGCTTGGTTTATTTGATTTGTGATGCTAGAGTCAAGAAAAGGCTAAGCATTACAAGCCAAATAAATTGGGGTCCTCACAGAGTTGGTATCAGAGCCATACTGACCGTAGAAACTCTAAGCTTGGTCGTCTTTTGGATATTTTGGAAAACTTAATTTCAAAATGTCAAATGATTTATGAAAGCTTAAGTAAGTTCTCAGATTTTACTCCTTACCTATCTTAGCTTTCTTCTCTCATCTCGCTCTAACTTAAGTTTTAAAAGTTGTTTTCCTCTCCTCCTTTCAAAAGATAGTTGTTATCGTTTAAGTTGGGTTTTGGGAACCAATGAGTTTGACAAATTGAAGTGTTGTCTGCCCTTCTACAAGGTTTTGAAGCTTCTGGAATGGTGAATTTCGACTAGGAGCTTGGATGCAAAATCTGGACAGCAAGCGTCAATTTCCGGACAGCAAGCTCAAAGGTTCTAAATAAGGTAGATAATGAGAAGATAACTTAACTAAAACTTGTGGGAATAAAAGGGTAAGAAGTGATATTAGTTGGCTAAGTATCTAACACTATTATTAGGAATTCTACCCTACTTTTTGGTCCTATTAGAATTTGAGTTGCATGCTGAAATTTACCTTCCTAAACCGATTGCTCGTTCCCTCCATACGAGTTAGTCGTACCGGGTAGTTGACCTTGTGATTGAAACCTTGTGTTGATTTTGTGGTTGTTTTTGAGCTTTTGAGTTCATTTCATATTTGTTTATTGTTTCTTTGCCTTAAGCTTTCGGGTTTGATCCTTGTCCATCTTAGTATCTATTCCCACCCTAACGTTCAGCAGGACCCCCTAGTCCTTGGTGTTTCTTCTGCGTCCTTCAGTTTCTAGTCTTCGGGTTCGCGCTAACCCATCTCTTCATAGCAGGATGTCTGGACAGACCAGCAGCGGACTAGGTCAGCAAGCTGGCTGGGATGAAGGTCTCCCTGGCCCCAACTGTCCAAACAAGGATTGCAAGCGCCTCCCCTCTGGCGATTGTGATGGATTTTGGTCCCCTTTTTGTTGTGACCATGGTAAAAGAGCCATGTCGCGAAGGTTGCAACCCAGGAAGGTCAAGGTCTGGCGTTGTGGAGAGGAAGGACACTTCGACAACGAGTGTACTACACCGCCCAACTGCGATGAAGACCACCTACCCGAAAGCGTCCGATCGCCAAAGTCACTTGTTTTCTCTGCGAGGAACCACTCACTATCCCAAAGAGTGTAGCATGAACACGTGATCGCGGATCATTAAAACTTCAGCTGCGCTTCTTCGGTCATCTACAAGTATCGCAATCGCCAATGCTTTCGGACGAGAGAAGTTCTTGGATGATTTGTGCGTGGAGCTGCAGGACAAATTACCGATCTATACCTTCCCGACTTTCACTACGGTCGAGAATCCGTAATTCTTGGGGCGAAAGAAGAAGCTAAAGGATCGTCTGGCGTCGGCGGATGGCGGATGTCACTTGTTTCTTCAGTAACAACAAGGGTCACTATGCGCATAGTTGCCCTAAGAAGAGTGTAACAACCCTCGCCCTCGCGGCCGTGCTTGATCTCGTGCACTGCGATCCGGCAGCAAGGTGGCCCGCGATCGGCGTTTTCACGTGCTTCTATTGCCACAAGAAGGGGCATTACACCAGCAGTTGCCTCGTGAAGCATCAGGAGCGGAAGGCTGTTCGTGATCAAGTCAACTCCATCTCCGCTGAAGAAGTTCAGGAGGCGCCTGACGTCATGTTGGGTACGCTTCTTGTTTACTCTGACCCTGATACGGTATTATTGTTTCAGAGAAGTCTCGTTCCTTTATATCCCTATCTTTTACTGTTGATGGTGATCTTCATCCTGCTCCATCATTGATGGCTAGCACCACCTCGGTTTCTTCAAGCCTTGCTAGCCTACAACGTTTTCCCTAAGAAGGATGCTACCATCTGAGTTGTCCTCGATCGTTTGAATTGAGTGACACCCTTCTATCCCTATACATCCTAGGGAATCACCTACTTGGTATCGCCTCGAATTTCTGTGACCTGATTAGCCATGGTCCCTCTAACCAACTAGCTGCGGAGGGATGACTCTGTGTAGCTAGTTGTCAAGCTGAGGTCTCATTTGTTAGTGGGGTAACCAGACAAATTGCTCCACCAACTGAGTGTGGCCTTGGTTCTTCTAAGAAGCTAGCTGTGGAGGGATGACTCTGCATAGCTAGTTAGCAGGCTGAGATTCCGTTGTTGGCGGAATTAACCAGACAAGTCGCTCCACCAGCCAACCACGATCTTGCGCCATCGCCCTCAAAAATCGAGGAAGATCTCTCAGTCTGTCAATCCTTGCTATATCTGGGCCTGATAAGTTTCCCCGTGTCAACTAAAGTGGCACATTATCTACTAGGTCAAAATCGAAAATTGTGCCGGTCCCTTGTTTGAGCTCCTTGTCTCGGGGAATCATGCCATTCAATTCCTTGAAGTTCAGTGGTCGAATTGTGAAAGACCGTCAGCATACAGACTACCCCTCTTTCTTTCCTAAGCAAGTCAAATCTCGGGATGAGATTTTTTGTAAGGGGGGAAGAGTTGTAACATCCCAAGTTTTGGCTTGCGTTTCAAATGTAAGAAAATGAGTAGAAATTAAAACTTTTTCTTACATCTTGCAATTCTTGTATGTTCTAAAGAATTCTTGCAAAAGAATTATGGGATTACAAGTCACAAGTCACTCTGATCGAAAACCTTGTCTTCCAAAAACATTCTTGTCAAACCTTTTGTTCATCTCTGGGAAATATTTTTTCTAAGTTCTTGGGATGGTATGTGACCCCTCTGAAAAATTTCACAATTTTTAGAAATTGTTTGAATATTTTAAGAGGCAGTCAAACCAATTTGGCAATTAGTCAAACCCTAGAATAAGCTTTGTTAAATTTCTGGAGAAAAATGTTGTGCATAAAAACCTCTGGGAATTTTACTTGAGGTTCAGCTCAAAGTCAGCAAGTTACTGTAAAAATTTCATAAATTTTCGTGTTAGTTTGCCCCTCCTAAAAATTCTTCAAGGATTTCAGCTCAAAAGGAAACCCTAAGTCTACCGGGTCGGGCTCGGTCGACTGGGCTCGACCTCGGACTTGGTTGAACCCTACCTATTAGCGCACCCCAGGCTCTGCCTAGTTGGCGCAAGCAATGTCGACCGTTGGATCTATGCCTTATCGCTGCGATCCTGGGAGCTCTAAGGCCTCCCACTCGCACGACCACCTCGGGTCCTTTTGCGAAGAGCACCCTCCCGGACCTCCCGTGGTGTTCTTGCAAAGACCACCCTAGGACCTCCCTTCAGGCTTTTGCAAAAACAACCCCCCCGACCTCCCCTTGGACCACCCTTTTGCACCTTTGCAAAGACCACCTCGGTCGACCACTTTTGCACCGAGGAGATCGTGAGCCGTCCATCCTTAGATCTGTGGCTCAGACCTCCTGGTGCGCTAAGACCTCCGATCACCTCTTTAAATAGGGACCCTTCGTTTCAAATCCAACCACCCGGACCTCCTAACCCGAGCTCAAGTCCACCCGAACGCCTTGCTCCTTGACCAGTTTCTTTTGGGCCTCTCACTGCCTGGTGGGACCTCTGGGACTGGTCATCATCGCTTTGCGAGCATGCGTGTGTGCGAGCTACGATGGTTGGAGCAGCGCCTTGTCAAATCATGTCCTTGCCAACGGCTAGCTCTGCAAACCTTTAATGCATGTCAGCACCTTTTCTTTTTCCAAAGTCCTCTTTTCCACCTGGCCTGTCATTTCATGTACTTCCATGGCAGGGACTTTTGACTCGAGTGCACCGTGGAGCTCAACCTTGCTCCACTCCTTTACTCTCTCGGCTTTAATGAAACCCTGAGCTCTTCCTTAGCTTCTCTTAGACACCTTTGTGCCCACCTGAGCTCCTTCTCTCTGTGTTCTTGTACTCAGAACACCCGAAGACCTCCTAGCCACCATTGCCAGACCTTGGAGCTCCCAGGCGACCTTCGGGCTCTAGTGGTTCAATATTGCAATAGTGACTGTCCTTTTGTTCTTTTGGTCACTTCAAGCATTCCGTAACTTGTTTGTTTAACCTTCACAGAGGTTGACAATTTGGGGAGTTTGCTTTCGTGGCCGGGAGTGTCGTCTTCCCCATCTCCGGCGAGCACCACCATCACCGGAGTTCTTGCAACCATCCCTGGACCTTCTTCATTCCCAGGTTAGTACTGTAGTGTTGGAAACCCGATCCTCTTTGTACCCTGTTAGCTTTTCGTTTGGCCGTATTTTTGCCTCCGGCGGTCATCTCTGGCTAGCCGCCGGTAGGAGGTGTTTTAGGTGTAGCTTTTGACACCTGTAAGTTATCCTTGCTATTTGGAACCCAGCCGCGCCTTTGGTTCTCTTGGCGAGCTCCGTCGCGGCGGTGAGCTAAAACCAAACTCATGTTTTTGCCGTGCCTTACCGGACAAGTATTGTAGCCTTTTGTTTAGCGATTAAGTTGTCCGAGAGCCCAATCATTAGTTTTAATGCAACTCTTGTCGGCAGACGTGTGTCCGTTAAAGTCTCGGACCACCTAAAGCAAATCTAGACCGTTAACGACCTCCAAGCATTAACCTTTGGCCTTTAGATCTTCGTGTGTAAAGTCTTTAGGTTCCAGGACCTCCCGGTTGTGGTCTTAGCCGTTCACGACCTCTTCTAGGGTAGATCTGGACCCTTAGATCCTTTTTGTAAAATCCTTAAGTGCAGGACCTCCTCCGAGGTCCTCTGTGCAAGAAGACCACCCCTGGTCGTGTTATCAAAACCACCGCGAGCAAATCTGAGCCGTCAAGGACCCCCCTGGGAGATCTTAGCCATCGGGGTCATCCTCCGCTAAATCCTCACCCCAAGACCTCCCTGTAAAATCCCAACCGCTCGGACCTCCTCCGGGGTTCATCTCGACCGTCGAGATCTTCCTCCGTGAAGACCTCTGCTCTGAGGACCTCCCCCTAGTTTAATCTCAGCCGTTAAGATCACCCCCGGTTAGATCTGTACCGTAGAAGGATTTCCGAGTAAATTCTAAGTCCCAAGACCTCCTAGAGTAATCTCCGCCGTTAAAGACCTCCCTGGTTTAGTTTTTAGCCGTTGGATCTGGCTCTGTGAGAAATCTTGCGCGCTAGGACCTCCCCTTGAGTCGATCCTAACCATCTAGGACCACCCTGGTTAAATCCTAGCCGGTTAGATCTTTCCCCGTGCGCAAAAGACCTCCCCATGGTCATTTTGCAAAGACCACCCCTTAGCCCACCCTCGGGGTCCTCTTTGTAAAAAGCCACCCCTGGTCTTTTATAAAGACAACCCCGAACCTCCTCCTCAAGTCAATCTGGACCATTCACGACCTCCCCAGGTTTAGATCTGAGCGTTAGATCCTCTTTGCAAAATATTTAGTCTCAGGACCTCCCTCCGTGTCGATCTGGACCGTTTAGGACCTACCTAGGTCTAATCTGAGCCGTCCAGATCTCCTCCCATTAACACACTATCGCATAGGACCTCCCCGAGTAGATCTTGGCCATCCAAGACCTCCTCGGTTAAATCCCAGCCGTCCAGACCTCCCCCACCTCGATCTTGAACGTTGAGGACCTTCCCAGTAGATCCTTAGCCTTCGGACCTCCCCGCTGTTCTGGACCGTTAGATCTTCGTCTAACGGACTAGACCTCCCCGGTGGATTTTAGCCATAGGACCTCCTCTGGAGATCTAGACCGTTGAAGGCCTCCTCCGTGAGATCTTAGCCGTCCAGACCTCCCTCCGTAGGTTTAGCTTTAGGACCTCCCCTAGTGCTCGGGACCGCCAGATCTTGATCTGACGGTCACGACCTCCGTTAGGCGCAAGGACCTCCTTTGCGTGCGCTGTGCATGCACTGGTCGTGGCCGTTGGATCAGATCTCAACGATCCAGACCTCCCCAGTGCGGGAGGAGGTCTTCCCGTGCGCTGTGCTTCGAGGTCCGTGGCCTTGCGATGCAAGATCAACGGCCCACGACCTCTCCTTTGTTTTCCAGTTCAATTGGACCTCCCGAGAGCTCGAATTTTCTAAGTCTTTAATTGTTTCAAATTTCAAAAGTTCATAACTTTGTCATTTTAGCTTCTTTTTGAATGATTCCAGTTGCTGTAGCTTTGTTATAATGTGAACTTTAATCTGAGAATGAATTTAGGCCCTGTTATGTAGCAGGAAATGGTTTTAACTGCATGATCTTGTTTAGTGAATAATGATATCTAGAAATTCATTGAAAATTCGTTGAATGCATATCTTATTCTCTATTATTCCAAACTGAGCGAACTAAGTTTTGTTAAAACCCACTAGGAATGCACTGTAATATAGGATAGGTCTTAATATGATCATTGTCACTGAAATTAATGATTCACTAGTTTTAGAACTTAGAAAAATCATAACTAATTCTTTTCAACTTCAAATTGTGCAAACTCAGTTTTGCTGTTGTTAGGATAACCATATCTACCTACCATAAAAATTTCAAGTTCTAGATCATTCTAGAAATTTTCGTCATGAACAGTAACCCAATATTAATTTAATTATGATTTTTTCAGGCTGAGAGAACTTAGATTAACCATAACTTTTTCATGCTAAGTCCAAATGAAGTGATTCTTGTTTCTAAAATTGTCTAAAATCAACGTCTAGCTACTGTGTAAATTTCATGGGATTTGGATGTTCTTTACTGTTGAGTTCCTTTTTGGTGTTCTTCGTTCTTATTGGTTTTATCGCCTTTTCGCGTTATGTTTCGAAGGGATTATCGATTACGTGAGTGAATCCTCTGCAGAAAGAAAGTGATCTACAGCAAGGCAAGCAGTTTGATCATGTTAATCCCAGTATTTTTATGTATTTATGTTGTTTACAAATTCTATGTATGCATTGCTAGTTTGTGTTAAACTATTGTCGATAGTTGGCCTAGTAGATGCATTTCCTTAGACAAATGATTATCCTTTACTACCATGAGCCTAGGTTATTGCTGTGATTAGAGCTCGTTGGATGAACTCTTGTCACTTAGTAGTTGCGAATTAATTGCTTAGCCATGCTTAGCTTAGGTAGAAATGGGCGGTTATCGACTTGTCGATAACCTTGATCTATAAAACTTATTATCACTTATGATTTCAGTCTTGTGCCATGTTTACTTGTGAAAACTAAAACTGAAACAAAATGATTTAGACTTGGGCACAATGATATGTTGGTGTGCTTCAGGTGTGACGGAATGGTGCCCAAGTCAATTAAGGACCGAACTTCTTGTGAGTACTGTTATCCGGGCATTTTGTGCGTGCTAACCACACTAGAGGGTATGGGACCTCTCTTGAATTAGTACTTTGGGAGGCATTAATTAATGAGTCATTGGTCAGTAGTTTATAGAGAAAAAGGATCACAAAGGCATGGCCGGGTGGTTCCTTTCTAGGTCCTCCACCCGGCCAGGGTCTTGCAAATGTCAGGCTAGCGTTACCTAAATGGCTAATGACTCCGGCTTTGCTTGACTCCACCACAATGTGTGGTCCTAGTGGCCCATTTAGTCAATTTGGTCACTAAGGGTTAACCCCATACGTGCCACTCTTAATTAACGCTTTCCATTGGAAACGTCTCGTAGGACTTAGCCGTGCTGCATACCAAAGGAAGTGTGCTTAATAGCTTGGAAAAAGCGATGCAAGTGTGGGTACATTGGTACACCTGCGAGGTTAAAACTATTCGAATAGCCTCGCCCTAGGTTATGGACACACTTGGGTAAGCTTTTCAAGAGTTAGACTACAACATTTAAATTAAAACTTGATGGGTGGTACGAATCTGGGATTCGTGCTATGCGTGGTGGCTATTGGGTTAGTCACCAATAGGTGGTTACTCTTGTACTTATTGTATCTCGTGTTATTTCATTCAAAAAAAAAAACTGATTGCAAACTTGCTTTTGAAATGTACTACGTTATTACCAACAAAGTTGGCTTTGTGCAAAATGAGACATATGACCTCCACTTAAAAAGCCTGCATGTAGCATATTGTTAGGTCTGCTATTCCACACATCAGTCTTGTGAGTACATTTTTGTACTCAGTTGCTTTGCTTAATGTTTTTGTTGAAGAGGAAGAAGGTGAGCCCCAAGGGCTTCCCTTTTGTGAGATATGCTTCGGGTTTGACGACTAGCTTGGCGGCCCGGTTGGTTGCCTTGTGGGTAAAGGCACACTAATTGGCTCTTTTGTTTATCGCCACCTTATGACACTTTTGCTTCCGCTGTTTAATTGTTGTTTAGTGTCATTTGGCCGGTTGGCCCTTGTTGTAATAAATCTCTATTATGTATGTCTTTTGTTAGACCTGTTGTATGGAATTGATGCGTGATTTTGTAATGGGGTGTGTATACTGCATTTCTGGGAAGTATACATGTCTCGGGGCTTGGTTTATTTGATTTGTGATGCTAGAGTCAAGAAAAGGCTAAGCATTACAAGCCAAATAAATCGGGGTCCTCACAGTTAGCGTCGCAGCCGTGTTAGCGCCAACCGTACCTAAACCCTAAACCTAACCCTAGGTGGACCTAGTCTACCGTGAGCCATGTCTGTGATATGTGGACCCCACATATCATTGCCAAAGCCTATAGACCTGTAGACCAGAACATGAACCTGGTCCATAGACTGTGGGTCCCACCTGTTAGTCTCTATTTCCTATTTTAGGATTTTTTAAAAAAAAATTTGAAATTCATTGCTGACGTCATGCAGATGCAATATTTAAGGATTTCCTTTAGAAAGAAAATTCCAAAAATCTAAAATAGTGTCTTTTCTCTCTTTTTCTTAGATTTAAATCCTTTGAGAGCCCATTAATTCTTCCTCATACAAACTCCGATTGAGCCCATTCAAGTTTGTGAATTCATATAAATTCAAGCCCTACCTTCTCGTGATTTTATTTAATTTTTGGAGTTTATTTCTTGCTATGCTTTGCATTTATTTGGGTTATTGCTTTCATTTGGGAGTAGACGTTGATATTTCGAGAGCTTTCGAGGAAGGAGGAGTTGATCAAGTTCAAGACCAGTGTCAAGAAAGTTGTTTCAAGGAAAGTTATACCTTTGACCATGTTGAACCCAGTTTTTGCAAAATTACTTTGATTCAAACTATTGGATGTTATTTCAATTACTTAATTCTTTAAATGCTTTGGGATTAGCTATACATCCATTTGATTATATCCACCTTGCTCATTTTATCACCATGATCTTTTGTCACCCTAGCTTAGATAATTACTAGTTGGTATTATCATAGCACCAACGTGGGGACGAATAGTCTGCTTAAACATGCAATGGGTTCTTGATATCATTTTGAGTTGTAAATCTAAATATGACTAAGTGATTATTGAACAACTTTATGGAAAGACTGTGTGCTATATGTTGTCACTCGTTGATGGCATATGATGCTCTTAACCAACAAGGTGGGAAAAGATTTAGACCAAGGCAAGTGGAAAGATTTCATGATATGGTGGACTTTGTGATTGGGAATGGTGAATTGTGGTAATTTGGTTAGAATTTGGGCAGTCTCTCCTTGGTCAATTAAGGACTTATTTTTGTGTGCCATTGAACTGAGTCATAACTGTAACTACATGCCTAGTATGGGACAGGCCTAACTTAGTAAATTACGGAGTTTCAGCATTGACTACTCAAGTAGTAGGTTAGACTGTGTGCCAAGATGGAGGTGTGAACTATTGTGTGGTTACATTTAGGAGCGGTGTGTCGTCTCTAGGTCCAACGGTGTATGTTAGCCCAATGCACTATGTACAGGTTGGCACTGACGGTATACACATCGGGAGAGTCAATTGTCGAGATGAAGTTTTAGATAGATTTTGTTATGATTAGTGCTAGCTACACTGGTTATATCATGTGGGTAAAGTGTGCAACCTCCCCAGAGTATTAATCAATCTACTTGAATAGCCACATTCGCGGCCATGGACATGCTCAGGGATTTCACACGATGGGTAGATTTTCATAAAAACAATGGGAAGGGTACAATTACGTGGTTTAACTCATGTTGGTGTGTGAAAAAAATTGATTAGGCTTCGTGAGCTTTGTGAAAATATTTGTTAAAATTATTACTATTTATTTCTTTTGAACTATGCTTTCAATCTATTATTTGTATTCAAATACAAGTGTTGCTTTTTGCAAAATAACCATACAAGTCATTTTCTTTGAAATAAGCCATCATCTATTATTGCATTCTATGGTATGACTTGCTGAGTACTAAGAGGACTCATTCTTACTACAATCATTCAGTTGAAGTAGAGGAGTCTTCGCCTGCTGAGGAGGAGTTTAATGAGGAGGGTGATCGCTAGGTCTTGATCCAGTCAGTTGCCTGTGGCAAGTCGATGGGTTCCCACTGAAGTTGTTTCTGTTCCGTTGTTGTCTCTTTACTTAGTGCTAGCTCTGCATGGCTTAATAAGTGTAAACTCGACCAAAAGGTCACAACCATTATTTATTTATCAAATTAGTCATTTATTCTTATATTTGTCTTGCGTGGAATGATATTCATCTATGTTGACACTATGTGTATTAGCATGATTTTGGACTAGTGCTGTAACATCCCAATTTTGGGCTTGTGTTTTAGATGTAAGAAAATGAGTACAAATTAAAACTTTTTCTTACATCATGTATTTCCTGTATGTTCTAAACAATTCCTGTACAAGAATTATGGAAATACAAAGTCACAAGTATTTTGATCCAAAACCTTATCTTCCAAAAACATTCATCTTAAATCTTGTGATCATCCTCTCGAAATATTTTTCCTAAATTCCTGTGATGGTATGTGACCCCTCTGAAAAATTTCACAATTTTTAGAAATTGTTTGGATATTTTTAGAGGGCAGTCAAACCTAGTTGACTCTTAGTCAAACCTTAAACCAGAGCCTTGCATAAATTTTTGGAGAATAATGCACTACATAAAAACCTCTGAAAATTTTATACAAGGTTAATTTCTGAATTAGCAAGCTCCAGTAAAAAATTATAATTTTTGGAGTTGTTTTGTTATCTCAAATGAATTCCCCAATGTCCCAGCTCAATTTAAAACTCAAAACCTATTTTCGCTGTGCGTTGGGTTCGAGTCAGACTCGGGCTCGAGCCACTCGTCTTGGTCCAGTCAACTAACTACACCGAGCCTCTTTTAAAAGCGCGTATCCAATCTCAGCCGTTGGATCTAAATCGCGCGGCCCGTGTTTGCGGAGGCATTTGGACCGTGTGAATGCGCTATTCAATTTGGGACCGTTGGATCTCGATCCAACCGTTTTGATCATCTGAGAACATTCGGACCTTCCGGAGGGCTTATTCAATCGTGGCCGTCCATTTCCGATCCAGGGTTCTCGATTCCCTCTGTTGTTTTAAACCTCCGATTCTTTCGTTTGATCAGAGTTGTTGGATTAAAATCCAACGCTCACAATCTCCTCCGTTGTGTTTCAATCTCAGAAACGTGGTGCGTTATCAGCCGTCCGATCTGATCCAAGGTGATGAGGACATCACTCCTTCGGATACACGCACTACACAAAATCGTACAGATCCAGTTGCTAAACTACATGGTCCTATGACAAGAGCTCGTTCACGTCACTTAAATTATGAGGTGAGCTCGTTTCTAAGTGCTAATAATTTATCTATGCAGAATGGTATACTACCTAATAATTGTGATCTGTTGTTACTTAGGAATAATAGATCCCCAAGGTCTACGACCAGGTCTACAAGCCCTACGACCAGTCCTGCCAGCGCTACGACCAAGTCTACGACCAGACCAGCCAGCGCTACGACCACATCTCAAGCTCCTCGACTAGTTTCATCAACGCTACGACCAGACTAGCGGTGTCGCTATTTTTATCACCAGCGGTGTTCATTTTGGCTGGTCTGGTCGTAGCGCTGGCGAAACTAGTCGAGGAGCTTGAGATGTGGTCGTAGCAACTGATGTCCGGTCGTGAGACTTGGTCGTAGCATTTGGCGGATCGGTCGAGGGCTTGTAGACTTGGTCGTAGACCTTGGGGATCCATTATTCCTAAGTAACAACATATCACAATTATTAGGTAGTATACCATTTTGCATAGATAAATTATTAGCACTTAGAAACAAGCTCACCTCATAATTTAAGTGACGTGCACGAGCTCTTGTCATAGGACCTTGTAGTTTAGCAACAGGATCTGTAGGATTTTTTGTAGTGCGTGTATCCGAAGGAGTGATGTCCTCATCATCCTCCCCCTCTTGAATTGGAGTCGTCCTCGACTCAAGCTCATCTGCTTCTCTTTCAATAAGTGGAATGCCCTCTCTTGCGCAGGTCCCCATTGGAAAGGCACTCCTTTCTTTGTCAATTCATTCAATAGTGCGGCAATGGTGCTGAAATCCCGCACAAAGCGTCGATAGAATCCAGCAAGTCCATGGAAGCTCCGCACCTGTGACACAGTGGTAGGCGTCGGCCAGCTTTGGATGGCTGCAGTCTTTGCCTCATCCACCTCAATGCCCTGTGGAGTCACAACATAACCAAGAAACGCAACTCGATCGGTGCAAAAGGTGCACTTCTCAAGGTTACCAAACAAACGTGCATCTCTCAAGGCATTAAAAATAGTACGTATATGGTTCAAGTGTAGCTCATGTGACTTGCTATAAATCAAGATATCATCAAAATAAACCACCACAAATTTTCCAATAAAAAGACGTAAAACCTCGTTCATTAATCGCATGAAAGTACTAGGTGCATTAGTTAGACCAAAAGGCATTACTAACCACTCATATAGTCTGAACTTAGTTTTAAAGGTAGTTTTCCATTCATCTCCCAATTTCATTCTAATCTGGTGGTAGCCACTTCGCAAGTCTATCTTTGTGAAAATAATAGAGCCACTCAACTCATCAAGCATGTCGTCTAGCCTAGGAATAGGATGACGATACCTTATGGTAATATTATTAATGGCTCTACAATCAACACACATACGCCAAGTTCCATCTTTCTTAGGAACCAAAAGAACAGGAACAACACAAGGACTAAGGCTTTCTCGTACGTACCCACGGTCCAAAAGATCTTGGACTTGTCGCTAAATTTCCTTAGTCTCCTCTGGGTTGGTCCTATATGCCGCACGGTTTGGCAAAGTCGCTCCCGGAATCAAATCAATTTGATGCTCTATCCCTCGAATAGGTGGCAACCCAGGGGTATCTCGGTGAAATACATCCACGTACTCGCAAAGGTTAGCAACAGCAGGAGGCAAAGAGCTAGATATATCCTCAAGTGAAAATAAAGCATCTTTGCATATCAAAGCATAGCATGGCAGCTCATTATCACAAATTTCATCGAGTTCAGATTTAGTGGCAAGCATGACACACCCTTTCAATTTAATTCCCTCGGTCTTGGAACTAGGCACCACTTTCTCTCCTTTAGGTGGGAAAACACGTTTCGCTACTTGCTGATTTTTAGAATCAAGTTCAGTGGTGTTTCTTTCATTTCTAGCACGCTCTACTTCATCTTTCACAATTTCAGCGGGAGTCAAAGGCAACAACTTAATCTTCTTACCTCTATGTGAGAACGAGTAGGTATTAGCTCTACCATGGTGCAAAACATCATTATCATATATCCAAGGCCTACCGAGCAACAACGAGCATGCTTGCATAGGCACTACATCAAAGTCGGTACTATCTTTGTAATTACCAGCTGAAAATTGCACTCTCACAACTTTGTTTACCTTTAACTTACCACACGAATTGAACCATTGGATGTAGTAGGGATGTGGGTGTAACATCCCAAAGTTATGTTACCAAATTAAAAATGAAATAAAGTTAATGTTTTATTTGATTTTCAGAGAATTTGCCAGAGTTTGATTGCTTTATTTGAATCTTTGAAATTTTGAAAGCCAAATTTTAAAGTTATTTGAAGTTATTGAAGTTTTATTGGATTTAAATAAAAAAATAAAAATTTACTTAATTTATAGAATTTTCTGAGTTTTTAAAAGCTTTTTCCTAAGTATTTTCAAGCCAAAATAATTTATTTGCAAAATTAAAAGCCAACTTTAAGTTGGAACTATTTTATTTAAGTCCAAAATAACTCTAGGAATTTCTGTGAATTTTTCTAGAATTTTTGGATGTATTTTACTATTTTCTAAAAATCCTTTTGAATTTCTGGAAATAAATCAATTAAGAAATCCATTTAAAATCCCAAAATTTCCTTTGGGCGAAACCCACCGGTCCGCCCATCTTCACACGCTCCCGCCCACTCCACGCCCGCACCGCTCTCTCTCCTCACTCTCCTTCCCACCGCCGATCGCCATCCGACGGCTATCCATCGCCCCACGCCCCATCTCTCTTCTCTTTCTCCCGCACCGCCGATCTTCATCGAACGACACTCACGCAACCACGCCTCTCACCTCTCCGATCGTCGGATCTCAAACCAACGATCAGATTTCGAAGTCATTCGGGCGGTCCGAATATCACAGAGATAAGGACCCTCCGATCTACATCGGACGGCCACCAAGCGCCCACGCGACGCCGCCTCTCTCACACCATCAGATACCCATCCGACGGCCCACGAGCACCAGTGACTTTATTAATTCACCGTGTCGTTTCGATCTAACGTGATCGTTAGATCAAAATCCAACGGCCGCGCCGACCCGACTCACGGTTCACATGTTCTATCTCCACCGTTCGATCAAAATCGGACGCCACCGCATCATCGTCTTCCTTTATTCTCCCACCTCTTCTTCTTCCCCACGACGCGCGCCCCGCCATTATCGCCGCGCGGGAGCTCCGTTACCGCCCGTTTCTCTCCCCCACTCTCCTCGTCATCGTGCGCATTCAAAAGCCCTCATCACGCCGCCCCACTTCCCCCACTTTCCCCTCTCTTTACTTCGCCGGTTCGCCACATGTCGAACGCCGCCGCCGCACCACCCGCCACGATTTCCCACTCACGACCTCCTCGCGCCTATAAAGGAAGCATGCGGTGCCCTTTCCTCCTCATTCCGTTCCGCCACCCACTCCTCCTTCACCCTCTCGGTTTGCGAATCGAGTTTGAAGAAACTCGGCCGGCACCCTTTCTTCCCGACTCGAGCCGACATCACCGCGCGCCCCCGCCGACCACACCAACGACATCGCGACACCGCCGCCTACTCTCGTCGTGCACCGGCCGGCCTAAGGACCACCGGAGCCCTTCCTCGCCATTGAGCCGCAAGCGCGCCGCTTCTTCCTCGCCGCGGTGATTTCTCCGTGCGGCGCCGCCAAGGTGAGCCTCATGCCCCGTCGCCTCTCTCTCTATTGGTACCATCCACTCCCTCCACTCGCCAAACGCCGGCGAGCCCGTAGCCGAGTCGCCGTCGGTTCCGAGATGACGTGGCCGCCCCACGTATGCGCCATGTCATCGCCACGTCGGCTCCACCCGTGCATGCCTCGCTGAGTCAGCGCTTACGTGGTGCCACATCAATCCATGCGCAGCGCACCCTCACCCCCGTGCACTGTTCCATGAACCGGGTCTGCGGTGGACTGCTGACCACCTGTGGACCAGGTCCATTGACATTGGGCCCACCTGTCATAGACTCAAAGGATTTCCTTTAGGAAAATAATTCGGCCGGGAAAATCATTTTCCCTCGCTGACGTCATGCTTGCGCAATAAATCGAATTTCCTTTAGAAAAATAATTCGGGAAAATCAATAAAATCTGATTTTAGGTTTTATTTAGATTTAAAAACTTCCCGGGGTTCGTTCTCCCTCATACGAACTCCGATTTCGTCCATTCAAATTCCTAAATTCATATAAAATCAGGATCTAGCCATCTAAACCAAAATCATTTGATTTTGGGTTCATTTGACCTGCAATTCTTTTAAACCCTAGCTTATCATTCCATGTAATTTCAATCTTCTAAAATTCATATCTTTTACTCCCGAACTCCGTTTTAGTGCATTCAAGTTTGTAAATTCATATAAAATTATTATCTAGCTAACTAAAGTAAAATACTTCTATTTGGAGTTAATTTGATCTGTTCTTTTGAATTTATTTGAATTTGAGTTGAATTGGTCGTATTTTCACGATTAGATTTCGACGACTTCGGAGAATCAGATTTCAACTGAAGAGCAACATAAGAGGATTGATTTTGACTGTATGATCATCGTGATCGTACACTTGGACTACCTGAAGATAGTACTTGTGAGTACTAGGTGACCTGTTAAGAAAAACAATGTCACCTCAACACCGTAAGTTACATTAGGTGATCTGTTAAGAAAAACAACGTCACCTCATCAAGCGAGGCAAGTTATACCCTTGATCATATTCATCCTACTATTTTAAATTATTTATATACTGTTTTAAATTATTACTGCATGCTTATCTATATCAATATCCTAAATTCCTGTTTTAAATATATAGTTATGCCTAAAATCCTTTGTATGGCCAATGTTGATATTGAATCAAACACATTGTCACCCTAGATCAAACCTGGTTGATACAATAGTATGAACCAGGATCATTTAAACGTATTGCTTAGCCATGCTGTTAGACCAAACTTGTTTTTGGGGAATTTCAGCCATCAATCAATTATTGATTAAATTGTACCCTTGGCATCTGTGTGTCATGGGAGTTTTACAAATGACTTGGAAAATAAAATAAAATGATGGTTTGGACTTGGGCGGAATGGATGATTGGTGGGTGCAGGTTCATGCACGGGCTTAATCTGGTTAGGGTTAAGGCCCATGGGTTTTATTGGAAAGTTGCCCAAGTCAGTTAAGGACCGGTCTTCGAGCGCATGATGCTACGCCTAACCGTACCACCACATGTCCCGTATGGGCGGGACTTGGCTAAATAATTTATGACGTCTTAGTGTCGTTTGTGCTATATTGTTGGTATGGGTGTTGGTCAAACAGAAGACCCATCTGGCGCAAGAGGGGGCTTCCGGAGGATGGCCAGTCCAATGGTAGCGAAACCTTAGCGGGCACAGATACATTAAGACAGAACATTGTAAAGGCCTCGACACGTGCTCTAGACTGCTTACCAAAGGTAGTGAGCGGTGGCATAGATATATGCCGGACAAACTAGAGAAGTCTTGTCATGTGGGTAAAGCTGTACAACCTCTGCAGAGTGTAAAACTATTCGAATAGCCGTGTCCGCGGTTATGGACATGCTAGCAGAACTACTCAAAGTTAGACTTTGGTTTTGTTTGAAAACAAACTTCTTCAAAACTGGTTTATCCAATTGGGAATTAGGCAAACAACCATGTGATAGGAGGATATCCTTCACCATTCATGTGTGAACGTTATCTGACTATAAAATTGAGCATTTTATAAACTTTAGTTATAGAATAACTGCTTTGGAATCTAGTACCAGTATTTAAAGAAAATGCTGCTTTATGCAAATAACTTTATAAGCCATCCTTTGTTACATCCATATATGCATGTCATTCTGTTACTTGACGGGTGTAACTTGCGAGTACGAAAGTTGTGCTCATTCTTGCTTATGCAAACAAATTTCAGAGGAAAAGGACTTTGCTACCGATGTGGATCTCGACGACTAGGCCGCTTCCCCAATCGATTGCCTGTGGCAGATTAACTGGACCCTACCACTTCTTCGTCTTCCGCTGTGTTTATTTTATTGTGGGTCTGTAAACCCCCTTTGTAATCAACTCTGTTGTTATTTATTAATAAAGTTGTGATATGAATTTGTTATCATTTTGTTTACTGTGTGGACTAGCTACTGATCATGGGACTAGTTCAGAAATGCACAGAGGATCTGGGTGTATTAATACCCGGGTCTGACAGTGGGTGTGGTTGTGTGGTCAAGCCAAGCTTCTCGACCATCTCAGAGCTTGCAAGGTTGTTGCAACTCCCTCCATCAATGATGACTCTGCAGGCTCTCTCTTTCACGAGGAATCTGGATTGAAACAAGTTGTGCCGCTGATTTTGCTCCGCTCTCTCCACTTGTGCGCTTAGCACTCGCTGCGCAACAAGGCTCACATGAGTCCTTGTGTCAACAGCAGCTACTTGTTCTTCTACATCATCAGCATCACTATCTGTCTCGTCTCCTCCACCTGCAATGTTAGCTGCAAACACATACTCATCCTCAATATCACTAGCACTTATATAACCTCCATCTTCGGGGGCGAGGTATGCTCGCTGACTTGGGCAGTCCCTCATGACATGGCCCATTCCCTTGCAACGATGGCAAATAATCCCGATCGACGGACTGTGGAAGCAACCAAGAAGAACTCTTGGTGGGGCACGCACACTAGTAGATTTGTTTACCTCGGTGCATGTGTGGCGTCGAGGTGTCTCTTTGACGAGCCCTACTCGAGGAGGGGGCAGCAGACCGTGTAGCTGAAGGTGGGATTGTTTTAACGTGCCCTGATGTTGATCTTGGTGTAGACGTGCTTCCAAAATTGTTCCTTGGTCTCTGCTGTCGACCCTGCAATTCTTTTTCTGCCAAACAAGCAAGGTGGAACAATCTAGGAACACTATCATATTCTTTGTAATCAACTATGTCCTGAATTTCACGTATTAGTCCTCCATAAAAATGTGCCATAGCAGCCTCTTCGTCCTCAATAATATCACAACGCAACATACTAATTTGTAGCTCCTGATAATATTCTTCTACGGATCTATTACCTTGGTTTAAGCACTGCAATTTCTTACGCAAGTCCCGTTTAAAAGAGGGTGGAATAAACCTGTTACGCATAGCAACCTTTAAAGCATCCCAGGTAGTAGGCGCTAATCCATCATTGCATATTCTACTCCACCAAATGATGGCAAAGTTTTTAAATTCGCTTGTGGCTTGCCTAACTCTATGCACTTCAGGAACTAAGTGAGCATTAAATTTCTGTTCTATCGTCATCTCCCAATCTAGATATACTTCAGCATCATAAGCACCCGCAAAAGATGGTATAGTGAACTTGACTTTAGCATATGGATCATCATTATCATGTGCATTATGGTGCGGAAAGTTATTACCTCTCATACCTTGATGGTTGAAGTTCAGTCGGTTCCGTTGTCGTGCATCCAAGGCATCATGGTGGCGCATCTCATTATCATGGTCGATCTCATGGTCGTGGGCTGCACCTTGAGGATCCACACGACCATTGTTCGGCGGTTGATTGGCCAAACCATCAATACGTGCATTGAGTGTTGCAATACTAGCATTGAGCTGTTGTAGTGTAGCATTTGTCTCCGCAAACTTCCTTTTGATGTCGTCATTAATAGCATGATGGTGCCCATCCAACACCCTCGTGAGCTCTTCCCTCAAAACACACTCTTGCGCATCCGATCCCTCACCTGCCATGGTTAGTAGGAGACACAAGACAACACAAAGATATTATCCCTATCAACTACTAGGTGGTGGAAGGTGGAATCACACACTCTCAAGCGTCTTACCAAGCTCTTATGAATTTCTTACCAATTACAGCAGGTGGTATGATCGGAGAAGGTGGGATGTATGACTGCGGCGGAGGTGAATGCGAGGATCCAAATCTGAGGGCCAAAAGTACGTGGAGCTCGGACAGGCAATGTTTAGTAGCAAGGAGCAGCAATAACGAAATCAGATTAGCAAAGTTAAATCAAGGTCCACCGTACTCGTCACAGTTGCTGGCCCAAACGGGCTCCTAGTGCTAGCTCAAGCAAGCCGAAAGATAGGGTAGATACAAACACAAAGGGACAAAGTTTGCAAAGCAACCGATATCTCTTGTGGGTGGTCGTGGATTGTCGTAGACCAACTGAGGGTGGTCGTGAGCCAACTGAGGTGGTCTTCCTTTTTTTTTATTCTCCTTTTCTTTTCTTCTTCTTTTTGATTCTTTCTTCTTCTTTTTTTGACTGACGAAACCCAACCTAGGGTTCCTTTTTTTTGCGCAAGTGACCTCTGCTCACAACTCTTCAAAACCCTTTTCCGGGCCTAGGGATATATGTAGGTCACAACTCTCTCTCTCTCTCTGAACTTGGCTAACTCTGCTTCGGCTATGGGATTTCTTCTCGGTCTTCGTTGGGTCGGACACGATATGATGAGTGCGTGGGTGTCCGAGAGCAACCAGAAACAGATAGACTCTGAGTAGGATGTCGGGGCAAAAACGAGTAGATAGTCGAATCTGACTAGGTAGTCGAACACGAGGAGGTGGTCGGATGAGGGGGTGTTGGCTTGAGTAGGTGGTTGGATGGGGGTGGTGTCACGAGTAAGTGGTCGGATGGGGGTGGTGACTCAATCTCGGCTATAGCAGACAAACCCTAATTGCAACGAATTCAACCAAGGACAAGCCGAGATACACGATGACCAAAACAGCAAAGACTCGATGCTAGAAACTAGATCACGATGACTAGACCAGCAACAAAGACACCGACGATGGACTCGAACTCAACAACGCGAATACTGAAAACAAAATTGCGAAAGGCACAACGTGGTTTGGACAGCGGAAAAACTAAGATCTAAAACTTTTTGTGGGGCAATTTTCTGGAATCTAGGTGACGGAAACAACTAACAAAAGGGGATAAACGAGATTACCTAACGGGCAACCTTTGCTCTGATACCAAATGATGAGACTACGGTGGCCCGATCTTCCGATAGGTTCGATTGATTTAGTCGTGAGGACGTTGACGCTTTGAGGCTTTCGACCAGCAGATCGTCACCTCGCAATTCGCTACACCCGCACGACTGTCGTTATCGACCACGCTCGCACGCGATCGACCTTACCACGAGGGTTATGGTTCTAGTAAGCAATCGAAGCAACTCACAAGAACAGGATAGATGCAATCTGAATTGTATTGCGAATATGAATGAAGTTCACAAAGTGGGGTTCCTCAAACCGATAAACGGCGAAACTGCAAAGTCGCCCGAGCTTTTTCTCTGGTCATCTTCAACCTCCCGCCGTGCGAAAACAGTGCAGGGCATGGCTGTAACATCCCAAATTTCAATATGTGTTTCAAATGTAAGAAAATGTGTAGAAATTAAAACTTTTTCTTACATCTTGTATTTCCTGTATGTTCTGAACAAATCTTGTAAAGGAAATAGGGAAATACAAAGTCACAGGTCATTTTGACCTAAACCTTACCTTTCAAAACTTTCTTGTCAAATTTTGTGATCATCCTCTGAACCATTTTTCCTAAGTTCTTGGATTGATGTGTGACCCTCTGAAAAGTTTCACAATTTTTAGAAGTTGTTGGAATATTTTTGGAGGCAAGTCAAACCAATTTTTCAATTGGTCGACCTTAAATTCGAACATTCTAGAATTTTGGAGAAAGATTCTGAGCATAAAACCTCTAAAAATTTTATGTAAGGTTTATCATAGAGTCATCAACCTCCATTTAAAATTTCATAAGTTTTGGAGCTAGTTGCTATCTCTAAAAATCCTTCCAAGATTCAGGTCATTTTAAAACCCTAAGTCAAACCAAGAGCATACACTTAAAATAATTTTGGAAAGAAATTACTTCAAGTGAAACTCTGAAAATAATTTATTTAAATCTTATAATAATTACCATGAATAAATATAATTTTTCCAAAATTTTTGGAGCTAAATTCCACCCACAGAAAATTAAAACTTGCTTCAATAACCTTTTGTAAGTTTGAATTTAAAATAAGAAAATAACTCATGAACAATAAGGTTTAAAATTTTATTTGGTCACTAGGTCATCCCAGGAACCTCCCTGAAAAATTTCAGAATTTTTAAAATTTATTTGCTATTTATTAAGCCCCATCAAACCTATTGTATTTGGTCGAACCGAATTTAAAACCTCCTATTCACATTCACCCGACCAGGACTCAACCCGACCAAACCGGCGCGGTCGAACCCAATACCGCCGCACCGCACCACACCACGACATCGCAAGCCGTTCGTTTCAAAATCAACGGCCTGGATTGCCTGGTGCATTCGGACTGGCCAATTGCCCCATCACCATGGACCCTTTGATCTCGATCCAACGGTTCGGATTAAGCGCCCGTTATAAAGTCCGACCCAGCCTCTCCTTTGCCACTGACTGGTGGGCCCGCCGACCTGTTTGTCTTCTTCCTCCCGCGGTCGCCGCTCGCCCGCGCACGCCACCGCGCCGCTCACCTGCTCTCTGCCACCGCCAACCACCCCGCCAACGGCTAGTTCGCCGGTGGAGCACACTCCGCCTTTATAAGCACCCTACCCCTCCTGTGCCCTCTTTTTCTTCCTCCCCAAGCTCCATTGAGCTCCAAGCTCCAAAAGCCTTTCGGCCATGGCTGCGCTGCCTTCTAGCGCCGGCTACTCGGTGGTCCCTTCCACTCCCGACCGCATCACGTCGTGGCATCCATCACAAGGAGTTGAAGCCCTCTGTCAATTTGAGGAAATCTCCACCGGAGCACCGCGCGTCCCCCTTCTTCCCCAACCACGGCCGCTTCAAGCTCCACCGCCGCCGCATCTTCTCCGGCGCCTCCCTCTTCGATTCCTCCCTCCTGGAGCACCCTCTAGCTTCCCTCTACCTCCCCGTAGCACTCACTGGTGCCCTCTTTCTCTCCAGGCCCCTGCCGTCGGTGATCACCTTGCGCCGCAGCGGGTTCGTCGTCGCCGGGCCTCTCCGGCCACCCTCCGCCTTCTCCGACCGCTCCAGCGTGTTCCAGGTACCCCATGGCTGCTCATGCTCCCTCCATTTTTGTCGCAATTTCACCCGAGCGCCGCCACGCCGTTTCTTCTCCACGGCCGGCCGCCACCTTCCTCGCCGCCACGGTGCAGCCTGTGCTCTAAAACCGCCACCCCTAGCTTCGGTGAGCACCCTAGCAACCCATTTTGGCCATTGTTGTCGCCTCCACGCCACTCCTCACCGGCGATGAACCACGACCGAGTCCGCTCTGCACTGTTCTGTAGCTCCATCTCTCGAAGAACTCCTCTTCTCTCGACAATGCAATCACCGCACTAAGTTAAGAACAACTATTTTGTCTAACAAGGGAACCACTAGTAAAACGAACTAAGGCTAACAAATCTTTGTGAATGTCTTTAGGTCACTCAAATGGATTAGCAAATCTGAAGCTTTGAGAGTTTAGGAGTAGCATTTCTTTTCAGCAATACTTTGTATTGTCGTGGATGAGTATTAAGGTAATCTGAAAATGACCGATTTTGTCAAGAGGCTAAGGAGTTTCTAATGCTAGTCCTTAAAAGGTTATTGTTCAATGGGTACTTTAGTTAAGTGCTATGATTAGCTTGTAGATCACTCAAATGAATTATCAGATTGGAAGTTGAGAGGTGTAGCAAGTTTATCTAGTGCGATTTCTGTCCAGAAGTACAAGAAGCATGAGCAGAGAAGATAAAAACTGAGGATGACTTGAAAAGAATAACAGAGGTCATTAGAGGATGAATCAAAAAGATCAGTGGACTTATAAAACCTATTGAATGACAAATTAATCACTTAAAATTTAGTTAACAAATGGATAATTAAACTAAGTGACAAAATTTGATGATAACACTTCGTTTTAGAAATAGTTTGAATTGTTTGTTAATTGAGCAGAGAAGTGTTTTGTCATTGAAACACTTTTGCAAAATCAATTCTCTTAAAATAACAAACCTTGTGTATGTCAATTGATCACTAAATTTTAATTTGGCAAATAGATCATTGTCATGGTTAATATAATGGTTAGCAAAATTGTGCCTTCAAACCCCATCTGAACACTTAGATTTCAATAACGTCAATTTGAAAAACCAATACTAGAATCTGAAATTTTCGGAAAAACAATGAGTTTCGAAATGGTTAAGTCTCAAAACTGAAGTGAGTAGGTGTTTCCTCTTTTTCATATCTTTTTCATTGTAAGTCCAAATTGGATGATTCCAATTTTGCTAGCTTCATTATAACTTGAGCTTAAATAGAAAAACAATTGTAGACCATGATCAAACCTGGAAAACCATTTTCAAAAATAGTAAACAAGTGAACTTAATACTGTTTTTCAGAACTTTTAGCAAACTTGTAAAATGCATATCTCTTAATCTATAGATCCTTTTTGTATGAATCCGATTTGATTAGTTTCCACTGCTAGTGTATTTGCTAGGAAAAATTGGTTTCACAAATTTTACTGTTTTTAAAAATCATAAAGATCATATTTTAGTTTTATACCTTCAACAATTTAGACAAATCATAACTTTTTCAATATAACTCCAAATGACCTGAAATTTTATATGGATTATCACTATACCAGTAGGTAGCTACCATAAAAGTTTCATCTTCAAAATCCTTCTAGAAAATATTTTTGCTACAGTACCTAATTATGCCCGAAAATAGGTTTTTAGGGAATATCTTTGGAACGACAAATCCAAATTAGGTTTTTCCAGTTTCTATGTCTAGGTTTATTCCTATTTCTCCTTGTGTATAAATTTTGTGTCATTTGGATGCTTTTTGCTCAATTTTTGTGATTAGGGTTTATTGCCTTATTTGCTTTTCGTCGTGTTATTTGCTTATGCGATTAGGTGACGAAGAGTGGGTTGAGCCTGAGAGCGATCCTCTGCAACAGATTGAGCAACAGCAGCCGCCAGGCAAGCAGTTTGATCATATCCAGTTCATTCCCATTATTTTCAAGTCTAATATTTTGTTTAACTTGTATGTATGCATGCTTTTGTGTCAAAGTAATTTTGTCGATTAGAGGTAGTTAATCCCATTGCATTGTTGCCCTGAAAATTGTTCACCCCTGCCACCACCTTAGGAATATTATTCTCACTGGTGAATTAGAGCCCGGTGAATGATTTAGGGCCTTTATTTGTATTTACGCTATGATGCTTAGCCATGCTTAGTCACCGGTAGAATTGGGCGGTTATCGACTTAGTCGGTAACCTTGACCACACAAAATTATTATAACTTTATATTTTAGCATTTTGCTATGTTACCTGTGAAAACTAAAAATGAAAACAAAATGATTTTGACTTGGGCACAATGGTAAGATTGGTGTGCTTTTGGGTGTGACTGGAATGGTGCCCGAGTCAACAAGGACCGAACATCTTGTTACACTAAACCAAGCATTCTTGCGTGCTAACCACACTAGAGTATATGGGACCTCTCTTGATTTAGTACTTTGGCGTGTATTGGCTCCGGGTCGCAGGAGGGATGGTGTTGGGAGCATGGTAGTTGTCAAAAGCTTCACCGTGATGGGATTTGTTGTCTTTTCGGCTTTACCATGTAAGCGTATGGATTTCTATCCATACGAGCGACTCGTAGTTGATACACAATATTGGAAAACGTCATGTTAGACTTAGCCGTGCTCGCATACCAAAGGAAGTATGCTAACCAGTGGTGGTGGAAAGGCGGTCTAAAGTGTGGGTACATTGGTACACCTGCGCAGGTTAAAACTATTCGAATAGCCTCGTCTAGGTTATGGACACGCTTGGGGAGGTCTTCCAAGAGTTAGACTACAACCTTTTAATTAAAACTTGATGGGTTGGTATGAGCGGGTGTTCATACTATTGTTGTGATGGCCATTGGGTTGGTCATCTCCGGGATGTCTTTTGTCACTACTTATCATCATTTGTTATTTACGCAAATAAAATTGAATTGTTAAAACCGCCTTCAAACTATTACATTATTGCAAAAGAAAACTTGCTTTCTGCTAAAAGTAAGTCAGAGCCCCTTCCACTTAAATAAAGCTTGCATGTAGTTAAATTATAGTTCATTACCCTTACACGTCGGTCTTGCGAGTACAAAAACAATTTTTGTACTCGGATGCTTTGCTTAATGTTTTTGTTGCAGAGGAAGAAGGTGAGCCCCAAGGGCTTCCCTTTTGTGAGATGTGCTTGCGGGTTTGACAACTAGCTTGGCGGCCGGTTGGTTGCCTTGTGGGTAAAGGCACACCGATTGGCTTTTGTTAATTGCCATCTTATGGCCTATTTGCTTCCGCTGTGTATTTACTTATTTGTATGACTTTTGGCCGGTCGGCCTCTCTTTTGTACTAACCCTCTTATATTATGTATGTCTTTTATGTTGTGTTGTGCTTCGGTTCTATGTGAATGAATGAGTTTGATTCATGATTTTGTATCGAGGTGTGTATCTTTGCATTTGGAAGTATACATATCTCGAGGCTTGGTTTATTTGATTTGTACTGTTAGGGCCAAGTGGATGGTTAAACAGTACAAGCCGAATAAATCGGGGTCCTCACAAAGTTGGTATCAGAGCCATTCCAACCGTAGTAACCCAAGCTTGGTCGTCCTTAGGATATTTTGAAAACCTTATTTTCCAAGTATCAAATAATTTATGAAAGCTTAAGTAAATTCTCAGATTTTGTTCCTTACCTATCTTAGCTTTCTTCTCTCATCTTGCTCTAAATTGAGTTTTAAAAATTGTTTTCCTCTCATCTTCTTCTAAAAAGATAGTCATTATCGTTTAGATTGGGTTTTGGGAACCAATGAGTTTGGCAAATTGAAATGTTAGCCGCCCTCTACAAGATTTTGAAGCTTCAGAGTTGAAGATTTGGCTAGGAGGCTTGGATGCAAAATCTGGACAGCGATCATTCAGTTTCCGGACAGCAAGCTCAAAGGTTTCTAAATAGGGTAGAAAATGAGATGATAATCAACTAAAACTTGTGGGAATAAAAGGGTAAGGTGTGATACTAGTTAGCTAAGTATCTAACACTTATTTCGCTGATTTAACCTTGCTCTCGAGTAGTGTTAGACTTGATGTAATGTGCTGAAATTTTATCTTCTCAACCAATTACTCGTTCATTCAATACGGGTTAATTGTGTCAAGAAGTCGAGCTTTGGTTTGGTGTTCTTTTGCTGTTTTGGATCCTTTTTGGAAGCATTTAAAGTTTATATACTTGCTGTTTTTGGTTTTTGTCTAGGGTGATATCTCATTTCCCCTAGTCGTTAACTTTTCGCTTTCATCAACTTCAAGTTTTGGGCGGGGGTGCTAACCAAAGTTATTAGTGACATCCTTGTTCTCTAAACCTTTTCAAGGCATTTAAAATAAAATAGAACCATTTGGTTTGGATGAGAGTTCAAGACTTAACCTAAGTTTCCGAAAGAGTCCTAAATGACTAAAACAAATTTCAACAGATCAAATTTGGAAGTTCGTTGTGTTGAGTGGGTTCTAAAACTACCCAGGCCTCCCTTTTCGGTTCTGTCTTCTCTAAGAACTCTCTTTCGGTACCCCTTTCTCTGGAATATCCGTACCGCGTCAACTAGGTATTACCACTATGCGGTATTACCTCCGTTCAACTCATGGTCACACCGCTTCATGAGAGAAACAAACGCTTAAGAACATAGGTTCTGGGAATCCCTTACCGCCGTGTAGCCACGGTACTACCGAAGGTGTGGTGGTACCGATTCCTGGGAGCTCACCAAGACCAGTGTTTGAGCTTCTTTATACCACATGAGACCTCCTTGATCTAATCCGAGCCATTCAGACCCCTTGTTGATTCCATCTTGACCGTCAAAGACTTCGACATGGGAATTCATTACCATCCGGGCAAGACTAATGTTGTCGCAGATACAATTAGTCAAAAAGGTGTTTCGCAATGCATTGTTGCTCCAGGAACTGCAGCCTACCCTCCTTGAAGACTTTTATTGTCTCAACTCGGGTGTGGTTGAGCACGGGTCTATTGCTGCTTTGGTTGTGCAACCAACCTTAGTGGACTAGATCAAGTTTGCTCAGCAGTCTGATGCTGGAGTGAACCAAATCAAGCAAAATGTCAAGATCGGAACAACCAACTTCAGTTAAGTCGAGATCGATTTCGCGCAGCTCAACCAGACAGAAGGGCTATGCGGATCGTTGTCGTCACAAGTTAAGTCTACTTCTGTGGCCTAAATGGCCATAGTCCATCTAAGAAGCTGGCTGCGGAGGGATGACTCCGTATAGCTAGTTAACCGACTGTGGTCTCGTTCGTTAGTGGAGTAACCAGACAATTTGCTTCACCAACTAAGGATAACCATAGTCCCTCTAAGATAGCTAGCTGCGGAGGGATGACTCGTGTAGCTAGTTAGCGGTCGAGATTCCATTGTTAGTGGAGTTAACCAGACATATCGCTCCGGAATTAACCAGACAAATTGTTCCGGAATTGACCAGACAAATCGCTCCACCAACTAACCACTACCGTGCACCACCACCCATAGCATCAGGAAAGAGCTCTCAGTCTGTCAATCCTTGTTGTGTTTAGACCTGGTAAGTTTTCCCCGTGTCGACTAAAGTGGCACGTTTCACGGTCTAAACCAGATTAAATCGGTCGATTCTTTAACCTTTGCATCTCCAGGCTCGTATGTTGGGTCAGAATCGTGACCAAACGAGAAACAATGCAATAAAACAATAGATCCAAGTACAACAAAAATATTCTAAAATAGATAAAGAATCATAAAGAAAGGTTGTGTCTTTGCAAAAGCCGAACGAAGAGCAACGAATCGTACCCTCGAATTCGTGAAAGTTCAGTGATCAACTCGTTCCGAGAGTGAGATACTTGGGCACGAGAAGATCATCTCCACGCAAACTACCCCTCTTTCGTCCCCGGCTGATCCAAATCTCGGGACGAGATTTCTGTAAGGGGGGGAGGTTTGTAACATCCCAAATTTCAATATGTGTTTCAAATGTAAGAAAATGTGTAGAAATTAAAACTTTTTCTTACATCTTGTATTTCCTGTATGTTCTGAACAAATCTTGTAAAGGAAATAGGGAAATACAAAGTCACAGGTCATTTTGACCTAAACCTTACCTTTCAAAACTTTCTTGTCAAATTTTGTGATCATCCTCTGGAACCATTTTTCCTAAGTTCTTGGATTGATGTGTGACCCCTCTGAAAAGTTTCACAATTTTTAGAAGTTGTTGGAATATTTTGGAGGCAAGTCAAACCAATTTTTCAATTGGTCAAACCTTAAATTCGAACATTCTAGAATTTTGGAGAAAGATTCTGAGCATAAAAACCTCTAAAAATTTTATGTAAGGTTTATCATAGAGTCATCAACCTCCATTTAAAATTTCATAAGTTTTGGAGCTAGTTGCCATCTCTAAAAATCCTTCCAAGATTCAGGTCATTTTAAAACCCTAAGTCAAACCAAGAGCATACACTTAAAATAATTTTTGGAAAGAAATTACTTCAAGTGAAACTCTGAAAATAATTTATTTAAATCTTATAATAATTACCATGAATAAATATAATTTTTCCAAAATTTTTGGAGCTAAATTCCACCCACAGAAAATTCAAACTTGCTTCAATAACCTTTTGTAAGTTTGAATTTAAAATAAGAAAATAACTCATGAACAATAAGGTTTAAAATTTTATTTGGTCACTAGGTCATCCCAGGAACCTCCCTGAAAAATTTCAGAATTTTTAAAATTTATTTGCTATTTATTAAGCCCCAGTCAAACTTATTGTATTTCGGTCAAACCGAATTTAAAACCTCCTATTCACTGTTCACCCGACCGGACTCAACCCCGACCAAACCGGCGCGGTCGAACCCAACCGCCTGGCCGCACCGCACCGCACCCGCGCATCGCAAGCCGTTCGTTTCAAAATCAACGGCCTGGATTGCCTGGTGCATTCGGACTGGCCAATTGCCCCATCACCATGGACCCTTTGATCTCGATCCAACGGTTCGGATTAAGCGCCCGTTATAAAGTCCGACCCAGCCTCTCCTTTGCCATCGATCGGTTGGGCCGCCGACTGTTTGTCTTCTTCCTCCGCGATGCCGCCGCGCTCGCGCACGCCACGCGCGCCGCCACTGCTCTGCCACCGCCAACCACCCCGCCAACGGCTAGTTCGCCGGTGTAGCACACTCCGCCTTTATAAGCACCCTACCCCTCCTGTGCCCTCTTTTTCTTCCTCCCCAAGCTCCATTGAGCTCCAAGCTCCAAAAGCCTTTCGCCATGGTCTGCAGCGCCTTCTAGCGCGCGGCTACTCGTGGTCGCCTTCCACTCCCGATCGCGCCACGTCGTGGCATCCATCACAAGGAGTTGAAGCCCTCTGTCAATTTGAGGAAATCTCCACCGGAGCACCGCGCATCCCCCTTCTTCCCCAACCACGGCCGCTTCAAGCTCCACCGCCGCCGCATCTTCTCCGGCGCCTCCCTCTTCGATTCCTCCCTTCTGGAGCACCCTCTAGCTTCCCTCTACCTCCCCGTAGCACTCACTGGTGCCCTCTTTCTCTCCAGGCCCCTGCCGTCGGTGATCACCTTGCGCCGCAATGGTTCGTCGTCGCGGGCCTCTCCGCCACCTCCGCCTTCTCCGATCGCTCCAGCGTGTTCCTGTACCCATGGCTGCTCATGCTCCCTCCATTTTTGTCGCAATTTCACCAGCGCCGCCACGCCGTTTCTTCTCCACTGGCCGCCGCCACCTTCCTCGCCCGCCCACGGTGCAGCCTGTGCTCTAAAACCGCCACCCTAGCCCGGTAGCACCCTAGCAACCCATTTTGGCCATTGTTGTCGCCTCCACGCCACTCCCCTCACCGGCGATGAACCACGACCGAGT
Organism: Ampelocalamus luodianensis; assembly: GCA_036346255.1. NCBI lineage: Eukaryota > Viridiplantae > Streptophyta > Magnoliopsida > Poales > Poaceae > Ampelocalamus > Ampelocalamus luodianensis. The sequence continues at coordinate 40,517,149 of CM070625.1, forward strand.
CCGCTCGCACTGTTCTCGTAGCTCCATCTCTGAAGAACTCCTCTTTCTCGACAATGCAATCACTGCACTAAGTTAAGAACAACTATTTTGTCTAACAAGGGAACCACTAGTAAAGCGAACTAAGGCTAACAAATCTTTGTGAATGTCTTTAGGTCACTCAAATGGATTAGCAAATCAAGCTTTGAGAGTTTAGGAGTAGCATTTCTTTTCAGCAATACTTTGTATTGTGCGTGGATGAGTATTAAGGTAATCTGAAAATGACCATTTTTGTCGGTAGGCTAAGGAGTTTCTAATGCTAGTCCTTAAAAGGTTATTGTTCAATGGGTACTTTAGTTAAGTGCTATGATTAGCTTGTAGATCACTCAAATGAATTATCGATTTGAAGTTGAGAGGTGTAGCAAGTTTATCTAGTGTCATTTCGTCGTAGTACAAGAAGCATGAGCAGAGAAGATAAAAGCGAGGATGACTTGAAAAGAATAACAGAGGTCATTAGAGGATGAATCAAAAGATCGGTGGACTTATAAAACCTATTGAATGACAAATTAATCACTTAAAATTTAGTTAACAAATGGATAATTAAACTAAGTGACAAAATTTGATGATAGCACTTCGTTTGAAATAGTTTGAATTGTTTGTTAATTGAGCAGAGAAGTGTTTTGTCATTGAAACACTTTTGCAAAATCAATTCTCTTAAAATAACAAACCTTGTGTATGTCAATTGATCACTAAATTTTAATTTGGCAAATAGATCATTGTCATGGTTAATATAATGGTTAGCAAAATTGTGCCTTCAAACCCCCATCTGAACACTTAGATTTCAATAACCGTCAATTTGAAAAACCAATACTAGAATCTGAAATGGTTAAGTCTCAAAACTGAAGTGAGTAGGTGTTTCCTCTTTTTCATATCTTTTTCATTGTAAGTCCAAATTGGATGATTCCAATTTTGCTAGCTTCATTATAACTTGAGCTTAAATAGAAAAACAATTGTAGACCATGATCAAACCTGGAAAACCATTTTCAAAAATAGTAAACAAGTGAACTTAATACTGTTTTTCAGAACTTTTAGCAAACTTGTAAAATGCATATCTCTTAATCTATAGATCCTTTTTGTATGAATCCGATTTGATTAGTTTCCACTGCTAGTGTATTTGCTAGGAAAAATTGGTTTCACAAATTTTACTGTTTTTAAAAATCATAAAGATCATATTTTAGTTTTATACCTTCAACAATTTAGACAAATCATAACTTTTTCAATATAACTCCAAATGACCTGAAATTTTATATGGCTTATCACTATACCAGTAGGTATCTACCATAAAAGTTTCATCTTCAAAATCCTTCTAGAAAATATTTTTGCTACAGTACCTAATTATGACCGAAAATAGGTTTTTAGGGAATATCTTTGGAACGACAAATCCAAATTAGGTTTTTCCAGTTTCTATGTCTAGGTTTATTCCTATTTCTCCTTGTGTATAAATTTTGTGTCATTTGGATGCTTTTTTCTCAATTTTTGTGATTAGGGTTTATTGCCTTATTTGCTTTTTCGTCGTGTTATTTGCTTATGCGATTAGGTGACGAAGAGTGGGTTGAGCTCGAGAGCGATCCTCTCAGCATGATTGAGCAACAAAGAGCGCGCAGCAAGCGGTTTGATCATATCCAGTTCATTCCCATTATTTTCAAGTCTAATATTTTGTTTAACTTGTATGTATGCATGCTTTTGTGTCAAAGTAATTTTGTCGATTAGAGGTAGTTAATCCCATTGCATTGTTGCTGAAAATTGTTCACCCCTGCCACCACCTTAGGAATATTATTCTCACTGGTGAATTAGAGCCCGGTGAATGATTTAGGGCCTTTTATTTGTATTTACGCTATGATGCTTAGCCATGCTTAGTCACCGGTAGAATTGGGCGGTTATCGACTTAGTCGGTAACCTTGACCACACAAAATTATTATAACTTTATATTTTAGCATTTTTGCTATGTTATCTGTGAAAACTAAAAATGAAAACAAAATGATTTGGACTTGGGCACAATGGTAAGATTGGTGTGCTTTTGGGTGTGACTGGAATGGTGCCCGAGTCAACAAGGACCGAACATCTTGTTACACTAAACCAAGCATTCTTGCGTGCTAACCACACTAGAGTATATGGGACCTCTCTTGATTTAGTACTTTGGCGTGTATTGGCTCCGGGTCGCAGGAGGTCGCAGGAGGGATGGTGTTGGGAGCATGGTAGTTGTCCGAAAAGCTTCACCCGTGATGGGATTTGTTGTCTTTTCGGCTTTACCATGTAAGCGTATGGATTTCTATCCATACGAGCGACTCGTAGTTGATACACAATATTGGAAAACGTCATGTTAGACTTAGCCGTGCCTGCATACCAAAGGAAGTATGCTAACCGTGGCTGGTGGAAAGGCGGTCTAAAGTGTGGGTACATTGGTACACCCTCGCAGGTTAAAACTATTCGAATAGCCTCGTCCTAGGTTATGGACACGCTTGGGGAGGTCTTCCAAGAGTTAGACTACAACCTTTTAATTAAAACTTGATGGGTTGGTATGAGCGGGTGTTCATACTATTGTTGTGATGGCCATTGGGTTGGTCATCTCGGGATGTCTTTTTGTCACTACTTCATGTATCATTATTATTTACGCAAATAAAATTGAATTGTTAAACCGCCTTCAAACTATTACATTATTGCAAAAGAAAACTTGCTTTCGCTAAAAGTAAGTCAGAGCCCCTTCCACTTAAATAAAGCTTGCATGTAGTTAAATTATAGTTCATTACCCTTACACGTCGGTCTTGCAGTACAAAAACAATTTTTGTACTCGGATGCTTTGCTTAATGTTTTTGTTGCAGAGGAAGAAGGTGAGCCCCAAGGGCTTCCCTTTTGTGAGATGTCTTTGCTGGGTTTGACGACTAGCTTAGCGGCGGTTGGTTGCCTTGTGGGTAAAGGCACACCGATTGGCTTTTGTTAATTGCCATCTTATGGCCTATTTGCTTCATTGTGTATTTACTTATTTGTATGACTTTTGGCCGGTCGGCCTCTCTTTTGTACTAACCCTCTTATATTATGTATGTCTTTTATGTTGTGTTGTGCTTCGGTTCTATGTGAATGAATGAGTTTGATTCATGATTTTGTATCGAGGTGTGTATATTGCATTTAGGAAGTATACATATCTCGAGGCTTGGTTTATTTGATTTGTACTGTTAGGGCCAAGTGGATGGTTAAACAGTACAAGCCGAATAAATCGGGGTCCTCACAATGGCGCTGTCAAATCGTGTTCCTTGGGCAATGTCTCCCTGGTCGGCATTAAGTGTTTGCAGATACTTTCGGCCGAGAGGCATGCCCTACTCCTACATCTTCATCATTTTGCTTTTCGGTCCATGTTCGTGTCGTGGACTTAGCTCACCCGAGAGGCTCCTTTTGCCAAACCCTAATCCTTTAGCTATAAAAGGTTCCAAACCTCTTTCCTGGTGTTCCTTTACACCATCATAAGCTCCTTCTTAATTTTTGGAGCTTAACACACCAAAAACACCTCAGTCACCATTGTTGACCCGTGGAGCTTCATTGTGGATTATGAAGCTCCAGTGGTTTTTCTTCAGCTATTCTTGTACCCTTTTAATCTCCTCACTATCCTAATCATTTCCCCTCACTCAATTTTGGATTTCATTCACAGGACTTTACGAATTTGGGGTTTGTTCAAATTCGGCCGAAGCCACCCCCTTTCTTCCTCACCTCCGGTGAGTGCTCCTTTTCTCAATTAATTACTCATGAAGCTTATATGGGCTGCTATGTTCAAACTATTTTGATCACCAGCGGTGTTCATTTTGGCTCAGGTCTTTAATCTCTTATCGTCTTCCTCGGGTCCGGCAAGCTCCACCGTGGTCAGACCTTCTCCGACCATCTTTGAAGCTCATCTCAGTCAAGGTAGCTTCTTATTAGTCCCTAGAGGCTGTGGCACTCATTTCTTTGGACTGTAGCGGAGCTTTTCGCTATTTTCACGTTTAGCAGTAAAAGCGTCCATCCTTGTTTTCCGACTCGCCGGCGTTCTGGGCCACCACTGCCGGTGAGGTCACCACCTTTGGGTCCACAAGCCTATGCGAATCCATTTTAATCTTAAGGTTGCGCCGCCGTGGCCGAAATCGCCGGCGACAAGCCGTAGCTCCCGCTTGGGTTTTTGTCGGGCGTTATCCCCTGTTTTCGGTTGTCATTAGGACACCTTTAATAATCTAATCATTGTTAATCATAGGGTTAGTTAATGTGTCTTAGCCGCCAAACTGTGTCGCTGTCTAGTGGGCCCGTAGGCCATAAGCCGCGGTCCAGGGTTCATTAAGGCACAATCTGGGGTCATTAATTGCTAATCATTGGTTAGCAATTAATGTGTCTTATTTGGCAAATGTCTCACTGCCAGGTGGGCCCCCATCTCTTAAATCCACCTCCGTGCAAGATCATTAGGACACATTTAATTACTAATCATCACTAATTATTGGTCTTTAGTACTTAAATCGTTGTCCTAATTGACCCTCGGTCTCACTAGCATGTGGGCCCACATTGAAATCCCCTCCCGCGCACTTAAACCCCGTGCGTTGCACTTTGTTGATTTTGAACCGTCGATCTTGCCATCGTCGGCCCAGATCTGGAGTGCATTCGGACCTTCCGGTTCCTAAATCTATCTTGATCGTTCATCTTGTGATGAATGGCTGAGATCTCGAGTGCAATCGGACTCTCCGAAGGGAGGTGCGCTCTGAGCCGTTCATCTTGAGATCTGCGGCTGTGGTTGGCCGAGGCAACCCCACCGTCCGAATGAATCCCTCCTCGTGAGTCGTTGGATCTTGATCCAACAGTGGGCTTTTTTTAGGGATCGCGCGCGTGCGCTGTTCCCGGCGCGCATGGGCTGCAGGATTTTAGATCGAAGGCTCTCGAGCGCCCACGTCGCTTTATTTCTGTTTAGTTTGAATTTATTTCTGTAAGCATTTATTTATCAACTAAAAATTGTGCTTAAACTTTAAAAACTCATAACTAATTCGTGTTAGCTCCTTTTTAGGTAATTCCAACTGTAATAAAATCATATGCCACTAGAGTTTAATCTAAAAATGTAGTTAGGCATATTTATGCATCAGAAAATCTTGTAACTAAAATAATTTGATTCCTGCCATTAGAATATTCCAGAAATAGAAATAAAACTTGAATAATGCATATCTTTTTCTGTAGATTTCCAATTTGTGCAAAATCAATTTTGTTAAATTCCTCTATTAGTATACTTTAATATGGAATATGTTTTGAGCATGGTTATAATTCTGTAAAATGACTTGTATTAGATTTACAACTTAGAAAAATCATAGGTAAATCATTAAAACTCCAAATTTAGTAAACTCAACTTTGCTGTCATTAGGATGTCATAACCTTCATGTCATAAAAATTTCAAACCTTAGGTCATTCTAGAAATTTTCGCCATGAACAGTACCAGTAATTAATTAGGTTGATTTTAAAGGCTGAGACAGTATATTTTGGCTATATCTTTTGCATACTAAATCCAAATTGCATGATTCTTGTTTCTAAAATTGCCTAAAATCATCCCCTAGCTGCTGTATAAATTTCATTAGATTTGAATGTCTTTTGCTGTTGGGGTTTATTTGGTGTTCTTCGTTCTTATTTGCTTATCGCCTTTTCGCGTTAGGTTTTGAAGACAATATTGATAATAATTCTGAGCCACAGCCATCAGATCTTGCACTCCAGCAAGGCAAGCAGATGTAGGATCATTTGATCATGTTGCTCCTACTATTTTCAAATCCTAATATATTGTTTGCAAATTCTATGTATGCATTGCTATGTTGTTTTAAACTATTGTCGATAGTTAACCTAGTAGATGCATTATCAGTTGGCAAATGTTTATCCTCTACTACTGAGCCTAGGTTTATCTTGCTGTGATTTTGGGTTCGTTGGATGAATCCTTGTCACTTAGTAGTTTACGAGTTGTTGCCTAGCCATGCTTAGCTATTGGTAGAAATAGGCGGTTATCGACTTATCGATAACCTTGATCACACAAACTTATTATAATCTCTACATTTCGGCTTTGTGCTATGTTAAAATTGCAAAACTAAAACTGAAAATGAAAACAATTTGGACTTGGGCACAATGGTAAGATGGTGTGATCTTTTGGGTGTGACTGGAATGGTGCCCGAGTCAATTAAGGACCGAACATCTTGTGAGTACCTGTTATCCAGGTATTTTGTGCGTGCTAACCACACTAGAGGGAATGGGACCTCTCTTGACTTAGTACTTAGGCGTGTGTTAGCTACGAATCGCGGGTGGGCGTTTGCGTGTTGCGTTGTGATAAAATGAAATGGGTTATGTGTGGGAGCATTGTAGTTGTCCAAAGAACTTTACCCCGAGGGGTAGTTGTCTTTTTGGCTTTACAATGTAAGCGTATGGGTTTCTATCCATACGAGCGACTCGTAGTTGATTCACAATATTGGAAATGTCTCGTAGGACTTAGCCATGCCGGCAATACCTTTGGAAGTGTGCTAATCTTGGGGCTTAAAGGCGGTCTGAAGTGTGGGTACATTGGTACACCCCTGCAGGTTTGATCTATTCGAATAGCCTCATCCTAGGTTATGGACACGCTTGGGTAAGCTTTTCAAGAGTTAGACTGCAACATTTTAAATTAAAACTTGATGGGTGGTATGAATCAGGGATTCATGCTATTTGTGGTGACTATTGGGTTAGTCACTTCTAGGTGGTTACTTGATACTTATTGTTACTCGTTGTTATTTCAATGCTTAAAACTGAATTGACAAACTACTTTCAATCTACTTACATTATTGCAAATAAAACTTGCTTTATGCATCCAAATAACCATATAACCAACCTTCCTTTGATATAGCTGTCATGTAAGTCTTGCGAGTACATCTTTGTACTCACCTGCATTGCTTGTTGTGTGTAGAGGAAGAAGGTGAGCCCGAAGGGCCTCACTTTTGTTAGTTGTGCTGTGGCAGTGTGTGGGGCGATTAGCTTGGCGGCCCGGTCGGTTGCCCTGTGGTGTTATATGGCTAACCGGTCGTCTTTTGGTTTAAGCCATCTTATGGCATCTTTTGCTTCCGCTGTTACTTCTTTATGCTCTTGTCATTTGGTCTGGTCACTGCTCAGAATAACTTATATTATGTATGTCTTTTGGTAGACTTGTTATATTCGTTGTATGGAATTGATGCATACTTTGGTATGATGTATGTGTGCATTTTCCGAAAGCACATGTTCATCGAGGCACGGGTTATTCTGTTTGTGATACTAGAGCCAGTGGAAGGTTAAGTATTACAAGCTTAATAAACCAGGGTCTCACAAGTGCATTATACACAGAGGGTCTGGATTTGCATATTTGGGTCCCGACAAAGGTGGTATCAGAGTCATACTGACTGTAGGTCTTGACCTTAGTTAGATCAGCCATCCTTAAGAAATTCAAAACTATTTTCTAATGCAAAAATTGAACTTGCAAGATCAACGAATTGCTTGACTCTTCTTGTCTCACTCTTGACTCATCTACTGCTGAAATTCTTCTCCCGCTTGTTTTAAATTGGTTCTTACCTTTTACCTGTCTTTGTTAGATGGCACAGATTCACACCTATGGAGAGCATACTGGAGGTTTCGCTGCCGAGTTATGGAAGATTCTACAACCACTTGGAGGATTCGAGAGACCACTTTACTAAGGCACCAACCGAATGGTGAACAACAAGAGTTGTGGTGTGCTATCCCAGCTGACAACCTACGCCCAAGAGGATGCCATGGCCAGTCGTCGCATGCACATCACCATTCGGAGGATCATCTTTGAGGAAGGGATCCATGAGTCTTCACGTCTTGCCATCCTACGAGTGTGCAACATCTATGCCGATGAGTTGAAGGATTCAGTCTTTGGCCTTCATCCTTGTGCCTCCGTAGTGGACCATCCAGCCTGTTACCCCTCCATTGATGGAGAAGAAGATGCTATCATGGTTCACCTTTCTCATTTCATCGCTGCCCAGGTGGAAGCCATGGAGACTAGACAGCAGAGTTACGGGGAGCCTAGAGATGCTACAACTTGCAAAAGAGAGGATTGCAGAGCTGGAGGAAGCTTTGTATGCCTAGGAGCCGTTTGTACGTCTACATGAGGAGCTAGAACTGGTCATTCCTGCACCCAAGCCACCTGTTCCAGTTGTGCCAGTTTCAGGTCATCAGGATCAGTTCACGAGGATGCCCGCTCGCCTGCCAGTCTACATCAAGGAAGAGCAACGTCGTGGTTGTGGAGGTTACCTCAGTGAGTAAGGCAACCGAGAGTTAGGCTTAGTCAGTTGAGGCTTAGTGTGTTAGAGCCGCGTCAGCTTAAGATTAGGAGTGTCGTCCTTAGACATTAGATTGCATGTTAGGTTTGCTTCTTGTTTTCCTGTGTGTGCAGTATGAGTTGCAAGAGCCCTTAGACACTTGTTTGAGTCATGTAAGACCCTACTATTGTTATAAAGTTTGATTCAATTGAGTTCTTTGTGTTGTGTTTGTTGGGTTGAACTTACCCTTGCTTTGTTCTTACCTTACCTTGTGCTTGCTACCTTATCTAATCCCTTGGAGCTTCCGCTAGATGATTCAGACTTGCAACACCGCTGCCAGTGGATCAGGAGCCAATGGAGCAAACAGAGCAGAGGGAAGTGAACAGACCCCTGCAGGAGCAGTTCCAGCTCAAGTACTGCCTTTGAACTTGCAAAACTTTAGAGCATTCATGGCCGCCCAAACTCAGCTGATGTAAACCATGATGAATCAGATGCAAAATATAAACAATAAGCAAACCATCAACAATGCAGTACCAGTTGCTCATGGTCACCATGGACACTCTAAGTTAGCAAAGTTTATGAGGACTCGTCCGCCGACTTTTTCCAAAAGTGTTTCGCCAGTGGAAGCTAACGATTGGCTTCGCATGATTGAAAGGAGCTACAGGGAGCCTACGAGATGCTCCAACTTGCAGAAGATAGGATTGCAGAGCTGAATCCCCCTAGAGCTGTGGACTCCTAGGTACGATGTACGAATGGCCTAGGGTGCAATAGAACTTTGGCTGTGATGGTATGATGTACCAATGGCCCTAGGTGTGGCAGAGCTTTGTCTGTGTTGGTATGCGGTAGTTGCGTGTTCGTCGTGGTGCTGCGATGTGTCACCATCGTACGCACCTCTGAACTAGTCATGGTACTGCTCGTTGTAGGCTAGTGGGCACCCTAGGTGGTACGGTGGAACTCCAGGTATCGTGTAGCCCTCCATGGGAGTAGCTGGGAAGACCATTTCTTTATAAGCACTAGGGAGCCCCCTTTTGCCTTTTTGTTTGGACCTCCTTCTCAGCCGAAGACCTCCTTTCTTTTTTGACCTCCTTTAGTCGAGCCTCCTTCAAAGGACTCGTTCTGCTTCATTCGAGCTCCGATTCGCGTGATTCAATTCCTGGCTTCAGCTACATTCAGTACCTTCCTTTTTTGCTCTAGTTTGGCTTTTTTGTTGGTCTTTGTTTAGAGGTTGTTTGATTTACTTAGTTCCTTTCGCGTGTAGAATCCGGCTGCTATAAAGAGTTTGTGGATCTTTCAACTCTTCAGCGAAGGCAAGTCGTAGACCTTTGATCATGTTGAAGCCAGTTTATAAAATTATATTGTTTTATACAAACATGCATGACTAGTTGTATAAAAATAGTTTGGGAGATAGCTAAACACCTACTTGACAGTATGCCTCCTTGAATAATTATGTTCGACATGTTGACATGTACCCTTGGAAGCCATAGGTTGGGTAATCTTAGTTGGACATTGTTGTAATACCAACTTGGGTATCGTTTATGCTTAGACATGCTTTAATTATATGCTAGATTCTTGATCACTTTCTCAAAGAATGTTAAATTTGACTAATGAGCTATGGAATTGTCGTGCGATGCCACTGTTGTGCAACTGTGGTATGAGATCACAGTTGTGTCGATTGTGGTGTGAGGCCGCGGTTAAAACTTGTTGAACCTAAAAACATTTTGTGCTCGGGCGAGTGGGCGGTGGTGAAGGTGGGTGTGTGATGCACATTGGGATGAGGCAGCCTCGTGTGAGCAACCACTAAGGACTTAATTTTATGCGCTAGTGATCTGGGTCTTACCGTGCAACCACAAGTCTATTTACTGGGGTGGACATGGCAAACTATTTAGCAATATTTTGAGTTGGCTCTGTCGTGGTGGTGTGTGTTGATTCACATGGCGCAAGAGGGGACTAGGAAGGCGAAACCTTAGCGGGCAGAACCAAATCAAAACGGAGCTTTGAAAGAGACTTATGATAATATCACCTTGATTCACATGTCAAAGGAAGCGTGTGGTATATCAGGTGATTATCTCTTGTGGGTCAAGTGTACAACCTCTGCAGAGTGTAAAACTATTCAAATAGTTGTGTCCCCAGTTATGGACAATGCCCGGTGATTTGTCACGAGGGGTAGATTTGTTAAAAAGGAGTGGTCGTGAGCGGCTAGGAGTGGTCGTGGTTGGTCCAGGAGTGGTCGTGGGGGAGCACGAATGGTCCGGGGAGTGAGCAGGGTGCTCACGTGTTGCTTTCAAAGAACTTTTTTACTTATGTACTACTCTTTTAATTTGTGCCTTGCAATCTACTTATTGTATTTGTTGTTAATACTACTTTCTGAAAATTAACCATAATGCTATCGTTATCAAGCCTTGCATGAATATTACTTGCATACATTTCCCTACGATTTGCTGAGTACATTCAATGTACTCACGGCTTTACGCCCTCTGATTAAGCAGTCGAAGAAGAACCAGTGAACTCAGGGTTCTATGAAGAGGAGTTTGTTGAATACCATGTGATCTAGGGGACGTCCTCCACTCGATAGCCTGTGGGCTAGTCGAATGGCTTCCACGAGTTATTTGTTCCGCTGCCCTCTTTTGTTGTAAGCCCATGCAGCAGACCTTGTAACAACCTTGACCGTAAGGTCTTTTGCTATTAATATTAATTTATCCCCTTCTTCTTTTTCTCATTGTATGGATATGATCACATCAATATTGCAACTGTGTGAGCTAGCTACTGATCATGAGACTAGCTCAGGATGCATAGAGGATCCCAGGGTTGTGTACCTAGGGTCCCGACAGAGGTGATATCAGAGCCATATCAGGTTATAGACGTAACCTTAGCTTGCATGGTCGTTTTAGTTAAAAGTCTCAAAATTTATTTTCTAAATCAAATGAACTGATTAACTTGAGTAGTTTTTCTTCCCTGATCTTATTTCAATCTCTTCTCGTCTCATTCTTAGGTTCTTAAATCTTATCTTTTCCGAAACCTTGTTCCAAATTTAAATTGATCCTCCTTACCTCAAGTAATCTCTAAAGGATTGAGAATTGCTCCAAGTAGACCTCCCCTATAAGTTAAGTTAGAAGTGCTTTAGTAGCATTGTCCTCCTTAGTTTAGTCCGTGTATCAGGATCTCTGTCTCAAGTTTTGTTGCCTCTTAATAGCTTCGGCTATTTATTCTTTGGGTGTAACCGACTTTCCCAGTTAGGTTGATCTATCCTTCTCCCTCGCTCTTGCTTGTTTTTGTGCTTTTCCCTCTCATCTATCATGCTTTCTTCTCCTCGTCTTTTAAACTCGAGAAGATTTGTGCAGATAGTTTAGAATCGCAACAATGCAAGTCAAGTTGACCCTGTGTATTGCAATGCACCACCACCGCCACCTCCTCCGGCAGTCATAGAAGATCAAGGTTTGAGACAATTCATGGCAGCACAGACGCAGCTGATGGGCGCAATGATGCAGAACCTGAACCAGATGATGGCTCAGTAGAACCAGACTGTTGCTGCTCTTCTCGCAATGATGAACCAGAACAACTAGGCAGCTACCATGCCGCCGCCACCACCAGCTTTCCCTCAATCAAGGCTGGCCGAGTTCATGAGGACCTGTCCACCTACGTTCTCCAACTCCTTCGAGCCATTGGATGCAGATGACTGGCTACGCACAACTGAAAAGAAGCTCGCCATCACCCATTGTGACGACTGTGAGAAGATCCTGTATGCTACACACCAGCTAGAAGGCACCACCGTAGAGTGGTGGGAAAACTATTGCGCTACCCATGAGAACCACCAGAACATCACTTGGACTGAGTTTTCTGAAGCTTTCCGCCACTCCCATATCCCTAATGGGAAGGCGGAAATGAAGAAGAATGAGTTTCGGGAGCTGAAACAGGGAAGCATGACGGTGAGTGAATACCTCAACAAGTTCACTCAACTGTCATGTTATGCCCAAGAAGACGTTGCCACATATGATGCACATCAGAAGCGTTTCAAGCGAGGACTCAATCCTAGCTTGAAAGTTCAAGTCGTTGGCAACGACTATGTTGATTTCCAGCACCTAGTGAACAAGGCGATGCTGATAGAAGAGTCTCGTCAGGAGCTCATAGAATTGTATAAAAGGAGGATGACATAGCATAGTGCTCATCAAGGTCTTCTGCAGCGGACAAGAACCAATATGCAACATCCTGCCCATTCCGCTCCTCCGGTTACCTTCAGGACCTCTACAGCAGCACCTCGTCCAGCCAATCGAGGTTTTCGCGGCCCTGGCAATGACCACCCCAATAATGCCAGCAACCAGTAGTCCAGAAACAACAATCATAATGCAGGGATCACCTGTTACAACTGTCACCAGTTGGGACACTACACCAGCAATTGTCCCGAGAAGCAAGGTCCAGCCCCGGTCAGATTCAACTTGGGAGCCACTCGGACCAGAACCCCCTTGCCAGGACCAGGTCGTGGAGCACCACAGAGTCCAACTACACCAACCAAGACCCCTCAGCCTTTCGGGAGAGGTCATGTGAACCATGTCACAGTGGAGGAAGCCTAGTTAGCCACGAACATTGTGCGTTGGGTAAGTTCCTAGTAAATTCAGCACCTGCTACTGTCTTGTTTGATTCTGGAGCTTCGTATTCGTTTGTTTCTCAGATTTTTGCTGCAAAGCATCAGTTGAAAGTTTCACCTCTTAAAACCACTTTGTTGGTTCAATCGCTCGGTTCGAAGTTTAGTACGAACTAGGGTTGCCCACAAGTTAAGGTGATCATAGAAGGAGTAGAGTTTCTAGCCAACCGATCATCATCGACATCAAGTCCTTAGATGTGATTTTGGGCATGGATTGGCTTACTGACCACCAAGCAATTCTGGATTGTGGTGGTAGGAGCATCACCTTGGTCATCCAGTTGGGATTAGAGTGAAATTTGAAGCCTCTACGAAAAAGCCACTTGGAGCACTAGTTTGCAGCGTCAATGTTGTATCTCTGGAAGAAATACTAGTAGTCTGAGAGTTCCTAGATGTCTTTTCTGATGAGTTACCCGGGATGCCGCCAGACAAAGACCTAGAGTTTGTCATCAACTTGGTGCTAGGAACCGCACCCCTCTCCAAGAGACCCTACCGTCTGCCGATCGACGACGTAGTTGAGCTGAAGAAGTAGATTGAGGAGATGCAAGACAAAGGTTTTGTCAGACCATGCTCTTCGTCCTGGAGAGCTCTAGTGATCTTTGTTGCCAAGAAGGATGGTACCCAGCGGATGTGTGTGGATTATTGCTCACTCAACGAAGTCACCATCAAGAACAAGTACCCTCTGCCCAGGATTGATGATCTATTCGACCAGTTGAAGGGAGCCAGAGTGTTCTCGAAGATAGATTTGAGGTCAGGATACCATCAGTTGAAGATTCGCCAAGAGGATATTCCCAAGACAACCTTCTCAACCCGATATTGACTGTTTGAGTTCATGGTCATGTCTTATGGATTGTCCAATGCCCCCACTTACTTTATGAACTTGATGAATAAAGTATTCATGGAGTATTTAGATAAGTTCGTTATTGTCTTCATTGATGACATTCTAGTATACTCTAAGTGCGAAGAAGAGCACGAAGAGCACCTTTGCTTTATGCTGACCAAGCTTAGAGATCATCAACTCTATGCGAAAGTTAACAAGTGTGAGTTTTGGTTGAAGGAAGTTATCTTTTTGGGACACGTCCTGTCTGTAGAAGGAGTTTCCGTCAACCCCAGCAAAGTCAAGGATGTGCTCAATTGGGAGTCACCCAAGTCAGTGCCTCAAATAAGAAGTTTCCTTGGAATGACAAGGTTACTACCGCCGGTTTATTGAAGGTTTCTCCAAGATAGCAAGACCTCTCACTCAGTTGCTAAACAAGGAAAAGAAGTTTGCTTGGACTCCAGATTGTGAGCAGAGTTTTCAAGAGTTGAAGAAGCGTTTGACCACCGCTCCAGTACTAATCCTACCAGATGTCCAAAAGGATTTTGATATCTTTTGCGATGCATCATGACAAGGTATCAGTTGTGTTTTGATGGAAGAAGGGAAGGTAGTAGCTCATGCCTCACGACAGTTGAAGCCTCATGAAGCAAATTACCCCACCCACAATTTGGAATTGGCTGTCGTAGTGCACGCCTTGAAGATATGGCGTCATTACCTCATCGGTAATTACTGTGAAGTGTACACAGACCATAAGAGCTTGAAGTATATTTTCACTCAAGCTGACCTCAATATGAGGTAAAGAAGATGGTTGGAGCTGATCAAAGACTACAATATTGGAATCCACTACCACCCAGGCAAAGCTAATGTTGTAGCAGACACTTTGAGTAGAAGGTCTACTGCAACACTCTAATGGTCAAGGAAGGTTAGCCAACATTGCATGAAGAATTCCAGAAGCTTAAGCTTGAGTTGGTTGAAGAAGGTTATCTGGCCACTTTAGAAGTTTAGCCTACTCTTCAAGGTCAGATTAGGGAAGCTCAGACTGAAGATGCAGATATCAAAGAGATCAAAAGCAACATGAAGAAGGGGAAATCCCTAAGGTTTTCAGAAGATGAGCAAGGAACCTTATGGTTTGACAAGCGTATCTGTGTGCCAGACCAAAAAGAGCTTAAACAGTTGATACTCAAGGAAGCTCATGAGACCTTGTACTCCATTCACCCCGGAAGCACTAAGATGTACCAAGACCTCGGGAGTTCTATTGGTGGCCTAGCTTGAAGCAAGAGATTGCAGAGTTTGTAGCTCAGTGTGATATTTCCCAGCGGTGAAAGCCGAGCACCAGAGGCCTGCTGGACTCTTGCAACCTTTGGGTGTACCCGAAAGGAAATGGAAAGAAATTGGCATGGACTTTATCACCAGCCTGCCAAGAACCAGAGCTGGTTATGATTCTATCTAGGTAATTGTGGATCCCCTAACTAAAGTTGCCCACTTCATTCCAGTCAAGAGCACTTACTCAGGGGATAGGTTGGCAGAGTTGTACATGGCAAAGGTAGTGACGAGGATCTAATAATCCTCATTTTACTATTTATTTGTAATTAAGTATTATGGGTAAATATGATGTCACACAGCTATTGAGTATACCCCTTACAGTGGTAAGGGAGAAGTCAATCAGGTGGTCGTAAGTCCTTCTACGACCACCCCCATAGTCGTATGTCCTTTTATGACTATCACGTAATCGTAAGTTCTCCTACGATTACCTTCGGTCGTAAGTCTTTCTACGACTAGTACCCAGTTGTAAGCCTTTCTACGACTACCCCTGGTCGTAAGTCCCTTTACGACCAGTCCTGCCACAACTTCTCCACGATAACTAGGTCCACTCACCTGTGGGTCCTATTAACTGTGAGATCTGAGCAGTCAATATATGTAGTTATTCTTCGGAATAACTGCAGATAACTCACCATTATCTCTGATTGATAACCGTCAAGCAACGTGGGGAGGTTACTACTCTAGTGATTACTACCATTATTAGGAAATAATGGGGCACCTCCTGACCTGGAATGACCACCTCTTCGCATACTATAAAAAGACGTCTTTGAGAGAGAATGAGGAGGGCTTTTTGAGAGACAATCAGTAGCAGTATTAGCGCAAATCTTTCCACTAATTGTAACCAGGATACCCAATACAATACACACAGGAGTAGGGTTGTTATTCTCTCTAGAGAAGACCCGAACCTATATAAAAATCCATGTGTCCTTTTGTGTCTACGTGATCAATTATGGAGACCCCCGAATCAAATAATCTTTACGTTCTAAAACACCGACAGTCGGCGCCGACCGTGGGGACCTTCTGGTAATTCCTTGTCGTTAGTTCTTTCTTTTCTCTTTGATGCTTCCATGGCAGGAGAGTGGAACGAGGAGAACTGGTTCGACTTAGCCGATTACGTAGACATCGACATGGATGCCGGTTTCGATTACGAGCCGAGTATCGAATCATCCGACGGTATTGCCGCCTCTGGAGATCTTCTATCAGATCTCGGAGACCACACCATCGGCGGAGTTGAGGAGGGATCCTTTGTTGGAGATATGCCCTAGAGGCAATCATATTGATGATGATATTTCATTGTATCCATGATTTAATAAATGTTCCTTGAATATTGTCTTTGTGTTGATTAACAAGTATGTGACTTGTTTGTGAAACTCTTTACTTGTATGGTTATTCTAAAGTTGTCCCTAGTCGGAGTTCATGTGAGGACACACGTGAATGATGGATTAGCACATGTATCGGTTGATGACCATGTTTCACAGGTCATAGACATGGAGATGTCAAACCAATAATGTGGACACATGTTTAGAACATGGGGTTGGACCGACCCAACATGAGACATAGTAATTATTCTTATGGTTCTCTCTACACAATGTGTACGCCTTGTCCTTAGACACGAGATTGTCGTATGTACTTGAGATGTGAATCGACCTACTTAGGGGCTATCAAACGCTACTCCGTGGCGGTTAGTTATAAAGGTAGCTTCGGGTTTGTCATGAAGCATGCTGCGAGACATGGTCGGTCGAGATGGGATTTGCCCCTCTCACACGAGAGATATCTCTCGGGCCTCGAGTGATCGGATCGTAAATGCATGGCCATGCTACTTAAGGTTAAGAGTTAACCTAGTAAGGGATTAGGATCACAGGATCGAGAAAGAGTGGTCGACTTGGAGCTCGATTGAATATCGTGAGGCAAAGGGATTGACATGTACATAACGTTGTGATGGTTCGTCCGATATGATCTTTACGTATGTTTAGGAGTTGGCACGTCTTGCTAGAGGCCGCTACCAACTATTGACCAAGTATGTGTACTCGCGTCATGTCTAAACATATGTGAACCATAGGTCACACACTTAAGGGTGAAGCCTAATTCGATTGGATCTAAATTAGATGGGCATTGAGTCCTAATGGGCCTCTATTCGTAGAAGCCCATTATAAGGACGCCTATAAAAGGAGGCAGGCGCACCGGTTGAGGGTTGAGTTTTTCGTGACATCCCCAAACCACGCCGCCACCCTCCCACGCCCTAGTCGCCGCGCGGATCTAGTAGTCCCGGCGTGCGTCGCTTCCTCCGCACGTGTGGATACCTTTGAAGGCGCCGCATCGTGGCGTTGGGACGAACCGCAAGAAAGGAGTGCGACGGGACGCCACGACGAGGACGAGGAAGTAGTACGACTACTACGCCCGACGCATCGCATCAACTTGGTACGACTACATCGCCCGACGCGGCGCATCAACTTCCGCACTGGCGCCTAGTGGTAAGACCGTGATCTATAATCGCAGTGATCTTGGTTTACGGGTAGAATTTTTAATTTGCGCTAGTGTAGCCTACCCGTTTCCCTACGACAAGTATCGAGCGTTTCTTTGTCATGTTATAGGTTCGGGTGATTTGCATATGGCGATATGTAAATCGGTATGATCGATGTGATCGATTGTATAGTTCTGGTAATGGATTGATCTGGTTTCCATGATCATGCTGCTAAGGTCGTGAAACAACATACCCCTACCGGTCGGATTCGCCATCGGGGTAGACAGTGACACGTAAAACCAGTTGCGGAATGCGAAGATCAATATGATTGATCGAATCGGAACCTAGATTAATAATCGATGTACCGTGATCATGCTGCTAAGGTCGTGAAACAACATACCCCTACCGGTCGGATTCGCCATCGGGGTTGACAGTGACACGTAAAACCGGTTGCGGCATGCGAAGATCGCATACAAATTGGTCGAATCGAACGAGAGTTGATTTGTGGTAAATATGATTTGCCGATCAAAATCCTATGTAAAAATTGCATACCATGCGGGCGCCGCGCCGAACCCTGATGGGGAAACCCCTCGACCCCTATCCCAGAGATTGCGATTCTATGCATAAACTTGTTTTTGCAGGATGTATGTGACCAGTATGGCCTAATGTGTATGTGATGCATGTTTGTAATATTTGCATGACTGCGTGTCAGTAGTGCGGCAACACTACTGAGCCATTGTGTTGCCAAAGTATTGTATTAACGGCTGTGTGCCGACTTGTGATGATTCCTAGTATCCATGTATTTTATTACTAGTGTTATGAGTAATAGCTTATAGTAGTACTCGGAGGACACATCACTTGGAGGGATGGCACACATGAACCATGGAGATGGAGATCATCATGGTGGATGATTCTATGGCGATGGAGATCACCATGAGAAAATGGGCCATCTTGAGTCACAACGTGTAAATGTTATTCCTATTGTTTTACTCCTATGCATGTTTGAATGGTAGAAGTATAGCGATCCTCACAAAATGTTAAGTTAAACATATGCCCTCCCAATTAAACTTTGCACCATCCCATGTCTTGTAAATTGATGGTGGGTCTATAAAATTAGGGCACCATCAACTTTCCTTGACTAGATGGGTTTTGTATCGGATACTTACATGCATAAGGATTGGTGAACTTAACAAGGTTATCATAAAGGTTATGGGCCTTGGGGCATAAAGGTTGGCGCGGGGCATAGAGATGTCACCCAACAACAAGAGTCATATAGAGATATGATTAGCAAGGTGTTGCTTATCAAGTACCTTGTCTCCTAGCGGTGATGCAAAAGCTCACTAGTAGACTCGTTAATTGCGGATCTTGAATCGCTAAGAATCAACAGAGGGATGTTGATTTTAGTGGGAGTACATTCTATTAAATTTGTTTAATACACTTTACTCTATCATGGTTTTATTTGTCTTAGTATTTTGCATTTCCTATTGTAGATCAATGGCATCTAGCAACCACGCACACCCTTTTGCTTTGCGATCGATTCTTGAGAAAGAGAAATTAAATGGAACAAACTATTCGGATCAGTCGTAACACGAGAATTGTTCTCGGGGCGGATAAAGGAAAACGTTCGACACCTCAATCCCGAGAAGAACACGCAAATAATCGTCTCTTCTTTGTTAAAAATGCCTACAAGAAAGCATGTGATGACTCTCTTGAGATTAGTGTCTTATGCTTGCATGCATGGAACCCGACCTTCAAAAGCGGTTTGAGGATCGTGAAGCGTATGATATGATCATAGCGCTTAAGGACATGTTCCGCACAGTGCGGGGACTGAACGGTTCAATGTCTCTAAGGCTTTTACGGAATGCAAGTTATGAAGGTGCACCCGTAGGCCCACATGTGATCAAAATGGTTGGTTCTGATCGGACTTTGGATAAACTTGGTTTTCCAATTGGCCAAGAGTTGGCAATCGATTTCATTTTAGCGTCTCTTCCACCTAGCTATGGGCATTTCATTTGATCTACCATATGCATGGGGCGGATAAGGGCCTTAATGAGCTTTGTGGGATGCTCAAAACAAGCAGAGAATGACATTAAGAAGTGTGCGGGGCCTAGCCATGTGATGGTGTCTTGAGAACAAGTCTAGCTTCAAGAAAAAGGGTAAGAAGCCATGGCCAAAGAATAAGGGTAAGGTTAAAGATATGATCTGAAGCCAACGCCTAAGCCTAATCTTTGGACTCGAGTCGAGACAGTATGCTTCTATTGTAAAGAAATCGCCACTGGAAGAGAAACGCAAGAAGTACATGGATTCCGATGAATGAAGAAGAAGGTGGAAGTAAGACTTCCACCCATGGTACACTTGTCATAAATGTTTTAGACATTTTTCTCGCAGATTCTCCTATTAACTCTTGGGTATTTGATCTGGATCGATTGCTCACATTTGCAACTCGATGCGGGCTAATAAGAAGTAGAGGAGTCGCAAGAGGTGAAGTTGATTTCGCGTCGGGAATAAAGCAAGGGTTCTTTGCGTTGACCGTCGACACCATGCAACTTCAGCTTCCTTCAAGATTTATTATGGAATTGAATAATTGTTATTATGTTCCTAGTATGAGTGAAACATTTTATCCCCTCATGTTTGATGAGAGATGGTTATTCATTTGCAAGTAAAGACAATGGTTGTTTGATCTCTAAAAATGGAATGTTTATGGCTTTTGCGCCCATTGTGAATGGGTTATTTATTTTAAATCTTGATGATGCGCCTATCTTTAACATAAATGCTAAAAGACTTCGACCTAATGATTTGAATCCCACCTACGCTTGGCATTGTCGTTTGGGTCACATAAGTGAAAAGCGCATGAAGAAGCTCCATGTCGATGGTCTTCTAACTTCGTTTGATTTTGAATCATACGAGACATGTGAAGCTTGTTTGCTTGGTAAGATGACCAAATCACCTTTCAAAGGTTCTTTTGAGAGGCGCGGACTTGTTGGAAATCATACATACCGATGTATGTGGACCAATGAGCACGATCGCTAGAGGTGGATTTCATTACTTCATAACTTTCATCGATGATTTTAGTAGATATGGCTATGTCTACTTAATGAAGCATAAGTCCAAACTTTTGAAAAGTTCAAAGAGTTCCGAATGAGGTTGAAAATCAACGTGCCAAGAAAATTAAGGCTCTGCGATCCGATCGTGGTGGCGAGTATTTGAGTCATGAATTTAGCAATCATCCAAGAGTTGCGGAATTGTTCCACGACTAACACCGCCCTAACGCCTCAAAGAAACGGGGTATCCGAGCGCGTAATCGAACCTTGTTGGACATGGTTCGATCGATGATGAGCGATCGATTTACCATTATCCTTTTGGGGTTACGCTCTAGAAACAGCAGCTTTCACACTTAATAGGTACCGTCTAAATCCGTAGTTAAGACACCATATGAGATATGGACCGGAAGAGTCACGCTTGTCTTTTCTAAAGATTTGGGGATGTGAGGCGTTTGTCAGTTTACTACTGATCGGACAAGCTCACACCCAAGTCGGATAAATGCATTTTCGTGGGATATCAGAAGGAAACCTTTGATATTACTTCTACAACCGACTAGAGGGCAAAGTGTTTGTCGCTCAAGTGGTGTTTTCCTAGAGAAAGAGTTTCTCAACAGGGAGACAAGTGGAAGAACGGTGCAGCTTGAAGAAGTTCAAGATGAACCAATCGGGAAGACTCGACGAATGATGCCCATGTGGCCAGAACAAGTTGAGGAACCCATGGCAAAGGAAGCACCACCACCACGAAGGTCGGGAAGGCTCCGCAATGCGCGAGATATATTATTGTTAGACAATGATGAGCCTACGACCTATGCGGAAGCAATGATGGACCCAGACTCTGAGAAATGGCATAGTGCCATGAGATCCGAGATAGCATCCATGGGAGACAATCAAGTTTGGAATTTGGTTGACCACTTTGATGGTGTTAAAACCATAGAGTGCAAATGGATCTATAAAGGAAGATTGATATGGATGGAAATGTTCATATCCATAAAGCTCGACTTATCGCAAAGGTTTCGGCAAGTTCAAGGAGTTGACTACGATGAGACTTTCTCACCAGAGCGATGCTTAAATCAATACGGATCATTCTAGCTATTCTTTGCATATTTCGACTATGAGATATGGCGGATGGATGTCAAAACGGCTTTCCTTAATGGAAATTTAACCGAGGACGTGTATATGATACAGCCCGAGGTTTTGTCGATCCAAACAATGCTAGAAAAGTATGCAAACTTCAAAAATCCATTTATGGATTGAAGCATCTCGGAGTTGGAACATTCGTTTTGATGAAGTGGTCAAAGGGTTTGACTTCATCAAAAACGAAGAAGAATCTTGTGTTTACAAGAAGACAAGTGGGAGCTCACTCGTATTTCTAATCTTATATGTAGATGACATATTACTGATTGGAAATGATATTCCTATGCTCGAGTCCGTTAAGACCTCTTTGAAAAATAGTTTCTCAATGAAGGACTTAGGGAAGCGGCATATATTTTGGGTATTAAGATCTATAGAGATAGATCAAAAAGGCTAATAGGATTAAGCCAGAGTACTTACATTGACAAAGTGTTGAAACGGTTCAACATGGAGGAGGCAAAGAAAGGGTTCTTGCCCATGTCTCATGGCATAAATCTTGGCAAGACTCGGTGTCCTTCGACAACCGATGAGTGAGATCGCATGAGTAAGATTCCATATGCTTCGCCATTGGATCTATCATGTATGCTATGATGTGTACTACGCCAGATGTTTCCTATGCTCTAAGTGTTACGAGCAGATACTCGGTGATCGGTGAGAGTCATCTGGACAATAGATTAAAAACATCCTCAAGTATTTGAGAAGAACTAAGGATGTGTTCCTAGTCTACGGAGGTGAGGAAGAGCTCGTTGTAAATGGTTACACCGATGCAAGCTTCCAAACCGACAAAGATGATTACAAATCGCAATCGGGTTTTGTGTTCCTTTTGAGCGGTGGTGCGGTAAGTTGGAAGAGTTCCAAGCAGAGATCTGTTGCGACTCTACAACGGAGGCGAGTACATTGCGCTTCAAGCGGCAAAGGAAGGTGTTTGGATAAGGAAGTTCATAATCGAACTAGGTGTGGTTCCTAGTGCGTGCAGTCCTCTGGATCTTTACTGTGATAACAGTGGGGCCATTGCGCAAGCCAAGGAGCCGAGGAATCACCAAAAGAACAAACACATACTGCGGCGATTTCATCTCATTCGAGAGATCCTTAATCGAGGAGATTTAAAGATATGCAAAATACACACGGATTTGAATATTTGAGATCCTTTGACGAAGCCTCTCCTGGCCTAAGCATGAGGCGCACACAAGAGCTATGGGTATTAGATATCTTCTAGATTGACTCTAGTGCAAGTGGGAGACTGTTGGAGATATGCCTAGAGGCAATCATATTGATGATGATATTTCATTGTATCCATGATTTAATAAATGTTCCTTGAATATTGCCTTTGTGTTGATTAACAAGTATGTGACTTGTTTGTGAAACTCTTTACTTGTATGGTTATTCTAAAGTTGTCCCTAGTCGGAGTTCATGTGAGGACACACGTGAATGATGGATTAGCACATGTATCGGTTGATGACCATGTTTCACAGTCATAGACATGGAGATGTCAAACCAATAATGTGGACACATGTTTAGAACATGGGGTTGGACCGACCCAACATGAGACATAGTAATTATTCTTATGGTTCTCTCTACACAATGTGTACGCCTTGTCCTTAGACACGAGATTGTCGTATGTACTTGAGATGTGAATCGACCTACTTAGGGGCTATCAAACGCTACTCCGTGAATCGGTAGTTATAAAGGTAGCTTTGGTTTGTCATGAAGCATCTTTGCGAGACATGGTCGATCGAGATGGGATTTGCCCTCTCTACCGAGAGAGATATCTCTGGGCCTCGAGTGATCGGATCCGAAATGCATGGCCATGCTACTTAAGGTTAAGAGTTAACCTAGTAAGGGATTCCGGATCACGGATCGAGAAAGAGTGGTCGCTTGGAGCTCATTGAATATCGTGAGGCAAAGGGATTGACATGTACATAACGTTGTGATGGTTCGTCCGATATGATCTTTACGTATGTTTAGGAGTTGGCACGTCTTGCTAGAGGCGCTACCAACTATTGACCAAGTATGTGTACTCGCGCCATGTCTAAACATATGTGAACCATAGGTCACACACTTAAGGGTGAAGCCTAATTCGGATTGGATCTAAATTAGATCGGGCATTGAGTCCTAATGGGCCTCTATTCGTAGAAGCCCATTATAAGGACGCCTATAAAAGGAGGAGGGCGCGGCTGGTTGAGGTTGAGTTTTTCGTGACATCCCCAAACCACGCCGCCACCCTCCCACGCCCTAGTCGCCGCGCGATCTAGTAGTCCGGCGCGCGTCGCTTCCTCCCGCACGTGTGGATACCTTTGAAGGCGCCGCATCGTAGGCGTTGGGACGAACCGCAAGAAAGGAGCTGCGTGGGACGCCACGACGAGGGACGAGGAAGTAGTACGACTACCGCCGCCGCATCGCATCAACTTGGTACGACTACATCGCCTCACGCACGCATCAACTTCCGCGACTTTGCGGCGTCTAGTGGTAAGACCGTGATCTATAACTGCAGTGATCTTGGTTTACGGGTAGAATTTTTAATTTGCGCTAGTGTAGCCGACCCGTTTCCCTACATCCTTATCCCCCACAACAATACGCCCAGCTGAGGAACCAGCTTCCTCAAGAGGCAAGGGTTAACATGACCACAAACAGGGCTGCCTCAAGATAAACTCACAGCACGACGAGAGTTTTTCCTCCAAGTGTTCGAGTCCCCCTAAGGTAGTACGACTTGGCTAGGCAAGTTCTGGAAGCCATCATTCTAGAGCTTCATCGGCACCTGATGATCCTTTCTCTCTAGATAATTCCGCAGAGAAGAGGATCGAACACGCTTTTCCTCGATGTTCGACCATCCCATCGCAGGACACACCTGCGGACAGAGACGGTTATAACCCAGAGTTCCCCTACCTGCAGGGGTTTACTCTAAGTCGCCAAATGGTGTCTCTCGACTACTCCTCAAGCGAGGAGGCCTCGAGCGCAAGTGGAGGTCATCAACGGGAGGTCTTTGTTGTTCCCTCTGATAAGAATCATTCTCCCAGAGGTAGGATTGACAATGCTCCCCGACGGGCACACACTACGTCCCCTTGTAGCAATGGAAAGAGCACCACCGCTAATGAATAGGGTAAACACCCTGATGAACATGCGGGAAATCCTCAACATTCTCGCAATTCATTAAAACCAACTCAACGGTCCGATAGGGGTGATCCTGAGGCAATTCGACAGAGAAAAATAGTGGCTTAGAATAATCTCCCTGAGCGCGCTTATTATCAGTCAGAAGAGGATCAGGAGCTTTAGCACATCAATGACTTGCTTGAGAATCCAACTCAAGAGCTCGCTCGAGCACCAGGCTACGACCTCTTCGCTGAAGAGATCACACGAAGGCTTCGGAACACGATGGCAAAACTCGAGCGTCCTCGTCAACATCATTTCGGAAGTCGTAGCAGTACGACTCCATCTTTTGCCAGTCGTTCGAACAACTCGTCGCATGGAGATCAACATGATTATCGATCACGTCGCTCCCCTGACTTGAGGAAGGTTTTTCGAACATCTAGAGATCGACAAGCTCCCAGGAGAGGTGATCTCTCACCACTCCAGGGCCAAAATCTGCTGCAGCAGATGGAATACGAGGAGTATTTCCCTCGTAAGACTGAGGCCAACCATAGGTCAAGTGTACCAGTGACTGGGTATTGTCAAGTACGATCACCTGGTGACATTAACCCTTCTTTTCTGCAAAGAAGACGCCAAGAAGTTATCACCGGATGTCGAGCGTTTTTACCCGACCTCAGAGCAGTTCGCTGGCCACCCCGCTTTCGACCAGCGAACATGGAGAAATTTGATGGAACCCAAAATCCCATCGAATTCCTCTAGATCTACACGACAGCTATCCAAGCAACAGGAGGAGGAGAGCATGTAATGGCAAATTATTTTTCGACTGTGCTTGAAGGATCTGCTCGACCATGGCTATTGAACTAGCCATTCGAGTCGATCTACTCGTGACAACACCTCTGCGACCTTCTGTTGGTGAATTTCCAGGGCACCTACAACCGCCTTGGAAAGGAGGATGACTTGCACCGGATGAGACAGAACGATCATGAGACTTTGTGTCAATTCATCAGGCACTTTAGTCAGGTTCGTAATGTTGGAGATATGCCCTAGAGGCAATCATATTGATGATGATATTTCATTGTATCCATGATTTAATAAATGTTCCTTAAATATTGCCTTTGTGTTGATTAACAAGTATGTGACTTGTTTGTGAAACTCTTTACTTGTATGGTTATTCTAAAGTTGTCCCTAGTCGGAGTTCATGTGAGGACACATGTGAATGATGGATTAGCACATGTATCGGTTGATGACCATGTTTCACAGGTCATAGACATGGAGATGTCAAACCAATAATGTGGACACATGTTTAGAACATGGGGTTGACCGACCCAACATGAGACATAGTAATTATTCTTATGGTTCTCTCTACACAATGTGTACGCCTTGTCCTTAGACACGAGATTGTCGCATGTACTTGAGATGTGAATCGACCTACTTAGGGGCTATCAAACGCTATTCGTGAATCGGTAGTTATAAAGGTAGCTTTTGGGTTTGTCATGAAGCATGTTGCGAGGCATGGTCATCGAGATGGGATTTGCCCTCTCTACCGAGAGAGATATCTGGCCCTCGAGTGATCGATCCGAAATGCATGGCCATGCTACTTAAGGTTAAGAGTTAACCTAGTAAGGGATTCGGATCACAGATCGAGAAAGAGTGGTCACTTGGAGCTCGACCGAATATCATGAGGCAAAGGGATTGGCATGTACATAATGTTGTGATGGTTCGTCCGATATGATCTTTACGTATGTTTAGGAGTTGGCACGTCTTGCTAGAGGCCGCTACCAACTATTGACCAAGTATGTGTACTGCGTCATGTCTAAACATATGTGAACCATAGGGTCACACACTTAGGAAGTGAAGACTAATTCGGATTGGATCCAAATTAGATGGGCATTGAGTCCTAATGGGCCTCTATTCGTAGAAGCCCATTATAAGGACGTCTATAAAAGGAGGGCGGGGTGCGCTGGTTGAGGATGAGTTTTTCGTGACATCCTCAAACCACGGCCGCCACCCTCCCACGCCCTAGTCGCCGCCGGATCTAGTAGTCCGGTGTGCCTCACTTCCTCCCGTACGTGTGGATACCTTTGGAGGCGCTGCATCTGTGGCGTTGGGACGAACCGCAAGAAAGGAGCTGTACGTGGGACGCCACGACGCGGACGAGGAAGTAGTACGACTACTGCGCCGACGCATCGCATCAAGCCGAGTACGACTACACCGCCCGACGCGTCGTGCATCCACTTCCGCACCTGCGCGTCTAGTGGTAAGACCGTGATCTATAACTGCAGTGATCTTGGTTTACGGGTAGAATTTTTGAAATTTGCGCTAGTGTAGCCTACCCGTTTCCTTACACGTAATTCTATTTCAAAGATTTCTGACTTGTCTGTTATCAGAGCTTTCAAGCAGGGAGTCCGCAGCATAAGGATAACAGAGGACATCGCTTTAAATCCTCCTGCCACTGTCGCTGAACTCTTCGAGATGGTCGATAGATATGCGACCGCTGAAGTAGTTGAGTGGAACAACACTATTGACCGCGAAGACAATACCCCTCAAGAGGCAGGCTAAAGTGGTAAGAAAAAGGACAAAAAGGCTAAGAAATCTAAGAACAAGGCGAATGATGACTACGGCGGCCCGATCTTCTGATAGGTTTGATTGATTTTGTCGTGAGGACGTTGACGCTTTGAGGCTTTTGACCCGTAGATCGTCACCTCGCATTCGCTACACCCACACGACTGTCGTTATCGACCACGCTTGCATGCGATCGACCTTACCACGAGGGTTATTGTTCCTGCAAGCAATCGAAGCAACTCATAAGAACAAGGAAGATGCAATCTGAATTGTATTGCGAATATGAATAAAGTTCACAAAGTGGGGTTCCTCAAGCCGAACAATCGACGGAACTGCAAGTGGCAGAATAATCTAAGAAAAAACCCCACCCTAAACTATGGCGGCTGCTGTATATATATAGGGGGTGTGAGGAGGTCAACCTAGGGTTGTGCGGCCATGGGAAGAGGCGTACACAACCTGGGCTTTGACCTCGACATGCTTACAAGGCCCTATTAGGGCCAAAACGGTGTCGCAGCACCTTATTTCAAAGACTCTGACTAGCACCCAATGACTGGTCGTAGAGCTTGAGACCTAGTCGTAGACTTGGCAGATCTGGTCGTATAGCTTGCAGACCTGGTCGTAGACCTTGGGAACCAGGACTTGATGTATCCTCCCCATTATTCCTAAGTAACAAAAGATCACAATTATTAGATAGTATACCATTCTGCATAGATAAATTATTAGCACCTAGAAACAAGCTCACCTCATAATTTAAGTGACGTGCTCGAGGTCTTGTCATAGGACCTTGTAGTCTAGCAACCAGATCTGGAGGATTTTGTGAAGTGCGTGTATCCGAAGGAGTGATGTCCTCATCAGCGAAGAGACATAAGTCCCCAGCCACTGGTTCTAAGGAGGTCCTGGTCGTAAGTGACAAAGAGCCACGTAACTCCAAGTAAAATTCTGATCGACGCAAAGGTAAGCTCCCTGATCGGAAGAATGACAAATCCAGGTGGTGTCCTTTTCACAAAAAAGAAGGGCATGACCTTTGCAACTGTCGAGTTTTTCTACGAAAACACGAAGATTATTACTCTGGCAAAGGGCCACTTCCTACTCTTGAACAGGTAGGTCAAACAAGTGGACGGAAGGAGTTAGATGGCGTTGAGGAAATGCTGTTTCAAGATCCACAAGACACCATCGATCACATCTGTGGGGGATCATCGGCATATGAGTCAAGGCGACAGCTTAAGGCTGTTGAGCGTGAGGTAAACACAATCGACTCTCCTGTTGTCAATAAAATGCCAAAGTAGTCGAAAGTCACCATCTCCTTTGAGAAGGGTGACTGCCCGATCCCTTCGACTAGACCGGGTCGATTTCCGATTGTGGTCGAACCCACCATCAATAATTGTCGAGTAAATCGAGTTTTAGTTGATAGTGGAAGCTCGTTAAACATGCTGTTTACGAGTACCCTGGATGAGACGAAGGTTCCCAGGACAAAGGTAAGGCCGGTACGATACTCTTTCCACAGAATCGTACCGGGGTCTTCGGCCGAACCAATTCACCAAGTTTCTCTTCCTTTAACATTTGGTTCACATAGTAATTTTAGGATAGAGAAGATCTCCTTTGATGTGGTCGATTTCGATACGACATATAACGCCATACTCGGATGACCAACTTTGGAAAAATTCCTAATAGATGCCAGGTCCCAAAGGAGTAATCATAATTTATTGTGATAAGAAGATGGCGCATTCCTGTGACCGTCGGTCCCTCGAGATGGTCGGACAGATACCAACTCAAGACAAAAGTCAGCCTTCAACTAGCAAGTCAAAGCCTAAAGCTGCACCAATGCCGAACGACCAAGTCAAGGAGGTTCCTCTCGCACAGAGGAGTCCTCGAGGACTGTTCGCATCGGGGATTCTTCCGACCCCAAATAGGAAGATGCCTCATCACTTTCTTCCGAGCAAACGCAGATGTCTTCGTGTGGCAAGCGTCCGACATGCCTGGAGTCCCTAGGGAAGTGATCTAGCATAGGCTAGCCTTACGGCCTGATAAAGTACCCGTAAAACAAAAGTTACAGAGATTTGCCCCTGATCAACGAGATGCTATTAGGTCAGAATTGGACAAGTTGCTTAAGGCAGGCTTCATAAGAGAAGTCAACCACCCAGAGTGGTTGGCCAACCCTGTAATGGTTAGGAAGTCAAACGGCAAATAGCGTATGTGCGTAGACTTCACTGATCTTAATAAAGCTTGTCCAAAAGATGATTTCCCTTTACCTCGTATCGATCAGTTGGTTGATTCTACTGTTGGTTGTGAAATGTTAAGCTTTTTAGATGCATACTCTGGATACCACCAGATCAATATGTGTCGAGAAGATGAAGAAAAGACTGTATTCATTACACCATTTGGAATATTTTACTATGTCAAAATGCCATTTGGTTTAAAGAATGCTGGAGCTTTTTTTCAGCGTTTGATGCAAACGACTTTTTCACCTCAACTAGGTCGAAATTTGGAAGCCTATGTTGATGATCTAGTCGTAAAAAGCAGCAAACGACTTAATCATATCGTAGACCTGCAAGAAACATTCGACAACCTTAGAAAGCACCGCTTGAAACTCAATCTCGAGAAGTGTGTGTTCGGAGTCTCTTCAGGAAAATTGCTTGGATTCTTAGTCTACACGAGGAATCGAAGCAAACCCTGAAAAGATAAAGGCTATCATGCAGATGCGCCCCCCAACCACGAAAAAAAAGTTCGAAACTCACAGGATGCATGGCGGCTTTAAGTCATTTCATCGCATACCGGGAGAGAAAGGACTACCTTTCTTCAAACTTCTAAGGAAGCATGAGGGTTTCGAGTGGACAGAAGAGGCTAACACAGCCTTTGAGGATATCAAGAGATATCTTACGAGTGCTCCTATCCTGGTTTCTCCGAAACCAGGAGAGACGCTTTTAATTTATCTAGCTACCACGCCACAGGCAATGAGCGCAGTACTGGTCGTAGAACGTGAAAGCATACAACGACCAATTTACTATGTTAGTGAAGTTTTACACGGGCCTAAGGAGCATTACCCTTAGGTCCAAAAACTTCTTTATGCACTCCTCATGTCTTCGAGAAAACTGTAGCATTATGTTCAGACGCACAAACTAGCTGTGTTGTCTGAGTTTCCCTTGGGAGCAATCCTTCAAAATAGGGAAACAGCGGGATGCATGGCAAAATGGTCAGTCAAACTTGGGGAGTTCGACATCCATTTCATGTCCCGAACGGCCATTAAATCCTAGATCTTGGAAGACTTTGTCACCAAATGGACAAATCCTGAACCTGTTCAGGATCCCTAGTATGATTCCCACGACTAGTGGACGATGTACTTTGACAGGTCACTTACCATAAGTGGCTCAGGGGCCGGGGTGGTCCTGGAATCTCCTACCGGAGAGACCTTAAAGTATGCCATACAATTAAACTTTCAGGCCACTAACAACGTGGCAGACTACGAAGGTTTACTAGCGGGCATACGAGCCGCAAAGCGCTCGATTCGCCGACTACTTGTGAGAGGAGACTCTCAAGTAGTCGTGAATCAAGTCGGAAAAGAGTGCCAGTGCTCAAATCTGACTATGTCTCCGTACTTATCGGAAGTCCGAAAGCTAGAAAAACATTTTCTGGGCTTTGAGGTGTAATTTATCCCTCGAAAGGATAATTTCCTCACAGACCAACTTGCTCGTATAGCTTCTTCCCGATCCATAGTACCAAAAGGAGTTTTTCTAGAGCAACTCCAGAAACCGTTCCTAGTCTAAGAACTAGAGACACCTCCTATTGAAATAGCCTCTCTAGAATACGATGATACCTGGATGACCCCCATCTACGAGTATCTACAGACGGGTTCCGTACCTGACGATGATCTCGAGGCAGATCGATTATCCCGAAAGGCCAAAATGTATACTTTGGTCGAAGGTGTCCTATACAAAAGAGGCACTCAAGGGGTGCTCATGCGATGCATTCCGTAGAGCGAAAGATTAAAACTCCTTCACGACATACACGAAGGCATCTGTTGGACTCATGCTTCCTACAGAACGCTAGTCGGTAAGGCCTTTCAACAAGGTTTCTATTGGGCAATAGCCCTCTACGATGCCAAAGAGCTGGTTAAAAAATGTGTACAATGTCAGTTTCATAGTAGGCAAATACACCAACCGGCTCAGGCGTTACAAACAATTCCTTTGTCTTGTCCTTTTGCGACCTGGGGTCTCGATATCCTAGGACCGTTACCCAAAGCTCCAGGTGGATTTAAATTCCTTTTTGTGGCTATTGATACGTTCACAAAATGGACAGAAGCCAAACCTGTGACTAGGATAACAACAGAAGCAGCTAAAAGGTTCATGACGAAATGCATGATAACTCGATTTGGGGTACCTGGTCGAATTATGACAGATAATGACAAGAAATTTTTTAGCGCAAAATTTCAGGAATTTTGCGACGAGTTGGGTATCAAGTTGTGTTACGGTTCTGTTGCCCACCCCCAAAGCAATGGGGCGGTCGAAAGAGCAAATGGCCAAATAATGAAGGGAATTAAAACTCGAGTCTTCGACCAGCTTGTCAAGCACTCGGGGGCTTGGGTACAAGAATTACCCTCAGTATTATGGGCAATTCGTACAACTGCTAGTCGGGCTAGAGGAGAAACACCTTTCTTTCTAGTTTTCGGTGTTGAAGCCATGCTTCCACCAGAGCTAAAGATCAGGTCAGCACGAGTCAAAAAATTTAACGATTCTTTCCAAGAACAACTTCGAGCAGACGACATCAACCTACTCAAAGAGAAGAGAAATCAGGCTCTAATCCGTTCAGCAGTCTACCAACAAGCCCTGCGCAGATACTACAATCGTAAGGTCCAACCTCGCAGCCTCGCTGTAGGTGACTTGGTATTGACGCTTATCCAATCCCAGTCTAATTGGAATAAACATTCCCCTAAATGGGAAGGTCCTTACACTGTGGTCGAAGTTACACGTACAGGATCGGTACGACTAGCAATGGAGGATGGTCGGGTTCTCTCAAACTCTTGGAACATCGACCAGTTACGCAAATTTTATGCGTAACAAACCGCCACAACAATAAAGTATCAGGTTCTCTCTATCTTTATTGTTTTTCTTTGAGTTGTGCTTTCATAATTTTTTCGACCATATTTTATATGCTCAATGTTTCTTTACACTGGTCGAAGAAAGGATACAACAACTAGTCGCAGTCTCTCCCCTCCGCACGTGGTTCTGTCCACTGGAAGAAGCTTCTTAGTATCGCCTCATTCCTAACTTTTGCTGCCAATACAAAGGTTTTGGGCTCAGAAACATGGTCGAAAAGTTTTTAAGCACACTCTTATCACCTTAGTTTGTTTTTTCGTCTCGAAAAATACTCTTAGAGGAGTGCACTTTTGAGATTCGTTCGACTGCTTTTGGTAAAATTGGTCGATTTTAACTGGTTGGAGGAAGAAACACACGTAGTCGAAACTTCTCCTCTCTACACGTGGTCCTGCCCACTAGAAGGAACTTCTTAGTGTCGTCCCATTTCCTACTTTTGCTGCTAGGACAAACTTATCGAGTGCACTAAGAAAAGTTGAACAAATGTTTAAGGTCCTCTAGATGTTTGTTTCACTCAAGTTATCGTTCCTAATTTGATTAATCTGGTGGGAGATGGCAACATCACCTAGTCAAAGCCTTTCCTCTCTGCACCTAATCCTGCCTACTAGAAGGAACTTCCTAGCGTCGATTTGTTTCTACTCTTTTGACTAGTGCGAGATAATCGAGATCGAAAACTATAAGTCGAACAAACCTCTTTGTTTTCAAAAACCCTTTTTTTACTATTTCCTTGGTTTATTCAAATAAACAAAGCAAATAGTCAGGGGCTAGGATAAAGTTATAAACATGACTTCAATTCTTAGTCTTGGTTTCTTTTTTCGTTCATTATCGTACGAGTTACTAACTACTCTACGAGATGATTTGCAAGAGAAAGAAGGAAGGAAGGATTACAGATATTTGGTCTGATTATCTTTTCTGTTTATTATCTTACGAGTTACTAACCACTCTACGAGATGATTTGCAGGAAAAAAGAAAGATCATATATTTATACATCAACAAAAGGATTGTCTTACGAGTTCCTATTACAGACTACTCTAACGAAGGAGATCCTATTTGCATCTCCTTCACGACCTTTTCGCCTACCGGCTGCATGGCCTCGATCAACTGTTCTGCTTCAGCTTCAATCGATTGAGTGTCAAGGTTGGGGTCATGGGCTTTAAGTTTTGCTAAGACATAGCTTACAGCCCCTTTGTCTGCTTCCTTTATTGAGTCGGTCTGGTTGGTCTTCAGAGTAGTCACCAACTCTTGCAGAGTACCGACTTGCTCCCCAATGACACTTGTGTGGGCAACTATCGTGTCTTCACGAGGGGTCACCTTTTCGGCACGTAGCCCACGAAGCACGTTGTTCAAAAGTGAGATGTCGCCTTGAAGATTGATCTTCGTTGACTTCATCACCTCCCGGTTGCAAGTCGAAGCCTCATGGAGTTGTTTTATTTCAATTAATCGCTCTAAAAAGAGTAAGGTTATTTCGATAAAATGATTATACGAGAAGGAAAAATGATTTAATAGCAGGTAAAGGATTACTTACCCGCTAATTGACAATCTAATTTCTCAATTTCTTGATCTTTGTCCTTGGCGATATGGGTGATTTCGTGGACGACCAAGGATTTTTCTTGAACCTCGGTCTGAAGGGTCCCCACCTTGGCTTGGAGGGCCCTGGTCTCGACTTCTTTTTCTGAAACAGAACAAGGAGTTAGGAAGGTGAAGATCAAGATTAGCCATAACTTCAAGGACGTACTATTTTTTCCCACAATTGCCAGGTCGCAGTGTTGGCCTCCTGAAGCTTCTTCAGAACGTTGGTTATTTCATCCCTTAGCTTTTTCGTCTTTCCTTTTTCATAGTCGAGCGAATCAGCTAAGGTCTTTTCGTCACTCTTAAACCTGAAAGAGTTAAGAGTAGGCATGAATACAGAGACGAGTAGTCGTAAGTAATCCTGTCACTATTACGTGATCGTAAGTTCTCCTACGATCACTCTTGGTCGTAAGCTTTCATACGACCAGTATCAAGTCGTAAGTATTTCTGCGACTATCATGTGATCGTAAGTTCTTCTACGATCACTCCTGGTCGCAAGTTTTTCTACGACCAACACCAAGTCGTAAGGATTTATACGACAATCCTCACAAGTTGTAACATCCCAAGTCTTTGCTTGTGTTTCAAATGTAAGAAAATGTGTAAAAATTAAAACTTTTCTTACATCTTGCGGCTATATGGATGTTCTGAAAATTCTTGTAAAGGAATTATGGACATCCAAAATCACAAGTCTCTTTTAACCAAGTCTTGACCCTTTGAAAACTTCTCTGGATAATCTTGTGATCATCCTTTGGAAATATTTTTCCTAAATTCTAGGGATGCTGTGTGACTCCTCTGAAAAATTTCACAATTTTTAGAAATTGTTTGAGTATTTTAAGAGGCCAGTCAAACCAGTTTGACTTTGAGTCAAACCCTAGCTCAGAACCTTAGGAAGTTTTTGGAGAAAAATGCTCTGCATAAAAATCTCTGAAAATTTTATACAAGGTCAATCCTAGAGTTAGCAAGCTCCTGTAAAAATTTCATAATTTTTGGAGTTAGTTTGCTATCTTGAAAAATCCTCCAAAGTTTTATGTTCTAATTTAAACCCTAACCTAAGTCACTGTTGGGCTCGAGTCAGACCCGAGCCCAACCACTTGACTCGGTCGAGCCAAGTCCTTTAACTGCACTCGAACGCGGTCATTTGGGTGCATGTGTCGAGCCGTTGGATCTCTATCCAACGCTCCAGACGTCTGGTGCCGTTTAGACCACCCGAGTTGGGGGGGTTCAATCTCAGCCGTCCTTCCCAGATCCAACCATCACGACCACCCTCCTTCTGTTCTTCTTCTTCCTCCTCGCGCCCGTACAAGCGTGTGCCATGGCAGGAAAAAGGTGGGCAGGCACGGGTCACCTCCGCATGTCCTGTTCAACGGATCTGAGCCCCGCTTTTCAACTTGTGTTAGTGCTTAGCCCCGTAGCCTTTTGTTCATACCTGCTCCCATCACCTCCGCTTTGTCCCAAGCAAGCTTTAGGTCTTGTCACCATTAAAACTTGTCCTGTCTCGAATCTCGATCGTTGACCTCTGGCTATTTGTGAGCCCTAGAGCTCCTCTTTGATTTCCTTTACCACACCACTGAAGCTCCCCTCTGTTCTGTATGCTCAAACCTCAGAGAACTCTGCTCCGCCATTGTTAACTGTGGAGGACCTCCATCGCCGACAGTGCTCCAGTGGTTCTTCACCCTTTTCTTCCGCATCTTTTGGCACCTCTCATTACCGCAAGCTCTTCCCCTAACTCAATTTTGGGTCACCTTCGTAGGGTTGCCCCGACTCCGGTAATGTGCCTCCCTCTTCGATTCCTTTCTCATGGACCTTCCTTGAGCCTTAGTGAAGCTAACCTAATGGCCCGGTTGTGCTCATTTTGCTTAGGACCTCTTCTCAGCATCGTCTTCCTCCGGGCCGACGGTGGTCGTTGCCGCTAGAGCACCTCCAACCTCCTCTATGCTCAGGTACCATCGCGATAGTCCTTTAGTGCTTGGGCACCCGCTACCTTGAGCTGCGGCACAGCTTTTTACTGTTTTCATATTTGGTCGTGCCTTGCGCCGCCAACCCTTTCCGGCTCACCGACGTTTTAGGCCAGCTCCGCCGTCGAAAGTGCTCCCATCATGTGCGCAATGATATTGCGAACGTTTTGCCACTTTTGGTTTGTGCCGTCGTGACCGAAGTCGCCGGCGGTGAGTCGGCGAGCAAAACGTGCAGTACTAAAGTCTTGTTGTCAAAAGACCACCTCTTAGACAACCTTCAGGACCTCTTAGGTTTAAATCTTAGCTGTTAAGACCTCTTTGGGTTAGATCTCTACCATTAAGATCTCCCTCTGTGAAAATCTTAGCTGTTAGGACCTTGTGAGGACTCGGGGTATTTAACTCATAATACTTAACCTCCAACTGGTTCTAGTATTACTAATTAAATATCCTAAGCCTCAATGGACATGTGCTTCCCAGAATTGCAGCACACATACATCTTTACAAAATCATGCATCAATTCCATACAATTCACAACACCAAGTATAGCAAAAGACATACATAATATAGAGTTATTACAAAAGAGTTGATCGGCCAAATGACATCAAAGTGATATATAACAGCGGAACCAAAAGAGCCATAAGATGGCTATAAACAAAACCAACCGGTTAGCCAACATAACCCACAAGGCAACCGACTGGGCCGCAAAGCTAGTCGCACCCACCATAGCAAAACTCATAATAGTCGATCCCTTAGGGATCCACTTCCTCCTCTGCAACAATAAAGCAATGCAGTTGAGTACAAAAATGTACTCGCAAGACTTACAAGTAACAAGCCTATACATAGCTACATGCAAGATGAAACAAAGGAGATGGTTAAGTGGACACATAAATGATCAATTTTCATTTGCAATATTGTAATAAGTTGAAGGCAATTTGTCAAATCTATTATTAATCATTGAAATAATAGCGAGGTAACCATAAATAACATAAGTAACCACCTAGAGGTGACTAACCCAATAGCCACCACAACATAGCACGAATCCCCGATTCGTACCACCCAATCAAGTTTTAGTGAAAATGTTATAGGCTAAGCATGACTAAGCAACATTAACTCGTAAACTACTAAGTGACAAGGGCTCATCCAATGAACCCTAAATCACAACAAGAAAATCCTAGGCTTAGTAGTAGAGGATAAACATTTGCCTATAGATTATGCATCTAATGGGTCAACTAATCGACAATAGTTTAACAACAAAATAGCAATGCATACGTAGAATTTACAAACAACATATTAGACTTTGAAAATAATAGGAGCAATATGATCAAATGATGCTACATCTGCTTGCCTTGCTGGTAGCTTTCTTGCTGGAGAGGTTCACTCTCGGGCTCAACAAATTCTTCGGAACCTAACGCAAGAACGCGAAAATCCAATAAGAACGAAGAACACTGAAGAGACTCGAAAACCAAAGTCATCCAAAATCCATAAAATTTACACAACAGGAAGACCACGATTTTAAATGAATTTAGCAATAAGAATCAATCAATTTGGACTAAGCATGCAAAAGTTACACCCTAAAAAGTTTCAGTCTGCTTGATAATTCAATTTAAATTGCTTTCTGTTACTGTTCATGGCACAATTTTCCAGAAAGCTTTAGAACCTGAAATTGTTATGGTAGGCAGAACATGGTATTCTAAGAACAGCAAAATTGGGTTTGCTTCATTTGGAGTTAAATTGAATTACTTATGATTTTTCTAAGTCATGAAACTAGGGTATAGCATTTTTTAGAGGCAAATACATGAATAAAACCTATCCTACATCAAAGCATACTAACAAAGGATTCTAACATATTTTAGTTTACTAAATTTGGAGTTATAGAGATTTACTTGTGCATTTTACAAGTTTAAAGGAATTTCTAGTGCACTAATTAAATGTTAAAGCAAGTTAATACAATATACACAACTTTCTGGTACAAAACAGTGTCTAATTACATTTTTAGATTATAGTTCAGTTTAATAGGACAATAAAAAAAATTGAATCACTTTAAAAGGAGTTAAAATGAATTAGTTATGCACTATTGAATTTTAAAGCAATTAATAGTTGGTAAATAAAAGCTTTCGGGCTTTTCTAGAAAACCAGCTCAATCAGGGGAGGTCGGGGCTGTAGATCAGAGATCGCACGGCTCCAACGCACAG
Organism: Ampelocalamus luodianensis; assembly: GCA_036346255.1. Taxonomy (NCBI): domain Eukaryota; kingdom Viridiplantae; phylum Streptophyta; class Magnoliopsida; order Poales; family Poaceae; genus Ampelocalamus; species Ampelocalamus luodianensis. The sequence continues at coordinate 40,555,289 of CM070625.1, forward strand.
GAGCACATCACCCATGCACACGCGCGGTGAGGAGGTCTAGACCGTGAGATCTAGATTTGACTAGTCCAGATCTACAAGGAGAGGTCCTAAGGGGTAGGTCTAAGAGAGGAGGTCTGGGACGGCCAAGATCTACCAGAGGAGGTCCTGGACGACCAATATCTAGATTGGGAGGTCCTAACAGCTAAGATCTCCACAACTATCGGGACCCGAAAATGCATCTCAGGAACCCTCTGTGTATTCTGAACTAATCCCAGATCAGCAGCTAGCTCACACAGGAAATAGTGATGAAATACCATCCATTTATTCGATTTAACTAAAAAGATCTCAAAGTAACAAATAATTATAATAACTGGACCTTATGTTCAACGTTTACCTAAATTGCCACGCAGGGCTAAAGAAACAAATAAACTCTTGCAGCGGAAATAAACTCTTCAATGGCCAATCAACATGCCCATAGGTAATCGAGTGGAGAACGCGTCCTAATCCGCAAAACCTTCATGGTACTCTTCCTGGTAGAACTCGGATTTCCTGGTTCTTTTGTGGAGATTAAACAACACAGGGCGCAAGCCATGAGTACTTTGAATGTACTCAGCAAGCCGTGGAGAAATGTATGCAAATAGTATTCATGCAAGGCTTGAACAAAGATTAGCTATATGGCTCTTTTGCAGAAAACATCATTTACAATAAATACAATAAATAGATTGAAATGCTGAATTGAAAACAATAATAAGTAAATAAACAATTGTTTTGAAACAACCAGTGAATTTCCCATTCACTTCCCAACCAAACCAACGATAAGTGAAGCACTATTCACCAATCGACACAAACCACCAAGTGAATGACCTATTCACCAAACGAACATTATATTCATCAAGTGAACTTCCCATCCACACTCCGACACATTTTTCAAGAAACTCTATCTCCCGTGTGAAATCCCCGAGCACGTCCATAACCGCGGACACGGTTATTCGAATAGTTTTACACTCTGCAGAGGTTGTACAGCTTGACCCACAAGAGATAGATCAACTTATAATGTTAGGCATTTCACGCTTCCGTAGGCGTGCGACTAAGTGATCATCACAAGACTTTTACAAAGCTCCTTCTTAACCCAGTTCTGCCTGCTAAGGTTTCAACACTGAATGTCTTTCCGACCAGACAGGGCCCCCCTCTTGCACCACCATGAGAATACATTTCCCACGACTCACACTTCACATGACAGAACTGAAATTAAGACATTGCTAATTATTCAGCCAGGCCCGTCCCATCAGGCATGTGGTTGTACGGTTAAGGCCCAGTTCAATGGCGCACAATATTAAGTCCTTAACAAGTTACTCAGGCGAGACTACCACAAACCCACAACATGTTTAATCCACATCCCCACTATCCACCAACCACTCGCCCGAGCGAAAACCATTTTGTTCAACTAAAACCCATGACTAACCCCATCATGGTACACAAATTTTAATAAGAGTGGCTCACCACCACGATTCCATACTTCATTAAGTCAAGATTAATCATGACGACACATGTGATGACAAACCCATCGTAACTAAGCTGAACTAAGCATATGTACGATACCCATGTTGGCAATATAAATATGTCCAACTAGAATTACCCATGCTAAGGTGACAAAGGATTCATGGCATTCAAATATTCAATGGAGGCATAATGACAACAGGCAATAATGTCGGGACCCAAAAATACAATTCTGGACCCTCTGTGTATACTGCACTAGTCCAGGATCACGCTAGTGCACACAGTGGTAACATCGATGAAATATCATTTCCATATACAAAGATGACTAATAAATAGGCAAATAACAATAAATATCAGAGTAAAGACCTTAAGGTCAAAGCTTACAATTAATGCCTCAGAAGGCGAATAGCTCAATGAAGCTGCAATGAACAAACGAAATAACTTCGGTGAAGCCCATCCATATGCCCACAGTGCAATCGATCAAGTCGCGACCTAGTTCTTCTCGATCCTTGAAGTAGACCTTGTTGATGATGATTCCTCCATTTCGTAGGTTTGGGCGCAAGTTTTACAACAAGCGTGAGTACACAACCGCATTTCGCAAGTCATACCACAGAATGCAATGTATAGATGCAGGCTTATTCCAAAGGAAATGGCTTATGTGGTTATTTTGCAGAAATGCAACATTTGCAATTGAATACGAATAATAGATTGAAAACATAATTCAAAACAAATAGACAATATTAATTTAACAGTTGTTTTCACAAAGACACATAGCCTAATCAAATTCTTTCACACAGCCATATGACTTAAATCACACAGCTGTCCCTTCCCAATTGTTTTATGAAAATCTACCCCTCGTGTGAAATCCCCGAGCATTTAAATAAATAATTAAAATAGAATGCAATAATTTAACACAAAGTAATTTAAAAACTGGGTTCAAGATGATCAAAGGTATGACTTTCCTTGCTATAGCAATGGTGATATTATTTTATCTTCAATCCTCTATTTGCTTGATCTTCAGCTCCTTTGGACGATTCCGGGACTTCGGCGTCTAACGAGAAAGAAAGCACAAAACAAACTAAATTCAAAAGACAAATCAAATAAACTCCAAATTGAAATTGAATGGTACTGGAAGGTAGATAATGAATTTAGATGAATTTAGAAACTTGAACGGGTTCAATCGGAATTCGGATGAAGAAGATATGGCTCTCGGAAGATTGGAATTCACATGAAATGATGAAAAAGCTCTACGGAATATTCTCAGAATATTCTATTCCGAAAATATTAGAAAAAGAATGAGTGTATGATAGGTGGGACCGACTGATATTTATGAATTTTTAGAATTAAAATAATTCCAGAAATAAGGTAGAGAGAGTGACAAGTGGGACCAATAAGATAAAAGGACTTTTCAAGAATTAAATTAATTCCCGAAAATAGGATTATGGGTTGACATGTGGGCCACTGGTCTATGGACCAGGTCCACAGAGATATGCTAGTCCACGGTGGACCAAGCTCATAGACAAGGGTTTGACTAAGGTTGACTGACATACGGGACCCGCATGTAAGAGAGAGAAATAATTAGTATTTTAATTTGGAGGATGACATGTGGGGTCAAGATGGAAGTGATAGATAGATTAATTATTTTCTGGCATGACATAGAGAAAGAAATAATTAACAGAGAAGCATGCATTAAGAAAATTACATGCAATGGTTTACAAAGAATAGAGAATAGATCTCACAAGGCTGTACGTTGGTCTAGAGAAGAATCATAGAACAGGGCTTCACAGCTTGATCTTGCGGCATGAATTTGGCAAGCAAAAACAATAGAGAAAGAATTAAGAGAAGGATCCACAAAGGTATGCTTGCACTTGAATTGTTGGCTTGATTGGAAGGCAAAAGAACCATACAACAGAAGAACCACGTTCGGACAATCAACGAACGAAGCAAGGGATGAAAGCTACGAGAATGATCATCGCATGTTGGGTTATGGTGCAAGAAGATAGCATCACATGGCAAGGTTTTAGCATGAGATGGCAAACAAGGAATAAAGAATAGAGATAGAAAGACTTGGATCTTCACAAAGAAAGAAGAAAGGAAAAAAGGATTCCACAATCAAGACAACGCATGAACGAAACAACGTAACATATGAACGCTACAGAAGAGCAGCTACGAGAGCATGCATAAATAGTGCGCACGGGTGGCGCGGCGGAGGCGACGCAGAGCGCGAAGGGCAAACGGAAAGAAACGACGAGCCGGACGCGATGGCGCGGTCGGATTTTGGAAAAACTCACCGAGGAAGCGAGGAACGCGATGAACACGGTTTGGCTTTAATGGCCGACGGTGCTCCGGCGATCTTCGGGCGAAGTGGATGGAACCATGACGTAGAGGGCGACGACGCGAAGCCAACGCTACAGACGGTTCGGTCGGGGGACGTCGGATGAAGCCGTAGTTCGCTAGAGAAGAACTTCGGTTGGAGCTCGGTTTTCTGGAGATTGCGGCGAAAATAGATGGGTTTGGAGGAAACCAATTCAGGGGATTGGAAGAGGGGATCAACACGGACGCGTGAGCGCAAATGGCTCGCTTTTATATGCACCGTGGAGGAAGATATCGAATTTGGAAATTTTCAGTTGGAAACGGATATGGAACGAACTCTCTAGTGCGTTCGGTTCCGGAAGATGAACAGTGCCGTGTGGCTTACTGTAGCACATGGGCAGGAGAGAGAAAAACTGATTTTTGGAATTAAAAGAAATCCCAAAAATCAAGGAGGTCAAATAAATAGGAAATAAATCCAGAAAAATCTCAGAAAATACCCAAAAATTCCTTGAAAGACAAGGAAGCCAAATAACACAAGTTTTTATTTAATTCACGTTTATATTAGTCAAATTAAATATTTTTAATTTAGAAAATTCCCAATTAAGCTTTATTAATTCAAATAAAATTGGTGAAATTTTCCAGGAACCTAAACTACTCAAAAGATTTTTGAAAAGCCAAATTTTGGGACGTTACAAACCTCCCCCCTTAAAGGAATCTCGTCCCCGAGATTCAGGCTGGCTATAGAATAGGACAAGGAACTCAGCCTTCGGGTTCACTTCTTGCTTTCAAATTGTTTTGACTTTGACAGAATCGCTCTTCTGACCACTTACAGAACAACGCCTTGCTTCTTGCAAAACTTCACGCTTCACTGAAAACTTGACAGACTGGCTTTTGTTTAGAAGGCATCTTGAAACTTGATTACTTCTACCGGGGCTACTTGATCGGTGCTTGAAGGCACTTCTGGAGTGGAGGAAATCTTACTGTTAACTGGCAACTCAGGTTAGCAAACTATCTCTTCTTCCGTACTTCGGAATCTGAGCTAATTGACACATTTTTGTCGCCTCTGTCATACACTTCTTAGCACAGAACTTCAACAGGTATTCCGAAGATAGACATGGCTGCGAAGGTGATAATCTGTATAATCTGCGTAGCTTTCCTTCTTGAACACTGCTACTTAAATTCCATTTAAGATTAAGGATCATTGGTCTTCTGCTTCATGATTAATGTAACATCCACATACTTTGTAATTTGATCTGCTCCTAGCTGAGCGATGACTTACACAATCAATCACTGTGAACTTCAGAGGGTGACAACTGCAACTGGCTGACAACTAGTGTTGTAGGGGAAATCTGCACATAACACTTACTTGCTCGACTTGGTACTATGAGTTAAGGCATAACTCATTAATCTTTTTTCAATCTGTCCGCTAATTCGGGCGATACACAAAACTGATCTGAAATGACCATCCAAGCATCATATAGGCTTTTTTCGCTAATACAAGATAAGCTAGGATCCTTGGTCTGACACTAACTTCTCTGACATGTCGTACAAATTGACCATCTTTGTAGATCTAACACTGCACCCATGCTGACAAATACCATCTCTGTCGTATACAACCTCTATTGTATACCACTCTGCTAGACGGTCTCGAGGTTAGATGATCTTGACAGGCAGGAAGCGGCAAACTTCTGTCAAATGATCAACGATCACCTTTCAAGAAGTTACATCCCAATTGGGTCTTGGGAGATCCCTTATCTGAATTCTCAGGGATAGATGTACTCTAGCTGGCCTCCAATATTTTAGCTGACTTTCTGACATACCAAACACATGGTAACCCATTCTGTGATATTTCGCTTTATTTTGGATCATCACAATGCAACTTTGAGATCTTTGTACACCTTGGTACTTTCAAAGAAAATAGAATGCTTACACTCAAATGTTGGTTCGAGCATCAACTACTTGAGTTTCTTCTCATTAGATATGCAAATATACTCATTGATTCATGGATCATCCTATCTGCCTTCATCGGGTTCTCACGCTTTTCTTTGCTTTACGTGAGGACGGATGTGGGGACCCCGGTAATTATCTCCATAAGACTGAGATTAGACAAGGTCTTAGGGACATAATTACGGGTCTCCGGTAAATGAATTTCAATTTAACTATATCCAAGTGAGGGGCTTAGCCGAATACTAGAGCCTCAACGATCATGCGCGCTGCTCCTTTGCGAGCGCTACATGATTGTCGATTCTCTTTCGATTCGAAGCACTACCCTTAGTGAGTTAAATGGGGATTCATTAACAAAGAGTATGACTTATATTGGCTCCCAAGATCAACGACCAATATACTCATACCCTCATCCAACGTTGATTACATCCATACAACGCATACAACAAGAGATCAAAAGACATACTGCATAATAGTCAAAGTCTACAGCTTATTACATACAACCGACCGGCCAAATTCAAAGTAAAGTATCAAGTAGCAGCGGAAGCAAGTAAATTAAGCAAAAGACCAGTAGTGGTATGCCCATCACCCATCGGCAACCGACTGGGAGTTAAATGATAGCACACTACTCGTTAGTGTCACCCAAGTCAACACTAACAAGATCGTCAGACTCAAAATCTTCCCCACCTGAAAAGGCCAGCAAACATCTGGCTGAGTACAAGTGTACTCACAAGTCTTACACAAATAAAATTAGTTATGCATAAGGGTCATTCAAAGGATGGCTCATATTGGTTTAGTTTTGCGAAAGAGACACAACAAATAACATCCTACACATACTAGTTTTTCATGTGCCCATTTTAAAATCAGATTTGAAGTAGAAGTAAAGCATATAGTAAAGCATTTCAGTAATAAACAATTGAATCATGCAAAGACCAAAGTGGTAGCCCACTTTGATGTATTAAACACATGAACATCCCGTTCATGACGAATACCAAGTTCAACCACAATTTTAATTAAAAGTCTAACAATAGTAACTCCCGAACTCAAGCGGTTGTCCATAACCGTGGACACGGCTATTTGAATAGATTGATACCTGCGGGGTGTACTACTTACCCACACGACTTGATTATCCCGTAAGCCTCCGGATGCCTCCGAATATAGCATACTTCCTATGGTATGCCGGTAAGGTAAATCAAGATCTGATCATTTTCAGCAAGAAGGCCCTATTGAGCTAAGTCCCCTTGTGAGATGGTTCCTTGCCTAGTACAAGCATCGATAGCACTTGCTAGGGCTCACAAGTTATATTGGACATACCGATGCAATCAAAACAAATAGAATTGGTGCTCCCTTGCACACTATAAAGGATTACATCGGCTCCTAAGGGATATAGGATTTCACGGTCGATATGCCCTTACACCACCATGGGACTTAACACAATAAAACCTCCCCTACTTAACCATACGGCTCCCAACCCGCGTGTGGCGACGAGTGTACTTGAATTAACGTTACAAAGTTCGGTCCTCAATTGTCCGACAAGTCCTTCCACTTACCCAAAGCTCGTGCACAAAGACACCATCACTAACCAACACTTGTCCGGACCAGATCTCATTTTAAAATGACAAATTTTAGCTCATAACACAGATACGAAGATCTGAATTAAAGTATAAAGAGGTAAGTATGTGTTTCCCATAATTGTCGGGTTAGCCCCAGCAATCAAACTACCGTATCTAGACTTGCATGACTAAGCAACCCCTATTCAATAATCATCACATCCTATATTAAGCATGTAGGTACTGGCATAATTTAAGATTAACCTCAAGCATAGGACATAACTAAACTACACATCACAAGAATATTTACATAATCAAAATAGTATGCAAGCAATTATCATTGCACTAACTTAACCAAAACTGGGATCAAATATGATGCAAAAGAAAGTTCAAATGATGCTTGCCTTGCTGGGAGTTCACTTGTTCACTCTCGGTTACATACTCTCTTACTCCCGACAACTCGGAATCTATAGAAAGGCGATATCGAATAAACACCGAGAAATAGCCAAAAACTCAAATTGCTCCAAAATGCATGAAATTTATACAGTAGCTATATTATGATTTTAAATGAATTTAGGTACAAAAATTATTCCATTTGGAGTTTATATGAGAGAGTTATAGTAGTTTGAAAATCAGATTTTTGGAAAATGTTGAAAATCAATGTTCTGTTACTGTTCATCCGAATTTAATTGTTTTGTGAAAATTTGTAGAACAGTGGTAGGGATAAGCTTTAAATGGTACGAAAGGTAATTAAAATTTAAGATCAATAGAAATTGAATCACCCCATTTGGAGTTCAATTGAATTTTCTATGAATTTTTGAAGTTAAATGAATTTCTAGTGTAAAAATTATCCTTTTCTAAAATTTCTATCGCAAAAAAATAGTTTGTAAACGTAGGCTGACCTAGCCTCTACCATGAAAAGTGGGGCCTACATATTTTCTTTTCTTTTTCATATATTTCCAAAAGGAAAACATCTACCGACAAATATAATCTTCTCATAATCATATACTTAACCGATTCTCCAGTGTCGAATCCAATCACATACATAACAATCTCCAATCATATTCTCATATCTTGATCTAAATCCCGTACTAACCTCCATTAAGAAATTATCAAGGTAGTCAACCCATCGAGTGATGCCCGAACTCACGATCTTCCAAAATACAACCTATCCGATAATTACACGAAATCCATCGACTCATGGGCATAAGACCATAATTGAATCCATCGATCGTTCTCCGATATACTATTTAAGCTAATGCTAACTATCTAACTCTACTAGTCTCGCCTTGGCAAATCACAATCGCATACACTCAATTTTCCACCGATCAAGGTTTAATTGACAAACCGATACCTAATGAACTTTACAATTTAAGAACACATTCAACATTTAAAAGCTCACTAATAAATCAACTTACATCCATTTCACCGGACTAGTCGTGTACGACAACTACTAATCCAATCACATATGTGCCTCTACGATCGACTAATAATCATTTATCCACTAATCCAATAGATAGAACAATTCCATCGACTCGGCACATGGGACTTACCTACTAAGTACATGGCAAACCCAAATATTTATTCGCAACCAAATGATCAATTGCTACCTTCTCCAAATTCAAGCACAATTGACTCACATGACTATTACTTAAGACATCCCATCAATTTACTCATGATTAAATACATTATTCGAGTCAACCTTAATATCTCATTCAATATCATCACAAGAACTATCCATCAAGTAATAAATCCGAAAAAATCCTTATGTGCCCTATCTCCTAAAATTACTAATCCAACATGAGGAAAAAACTACAATTAAAGTATTATCCAAAGATTACCACTAACATCCATGCAACATCAAAATAATATCACCCGATCAATTAATCAACCCATATATTTAATCTAGCATCCACCGACCAACAACACACACATTTTGCCACAAAATCTAATTATTTGCATTCACCTACATATCGATACATAATCACACCTATGTGCAATTACGACCTTACCGGAGAATTATACATGTCTTAAGCTACCAAATCATTTTTATAATTAAACATACATAAATAGATGCGATGCCATGCTCATGACTAATATGCAACATGCACAACTAATATCGTATTGTGATAGCACAATTTAACACGAAGTATTTTACCACGGCACTAGGCATGCCTAATATGGCCGGACGTCGTCTTCTCGGCTCTCCATCCGTGTTCACCGTAGTCGTCGCCGAACTCGTTCGCATTCGCGCTGGCCTTCTCGTCCATGTCCGTCATCCTAGTGCCGCCGCATGCGCCACGCCGTCGCATGCAAGTGCGGTCTCTCGGTCGGCTCCTCCACGCCGCTGTCTTTGCGCGCCGCCACACCACCAAGCCCCGTGTCCACGACTCCTCTCTTGATGTCATGGGTTGCCGCCATGGCTGCACGCATGCTCGGGCTTGGGCTCTCGTCGCCATCTTTGCGGTGAGCATGCGCCGCGCAAACCGCTGCCGAGTGCCCACGCCAAGCCACCATTGTTTCGCCAACCTTGTCTCCTCGCCTCGATGTCGTGCGCGCGCACCGCGCCGCACGACATCGCCTCGCCACCTCACCTCGTCTAGCTGCTGCCTCCACCTTGGCGAAACCGAGCAGCACCACCCCGTCGCCTTGCACGAGCTGCTCCCCCTCCGCCGACGGACCAGTCACCACCGAGCCATGCCTCCGCCTAGCCGCCCCAATGCCATGCCTCTCGGCAGCGACACCACGCCCGGCCGGCTCCTCCTCGCCTCGGGCTGCGGCCGTCGCCTCTTGTCTTTGGGCTCGTAAGTGGGGCGCTCCCACGCGTGTGCCCGCCTTAGCATCACCGAGCTGCTGCTGCGGCTGCTTTGCATTGCCGCCGCAACTCGCGCCCTCGGCCACCTCCCTGCCGCCGCTGCTGCAGCTGCATGTTTGTTGCACGCTTGTAATCTCGCCATGCTGTTGTTCTTCCTCCCTCCTCTTCAAACCACTCAAAAGGCCTTGCATGTGGAAACAAATTGGATGAATGGAGAGCGATGCGATGAGGATCGCGATGTTATGACATGCATTAGGGGATTTGTAGTTCTTTGAAGGGATTGAGAGGATAGAAGTGGGGAGATGAGTTTATGTGTTGTGTTCTTTGGGAAGAAGATGGTGAGTGGGAGAATTTGGTTGGTGAGGTTAAAGGAACGCATGGCGGTGGTGTCTTTGTTAGAAAGTGTTGGGCGATGGAAGAAATGAGTGGTGTGAGTGATAGTTTGTTTGGGGATTAAAGAAATGGGGATGGTAGTGGGAGATTGGTGGGCTTCAAGAAATGGGCAGGGCATTGAGTTGATAAGGTTGTGTGTGGCTTTGCTTGTTGGATGACTAAACAAATAGGAGTGAGGAGATGGCGGTGAGTGATGTGTGAATGGCGGTGTGTGGGAGATGAATAACAAAGATGGCAGTGTGTGTGAGGGCTTTCGGTGGCAAAGGAAAATGGCAGGAGTGTCCACACTAGCTAGCCACCTCATGCATATAAGTATATACTACTAGCTTCCCACTTCAAACCTTTCTCGATGCATGTGTAAAGCAGCATGCTACATGTATATATGTGTGCAACTAGTAGCTTGCAAGTATATAAGTGTGCAACTAGCAGCTACTAGTAGTAGTAGTATATATATTGAATTAGTAGTAGCAGCAGTGTGTAGCATTGCACAGTTGTAGGCATGAGAAAAGAAATGGTAGTGGAATTAATGAGCACACAGGCACTTCGAACTGGAAGCGACAGCAATGATATAAATGAATGACATGTCCTCCTTTTTGATATGCACGCTAAAACAAAAAGTCAAAATAATTTATTTATTTTTAAATGCAGTCTTTGAAACAATGTGTTTTAATATTGTTTATTACTATTATTATCATGTTTATGCAAAAAAAATTTAACAACTCAATTAAACTTTAAATGCAACCTTTTTAATTATTCGATTTGATTTTTCAAGCAATCTTTTTACTTAACCCGGGAAAATTTTAAAACATAGTCAAACATTTAATAGATTGCCAAATTAAATATTAACATCCCGATTCTGAAAATCAGGATGTTACAACGGATTTCCTTGGCAAAACTGTCATTCCACTGTCTAGTCAACACTGATTTCCAGCATCGGTTCGAACTCTGGGGTTCAACAAATATCCTTTTGAATCTGACTCAAGACTCAACTTCTGACTTCCACAAGTAACTTTAGCTGACTGATCAACAAATTCTTACGGTAGCTCTTCTGTTTCAAAGTACCTTCTCTGCATCGTGCGGCACGAGAGAAGCGGATTTCAACTTCATGGTTCTCGATCCAATAACCATCTTTGTTGCTCCACGATAGCAACTTGAATTATGACTAAGATAATTTCTTGCTTGACACTTGATTATTAAGAAGCATTGTGAAACTTCTTAGCACACAAATTCTTGGATGATCCATGATAAAAGCTATCAAGGTTCTTTCTGGTATTTGGCAATACGAACACTGGAGTTGTGATTAATCTCTTCTGAAATTCGTACAAACCGGTGCGGGGTCTTGGCTAACTTGAAATGACTGTCTCACTGATCTTCAATTGACACTGTCTCAAAACGACTACTTCACTGGTATTCAACTGACACTGTTAAGCTGATGGGTTTGATTTGGCACTGCCTTTATCTGATAAAGTCATCTGATCTACTCTATCATCTCTGCAAACTCGTTGGCAACTTTTGTCATATTTCACCTCTAACGTAATTCCTTCTGAAATTGGCTGATCCTGGGAAACAATTCAAAGACAACTTAACTTCTAATACAGTTGCATGCTGTATAGATCATGTGCAATGACAATTGCATACTCTCTTGCGAATATGGGCATTATCCAATAATTAGATTCTTCAATCATTTACTATTGTCTCACTGCTATGCAAAATGATGAGTTGGAATTCAACATCGCATTCCATAGTTACGGCTCTACGGCCTTCAATCATCATGACTTAACGCTTGATTGCTCAACTTGCAAAGGCAGACTCTTGGAAAGGTATCCAAGGATTTAATATCCAACAATTTCTTTTTTCTCCATAACTTGCATGCAAAGATGTCCACACTTTTAGCTCTCCAACAAAGGAAAAGTTACATTGATTCTCTGACTTTCTTGGTAACATCATCGCACAAACATCTCTTCTTTGACTGCTTCGCTGGACACACGGATCCTGCTGCATTACCACCTGCTCTGGGAGTTAAAATCTTGGTAGGCGACTTTCGGTATTTTTGCATCTAGAGTGAGTGATCGATTCTTCGAGGACACCGGTGATGTAGTGACCTTTTCCATGATAGTTGTAGCATAGGCATATCGAACCTTGCGATTTTTACGCGAGACTAACTTGCTTCAATTTTGAGGTGGGTTGCCAATGTCAACATTCGCTTTTGTGATTCTTTAGTGACATATCTTGTATCGACAATGGTTTGCCTTCTCTTGCTAATGTTACGCGGTGGCTCAAAAATATTCTGATGACGTTGCGTTGCGAAGTCAACACGGAATACATAGGGCACTGGCTTGGACAATGATCATCGCTTTCACACAAGAAGCATGTGATCTTGCTCATTGGACATTCTCCAACGGAATGGTTTCCTTCACAACTGGAACAATTGATATTGTGCTCATCGGCACTATGGCCTATTTCTCCACAGCGGGTACATGGACAATCTTCTGACTTATCTGGTTGGCAATACTTCAACTGACAACGGCTAGATTTGGTGTAGGATATCGAAATAGCAGGTTTCTCTTGATCACTTATGCTTGATATCGCATCTTTGTTGGCACAAAGCGATGGTGAACTCGCCCAAGTGATGGTGTGCTCGTCACGATGGGCGCACGAAATTTTTCCCACCAATCTAATGCAACTCCTTCTAATTGATGAGCAGCATAGAAAACTTTCTCATTATCGTTGCACTACACAACAATTAACTTTTCTTCTATTGTGCGAATCCAAGATTCTGCATCCTTGAGTATGGTTGATCCTTCAAAAACAGGTGGCTTGGTCCTTAAGAACTTCTCAAGCTCGAGGCGAGGGTGCGTCGTTGGGATGGCAGCGAGTTGTGCACCATTGCAAGCGATAATATTGTCTAATGGTTGCATCGTCACTTGCATGATCGATTCGGGCTGCGAGGAACCGCTCGGATTACGATGTGTCACTCGCGCGGAGATAGTTGTTGGTCATCATGCAGTGCGTATGCGACATCGCGGCGCATGTACGATGACTTGCTTGATTATTCTAATTCATCAAATTGACTAAGGTAGCGGTGGTCTGATTCCGCTGGGTCATCCTGTTGTTCATGTTCTGCATCATCGCATTCATGAGTTGAGTCTGAGCTACCAAGAATTGTTCCATGACTGGATCTGCTACTCCTGATGCGACAAGCGCCCTTTGGGATTGACAACATCCGAGTGTATGGTGTCTCAAGATTACTAACAAGGCTGGCTTCACTGGGGTTCTCAATCTGCTGGCTGACCAGGGCTCATAGATGAGAGGGAAAAACATAAGGTAAGGAAAGACAATCTACTAAGGGAAGCAGGTTTAACCCAAAGAACACCAAGGAACACACAAATAGCCGGAAAGCTATTAAGAAGCATAAAACTCACGACCAAACTACAGAAGAAGGAAACAAAGATCTAATCGTCTAGTCGATTAAACTCTAACTTAACAGGCGACTTGGCTCAACACACGGGAGGAACCAACGCTGATTTATCTTATATGGCTGGTCTGAAGAAAACTCAATCTGATCACGGTCTTCATCAAACGTTGATTGCTTGCGATCCTTGGAGGCGAAGTTGGGAGAAAGATGGAGGCGACGTACAACTTCTTCTTAGTCTTGAATTCTTGCGACGAGCTTGTCTTGAACACTTGGGAAGATGTCGATCGTTGTTGTTGGTTGCATGGTTTTCAAGCAGTTGCTCAAAAGCGCTCTTAGGCATCCACTAAGATATTTGACATGGATAACGATGACTATAGAAGTTATGAGGAGAGAGTCAATTTAATACTCCAAATGGTGAGGACGAATATAGATGAGAAAGGAATAGAATGGAAGAGTATAGAAGCTAGACAAGATGAGAATAGCACATCATTAAGATTTTCCACTTGTAAAATAAGTTTTGAAGTTTTTCGTACAAACGGCCATTCTAACTAAGGTCACGACCTACAGTCGATATGGCTCTGATACCACCTCTGTCGGGACCCAAAAATACAATTCTGGACCCTCTGTGTATACTGCACTAGTCCAGGATCACGCTAGTGCACACAGTGGCAACATCGATGAAATATCATTTCCATATACAAAGATGACTAATAAATAGGCAAATAACAATAAATATCAGAGTAAAGACCTTAAGGTCAAAGCTTACAATTAATGCCTCAGAAGGCGAATAGCTCAATGAAGCTGCAGCGGAACAAAACGAAATAATTTCAGTGAAGCCCATCCATATGCCCACAGGCAATCGGCTGGGGTGCGGGACCTAGTTCTTCTCGATCCTTGAAGTAGACCTTGTTGAGTGACGATTCCTCCATTTCTGTAGGTTTGGGCGCAAGTTTTACAACAAGCGTGAGTACACAACCGTACTCGCAAGTCATACCATAGAATGCAATGTATAGATGCAGGCTTATTCCAAAGGAAATGGCTTCTGTGGTTATTTTGCAGAAATGCAACATTTGCAATTGAATACGAATAATAGATTGAAAACATAATTCAAAACAAATAGACAATATTAATTTAACAGTTGTTTTCACAAAGACACATAGCCTAATCAAATTCTTTCACACATCCATATGACTTAAATCACACAGCTGTCCCTTCTCAATTGTTTTATGAAAATCTACCCCTCGTGTGAAATCCCCGAGCATGTCCATGACCGCGGACGCGGCTATTCGAATAGATTGTTTAATACTCTGCAGAGGTTGTACACTTTACCCACAAGATGCAATCAACTGGATCAGAGCTGATCACAACAAAACCTTTCAGAAACTTCATCTCAACATTGACACTTCCGATGTGCTTACAAACCGCTATGCCAACCCTAACGATGTGCTTTGGCATAACACACATCGTTGGACAGGGAAGCGACGAATCGTCCCGCGATGTGAGCCGCCACTGAGGCTGAAACACACCTCCACCCTGGCACATAGCCTAACCTCTGACTGAGTAATCAATGCTAAGAATCCATAACCTACTAAGTTAGGCCCGTCCCATACCGGGCATGTGGTCGTCTGATGAGTTCGATTCGATGGCGCACAAAGTTAAGTCCTTAATTGACCAAGGCAAGACTTCCATTTTCTAACTATGCCACAAAGATTATCATTCCCATCACAAAGTCCACCATATCACACAGCTTCCACCACTTGCCTCAGTCTAAATCCTTTACCACCCAGTTGGTTTCAGTGCAACACATGCCATCACGAATAATAACACATAGCACATAGTTTTACACGAAGTTCCATAGTCACTTAGTCATAGTTCATATTTGCAACTTTCATGAGATGTGAGACTCGTAGCATGGCTAAGCAATTGTACTCGCATCTAACCAACCCACGTTGGTGCTATAATATTACCAACTAATAACCAATCTAGGGTGACAAGGAATTATGACATACAAGGCCAAGGTGTGATAACAATTTGGATAATAACTATGCCCAAAGCATTTAAATAAATAATTAAAGTAGAATGCAATAATTTAACACAAAGTAATTTGAAAACTGGGTTCAAATGATCAAAGGTATGACTTGCCTTGCTATAGCAATGGTGATCTTAGTTTATCTTCAATCCTCTACTTGCTTGATTTTCAGCTCCTTTGGACGATTCCGGGACTTCGGCGTCTAACGAGAAAGAAAGCGCAAAACAAACTAAATTCAAAAGACAAATCAAATAAACTCCAAGTTGAAATTGAATGGTACTGGAAGGTAGATAATGAATTTAGATGAATTTAGAAACTTGAACGGGTTCAATCGGAATTCGGATGAAGAAGATATGGCTCTCGGAAGATTGGAATTCACATGAAATGATGAAAAAGCTCTACGGAATATTCTCAGAATATTCTATTCCGAATATATTAGAAAAAGAATGAGTGTATGATAGGTGGGACCGACTGATATTTATGAATTTCTAGAATTAAAATAATTCCAGAAATAAGGTAGAGAGAGTGACAAGTGGGACCAATAAGATAAAAGGACTTTTCAAGAATTAAATTAATTCCCGAAAATAGGATTATGGGTTGACATGTGGGCCACTGGTCTATGGACCAGGTCCACAGAGATATGCTAGTCCACGGTGGACCAAGCTCATAGACAAGGGTTTGACTAAGGTTGACTGACATACGGGACCCGCATGTAAGAGAGAGAAATAATTAGTATTTTAATTGGGAGGATGACATGTGGGGTTAAGATGGAAGTGATAGATAGATTATTTCTTTTACGGCATGACATAGAAAGAAAGAATTATGAGAAGCATGCATTAAGAAAATTACATGCAATGGTTTACAAAGAATAGAGAATAGATCTCACAAGGCTGTACGTTGGTCTAGAGAAGAATCATAGAACAGGGCTTCACAGCTTGATCTTGCGGCATGAATTTGGCAAGCAAAAACAATAGAGAAAGAATTAAGAGAAGGATCCACAAAGGTATGCTTGCACTTGAATTGTTGGCTTGATTGGAAGGCAAAAGAACCATACAACAGAAGAACCACGTTCTGGACAATCAACGAACGAAGCAAGGGATGAAAGCTACAGGAACATATCACTGCATGTTGGGTTATGGTGCAAGAAGATAGCATCACATGGCAAGGTTTTAGCATGAGATGGCAAACAAGGAATAAAGAATAGAGATAGAAAGACTTGGATCTTCACAGCAAAGAAGAAAGGAAAACAAAAGGATTCCACAATCTGAAGACAACGCATGAACGAAACAACAGAACATATGAACGCTACAGGAACAGAAAGCTACAGGAGCATGCATGAACGAAACAACAGAACATATGAACGCTACATGAACGAGACTTGGATATGAATGCAGGTGGCCGGCGGCCGGAGGCGACGTAGCAGCGGCGAAGGGGCAAAACGGAAAGGAAACGACGAGCCGGACGCGATGGCGCTGTCGGATTTTGGAAAAACTCACCGAGAAAGCGAGGAACGCGATGAACACGGTTTGGCTTTAATGGTCGACGGTGCTCCGGCGATCTTTGGGCGAAGTGGATGGAACCATGACGTAGAGGGCGACGACGCGAAGCCAACGCTACAGACGGTTCGGCCGGGGGACGTGGGATGAAGTCGTAGTTCGCCGGAGAAGAACTTAGGTTGGAGCTCGGTTTTCTGGAGATTGCGGCGAAAATAGATGGGTTTGGAGGAAACCAATTCAGGGGATTGGAAGAGGATCAACACGGACGCGTGAGCGCAAACGGCTCGCTTTTATATGCACCGTGGAGGAAGATATCGAATTTGAAAATTTTCAGTTGGAAACAGATACGGAACGAACTCTCTGGTGCGTTCGGTTCTGGAAGATGAACAGTGCCGCACAGCTTACTGTAGCACATGGGCAGGAGAGAGAAAAACTGATTTTTGGAATTAAAAGAAATCCCAAAAATCAAGGAGGTCAAATAAATAGCAAATAAATCCCGAAAAATCTCAGAAAATACCCAAAAATTCCTTGAAAGACAAGGAAGCCAAATAACACAAATTTTTATTTAATTCACGTTTATATTAGTCAAATTAAATATTTTTAATTTAGAAAATTCCCAATTAAGCTTTATTAATTCAAATAAAATTGGTGGAATTTTCCAGGGACCTAAACTACTCAAAAGATTTTTCAAAAGCCAAATTTTGGGATGTTACAAATAACTATACCCAAAGTAATTTATATAAAGATAGCATGTAATTGTATAAAATAATGTAGTTTTGAAATCATAGGTTCAATATGATCAAAGGACCACGACTTGCCTGGGAATAAATCCTGGGATTGATCTTGATCTTGGTATGCCATTCCTTGCTCAAAGCTTCCCGAAGTATCAACGTCTACTCGCAAACAAGCAAATAAACCAAATAAATAAATAATAGAAAGGAAAAAAACTCCAAAAATTAAGTAAAAATCTCAGATAAATAGATCTCGAATTTAGATCAATTTAGGAATTTGAATGAACTCAATCGGAGTTCGGATGCAAAAGATATGGGCTTTGGAAGATTGAAATCACATAAAATACTGAAAATCAAAATTTAGTGATTTACTGAATTACTTTTCTAAAGGAAAAGATAATTATGACGTCAGCTAACGTCAACAAGGATAATTCGGCTAAAAACAAATAAAAGAAAATTGATCTGACAAGTGGGACCCATGTGGCATTGGCTTGGTGCATGATGAACCGAGTTCTTGGACTTTGGTGTCAGGTGGAGATTGGATACGCCACATGGGAGACAACTGGGTGCTTGACTGGACTGCCACATGGGCCAAGAGTCTGAAGTGGCGCAGACGTGGATGATGAAGTGGCTTGCCACATCAGCAAGGAGAGAAAATCGAGGGGGAGAAGATAGGAGCTCTAGAACTTGTGGCCAGCGGTGAGGACAAATGGTGACGAGGAAGCTCCGGAAAAGTGGCAAAACGGGCTCCCGAGAACACGACAGTGCTCTGGGAGGTGGAGGCGCAGCAATGCCGGCGATGAGGTGGCGACGGCGGCGGAGGAGCTCACGGTCACGACGACATCGGTGAAGGAGTGGCACCCGAAGAGATTGGAGATGAGCACCACGTCGGCAGGGGAGCAAGGATCACAGAGAGCCTATCAGGATGACCGGAGAATGCTCGGAACGGCGGCAATACGAAGATGACCGGAGATGAAGATGTTGACCGGCAGCGGCACCTCGATAGCAAAGAATACAAAAGGAAGTAGGGGATAGGATGAGGAGGACAAAAGGCTCAAAGTGACGCACTCGGAAAGCACATAGACCTACCGAAGGTGTAGATCGAAAAAGGTGGCCAGCGACTGGTTTTTCGGATGAAACCGACAACGGCGTTGTGATGATCCTCGGCCGAAGATGGTGGAAGCACAGCGAAGCTCCCGATGATGCGGTCCCGATGGCGAAGACGATGCTGGCGGGGATGAACCAACGGTGGAGAAATCCGGTGGAGACGAAGCTTCAACAGCGGTGGCGCTCGGGCGATATTCGGCACAACGAAGAACGAATCGGAGGCGGCGCCTTAGGGTTTTGAGGGAGGAGACTCGAGTGAAGCTTTTGATGCATGGGGCTCCTTAAATAGGGACCGGATAAGGGAATCCAAGTCGGGGCCGGCGGTGGTCGCATTCGGGATTTGGACACCGAGAGTCCAGGAGGAAAACGAAGAAGAAGGTGACGTTGTTGACAAAGCGGGGCCACCGTCAGAGGGAGTGGAGCAGGAGCGGTAAGGGTGGGCTGCGGCGGAAGCAAGGCCATGTGGGCTGGGCCGGAGGGAGAAGGAAATGGGCCAAGGGAGGAGAGAAGAATTGGGTCGGGTCAAAGGGATTGAGCCCGAAACGAATTCTGAGATTTTTTATTAGATTTCTTTTTAGAAAATAGCAGAAAGTCCAAATAGCAAATAGAAAATAGCAAATGCACTCAAAAAAATTCTAGAAAATATATCCAAACACATAAAATCCAAATAAAATAATTTTGAATATAGTTGATGTTGACATTAATCATATTAAATTGTTTTTGAACTCTGAAAATTCATATTAAGCTTTAACTTTTGCTAGAAAATTCAAATGGTTCCTTTTCTTTTAAAACTTCAAAAACAGACCAAAATTTTGGGATGTTACAAACCTACCCCCCTTAAAAGGGAATCTCGTCCTCGAGATTCGGGCTGACTAAAGAATAGGTTCTGACGCAGATCTAACCTGAAAACTTACGAGGCGGCGTTACGAGCGCTTGTGCTTCTTACAGTGACATGGTTCAGTCTTCCTCTTGAGGCAGTTGATGGAGTCCTGGTAGCTTGATTTGGAGTCTGAGGCACTCCTCTTCCTGCTCCTGGCAACAAAGTCCTGGCTGGTGTTGGTCCCAAATTGAAAGGAATCGGTGTCGGCCCTTGCTTCTGTGGACACTTGTTAGCATAATGACCTGTCTGGTGGCAATTGAAACAAGTAACTCCTGTGCCATGGTTGGGTTTCCTCTGAGGTTGATTATTGTTGCTGTTCTTGACATTGGGAATCCCTGTGTTCCCTGCATGAGACACTGGTGCTGGGGTCCTGAATCCAACAGATGAATTATTGGGACGAAAAGGCTGCTGAGCATTGGTTCTGGCTCTCTGGAGTTGATTCTGATGAACTTCGTGTTGTATCATCTTCCTTTTGCGAGATTTGTCTAACTCACAACGAGAATCTTCTATGAGTACGACTTTATCCACCATGTGCTAAAAATCCACATAATCATTTCCAACCACTTGCACTTTCAAACTGGGGTTGAGTCCACGCTTGAATCGCTTCTGACGTGCATTATCCGTAACAACATCTTCTGGAGCATAGCTAGAAAGTTGAGTGAACTTGTTGAGATATTCACTCAAAGACATATTTCCTTGCTGTAGTTCACGAAATTCATTCTTCTTCATTTCCACTATACCATCAGGGACATGCGCTTGACGAAATGTTGTTGAAAATTCCTCCCAAGTGATAGCGTGCGAATTCCCATGAGCTGCAGTGTAGTTATCCCAGACCAGAAGACTATCCAGAAGACCTAGGGTTTGGTAAGTGGTCGAGTCAACCATATCTCGGCCGAGGAGGCACAGGAGGTACCTGACGTTGTGTTGTGTACGCTTCTTGTCAACTCTCGTCCTGCTGTAGTTTTGTTCGATTCTAGAGCTTCACATTCCTTTGTTTCAATGTCTTTTGCTGCTGCTAGTGATCTTCATTTTATTTCTTTGCTCATCCGCTCTCCGGGTTCGGAAATAAGAGCTGATTGAGAATGCCGGGATGTCTCCATTGAAGTCGAAGGAGTAGAATTCTTGGCGAACCTTATCCTACTCAACTCAGCGAGTTTGGATGTGATTCTTGGCATGGATTGGTTGTGTAACATCCCAAGTTTGGACTTGTGTTTCAAATCTAAGAAAATGAGTAGAAATTAAAACTTTTTCTTACCTCATGTATTTCATGTATGTTCTAAACAATTATTGTAAAAGGAATATGGGAATGCAGGACACAAGTCTTTTGATTCAAATCTTGACCTTTCAAAAACATTCTTGTCAAATCTTGTGATCATCTCCTGGAAATATTTTTCCTAAGTCCTAGGGATGGTATGTGACCCCTCTGAAAAATTTCACAATTTTCAGAAATTGTTTGAATATTCTTAGGGGGCAGTCAAACTTGTTTGAGTGTTAGTCAAACCCTAGCTCAACACCTTGTTAAAATATTGGAGGAACATTCACTGCATAAAAACCTCTGAAAATTTTATACAAGGTCAATACCTAAGTTAGCGAGCTCCTGTAAAAATTTCAGAAATTTTGGAGTTAGTTTGCTACCTTTAAAAATCCTTCAAAGTTCTCAGCTCTTAATTAAAACTCTTAGTCAAAACACTGTTGGGTTTGAGCCGGACCCAAGTCTGGCTCGAGCCACTTGATTGAACCTAACCCACTAACTGCACCCAAGCTCACTTTAGGCGCGTGTCAATCTCAGCCGTTGGATATCAATCGGACGGCCCTCGTTCGTGAGAACGTTTGGACCTCCTTATCGTCCACTTAAATATGAGCTGTTCATTCTCCATCGAACCGCTCACGTTGCTTGATACAATCGGACCTTCGATTGTTCCGTTCGATCTGAGCCGTTGAATTAAAATCCAACGCTCACGATCTCCTTTTTGTTTTAAACCTCAGGAGCTGGAGCGATCCTAGCCATCCATTCTTGATCGGACCGCCCACGACCACCCTAGCCTTTCCTACTCTTCTTCTTCCTCACGCCGTGTGTGAATAGTACGCGGCATGGCTTGGCCATGTCTTGCTCCCTCGTCAACTCTCTCTGGTCGGGCATTTAGCGCGTGCGACGTGCTTTCGACCGCAGCCACGCCCTACCCCTGCGCCCCATCATTTCTCTTTTCGGTCCATGGTTATGCCGTGAGCCAAGCTCACCCGAGGAGCTCGTTTTGCCCAAACCCTAATTTTCTAGCTTTATAAAGCTCCCCAAAACCCCTCTGGGTATTCCTTTACACCACCCCTAGCTCCTTCTTTGCTTGTGGAGCTCAAAACACCAAAAATACCAAAACCACCATTTTCGGCCGTGAAGCTCCATTGTGGATCTTGGTGCTCCAGTGTTTTTTCTTCCTTTCTTTTTGTACCCTTTTGAGCCCCTTAATGCCCTAATCTTTTCCCCTAACTCAATTTTGGGTTTTATTCGCAGGAATTGACCAATTTTGAGTTTGGATCTTCGGCAATTCACCCCTTTCTTCCTCACTCAGTAAGTGGTTCTTTTGGCAATTAATTGCTCATGGACCTTCTATGGGGCCTTAATACAGCTATTTTGACCACCAGTGGTGTTCATTCTTGCTCAGGCCGTGTTTTCTTCATCGTCTTCCTCGGTTCTGATGAGCTCCTCCACCGTCAAAGCTTCTCCGGCCAACTTTGTAGCTCTTCTTGGCCAAGGTAGCTTCTTATTAGTTCCTAGAAGCCGTGGCACTTGCTTTCTTGGACTATTGCGGAGCTTTTCGCCATTTTCGTTTTTGGCAGTAAGTGTCCCCATCTTTCATCTCCGGCTCGCCGGCGTTCTAATCCATCGCCGCCGTCGAGGTTGTAACACCCTAGCCCGCCATGAGCCTGGAATGCTACTGAACTAACATTAAATAACACTAACCAAGACAATTGCTAATAAATTTAGTGGAACCTCCTTGTAAAACAGATTACAAAGGGATTCCAATAGACATGTAAATCATAAATAACTAAATCATCAACTCTAATCCACAATAAATAATCAAATCATGCTAAGTGACTAACAAAACTAGAGAAGTATAAAGTTCCACTACTCATAATTATTACACTTAATCCATTGCATGAAACATAACATAATAACCTTTGAGCAATTAAGCCCAACACTAAGAAACATGGTGCAAGTTTAATTCATCTTTATTTGGTTCATGATGTGTGTGTGTGACTATCACTCTATTTCCCCATGCATGTCGTTCTTGGATCGGGTACCTAAAACAACATTAAAAGCAAGAGTGAGTCCCTGGACTCAGCAAGTCTGAGAATAAAAGCTATAACATCAGCATCCATACATATAGGAGATCAACAATAATACATCTCACATGCAAATGCAATGCTCAAGGATCCTTTCTATTTATCTTTCTTTGTGCATTACACCGTAATGCAAAGTATGCAACCGTCGCCGCATACCCATGCACATGCGCGCTGCATACGGGGACCAATTGCCCAATACTCCAAGTATTGGGGACCTCAACCCACACTCCACGAGTGTGGGGATCTCGAGCCCGTCACCTTCATGGCGGGGATCTCAAGGAAAACATACTTGGTCACCACGTGACCAAGCCTCAACATGATCTCAATATGCACATGCTCATCATTTAATCATCATCAAATTACCACAAGACGATAGCATCATACGACAATAGAGCATAAACATATTTGAAGCATCCACAAATCTTAAACCAACAACATGCCAACAATCTCATTATGCTATCACATATCGAAAAAACACTCAAACATGACCAATCAATCACAACCACGAATCAAACAATGCACTTGCCTTAACCGCATGAGAATGGAGGACGTGAAGGCGGTGCTGCCTCTGGAACCAAACCCCACCTAATACATTAAGAACATAAACTAAGACCACAGTAACGAAAAACATGAATTATATAAGCGAACTCATCAAATAGTAGATTGCAACGCGATCCCAACCCCACATTCCTAAGTGCTGAACTGCCCTCTGTGAACAGTCAGTTCTAAAATTCATAACTTTCACTACAGGGGTCCAAATAAGGTGTTCTTGGACTTCATTGAAAGGTTATCAAATTTTCCAACTAAACCTAGTTGGTGAGCTCCCCTGATTCGGCCATCTAAAATCACTTTTAAGCCGATTAACAAAACATTGATTTGACGTCAAACTTTCTGGACAGAGCACTAAAACTATCATAACTTTCAGCTCGTTTATCAAAATTTCGCATTCTTGTGCTTCCCTGAAAGCTACGATAATTATCTACAACTTTCATTATACTGATATCCTCTAATTCTCTATTTAACTGATCGTAAAGGTTAGATTACTAAAATCTGTCCAAAAACTGACAGAGTTGCAGAACAGCCGCACCAATAAATTCATAACTTTCGCTACAGAGGTCGAAAAATTATGTTCTAGCACTTCATTGAAAGCTATTGACGTCCTCTACAACTTCTTAGGAGACGTCCGAGACTGAATCTGCACTTAACTATATCAAAACGTCCCTCTAACACGATCTGCCCTTAGGCGACAGAACTACCGACATTGATTAACTATCCAAAAGCGCATCGGATCAAAGGGGTGAGGTTACCCTTGAAGAATCGTAGGAGATGACGAACCACCCCTCTGAAGGAGATCCCCTCCTCTTCCCTTCCTCTTCTTCTTCTTCTTCTTCTTCTTCTTCTTCTTCTTGGTGGTAGCACGAAGGAGGCAGCGCAAGGAGGCGGGCGATGCTGTTCACGGGAGTATGTGCGATGGCGGATACTATAGCACGCCATGCTACAGTACCACCTAGGGTTCCCCCTCTTTTAATGGTGGCGGCCCTCCTGGGCCTCTGGGCCAAAGCACGAGGCCCAGTTGTCGAATAATTGCACAAACCCCCTCTAATCCTCTGTTAATTCTATTTTTCTAGTTGGTTCTTCTCTCTAATACTTTCTTTTCACTTAAATAGACTTGGGTATTACCGTCTACCCTCCTTAAGCAGAATTCGACCAATTCTTCTCAGCGATCCACTTGAATGAGCACCAAAGCCGAACTTAACAAGTGTTAACACATACACGGCGTGAACGACTCGCATAAGGCTCGCGCATACGAGACCTCTAGCTTCCAAGTCATTTCCTCTCGGACATATGGGACCACCGCACCTTGATGCAATTGGCGTATTACGCCTCATTACACTTACCGACGACGGAACCACTTAACGGATAGGACTTGAAGATGCGACATTACTCATTGGTTAACAGATCTTATGAAACCTCACACTCCAAATACCTCAAGCCTCCTCTGAACACCGAGTCATACAAGCGTTATATTCCCGCTCAGGACTCGAGATAGTTCTAGCAATTTGCCATCTTCCAGTATCCCCACATCTTCTGAACAACCAAATATACTTTAGGCTATCTATCTCTTGGTCCAAACCACAAAAATTGCGTAAACATATGGAACTCTTGTTCCATCGCTCGATCAACCTCCTCATCATAACAATTAGATCCTCATTAAGCGAGGATACGCAACAAAACTTATTTTAGTCAAGTTTTAATAATTAGATTCAACTGAAAATAGAGGTTTCATAATGTAATTCCAACTTTCCTCCAAAACACTCAAATCCAAAATCGAGATTCTTCACAAAACCTTCAATCCTTCCAACTCAATGCAGTTTGCAATTGAGCACCACATAAGCCAAAGAGAATTTGCTCGAATGCCCAAATCAAACACTTTATTTTTTTCTGAACAGAAAAGAACCACCTTGCCAACAAAAATGCAACTCAAATTGTACATGTTCTTCGTCATAAAACCCAACTCAACCAAGAACCACTAGAGCACTTCTCTACTCGAGAGAACATTCTTTTCTCGGATGTTCTTTTAAGAAACAAACCCTTTTCGAATCATGGGTGTCTAGAACTATCACACTAACTCCTTCCTCTTAGCGACAATCCCAAAATGATCCTCAAACCAAAAAAACAACCATACTTATTTAGAGGACTCTATTAATCCACAAAAGGATTCTCTAGTCCACTTCTATTCCAAAGGAATTTTCTTGATAAAAGATTGCGAACACCTCAATAAAGATTTTTCACCCACAACTCCATCATCTCACTCTGTTAAAGATAATCAACTTGAATTCTTAGCACACACACACTCTTTTACTTTACCCAAATATTCTATCAAAGATCAACACACTATTCAAAATTCGCTCTTGTTCATCTACCTCTACACATAATATTGGGTCTCCAAGATCCTAGCATAAAATGCAAAGCCCAAAACCAACCTTCAAGTCTCCTACCATGAATCTCGGTGTAATCGAGAAAATCCTCAAATTCGTTTACTAAAATTTCACACGCTCAACTATAACCTCGGTCATTAATATCAAGATTCCTCACTAATCAAGTAACCGCCCAAGGCGATTTATTTCACCAATCTTAGACGTTCTCTAATCCACACCAATCCAATTGATCGCACAACCACAATATACCCGTTCGCAAAACCTTAACTAATTGACCAGATTCAAACATACTCAATCACCAACGTTAATAAATGAATATATTCTTTCACCAAGATATCCTTAGAATTAATTTAACTCCCATAGGGTTACTCATTGAGGCGGGTCATACTTGACATTAGCTCAACGGTTCTGCTATCCCATTAATTAGCATGACACTTAGGTTCCTCCACACCGCTACTCTCATTAAACTTCACCACCACAACTCTTACGCACAATCATACTAAGTATCCAATTGCGATACTCTAATAAGTTTATCAAGAGTCCATAATTTGATAATCCCAATATTCTAACATGGACAAAGGTTCTTTGGATCATAATTCGCTATAAGTTCCACTAGTCGAAACACTAATCAATTGTATCCCAATGACAAACATTTCATAGAATTATCTCAATGAAGTTATAGGCCAAAACCAATACACCTTCTATTGTTCTTCACATAGATGGTTCCCACATCTCACCACTAACAAATACTTGTCCACCATATTACATTTTATAAGACTCAGCAACACAAGTTAGTTATTTCTTTTCTAAAAGGAAAAAATAAACAAATATTAGTCTCAACACACAAAAACATCGTTGCTCCTCAGAGTGAGCAAGAGACCAAGGGAGACAGACGAATAACATTGATCTCGCAATACAAAAGATGAGACCACGAGAAGGGAGTTTCAAACATCAATAAATCACAATAAAACATTACCTTAGAAACTCAAGAAACACTTAAGCGACAACGATAGAAAAGTTGCAGGTTACAATTCTTAACTCTAAACCCAAATACTCATGATACTCATTTTTCGTCAACAAATAGATCAATTTCTTTGATTACATCATTACTTGCCAACCCAAACAAGAAGTGCCTTTAAAACCAAATTACATTAATCACTTAAGAACTAAATAGAACCTTCCAATACGCCACATTGGTCAAACTAATATCATCTACGACATAAATCATGAACAACCAAAGGATCAAGAATGCCAAACTCCAAACATTTCATTTATCCGATACTACGAAAAGCAATCGACTTATTTTCCCTCTAGAAGAATCATCACCACTCCGACGCGTCACAATCTCTTGTGGACAGTCTTACCAACACCAAGAATAATTCACTCTTAATAAGATTCGTTATCCTCAACTCTTCCCTTATTAAGCCACCAAAGGCTCACCAAAATGTTACGTACCCCTTTATCATCTCATCCTCAAATGAGTGCATACCAAATTCTTACACCCTCACTACAACAACCACTTTATTTTAGAGGGAACTAACTACACAATTTAAAAGGTTATTCCAAAGCCCTTCCATCAAAGACATACTATTATCCGATAGTTCTACCATCATGTAATTATTGTTCATCTATTAAATCCCATCAATTTTTCTCTCAGTAAAGCTCAACACCAAACTTTAATAGACAATAATTGCACCTAACAATTACATACAATCACTAAGCATCCACCAAGGTTACTCCCAAGATTAATATCCACTAACACAATAATCTAACTCCTTTTGTACTTAACCATCCCAAGCGGTTAGGTTAATCCATTGCGATCCGTTAATCCAATTTACCAAAGAAGTTTACCAAATGTATTACTCTTAATGATCAAATCAATTCATCAATGTTCCACACTTCTTGTTAACTCTCACATTTACAATTAGGTATAGTTGTACTCGTAACCACGGCTTATCAAGAACTACTACAAGACACTTTCAAATTTATGAGCTTTCCTTTCAAGGATCTTAGTTATGATCGATCATGCACACACTCTGAGACCTAACGATAACACATATCATATCCATTAATTGCTTTAATTATAACCTCTCATTAACCAAGATAAAACATCGCTCTGAGCTTTAACATCTTCTTTCATAAAGAGAACCATTATTCGCCAACACTCAAAATACCAAAGAGAGATACATTGAGTCAAAGTCTCCATGTACTAAGGACTTGCAAAAGGAAACTTTCATTATCCAATTCTTCAAGTGAAATAAATGGGTCATGCTTTCAAGTAAGAAAGACGGAACTCCAATACAAATGCCAGTATTGACAACTAACCAAGTCCACTAGCCACAAGAATAACTCAACAATTGAAAAAAAACAATAATTGCTTCATGGGACAAGTTAAGCCAATAAAACATATCAATCTTTCTCAAAGAAACCCATCAACTGTAATGAACTACTGACCCAAAGAAATTCATCGACCACAACTGGACAAGAGCTGACCAAATTCAAATTCAAGGAAGAGAACAACTCTTATAAAGATACTCACTATCAACACTGTACTAAGATATACGAGGTAACCACTTCCTATTCTCATACATGACGGTGGTGTAACCTAATAAAACCTGGGCCACAACCACGACCTCAACCTCTCAACATGGGTTATCTCCACACATAATAATTATATAATCAATTAATGAGCAATCATACTCAATTCCTACCAGCAATCATCAATACGATATAACGAACGAAAATGCAATGCTATGCCTATTCCCATTCTCATGCACCAGTGTGTCAACTTTTAAGTTCATTAACCATTACAAAATTTTAGCAATTTAAGTTGCCTAAGTTGTAAATCCAATCACCACGGACCTACTACCGCTCGATACCAACTATAACACCTAGCCGCCATGAGCACAGGAATGCTCTTGAACTAACATTAAATAACACTAACCAAGGCAATTGCTAATAAATTTAGTGGAACCTCCTTGTAAAAACAGTTACAAAGGGATTCCAATAGACATGTAAATCATAAATAACTAAATCATCAACTCTAATCCACAATAAATAATCAAATCATGCTAAGTGACTAACAAAACTAGAGAAGTATAAAGTTCCACTACTCATAATTATTACACTTAATCCATTGCATGAAACATAACATAATAACCTTTGAGCAATTCGCCCAACACTAAGAAACATGGTCTGAAGTTTAATTCATCTTTATTTGGTTCATGATGTGTGTGTGTGACTATCACTCTATTTCCCCCCATGCATGTCGTTCTTGGATCGGGTACCTAAAACAACATTAAAGCAAGAGTGAGTCCACAGACTCAGCAAGTCTGAGAATAAAGCTATAACATCAGCATCCATACATATAGGAGATCAACAATAATACATCTCACATGCAAATGCAATGCTCAAGGATCCTTTCTATTTATCTTTCTTTGTGCATTACACCGTAATGCAAAGTATGCAACCGCCGCCGCATACCCATGCATGCGCGCGCACGCACGGGGACCAATTGCCCAATACTCCGCAAGTATTGGGGACCTCAACCCACACTCCACGAGTGTGGGGATCTCAGCCCGTCACCTTCATGACGGGATCTCAAGGAAAACATACTTGGTCACCACGTGACCAAGCCTCAACATGATCTCAATATGCACATGCTCATCATTTAATCATCATCAAATTACCACAAGACGATAGCATCATACGACAATAGAGCATAAACATATTTGAAGCATCCACAAATCTTAAACCAACAACATGCCAACAATCTCATTATGCTATCACATATCGAAAAAACACTCAAACATGACCAATCAATCACAACCACGAATCAAACAATGCACTTGCCTTAACCGCATGAGAATGGAGGGCGTGAAGACGGTGCTGCCTCTGGAACCAAACCCCACCTAATACATTAAGAACATAAACTAAGACCACAGTAACGAAAAACATGAATTATATAAGCGAACTCATCAAATAGTAGATTGCAACGCGATCCCAACCCCACATTCCTAAGTGCTGAACTGCCCTCTGTGAACAGTCAGTTCTAAAATTCATAACTTTCACTACAGGGGTCCAAATAAGGTGTTCTTGGACTTCATTGAAAGGTTATCAAATTTTCCAACTAAACCTAGTTGGTGAGCTCCCTGATTCGGCCATCTAAAATCACTTTTAAGCCGATTAACAAAACATTGATTTGACGTCAGACTTTCTGGACAGAGCACTAAAACTATCATAACTTTCAGCTCGTTTATCCAAATTTCGTGTTCTTGTGCTTCCCTGAAAGCTACGATAATTATCTACAACTTTCATTATACTGATATCCTCTAATTCTCTCTTTAACTGATCGTAAAGGTTAGATTACTAAAATCTGTCCAAAAACTGACAGAGTTGCAGAACAGCCGCACCAATAAATTCATAACTTTCGCTACAGAGGTCGAAAAATTATGTTCTAGCACTTAATTGAAAGCTATTGACGTCCTCTACAACTTCTTAGGAGACGTCCGAGACTGAATCTGCACTTAACTATATCAAAACGTCCCTCTAACACGATCTGCCCTTAGGCGACAGAACTACCGACATTGATTAACTATCCAAAACACATCGGATCAAAGGGAATTGAGGTTACCCTTGAAGAATCGTAGGAGATGACGAACCACCCCTACGAAGGAGATCCTCCTCTTCCCTTCCTCTTCTTCTT
This sequence comes from Ampelocalamus luodianensis, assembly GCA_036346255.1. Taxonomy (NCBI): domain Eukaryota; kingdom Viridiplantae; phylum Streptophyta; class Magnoliopsida; order Poales; family Poaceae; genus Ampelocalamus; species Ampelocalamus luodianensis. The sequence goes on from CM070625.1 coordinate 40,586,421, forward strand.
CTTCTTCTTCTTCTTCTTCTTCTTCTTCTTCTTCTTCTTCTTGGTGGTAGCACCGTAAGAGACAGCGCAAGGAGGCGGGGTGGTACTGTTCACGGGAGTCTTCAGCAGTGGCGGCTACTGTAGCACGCCATGCTACAGTACCACCTAGGGTTTCCCCCTCTTTTAATGGTGGCGGCCCTCCACGGGCCTCCCAGGCCTAAGCACGAGGCCCAGTTGTCGAATAATTGCACAAACCCCCCCTCTAATCCTCTGTTAATTCTATTTTTTTCTAGTTGGTTCTTCTCTCTAATACTTTCTTTTCACTTAAATAGACTTCGGGTATTACAGAGGTTTCCTCCTCTGGGTGGGCAATAGTATTTGCAACCCATTTTGGCACTTTGCGGGCACCGCAGTGGCCGGAGCCGCCGGCGACAAGCCGTTCCTTGCCCTCGGGTTTTTACGAGACAAAAGCCCCTCTCTGTCATTGTCGATTAGGGCAAGGTTTCTGTTATTAAATGCGCTAATGATTGTTAATTACTGTTAATGATTAGTTAGCATTTAATTGATGTCCGAAAGAATCTTTTGTGTCACTTTGCCGGTGGGCCCACCACATAACCCCACATGTGGCACTATTCGACATCTTTAGGACATCATTAATGATCAATCATTGATAAGTAGTGTTTAGCAATAAATGGTTGTCGGAAATGACTATTCGAGTCACTGCCATGTGGGCCCGTAGGCCTAAGCCGCAGTAATAGGGTCATTAGGACTAAATTTGGGTCCATTAATTTCTAATCATTGTTAGCAATTAATGGCTATCCGTAATGGTCTATTGTGCCGCTGACAGATGGGCCCCGCCCACTTAAAGCCCTCTCTGTGCGATATATTTAGGACACCATTAATGCTAATCATCACTAATAATTGGATTTAGTATTTAATAGCTGTCCTAAATAGCCCTGTGTGCCACTTACATGTGGGCCCGCACATTTAAACCTCTCCGCGCACTTAAAACCCACGTGTGTTAGTGTGCAGCTCGTGGACCGTCGATCTCGTGATCAACGGCCTAGATCTACGGGAACTTTCGTGCCTCCAAACGTTCCAAGTCACTAGGGGCCATCCATCTCACGATCAACGGCGAGATGGATGTGTTGTTCAGGTCACCGAACCGCACATTGATCTGGGCCCTCCATCTCTAGATCTGTGGCCCAGATCTTTGTGGACTTTCGGGTCCCCCGAACGTTCCAAGTCGCTAGGGGCCGCCCATCTCTAGATCTGCGGCTCAGATCGCGGAGACGTTCGGACCGCCGAAGGGTCCTGAGCTTTGAGCCCTCCATCTTATGATCTACGGTCATGGATGATTGGAGCTTTCGGGTCACCGAAAGTCCCAATTCACGTGGACCGTTGGATCTTGATCCAACGGTGGGTCCCGTGGGCCTCCTCGCGTGCATTACGTTGCGGTGCGCGTGGGCCGTTGGATCCCGAATCAAAGGCCCATAACGTTCCACGTCGTTTCTTTTTGAGTAGGTTTTGTTTAATTGTGGTAAGTCTTTATTTGACAACTGAAAATTGTATTAAACTTTGAAAACTCATAACTATTTCGTTTTAAATCCTTTTTGGATGGTTCCAACTGTATTAAATTCATATTTCACTAAGGTTTAATATAAAAATGCATTTAGGCATGTTTCTGTAACAGAAAATTTTGTAAACATTATTAACTTGTTCCAGCCATTCTTGAATATCCCATAAATTAAATTGAAACTTGTAAAATGCATAACTTTTCCTGTATAACTCCAAACTGAGCAAACTCAAGCTTGTAAATTTCCTCTATTAGCATACTTTAATATGAATTAGGTTTTGATCATGGTTTTTGTGAGACCCCGGTTTATTAAGCTTGTAATACTTAACCTTCCATTGGTCCTAATATCACAAACAGAATAACCCGTGCCTCGATGAACATGTGCTTCCCAGAAAATGCAGCACACATACATCATACCAAAGCATGCATCAATTCCATACAACAGGATATAACGAGTCTACCAAAAGACATACATAATATAAGTTATTACAGAACAGCCGACCGGCCAAATGACATAAGATAGAAAGTAACAGCGGAAGCAAAAGATGCCATAAGATGGCTTAAACCAAACGACGACCGGTTAGCCACATAACACCACAGGGCAACCGACCGGGCCGCCAAGCTAATCGCCCCACACACTGCCACAGCACAACTCACAAAAGTGAGGCCCTTCGGGCTCACCTTCTTCCTCTGCACACAACAAGCAATGCAGGTGAGTACAATAATGCACTCGCAAGACTTACGAGTAACAAGCCTATACATAGCTACATGAGAGCGGTATCAAAGGAAGGTGGGTTATATGGTTTTTTAGACACATAAAGCAAGTTTAATTTGCAATAATGTAATAGGTTGAAAGCAATTTAACAAATCACTTTTAAGCATTGAAATAACAGCGAGTAACAATATTTGAAAGTAACCACCTAGAAGTGACTAACCCAATAGTCACCACACAGCATGAATCCCAGATTCATACCACCCATCAAGTTTTAATTAAAAAGGTTGTAGTCTAACTCTTGAAAAGCTTATCCAAGCGTGTCCATAACCTAGGACGAGGCTATTCGAATAGTTTGTAACCCTGCAGGGGTGTACCAATGTACCCACACTTCAGACCGCCTTTTTGCCAAGCTATTAAGCACACTTCCTTTGGTATGCCGGCACGGCTAAGTCCTACGAACCCTTTCCAATGAGATATGCTAATCAAGAGGCACACGTATGGGGGTTAACCCTTAGTGATCTTTCGACGAAATATGGATCACAAGGACCCATACGTGGAGCAGGATACACCGGCCTCGGCAGGTGCTCCTCTCCCCACAAACATATCCATGTTGCACATAATCAAATGGGCAACCCACCACGCGACTCATTAATTAACACACCCTAAAGTACTCAGCTAAGAGAGGTCCCATATCCCTCTAGTGTGGTTAGCACGCACAAAAATGCTCGGATAACAGGTACTCACAAGTAGTTCGGTCCTTAATTGACTAGGGCACCATTCCAGTCACACCCAAAAGATCACACCGTCTTACCATTGTGCCCAAGTATAAATTGTTTTGTTTTTCAGTTTTAGTTTGCAATTTAGGCTTAGCACAAATCCGAAATATAAGAATCTTAATAAGTTTATGTGATCAAGGTTATCGACAAGTCGATAACCGCCCATTTCTACCGATAGCTAAGCATGGCTAAGCAACATTAACTCGTACTACTAAGTGACAAGGGTTCATCCAACGAACCCAAAATCACAGCAATAACCTAGGCTCAGATAGTACAGGACAATCACATTCCTACAGATCATGCATCTAGTAGGCCAACTATCGACAATAGTTAAAACAACATAGCAATGCATACATAGAATTTGCAAACAACATATTAGAATTTGAAATTAATAGGAACAACATGATCAAATGAATGCTACATCTGCTTGCCTGGCTGAAGTGCAGGATCTGGTTGCTGTGGCTCAGTTTCAAGATTAATAACTTCTTCGGAACCTAACGCGAAAAGGCGATAACCAAATAAGAGCAAAGAATACCAAAAGAAACCAACAGCAAAAGAGGTCCAAATTTGCAAGAAATACACACAACAGCAAGGGCATGAACTTAGACAATTTTGGGAACAAGAATCTCTGTATTTGGAGTTGGCATGAAAAAGTTATGATGAAATCTATTCCTCTCAGCCTATTTATTCCCTACTTTAATTACAGGTACTGTTCATGGCAACATTTTCCAGAATGATCAGGACCCTAGAATTTTTATGATAGGTTGTATAAGTTATCCTAATCACAACAAAGTTGAGTTTATTGAATTTGGAGTTATAATGACTTAGTTCAGATTTTTCTAAGTTGTAAACCTAGCACATCACCTTGTCCAGAATCATAAACATGCTCAAAACCAATTTCATATTGAAGTATGCTAACAGAGGAATTTAACAAAATTGATTTTGCACAAATTGGAAATCTACGGAGAAAGATATGCATTTTTCAAATTTTATTTCTATTTCTGGAATATTCTAAAGGCAGGAATCAAGTTATTTTAGTTACAAGATTTTCCGATACTGAAATATGCCTAAATGTATTTTTATAATAAACTTAGGTGAGATACAAATTTACTGCAGCTGGAACCATCTAAAAAGTGTTTATAATGAATTAGATATGAATTCCTAAAGTTTTTATACAATTTTCAGAAGATAAGTAAATACTTACTGAGATATAGATAAACTTAACCGAAAAGAATTGATGTGGACTAATCTGGGCCTTAAATAAGAAATCGAACGGCCCACGCGCGTCGGGAATAGCGCATGCGCACGACTCTCAAAAGGATCCCACCGTTGGATCAAGATCCAACGGCTCACTCGGAGGGATGCATCTGGACGGTGCGGTTGCCGCAGCCAACCACAACCGTAGATCTGAAAATGGACGGCTCAGATCGCACCTCCCTTCGGATGGTCTGAATGCATACAGGTTCTGGGCCGCAGATCAAGCGATGGACAGCCTAGAATGATTTAGGCAACCGGATGGTCCGAATGCACTCCAGATCTGGGCCGTTGATCGCGAGATCGACGGTCCAAAATCAACAAAGCACAACACACTGGACTTAAGTGCGCGAGAAGGATTTTAATGAGTGGGCCCACAAGTCAGTGAGACGGAGGGACAATTAAGACAACGATTAATTACTAGGAACCAATGATTAGTGATTGATTAGCAATTAATGACCCCAAAGCCGCAGCTTAAGGCCTACGGGCCCACATGCCAGTGGCTCAACGACATAGCTTAAGAAACAATTAATTAACTAATGATTAGCAATCACAGGGCAATTAATGTGTCTTAATCAAATGACGAAAACGAGAGTTCTCGCCGTCAAACTCCCGAGTGACTTCAACGGCTTATCGCCGGCGACTCTGGTCGCGGAGGCGCCAACCAAGAACTGAAGTGGAAATGCCATAGCAAAACGAACCTAATGGTGGCATTCTCGCCGGCGGTGAGGGCTCTAATCGCCGGCTAGCCGGAAAACGAAAAATAGAGCTTTTACTGCCAAACACGAAAATAGCAAAATGCTCCGTAGTAGTCCAAAGAAGCGAGTGCCATGGCCTCTAGGGACTAATAAGAAGCTACCTTAGTGAAGAGAAGCTTTAAAGATGGCCGGAGAAGCTTGTCCACAGTGGAGCTCGCCGGACCGAGGAAGACGATGACAAAAACGATGATCTGAGCCAAAATGAGTACCACTGGTGGTCAAAGTAGCTTCATTACCACTTCTAGAAGCTACATGAGCAACCAATTTGGGAATAAAGCACTCACCTGAGCTGAGGAAGAAGATGACCAAATTCGGCCGAATTTGAACAAACCCCAAATTGGATAATTCGTGACAATCAAATCCAAAATTAAGTGAGGGGATATGTTCAAGATAGTAAGGAGATATAAATGGTGTAAAGAAATGTGAAGGAGAACCACTCGAACACCAAATTCACCACTGGAGCTCCACGGGTCAACAATGGTGGATTGCCGGTTTTGGGGAGTTAAGCTCCAAGATTGGAAATGGAGCTTGAGGGGTGGTCTAAAAGGATGCCAGGAAGTGTTGAAGGTGCTTATAAGGCTTTGAAAGCATTAGGGTTAGGACCAAAAGTTTTTCGGGAGACACGGTGCAAAGCTCAAGGCTTGGTCGAAAGCAAAAAGGGGTGTAGATGACGATATAGGGTATGGATCGGCCGAACACCTCTCCCACAACTCTTAATGTCGACTAGGGCGGCCGTAGGGAGCATGAAATGACACCCCCATGCCCTCAGTACTGTTCACGCACGAACCAGAGGAGGAAGAAGACACGAAATGCACGTTTCTGAGATTCTAATCGAACGGCTAACAACGCGCCACGTTTCTGAGATTTGAAATAAAGGAATGGATCGGGGGCCCTTGGATTAGAAAAGAATGGCTCAGATTGCGCCACGATGCTGAGGTGGATTACGATAGAGGAGATTGCGAGCGTTGGATTCTAATCTAACGGCTCAAATCAAACGGAGCAACCGGAAGGTCCGAATGTTTCGAAGAATCTGAACGGTTGGATGGGGATCCAACAGTCAGAAAGAACCAACGCATTCGCACGGTCCGAATGCTCACATGAACATGGGCCGCGCGATCAGGATCCAACGGTGGAGATTCAACGTGCGCTTTTAAAAGGGCGCTCGGTGCAGTTACTTGACTGGACAGAGTCGATTTGCTCGAGCCCGAGTCTGACTCGAACCCAAGGAACAGTGAAACTAGGTTTTGAGTTTTGAAATAGAACTGGGACTATGGGGATTTATTTGAGATAACAAGGCAACTCCAAAAATTATGAAATTTTTACTGCAGCTTGCTAACTTAGATATTAACCTTGTGTAAAATTTTCAGAGGTTTTTATGCTGTGCATTTTCTCCAAAAATTCTGCAAGGCTCTGATTTAAGGTTTGACTGAAAGTCAAACAGGTTTGACTGCCCCCTAAAAATATTCAAACAATTTCTAAAAATTGTGAAATTTTTCAGAGAAGCCACATACCATCACAGAAACTTAGGAAAAATATTTCCCAATGATGATCACAGGATTTGAGATGGATATTTTTGGAAGACAAGGTTTGGATCAAAAGACTTGTGACTTTGTATTTCCATAACTTCTTACAACAATTGTTCAAAGCATACAGGAAATACATGATGTAAGAAAAAGTTTTTATTTCTACTCATTTTCTTGCATTTGAAACACAAGTCCAAAGTTGGGATGTTACAAAACCTCCCCCCCTTTCAAGAATCTCGTCCCGAGATTCCGTTTACTCGGAGAAGAAAGATGGGTAATCTGCACGAAGGCGATTGTGAGGACCCCGATTTATTTGGCTTGTAATGCTTAGTCTTCTATTGACTCTAGCATCACAAATCAAATAAACCAAGCCCCGAGACATGTATACTTCCCAGAAATGCAGTATACACACCCTGTTACAAAATCACGCATCAATTCCATACATCACATAACATTAATCCTAACAAAAGACATACATAAAAGAGTTATTACACAAGAAGACCGACCGGCCAAACGACATCAAAATAACATTAACAGCGGAAGCAAAAGTGCCATAAGATGGCTATAAACAAAATCCAACCGGTTAGCCATAACCCACAAGGCAACCGACCGGGCCGCCAAGCTAGTCGTCCATACCGTAGCAATTCGCACAAAAGTCGATCCCTTGGGGATCAACTTCTTCCTCTGCAACAAATAAGTAAAGCAAATGAGTACAAAAATGTACTCGCAAGACTAACGTGTGGAATAGCAGACCTATCAATATGCTACATGCAAGCTTATTTAAGTGGAGGTTATATGTCTCATTTTGCACAAAGCCAACTTTATTTGTAATAATGTAGTACATTTCAAAAGCAAGTTTGCAATCAGTTTTTATTGAATGAAATAACACGAGATACAATAAGTACAAGAGTAACCACCTATTGGTGACTAATCCAATAGCCACCACACCTAGCACAAATCCCAGATTCGTACCACCCATCAAGTTTTAATTAAAATGTTGTAGTCTAACTCTTGAAAGACCTTGCCAAGCGTGTCCATAACCTAGGACGAGGCTATTCGAATAGTTTTAACCCTGCAGGGGTGTATAAATGTACCCACACTTCAGACCGCCTTTTTGCCAAGCTATTAAGCACACTTCCTTTGGTATGCCGGCACGGCTAAGTCCTACAAGACGTTTCCAATGGAATGCGTTGATTAAGAGTCGCACGTATGGGGTTAACCCTTAGTGACCAGCCGGCGAAATGGGCCACTAGGACCACACGTTGTGGTGGAGTCAAGCAAAGCCGGGAGTCATTAGTCATTTAGGGTAAAGCTAGCCGGACATTTGCAAGACTCCGGTCGGGGTGGAGGACCTAGAAAGGAACCACCCCGGTCACGCCTTTGTGATCCTTTTTCTCTATAAACTACAGCCAGCGACTCATTAATTAATGCCTCCCAAAGTACTAATTCAAGAGAGGTCCCATACCCTCTAGTGTGGTTAGCACGCACAAAATGCTTGGTTTAGTGTAACAAGATGTTCGGTCCTTGTTGACTCGGGCACCATTCCAGTCACACCCAAAAGTACACCAACATACCATTGTGCCCAAGTCTAAATCATTTTGTTTCAGTTTTTAGTTTTCACAAGTAAACATGGCACAAGGCTGAAATCATAAGTGGTAATAAGTTTTATGTGATCAAGGCTATCAACAAGTCGATAACCGCCCATTTCTACCGGAAGCTAAGCATGTCTAAGCAATTAATTCGCAACTACTAAGTGACAAGAGTTCATCCAACGAGCTCTCATCACAGCAATAACCTAGGCTCATGGTAGTAAAGGATGATCATTTGTTTAAGGAAATGCATCTACTAGGTGAACTAACGACAATAGTTTAACACAAACTAGCAATGCATACATAGAATTTGTAAACAACATAATTATTTAAAAATACAGGGATTAACATGATCAAACTGCTTGCCTTGCTGTAGATCACTTTCTTGCTGCAGAGGATTCACTCACATACTCAATAATTCCTCCGGAACCTAACGTGAAAAGGCGATAACCAAATAAGAACAAGAACTCCAAATAAAACTCCACAGCAAAAGTTCTCCAAAACCCATGAAATTTATACAGCAGCAAGATCATGATTTTAGACAATTTTAGGAACAAGAATCAAGTCATTTGGATTAGGTATGAAAAAGTTTTGACTAGAACAATTTTCCTCAGCCTATCAATTCAATTTAATTCCTATCTGCTACTGTTCATAGCATAAATTTCTAGAAAGATCTGGAACTTGAAATTTTTATGTTGGGTAGATACTAGTATTCTAAGGTTAGCAAAATTGAGTTTACTGTATTTGGAGTTAAATTGAATTTATTATGATCTTTCTAAGTTATAAATCTAACGCATGGTTAATCTCAGAATTAAAGACTACTTTAAAACATGGGTTATGCTAAAGTACTTTAACAGATGAACTTACAGAACTTTAGTTTGTTAAATTTGGAGCTACAGAGAAAAAGATATGCATTTTTGAAGTTTAAACAATTAATAAAGTGCAAATAAAAGCTTTCGGGACTTAATCTGGAAAACCGACTCAAACTGGGGAGGTCGTGGGCCGTTGTTCAAAAATCACACGGCTCACGAGCACAGGCGCGAACTCCACCACGAGCACCTGGGCGCCAAGACCTCATCGCGCCTAGGGGAGGTCTTAGCCGTTAGATCCAGACTTGATGGTCCAGATCTGACGAAGGAGGTCCTTGAGGTGGAGGTCTAAAAGAGGAGGTCTGGACGGTGAGATCAGAAAGAGGGAGGTCTTCGACGACTAAGATCTAGCGAGGAGGTCTAGCCCGTTAGGTCTAAATCTAACGGTCCGGAACTGAGAGGAGGTCCTAAAGCTAAGGACATAACGGAGGACGTGCGGGATGGCCAAGATCTACGAGAGGAGGTCTGGGACGGTCCAGATTTGTCGGGAGGTCACGAGAGCAGAGGTCTTCACGGAGGAAGATCTCGACGGTCGAGATGAACCCGGGAGGATTTTACAGGGAGGTCTTGGGGGTGAGGATTTAGCGGAGGAGGACCCCGATGGCTAAGATCTCCCAGGGGGGAGGTCTTAACGGCCCAGATTTGCTCAGGGTGGTCTGAGATTCCATTAACAAAGACTAGGGGTGGTCTTTTTGCAAAGAGGACCTCGGAGGAGGTCCCGCACTTAAGGATTTAACAAAAAGGATATAAGGGTCCAGATCTACCATAGAAGAGGTCTTTGGCGGCAGAGATTCAAAACCGAAGAGGTCCTGCGACCTAGAATTTTCATAGAAAACTCCCAACGGCACAGATCTAAACCGGGGAGCTTCTAAACGGCTGGGATTGAAACCAGGAGGTCTTACGCGGCTAGGATCTGATCTAGGGGGAGGTCCTAGAGACTGAGGCCCAAACAAAGAGGTCTTGACGGCCAAGATCTCGCGAGGGAGGTCTTAACGGTCACGATCAAGCGAAGGAGGTCTGAAACGGTAAGTTAACAGGGGAACACCTGGGCGGCTAGGATCTCACCGAGGAAGTCATGGATGGCCAGGATCTATACGGGGAGGTCCTACGCGACAGGGTTTTAACGGAAGGAGGTCCTTAACGGCTAAGATCTCATCAGGGGAGGTCTTAATGGTTAGGATCTGAGCGGAGGGAGGTCTGGACCGCTAGGATCTCACCGAGGAGGTCCTAACGGTCTAGATCTAGGCGGAAGGAGGTCCTGCGGCTTCTTTACAAGGACCAGTGGTGGTCTTTTTGCAAGGAGGACCCCACGGCGGAGGGTGATCCTAACGGCTGGGATTTAACCTACGGAGGTCTTTAACGGCTAGGATTTCAGCGGGGAGGTCCTGGAACTTAAAGACTTTACACACGAAGATCTAAAAGCCAAGGGCTAACACTAGAAGATCATCAACGGTCTAGATTGAGCCTAGGAGATCTCAAGACTTAATGGAGCATACACGCCGACAAGAACAACAATTAATACCAGAGATTGGGCTCTCGGACAACTTAAATGCTAATCATTAGGCTACAGCCCTTGTCCGAGTAAGGCCCGACAAAACGCCCGAGTCGGAGCTTGAGCTCACCGCCGGCGACGTGGTCTACGCCGGCGGGAACCAAGGACAAGGATGAACTCTAAATAACGAGGAGGACCTAAAGGTGCCAAAAACTAGAGCTAAAGCTCACCCTACCGGCGGCTAGCCGGAGATGACCGCCGGAGGTACAAAAACGACAACAGTAAAACTGGCCTCGTCCAACAGAACGGAAGTTCAAGCACCAAGGCACTAACCTGAGGACGGTGAGGTCAAAGAAGTCGTCGGAGGAGCTTTAGCGATAAAAAGTCTTGCCAGAGATGGGGAAGAAAGCAGATCTGGCTTCAATGAACAAGTTCCCACTTTGCCAAATCCTGAGGAGGCCAAACAGAGCAAGTTAGGGAAATGCTCAAGGTGATTCAAATAAACTAGTTGACAGGACAAGAATCCCAAGTGAACCACTGGAGCCCTGAAGGCTTCGAGGAGCTCCAAGGCCCGGCAAAGGTGGCTAGGAGGTCTTCGGGTGTTCTGAGCACAAGAACACAGAGAGAAGGAGCTTAGGTGGGCACAAAGGTGTCTAAGAGAAGCTAAGGAAGAGCTCAGGGTTTCATTTAAGCCGAGAGAGCAAAGGAGTGGGGCAAGGTTGAGCTCCATGGTGCACTCGAGTCAAAAGTCCCTGCCATGGAAGTACATGAAATGATAGGGCAGGTGAAAAAGAGGACTTTGGAAAAAGGTGCTGACATGCATTAAAGGTTTGCAGAGCTAGCCATTGACAAGGACATGATTTGACAAGGCGCTGCTCCAACTACTGTAGCTCTGGCACACACGCATGCCTGCAAAAGCGATGATGACCAGTCCCAGAGGTCCCACCAGGCAGTGAGAGGCCCAAAAGAAACTGGTCAAGGAGCAAGGCGTTCGGGTGGACTTGAGCTCGGGTTAGGAGGTCCGGGCAGTTGGATTTGAATCGAAGGGCCCAGACTAAAAGAAGTGATCGAAGGTCTTAGCGCACCAGGAGGTCTGAGCCACAGATCTAAGGATGGTCGGCCCACGATCACCAAGGTGCAACCAGAGGTGGTCTGGAGGTCTTTTGAGGATGCCTAAAGGTGGTCTTTGCAAAAATTGCAAGGGAGGTCCTATGGGTTGTTTTGCGAAAGACCAGCGGGGTGGTCTTTGCAAAAATGCCAACGTGGTTTGAGGAGGTCTTCGGGAGATCTGGAGGAGGTCCGGGAGGGTTGTCTTTGCAAAACTGTGGATGCCCCGGGATATTGGAAAAGTGATTAATTAAAATTATACTGTAGCACAATTCTTAACCAAGGAACAGTGCTGCTCCTCCATTAAGGATCATGCTAGAAGTATAAGTTTAATAAATAACAGATCCAATACTCAGGCTTCCCGGATATATGTCTCACAATGGTTCCCAGGATCAGCGACCATTGCACATATATCCTTCAACAACATTGCATCATACACATACAAGTCATACACTTACATAATTAGACACAAGTTTACAACTTTCGGTTTAGTACTACATTATCAAGTGACTTGGTCACTGCAAAAATTTAACAGCGGAAGCAAAATAAAAGGTCAAAATCCACCAATGGCCCCATCCACCCGCAGGCGATTGCGTGGAGGAAAGAAGTAGCTTTACTCGTTAGCGTCACCCTGATCGACGCTAACGGGCACTTCATATAAATAACCGTCCTCACCTGCAACAATAGGTTATAGCACCTTGAGTACAGAATGTACTCAGCAAGACTTATACAAACTACTAAAAGAAAGTGTTTATTAGAGCCTATACAAAGGAGTAGAGTTTATACATGCATAAGGTTGCAACAGGAAGGTTTAATGGTTAAAATTTGCACAAAGCAATACATCTTAACCTACAATTACTAAACTTTGATAAAGCAATTTCATAAATCAAAGTTGGATTAAAACAATAAGTAAATAAGAATAAGGATAAACCATACAATTCATGAATTCCCTCATGCTAAACCAAAAACCGAACCCACATTTGTAAATCAAAACTCTATACAGGTGACATCAATTCAAGTCATCGTCCATGACCGTGGACACGGCTATTCGAACAGTTTGATACCCTGCAGGGGTGTACATCTTTACCCACACGACTTAGTCAGCCCGTTGCCTTCGGACGCCTCCGAATGATGACATACTTCCTTTGGTGTGCCGACCGGGGAAACTAAGATTTGGTATTTTTCAACAAGCTAACACTATTGAGTTGGATACCCATGTGTGAACTGATAGCATTTGCCTAACCGGGGCACACATGTTGCGTCAGGAATGCCGATCCAACCATAAGAAGTAATGCAAACTGGGTTCCCTGCCCAAATTAGATTGCAATCGGCATCTTTAAGGTACGTACATGCGACAGAGCACATATACGCCATCACCCTTCTAAGAACATCTGATATTGACATACAAGCTCACATGGCATAAAACGCAGTCTATTGACCAAAGCATCCATGCCATACAAGATCAATACACATATCCTTACTCCCCTGTTTCCAACCCAATAGTCTTAACCCTTTACTTAACCAAACAGCGCCCATACACTGCGCGTGGAAGTACGTGGGGAACTTGAATTGAACAATCAAAGTTCAGTCCTTAATTAATCTAGACAAGTCCACCACAATACCCAATCTCGTGCACAAAAGCACCATCACTATAATCCTCTTGTCCAGATCAGTTTAAATGTAAAATGCAATTCTGATTTAAAGAAACTGGACAAAAAGTTGAAGTAACTGAATTCATTTGTTGCTCCCCTGTTTGACAAGTTAATCTTGTCAAACACTAAATCTTATCTAGACTGCATGTCTAAGCAAATTCTGAAAATATGTATTATAGTATACAGTACTACTCTAGGGTTGAGTGTATGGTTATAATTAAGATAATCCACAAAGTTACTCAGGTCATAGCTAACTAATACAGTCCATATTTGTATTTCCAGAAAAGTAGCATGCAACAGATGTCACTGTATTTAGAAAAGCTATTGTAGAAAATTTGGGATCAACATGGTGCAAAGAGGATGCTTGCCTTGATAATAATAAACTTCCTGTGCAGGCTCAGGTTGTTCAGAAATAGTGTCAAAGACTTCAGAAAAACCAGATTCTAGAAAGAGGCAATGAAATTCAATAAATATCGAAATTGACAATAAGTACAAATTGAAAGAATGATGTATGATCAATATAGAAATGCATGTCTAACAGCATGCTTAAGTCATACTACCCTAATAGTGATAATAACCCATATTAGCCTACACAGCTTTTAAATAACAGAGGCTATAGCCTAGATCCAAGTTTCAGCTTTCAGATTTGAAAATAACAGAAACAGGACAGACCTTAGGTTTTGGGTTTAATGGAAATAAGTCAAGCAAAGATTCTGAAATGAAACTTAGCCTGATCTTTTAGGGTAATTAATATCCCAAGCTAACCCTAACCTAACCCTAATCGGTCAGATGACAAAAGCTAAAGAAGAACTAATGTTGTCGGTTGAACCGACAAAAGAAGACAGAGGCAGATCTCTGCTTTCACAATAAATGGATGATAACAAGAATTAAAAGAACAACTTATTATGCTACTAGGGTTCGATTGAGACCTAAATAGGATGACAAGTTGACAGGAGAAACCCTAATTCTTGAAAACGATAGGAAAGACCGAAAAGTTATTTAAGCCACTTTCAGTTTAAAGAAAGTTGGAGCTACTGATGTACAAGTGAATGATCCAAGAGAGCTCCTAAGATCCTTAAGATGCTTAAGATGGCAAGAACCAAGGTTTTAGATTACCAGGACAAGAAAGACACCAAAGATTCTGAAAACCGATGTTGATTAACAGAGAAATAAACTCTGGTTTAACCTACAAAAGATGTCAAACCTTTATTACAAGGTGAAACCAGTGTCTAAGATGGATAAGCAAGTTGAAGGAGCAAGAAACTCCTTTGGACAGAACGAAGGTGAAAAGCTCCGGTGGTCAACAATGGCACCACTCAAAAGCTAGGGTTTATGTATAGGGGTTGAGCTACAGGGCAAAGTGGAAAGGTCTAGAGTTGATGAGGTGTCCATTTAGGGCTAAACAGCCAAAAATTAGTTGCATAATCTTTGGATAAATCCTCTCCTCTGTTGGCAAGAATGGCGCGACACGAGGCGAGAGAGAGAAAGAGAGGCAATGTCAGACATGTGGGTCCCAATGTCACCCGCACACAGACGTCTCCTAAAACTCAAAAGAACATCAGCCGTCCGATTAGGAATGGGCCGCTACGATGCCTCCAGGGTTTTAAAAGAATTCAACTGGTACAATTTATATGGGCCGTGCGATCTCCATCGGTCGATCGAGATTTAAACTGGCCCAAAAGGGATCTCGGGTGTCACTTTCAAAACTGGACGTTGGATTGAAATCCAACGATCAATTAAAAGGAATACACGTCACCCCTTTAAATCAGATGACGCGGCACCGTCCGATTGAATTTCTACGGTCAAGATCATCAGAGGAACCGGATGGTCCGAATGCATACACGATATGGACCCTACGATTAGAATCCGACGGTCCATTGATCTCGGGCCCTAAAAACCCGCGATAAAAAAGGAGCGCCGTGAGATTTAGATCCAAAGGCCCACGATTGATGCGCGCCTTTAAGTTCAAAAAGAAAAGGGCATCCGGAGTCGTCCGAATGCATACACCTCCCTCGGTCGTCGGATCTAGATCCAACAGTAGGGATTGAGGCACATACGTGAACAGCTCGCGTGATACCGCGACCGTGCCCGTTCGATTAGAGATCAACGGCTCACAGTGCGCGAAGAGTTTGGGCTCGCGCCCGAGCGTGACTGGGCCGGACCACGACGCACTGGTTGGATCCAAACGCGTGGGTTCGAGTCGCTACAGTGCTAGAGTTTGGATCTAGACCGGATTAGTTGACCAAGCCCTATTCAAATGCTCAAAAGTTTGACTGGGCTTTTGAAAATAGCAAATAAATTTGTAAAATCGTGAAATTTTGCCAGGAGGCTACTGGGATGATATATTTCCCAAATAAAACTTAAAACCCACTATTTCACTTTGTAAAATATATAAATAATTACCTAGCCCAAATAGGTGTATTTAAAATCAACTATTTTTCTCCAAGGTCAAATAATTTTCTAAAAATTCAGCAAAAATATTTTTGGCCAAGACAATTGATCTGGGCTTTGATAAAATTACTTCCCAGTAAAGATACAAGTATTAACTTGTATTTTCTCAGAAACTTTGAATAGGTTTTGGATTTTGGCTAGAAAAGGAAAGTTTTAATTTGTAACATCAACCCAAATTACTAAATGTGAACAGTAATGCTATGAACAGTATTCCATTACTGTTCATAAAGCAGATTATTACTGTTTAAAAACTTGGGGCTGTTACAAAAACGGACACGGGGTGGCCGTGCGAGTGGGAGATCCGAGGGTTGTCTTTGCAAAAAAGGACCGGAGGGGGACCTGCAGGTGGGAGGTCTTTACAAAGACTAGAGGAGGTCTTTGAGGAGATCCCGAAGATCTAAACCGTAGGACAAGAATCCAACGGCTGAGGTGGTTTACACCCAAAATGACAGAGCTGAGGTGGCCTAGGCGGTTGGGTTCAACCATGATTCAGAATCTGACTCAAACCCGAACCCAAGGTTCACTTAGGGTTTCATTTGAGCTGCGAACTTTGAGGAATTTTTAGCGATAGCAAACTAATTCCAAAATTTATGAAATTTTTCCAGTAGCTTGCTAACCTTGAGATGAACCTTGTGAAAAATTTCTAGAGGTTTTTATGCTGAACATTTTTCCCAGAAATTTCCCAAGGTGCTGAGCTAGGGTTTTGACTAAGGGTCAAAGTGGTTTGACGGCCTCTTAAAATGTTCAAACAATTTCTAAAAATTATGGAATTTTTCAGAGGGGTCACACAATAACCCTAGAACTAAGGAAAACTATCCCAGAGGATGATCACAAGGTTGGACAAGAATGTTTTTGGAAGACAAGGTTTTCGATCAGAGTGACTTGTGACTTGTAATCCCATAATTCTTTTGCAAGAATTCTTTAGAACATACAAGAATTACAAGATGTAAGAAAAAGTTTTAATTTCTACTCATTTTCTTACATTTGAAACGTAAGCCAAAACTTGGGATGTTATAGCGATCTTCGTGCTCCCAAGTTGCCTTGTCCTCAGAATGATTCGACCACTGAACCTTAAGGAACTTGATGACACGGTTCCTTGTTCTCCGTTCAGATTATTCAAGAATGCGAACAGGATGCTCATGGTAGGTCAAATTCTCTTGCACATCGAGATTGTCCAACGGAGTTTCCTCAATTGGAACACGGAGGTGTTTCTTCAAGTGTGACACATGGAACACGTCATGCACTCCCTCAAGTGAAGCTGACAACTCCAATCTGTATGCAACAGCTCCCATTTTCTCGATGATACGATAAGGCCCAACATAACGAGGAGCCAACTTGCCTTTGATGCCAAAACGTTGATGGCCCTTCAACGGTGAGACTTTGAGATACACAAAGTCATTGGGCTCAAAGCTCAACTCACGGCGACGACGATCCGCATAGCTCTTTTGCCTGGACTGGGCCACTCGCAAATGCTCGCGAATCATCTGAACCTGGCTTTCGGCCTCATTGATTGAGTCTGGGCCGAAGAACTGACGCTCACCAGTTTCTGACCAGTTTAATGGGGTTCTACATCTCCTCCCATACAAAGCCTCAAAAGGTGCCATGCCAAGACTAGCCTGAAAGCTATTGTTGTAAGAGAACTCTCCAAAAGGCAAGCACTTCTCCCACTTCTTCCCATAGGAAAGAACACAAGCACGGAGCATATCTTCCAGCACTTGGTTGACTCTCTCCGTCTGACCATCAGTTTGAGGATGATAAGTCGAATCGAAGAAAGACGAGTTCCCATAGCCTCTTGCAGACTATGCCAAAAGCGAGAGGTGAAAAGAGAACCACGATCTGACACAATTGTTCATGGCACACCATGCAAGCACATGATGCGAGATACATAGAGATCCGCCAGCTGACTAACACTGAGATTGGTACGCACTGACAGAAAATGTGCTACATTAGTCAATCGATCAATGACAACTCAGATAGCATCCTTCCCAGAAGAAGTACAGGGCAGACCGGTGATGAAGTCCATACCAACGGAATCCCACTTCGACTCAGGCACTGGTAAAGGCTGAAGAAGGCCTGTTGGGTGCTGATGTTCAGCCTTGACACGACGGCACACGTCGCACTCGGCAACGAACCTGGCAATCTCGCGCTTTATGCGAGTCCACCAAAATCTCTGATGAAGGTCCTGATACATCTTGGTAGCCCCGGGGTGAATGGACAAGGGGGAGTCATGGGTTTCGCGGAGAATCAAATCCCGCAATTCCACGAACTTCGGAACTACAAGGCGCTATCCAAACCACACAACACCATGCTCATCCTTAGAAAAGCACTTGGCTGTCCCATCTTTGATATTCTGCTTGATTTGGCTCACACCAACATCTGTCTGCTGTGCAGCCTTGATTTGATCCACCAAGGTTGGTTGCACAACCAAGGTAACAAGAGAACCATGCTCAATCACACCCAAGTTGAGCCGCTGAAATTCTTCATGGAGAGCAGGCTGTTGCTCTTGAAGTAACAAGGTATTGCAATATACCTTGCGACTAAGTGCATCGGCAACAACATTGGCCTTGCCCGGCTGATAC
Organism: Ampelocalamus luodianensis; assembly: GCA_036346255.1. Taxonomy (NCBI): domain Eukaryota; kingdom Viridiplantae; phylum Streptophyta; class Magnoliopsida; order Poales; family Poaceae; genus Ampelocalamus; species Ampelocalamus luodianensis. The sequence goes on from CM070625.1 coordinate 40,604,741, forward strand.
TGAATACCCATATCATAATCCTTGATCAACTCCAACCATCTCCTTTGCACGAGGTTTAGATCCGCTAGGTGAACAAATACTTCAAGCTCTTGTGATCGGAATACACCTCACAACGGTTACCAATAAGGTAATACAGCCAAATCTTGAGTGCATGAACCACTGCAGCTAACTCCAAGTCATGGGTAGGATAGTTGAGTTCATGAGGCCATAACTGCCTTGATGCATAGGCCACTACCTTGCCTTCTTGCATAAGAACACAACCGAGTCCCTAACGAGAGGCATCACAATAGATATCAAAGCTCTTGTGTATATCAGGGAGAACAAGCACTGGAGCTGAAGTCAACCGCCTTTTGAGTTCCTGAAAACTCACATCACAAGTCGAGGACCACAGAAATTTCTTGTCTTTCTTGAGCAACTCAGTCATCGGCTTTGCGATCTTGGAGAAGTTCTCGATAAAGGGGCGGTAGTAGCCCACTAAACCAAAGAAACTCCTCACATCGGTGACTAACTTGGGCTGACCCCAAGATAAAACATCGCTGACCTTGCTAGGATCCACTACTACACCACCTGCTGAAAGAACATGGCCCAAAAATACCACCGCCTTCAACCAGAACTCACACTTGCTGAACTTAGCATACAGCTGGTGCTCACGCAGCTTCCCCAATACAATCTGCAGATGCTCAGCATGCTCCTCTTCACTCTTGGAGTAGATAAGAATGTCATCAATGAAAACCACAACAAACTTATCCAAATACTCCATGAACACCGAGTTCATAAGATTCATGAATAAAGCGGGAGCATTAGTTAAGCCAAATGACATGACGGTATACTTGTAAAGACCATAACGAGTAGTGAAGGCCGTCTTTGGAATATCCTCAGCCCTGATCCGACTTGGTGATACCCCAACCTCAAGTCAATCTTGGAGAAACACATGTGCTCTAGTCAATCGGTCAAAAGATCATCAATACGAGGCAAAGGATACTTGTTTTTCACCGTCACTTCATTAGCGGACGGTAATCAATACACATACGCAGGTCTTGTCCTTCTTCTTCACAAAATAATCGACAACCCCAAGGAGATGAGCTAGGCGGATAAAGCCTTTTGCTTGAAGCTCACCCAACCGCTTCTTGACTCCTCCAACTCATTAGGAGGCATTCGCACGGCGCCTTAGAAATTGGGACGGTGCACCGGCAGCAACTCGATAACAAACTCCAAGTCTCGAATCGAGGCATCCCTGCAAATCTTCGTGGAAGACATCCACAAAGTCACTGCATCGTGGCCACATCCTCGAATCTCAAGGTGGCTTAGCTTCAAGGGCACAAAGATGTGGCCCTTGCGGTGTGGCGAAATCCCAACTCGCCGCCGAGGGACTAGTGAGGTAGACCATCTTCTGGCACAATCCATCCGTCCCAAGTGTTGGGATAACCAATCCATGCCAAGAATCACATCCAGCGCGCGAGTTAAGTAGGATGAGGTTCGCCAAGAATCCCACTCCTTCAATATTAATGGAACATCCGGCATTCCTGATCAGCTCTCATTTTCGCACCCGGAGAGCGAATAAGCAAAGGAATCCCCAAAGGAACAAAGTGAAGGTCACAATCAGCAGCAAACGATCTCGAAATAAAAGAATGCGATGCTACGGAGTCAAATAATACTACAGCAGGACGATAACTGACAAGAAGCGTACCCAACACAACGTCGGGAGCCTCCTGAGCCTCCTCAGCCGAGATGTGGTTGACTCGACCACCCCACCCCCGAGTCTTGGAGCACCTTCTCGCGTGTGGATGACCATTCCCTTGCCGCGCCCTCCATTAGGACGAGGCCGCTCCATCCTCCGAGGGCAATCGCAGCATAGTGGCCCTTCTTGTTGCAAAGCGGCAGTGACATCGCGAATGGGTTGCGGAGAGCAGCCTGCTGCTGGGTCGCAGGTGCACGTGGCTGAAACACGGCCTGCGGGGGACGAGTAACTGGCGCCGACGGCCTCAGCGGTGGTGAAGCCAACGAACGAGCCCCTGGTGCAGGCCCAACACGGGGACGAGTGAGGCCGGCCTATGCAGACCGATGGGCCTCCTACTTGCGCTTGCGGGACTCACCCAGCGCCTTCGCCTTATGCTCGGCGACGATGGCCTTGTCAACCAAGGCCTGGAAGTCAGCAAAGTCCACAATAGATAGCTTGTCCTGCAGCTCCTCGGACAAGCCATCCATGAACTTCTCCTGTTTGACCTCATCAGTGGCCACCTCTCCCGGAGCATAACGAGCCAAGTGATTAAACTCGTAAAGATACTCCGACACAGACTTGCGCCCCTGTTTAAGCGCAACAAACTCCTTCTTCTTGAGCTTCATCAGGCCATCGGGAATGTAGGCCCGACGAAAAGCAGACCTGAACTCCTCCCACGAGACCACATGGCCCGCGGGCTGCATGGCGAGATAGTTCTCCCACCAAGAGAGTGCTACACCCTCAAGTTGATGGGATACAAAGAGTGCCCGCTCCTACTCCTAGCACTGAGCGATGTTGAGCTTTCGCTCAACCAGACGCAACCAATCATCCGCGTCCAGAGGGTCCTTATCTCGGGAGAAAGTGGGTGGCTGCGTACGGAGAAATTCCGCAAGCCCACCACGAGACTGATGGCCACCACCTCCAGATCCCGAAGCACCAGAGGGAGTGGAGGTGTTCCTCGCGATGACTTCCAGAATCCGAGTCTGGTCCATGCGATTCCGGTCGATCTGAGCCAGAACCTCAGCCATCGTCGGAGGAGGGGGAAGTTCCTCATCGGAACCAGTCGGCTGACTGTTGCGGGTGGTTCTTGCCATCCTGTTCCACACAAATAGGTTAAAAACAACTTCGGAACAGGAGACAAAGAAAGACAACTAAACATTCTACAAAATAAACTCTACAGCTTAAGAATCAGCATAAAATCGCAGTAAGGCCACAAAATAAAATCCAACTTCCTAGTTATGACTAACTCGTATGGAAGAACGAGTAATCAGTTTTTAGGAAGTCAAATTTTCCAGCAGATCAACTTTGATTCGAAACAACTAGGAAACAAGGCGATAAATCACCTAAAGAAAGGTTAGACACTTAGCTAACTCATATCACTTCTTACCCTTTCATTCCCGCAAGTTTTAGTTGAATTTAACCTCTCATTTTCAACACTACCTACTAATTAAAAGCTAGCTATCCAGATTTTCTTCTTCAAGTCTCTGGCCGAATTTCCTTCTCTGGAAGTCCCTAATCTTTGCCAATGGACAGCCCTACCTTAATTTAAAGCTCTCATGGTTCTCCCAAACCAATTTAATTGATTAATAACTATCTTTTGAAGGAAGTTGAGAGGAAAAAAAACAGCAACTCTTCAAATCCAGCCGAGAGTAAGGTGAGATAAGCAAACTAAGATAGATAAGAAGTAAAATCTGATCACTTACTTAAGATTTTCATGAAACATTTGGTATTTGGAAAGTAAGTTTTCAAAAATATGCTAGGGACGACCAAGCTAGGGGTTTCTACGGTCAGTATGGCTCTGATACCAAACTCTGTGAGACCCCGGTTTATTAAGCTTGTAATACTTAACCTTCCACTGGTCCTAGTATCACAAACAGAATAACCCGTGCCTCGATGAACATGTGCTTCCCAGAAAATGCAGCACACATACATCATACCCAAGCATGCATCAATTCTATACAACAGGATATAACGAGTCTACCAAAAGACATACATAATATAAGTTATTACAGAACAGCCGACCGGCCAAATGACATAAGATAGAAAGTAACAAATGAAGCAAAGATGCCATAAGATGGCTTAAACCAAACGACGACGGTTAGCCACATAACACCACAGGGCAACCGACCGGGCCGCCAAGCTAATCGCCCACACACCGCCACAAAGATAACTCACAAAAGTGAGGCCCTTCGGGCTCACCTTCTTCCTCTGCACACAACAAGCAATGCAGGTGAGTACAATAATGCACTCGCAAGACTTACGAGTAACAAGCCTATACATAGCTACATGAGAGCGGTATCAAAAGAAGGTGGGTTATATGGTTTTTTGGACGCATAAAGCAAGTTTAATTTGCAATAATGTAATAGGTTAAAAGCAATTTAACAAATCAGTTTAAGCATTGAAATAATAGCGAGTAACAATATTTGAAAGTAACCACCTAGATGTGACTAACCCAATAGTCACCACACATAGCATGAATCACAGATTCATACCACCCATCAATTTTTAATTAAAAGGTTGTAGTCTAACTCTTGAAAAGCTTATCCAAGTGTGTCCATAACCTAGGATGAGGCTATTCGAATAGTTTGTAACCCTGCAGGGGTGTACCAATGTACCCACACTTCAGACCGCCTTTTTGCCAAGCTATTAAACACACTTCCTTTGGTATGCCAGCACGGCTAAGTCCTACGAACCCTTTCCAATGAGATATGCTAATCAAGAGGCGCACGATGGGGTTAACCTCATCGATCTGTCGACTAAATATGGATCACAAGGACCCATACATGGAGCAGGATACACCGGCCTCGGCGGGTGCTCCTCTCCCTACAAACATGTCCATGTTGCACATAATCAAATGTGCAACCCACCACGCGACTCATTAATTAACACACCCCAAAGTACTCAGCTAAGAGAGGTCTCATATCCCTCTAGTGTGGTTAGCACGCACAAAAAATGCACGGATAACAGGTACTCACAAGTAGTTCGGTCCTTAATTGACTAGGGCACCATTCCAGTCACACCCAAAAGATCACACCGTCTTACCATTGTGCCCAAGTCTAAATTGTTTTGTTTTTCAATTTTAGTTTGCAATTTAGGCTTAGCACAAATCCGAAATATAAGAATCTTAATAAGTTTATGTGATCAAGGTTATCGACAAGTCGATAACCGCCCATTTCTACCGATAGCTAAGCATGGCTAAGCAACATTAACTCGTACTACTAAGTGACAAGGGTTCATCCAACGAACCCAAAATCACAGCAATAACCTAGGCTCAGGTAGTAGAGGACAATCACATTCCTACAGATCATGCATCTAGTAGGCCAACTATCGACAATAGTTAAAACAACATAGCAATGCATACATAGAATTTGCAAACAACATATTAGAATTTGAAACTAATAGGAACAACATGATCAAATGAATGCTACATCTGCTTGCCTGGCTGAAGTGCAGGATCTGGCTGCTGTGGCTCAGTGTCAAGATTAATAACTTCTTCGGAACCTAACGCGAGAAGGCGATAACCAAATAAGAGCAAAGAACACCAAAAGAAACCAACAGCAAAAGAGGTCCAAATTTGCAAGAAATACACACAACAGCAAGGGCATGAACTTAGACAATTTTGGGAACAAGAATCTCTGTATTTGGAGTTGGCATGAAAAAAGTTATGATGAAATCTATTCCTCTCAGCCTATTTATTCCCTACTTTAATTACAGATACTGTTCATGGCAACATTTTCCAGAATGATCTGTGTAACATCCCCATTTTGGCTTGTGTTTCAAATGTAAGAAATTGAGGGTAAATTAAAACTTTTCTTACATCCTTGTGCTTTTGAACTTTTCTGAAAATTCTTGTAAAAGAAGTTTGGAAAATTCAAAATCAAAACCCTCATTTATCAAGTCAACAACCTCCTTGGTCAAATCTTTGTTAAACCCTTGTAATAATTTTCCTGGTTCTAGGGTTGCTTGGTAACACCTCTGAATTATTTCATAATTTTTGGAAATTATTTGAAATATTTTAGAGGCAAGTCAAACCTTGGTCAAACCTTTGAATTAGCCTTCTGGAATTTCTTGAGAAAATCCCAGTGCACAAAAATCTCTGGAAATTTTATGGAAGGTTAATCCTTAAGTCAGGAAGCTCCAGTTAAAATTTCATAATTTTTGGAGTTGGTTTGATACCTCAATTAAATCCCCAAAGTTTCAGTTCAAAAATCAAACCCTAATCGTTTTCACTGCTCTCGGTGCGAGTCGACTCGGGCTCGAGCCAACCGACTCGCCAAGTCAACTAACCGCACTCGGCGCTGGCGAGCGGCGCGCGCTCGACCATTGATTTCAATCGGCGGTCGACGCTTGTTCGACGCCGCTTCAACTCGATCGCGTGTTAGCCCTTGGATGCAGACGGACGGCCGCCGCCGCCGCCTTTTCGCTTCGCCGCGACACTGCGCCATGGCGGAGCCGAGCGTGGGCGCGCAGTGCCTTGTCCCATCCGGCGACCTCGCAACGGGTGTCTGCAGCGCATTTAATGCCCGTCGTGCGGCCGCCCCCGAAAGTCCACCTTCTACCGCTTCCTCGCTCTCTCGCGCGGCAAAGCAGAGGATCCGAGGCGAGCAACGGTGCCTTCTCGCTCTTCCCGCTACTTAAGGCCCTGGTCACCTCCTTTGGCTTCCTTTCCTCTCCCCGCAGCTCCCTCTTGCACTCACCAAGCTTGGGCGAGCCCCAAACTCGTCCGCGGTCATTTCCGCCATTGCTGCCGCAGGAGCTTCTCGGTGAAGCTCACATCCAGTGGCCCTTGGGCTCGACGCTTGGTTCCCTCTCCACCCCCTCACCTCCTTGAGCATTAACCCTAACTCGGTTGGTCTTGATCTTCGCAGGAGGTCACCAATTTTGGTTTCTTCCGCGCCGATTCTCGACTTCTTCTTCCCCGCCACAGAAGACCTTCATTTCTATTGCTCTCTGCTGACCTCCTCCGGTGTTGAGAAGCTATTGGCATCACCCACTCTTCTTTGTTTGATCCGCATTTCTCCTCGCGTGAAGCCTCCGCCGCCGTCTCGTCCTCCGCCGCCAACACCCCTCCGGCCAGCTTATCTTCACCGCGACCTCCCGGTGAGTCCTCGGCACCTCCAAGAGCTAGCGCGAGATAGTGGGGCTTAGCTCTAGCGCTCGCGGTTGTCGCTTACCGCAGATCGTCTCGCGCCTCTTGCCGCGCGCGCGTGTTTTTTGTGCGCGCGTGCACAGGGTATTGCGCCCCATTTGGCCACTCGGCCCCGCGCGCCGCAGCCACCGCGGCGTCGCGCCAGTAAGCGAGCGGCGTCGCCGGTCTGTTGTCGGACGACAACGCCGCAGAGCGACGTGGTCGGTCTTCTACCGTTGGATCCGCAGATCAACGACCCGAGCCTCCACGCCGCCCTCCGTTCGCGCGCGAGGAGTGTATTGGCCTGGTTCAATGTCGTCCGTTGATCTCGAGATCTGCGGTCGTGAGTTAGCCACGCCGCCCCTTTCTCGATCTGCCGGTTTCGCTAAGTCCGTAAATCAGTATCACATTAGGGTCTTCTCATTTTCATATCTTTGTCATATTAGCTCCAAATTAGATGATTCCAATTTTGTTAGCTTCCTTATAACTTGAACTTAAATGGAAAAATAATTAGAGGCCATGATCAACCCTGGAAAACCATTCTCAAAAATAGTAAGCAAGTGAACTTAATACTGTTTTCAGAACTTTTAGCAAAATTGTAAAATGCATATCTTTTTATCTATAGCTCTTTTTGGTATGAATCCAATTGGATTAGCTTCCACTGCTAGTGTATTTGCTAGGAAAATTGGTTTCACAAATTTTAATGTTTTAAAAATCATAAGGATCATATTTTAGTTTAATACCATAAACAATTTAGACAAATCATAACTCTTTCAATATAACTCCAAATGACCCAAAAATTTACATGTAACCTTATAATACCAGTAGCTAACTACTATCAAAAGTTCAGCTTCAAAATCACTCTCGAAAATATTTTATGAACAGTACTAATTAAGGGTAGCATTTTGGCCGAAAATGAGTATTTAGATCATATCTTTTCTTCCTAATCCTTTTAGTTAGTTCTTGTTCCTAAGGTTAGATAGGACCTTAGACTACCTTGTGTATAAATTTCACGCATTTGGATAAATTTTGCTTGCTCTTTTGTTTAAGTGTTGCTCGCCTTATTGGTTGTTCTCGCTTCTTTTGCTTTTCGCTAGGCTTCGACATTTGCGGTAACCCCGAGAATGACCTCAACACCTATTGAGCAACAAGAGCTCTCGTGCAAGCGTTTGATCATTTCCCATTTGATCCCATTACTTTTAAAGTCTAATATTTTGTTTAACTTCTATGTATGCATTGCTATTTTGTTGTTAAATTGATTAGTTAATCCTCTAGTTGCATAATCAGTAGGTAAATGATTATCCTCTACTACCTGAGCCTAGGTTATTTGCTGTGATTAGAGTTCGTTGGATGAGCTCTTGTCACTTAGTAGATTTCGAATACATATTGCTTAGCCATGCCTAGTTGTCGATAGTATTGGGCGATCATCGACTTAGTCGGTGATCTTGATCACACTAATGCTATTATTATTCCATTATGTCCAACCCTTGTGTTTTACCAATTTGCAAACCAAAAACTGAAAACAAAAATTATATCTTGACTTGGGCACAATGGTATGTTGGTATGATATGTTGGGTGTGTTTGGAATGGTGCCTAAGTCCCCAAGGACCGAGTTACTTGTGTCACTAAGCCAAGCGCTTATTGCGTGCTAACCACACGAGGGGGATATGGAACCTCTCTTGACTAAGTACTTTGGAAGGTGTTAATTATGAGCTGGTTGGTGGGTGTGTTCTTGTGTGTGTGTGTTGGAGGAGCATTAGCGGGCACCGGTTAGGTCGTCTAATGTGTCCTTCTCCGTGGGTTGCGGCTCTTAATTAGCATCGCCCATTGGAAAGTGTCTTGTTAGACTTAGCCGTGCTCGCATACCAAAGGAAGTATGCTAACCGTGGTGGTGGAAAGGCGGTCTATCGTGTGGGTACATTGGTACACCCGGCAGTGGTTAAAACTATTCGAATAGCCTCGCCCTAGGTTATGGATATGCTTGGTAAGGTCGCAAGAACTAGACTACAACCTTTTAAAAACTTAAACTTGACATGGGTGGTATGAAGGGTACTTCATGCTATTGTTGTGGTGACTATGGGTTAGTCACTTCTAGATTGGTGTTGTCATCTATCTATTGTTATAATGGTCTCTCTTTTATTTGAACAATAAAAGTTAATTGCAAACTTGCTTTGAATCTATTACCTTATTGCAAATGAAAACTTGCTTTATGCTGAAAATAAGTCCAGAGCCTCATCCACTTAAATAAAGCCTGCATGTAGTTAATTATAGTTCTGTTATCTCACACGTCAGTCTTGCGAGTACAAAAATAATTTTTGTACTCAGATGCTATGCTTAATTGTTTTGTTGCAGAGGAAGAAGGTGAGCCCCAAGGGCCTCACTTTTGTGAGCTGTGTTGCGGCGCTGTTTGGGACGATTAGCTTGGCGGTCCGGTTGGTTGCCTTGTGGGTGAAAGGCACACCGATTGGCTTTTGTTTATTGCCATCTTATGGCCCTTTTGCTTCCGCTGTGTATTTATCTATTTGTATGTCTTTTGGCCGAGCGGCCTCTCTTTTGTACTAACTCTCTTTATATTATGTATGTCTTTAAGTTATTGTTGTGCTTCGGTTCTATGTGAATGAATGGAATTGATGCATGATTTTGTAGCGAGGTGTGTATACTGCATTTCTGGGAAGTATACATATCTCGAGGCTTGGTTTATTTGATTTGTACTGTTAGGACCAAGTGGAGGGTTAAACAGTACAAGCCGAATAAACCGGGGTCCTCACAAAGTTGGTATCAGAGCCATTCCGACCGTAGTAACCCAAGCTTGGTCGTCCTTAGGATATTTTGAAAACCTTATCTTCAAAGAGTCAAATAATTTATGAAAGCTTAAGGAAATTCTCAGATTTTATTCCTTACCTATCTTAGCTTTGTTCTCTCATCTTGCTCTAAATTGAGTTTTAAAAATTGTTTTCCTCTCATCTTCTTCTAAAAAGATAGTCGTTATCGATTAATTAGGTTTTGGGAACCAATGAGTTTGGCAAATTGAAATGTTAGCCGCCCTTTACAAGATTTTGAAGCTTTGGAAGTTGAAGATTTCGGCTTAGAAGCTTGGATGCAAGATCTGGACAGTGATCGTTCAATTTCCGGACAACAAGCTCAAAGGTTTCTAAATAGGGTAGAAAATGAGAGGTTAATCAACTAAAACTTGTGGAGATAAAAGGGTAGGATGTGATACTAGTTAGCTAAGTATCTAACGTTACTTTTATCGCCTTAACCTTGCTCTTGAGAAATGTTAGACTTGAGGTAGCGTGCTGAAATTTTATCTTCTCAAACCATGGCTCGTTCATTCAATACGGGTTGATGGCATTGAGAAGTTGAGATTTGGTTTGGTGTTTCCCTTGCTGTTTTGGAGCCTTTTTGGAAGCATTTAAAGCTGTTTACTTGCTATTCTTGGCTTTCGGTTAGGGTAATATCTCATTCCCCTAATCGTTAGCTTTTCACTTTCATCAACTTCTAGTATTAGTGCTTTGGTTTCTAACCTAAATTTCTTGAACCAGATGGTGGAGGTACTCGCAGTGGCCGTGGTCAAGCACTGGTTTGATGAGGAGCTCCGCCTCCTCCGACCATGGCCGAGGTCCTTCTTCGATCGAGCGCAACTGCTCAGAGGACGGAGGGTCTGCTGGATGTTATTGCGCGCAACACCTCCGCCCTAATCGGTGCCTCGTGATCCGGGCGGGGCGACATCGCCTCGTGGGGTTTGGTGAGTTTCTTCGCACTCAGCCCCACGTTCTCGTGTCCGAGGACCCATTGGGACGCGGATGACCGGCTGCGTCGAGTTGAGCGTAAGCTCGACGCTGCTCGATGCTCGACCAGACAGGCAATCTTTGCCTCCCATCACCGCAGGGGGCACACTCTCTGTGGGAGAACTTCTTGGCCATGCGTGGCCGCCACACCTGTCTCTTGGGATGAGTTCCGACGGTGTTCCATCGAGCTCACATCCCCGCCGCTTGATGAAGTCAAGAAGAAGGAGTTTTCGCGCTCAAGCAAGGGCGTAAGTCGTGATGGAGTACCTGCACGAAGTTCAACCACTTGGCTCGTTATGCTCCATTTGAGGTGGCCACTGATGAGGCCAAGCAGGAGAAGTTCATGGAGGGCTTGTCTGAGGAGCCGCAAGACAAGCTCTCCATTGCGGACTTTGCTGACTTTCAGGCCTTGGTGGACAAGGCCATTGTTGCTGAACACAAGGCGAAGGCGCTGGCGAGTCCCGCAAGTGCAAGTGAGAGGCCCATGTCCGCACAGCCGGCCTCTCGCCCCCGTGTCGCCTACCTCAGGCCCGCTCGTGGCTTCACTACCACCGAGGCCGCCAAAGACTCCTCACCTCCGCAGCCGTGCCCTGGCCACGTGCGCCGCGAACCAGCCAGGTGGCCCCGCAATCCGGCCGCCGGGTCATTTGCTTTTCATGCAACCGAAGGGGCATTATGCCAATAGTTGCCCTAACAGATCGAGCGCCCTCGCCCCAATGGAGGACGGGCAGGAGGATGTCCTCCCGAGATCGGAAGGTTGTCCCCGCTACCCGAGCGTGGGTAGTGGCGCGTCAACCTCATCTCCGCGAGGAGGCACAGGAGGCACCCGACGTCGTGTTGGGTACCCTTTCGGTTAACTCTTTCCCTGCTACAGTTTTGTTTGATTCAGGCGCATCTCATTCGTTTGTTTCTGAGTCTTTTGCTGTGGTGGGGGGTCTTCGGTTTACTCCATTATTGGTCCCGCTACTCATTCGCTCTCCCGGTTCGGAGTTGAGGGCTGAGTCCGAGTGTAGGGATGTCCCTGTTGAGATAGAGGGGGTAGGATTCTTAGCAAACCTTATCCTCCTTCGATCGGCGAGCTTAGATGTAATCCTAGGCATGGATTGGTTGTCTCAGCACATGGGACAAATTGATTGCGCTAGGAGGCTCATCTACCTCACCAGTCCTTCTGGCGAGCAGGTTCGCTTTTCGCCGAAGCTGCAGGATCCGCATCTCTTCGCGCTTGAAGCGAAGCCAGCTCTAGATATTAGTGAAGTCCCAGTGGTATGTGACTTTGTTGATGTCTTCCCCGACGACCTTCCAGGGATGCCACCAGTTCGAGACCTCGAGTTTGTCATTGAGTTGGTTCCCGGTACCGCCCCGATTAAAAAGAGGCCTTACCGGATGGACCCAATTGAGTTGGTGGAGTTGAAGAAGCAGCTGGGTGAGCTTCAAGAGAAGTGTTTCATCCGCCCTAGCTCATCTCCCTGGGGATGCTCAGCAATCTTTGTCCCGAAAAAGGACAAGACGCCGCAAGATAAAGCGTTGATTACCGCCCACTTAATGAAGTAACGGTAAAGAACAAGTACCCTTGCCCGTATCGACGATCTCTTCGATCAATTAATGGAGCTCGAGTTTTCTCCAAGATTGATCTGAGAGTGGGATATCATCAGGTTCGGATTCGACCTGAGGATATTCCAAAGACGGCTTTTTCTACTCGTTATGGCTTGTACGAGTATACCGTCATGTCATTCGGCTTAACCAATGCTCCAGCCATGTTCATGAACCTCATGAATTCGTGTTCATGGAGTATTTGGATAGGTTCGTTGTGGTCTTCATCGATGATATCCTTATCTACCCAAGAGCGATGAGGAACACACCGAGCATTTGAGGCTTGTGTTGGGCAAGCCGCGAGCACAAGTCGTATTCGAAGTTCAGCAAGTGCGTATTCTCGTTGAAGGAAGTAGCCTTCTTAGGCCATATTCTTTTGGCAGAGGCGAGGCGTGGATCCTAGCAAGATCGACGTGCTTTCTCGAGTCACCCACTTCGGTCACCGAAGTTCGGAGTTTTCTTGGTTTAGCGATATTATCGCCGCTTATCGAGAACTTCTCCAAGATAGCGGCCGATGACGGAGTTGCTCAAGAAGGACAAGAAGTTCTCGGTCCGCTGATTGCAGGAAAGTTTCAAGCGCTAAGAAGCGATTGACCACCGCCCGCTCTTGTCCTCCCGATGTCCGCCGGCTTCGATATCTTTTGTGACGCTTCGCCGAGGCCTCGGTTGTGTCCTTATGCAAGAAGGCAAGGTAGTGGCCTATGCATCAAGGCAATTGAGACCTCATGAACTCAACTATCCTACCCATGACTTGGAGTTGGCGTGGATCCATGCACTTAAGATTTGGCGGCATTACCTAATTGGTAATCGTTGTGAAGTGTATTCGGATCACAAAAGCTTAAAGTATTTGTTCACCCAACCAGATCTGAACCTCGTGCAAAGAAGATGGTTGGAGTTGATCAGGACTATGACATGGGTATTCACTACCATCTGGCAAGGCCAATGTCGTTATGACGCCGCTTTAGTCGCAGCGCATTGCAATGCATTATTGCTTCAGAGCATCACCCCCTTCCGAGGAGTTCCAACGTCTCAACTTAGGTTTGGTTGAGCATGGTTCCTCGCCGCCTTGGTTGTACAAACCAACCTTGGTGGATCGGATCAGTTCGCCGCGATCGGATGTTGGAGTGAACCGCATCAAGGAAAATGTCCAGAATGGAACAGCCAAGTGCTTCTCCGTAGATGAGCTTGGTGTCGTGAGGTTCGGGCAGCGCCTTGTAGTTCCAAAGGACATGGAGTTGCGGGAGTTGATCCTCCGCGAAGCCCACGATTCCCCGTTATCCATTCATCCCGGGGCCACTAAGATGTATCATGATCTCCGGCAGAGATTTTGGTGGACCCGAATGAAGAGGGAGATCGCAAGATTCGTTGCCGAGTGCGATGTGTGCCGTCGTGTCAAGGCCGAACATCAGCGTCCGGCCGGACTGCTTCAGCCCTTACCAATTCCGGAGTGGAAGTGGGATTCGGTCGGGATGGACTTTATCACGGGTCTACCCCGGTCTCCAAAGAAGAATGATGCCATCTGGGTGGTCATCGATCGATTGACTAAAGTGGCTCATTTTCTCCCTGTCAAGACGGACCTTCGAGTGGGTCTCCTCGCAGAGCTCTACATAGCCCGCATCGTGAGTTTGCATGGTGTGCCAAAGACAATTGTGTCAGATCGTGGTTCGCTGTTCACGTCTCGATTTTGGCATAGCCTGCAAGAGGCTATGGGAACTCACCTTTCCTTCAGCTCAGCGTATCACCCCCAAACTGATGGTCAGACCGAAAGGGTCAACCAAGTTTTAGAGGACATGCTTCGAGCTTGTGTCCTTTCCTATGGGAAGCATTGGGAGAAGTGCTTGCCATTCGCCGAGTTTTCTTACAACAACAGTTTCCAAGCCAGTCTCGGCATGGCACCATTTGAGGCCCTATACGGGAGGAAGTGTAGGACCCCATTGAACTGGTCTGAGACCGGTGAAAGACCTTTCTTTGGCCCGGACTCAATTAATGAGGCCGAAGGTCAAGTCCAGCTCATTCGTGATCGCTTACGCACAGCTCAATCTAGGCAAAAGAGCTATGCGGATCGCCGTCGTCGTGAGTTGAGCTTTGAGCCCAATGACTTTGTTTATCTCAAGGTTTCTCCTCTGAAGGGTCACCAGCGTTTCGGTGCCAAGGGCAAGTTAGCTCCTCGATATGTCGGTCCCTACAGTATTATCGAAGAAGGGAGCTGTTGCCTACAAGTTGGAGTTGCTGCTGCACTTTGGGTACATGATGTGTTCCATGTGTCCCGCCTAAGAAGTGCCTCCGTGTTCCAACAGAGGCAGCCCGTTGGAAACCCCGGATGTTCGTGAAGATTTGACCTATCGCGAGCACCTGCTCGCATACTCGAGGAGGTCGAGCGAAGAACAAGGAACAAGACCATCAAGTTCCTTAAATTTCAGTGGTCAAACCATTCCGAGGATGAGGCTACTTGGGAGCGAGAAGATCGTCTCCGTCAGCACTATCCCTCTTTCTTTTCCGAGTGAACCAAATCTGGGACGAGATTTTTGTAAGGGGAGGTTTGTAACATCCCCATTTTGGCTTGTGTTTCAAATGTAAGAAATTGAGGGTAAATTAAAACTTTTCTTACATCCTTGTGCTTTTGAACTTTTCGAAAATTCTTGTAAAAGAAGTTTGGAAATTTCAAAATCAAAACCTCATTTATCAAGTCAACAACCTCCTTGGTCAAATCTTTTGTTAAACCCTTGGTAATAATTTTCCCTGGGTTCTAGGGTTGCTTGGTAACACCTCTGAATTATTTCATAATTTTGGAAATTATTTGAAATATTTTAGAGGCAAGTCAAACCTGGTCAAACCTTTGAATTAGCCTTCTGGAATTTCTTGAGAAAATCCCAGTGCACAAAAATCTGGAAATTTTATGGAAGGTTAATCCTTAAGTCAGGAAGCTCCAGTTAAAATTTCAAAATTTTTGGAGTTGGTTTGATACCTCAATTAAATCCCCAAAGTTTCAGTTCAAAATCAAACCCTAATCGGTTTTCACCGTTTCTCGGTGCGAAGTCGACTCGGCTCGAGCCAACCGACTCGGCGAGTCAACTAACCGCACCGGTGCGAGCGCGCGCGCAAGGCTCGACCGTTGATTTCAATCGGCGGTCGACGTTGCCGACGCCGCTTCAACTCGATCGCGTGTTAGCCCTTGGATGCGATCGGACGGTGCCGTCGCCGCCGCTTCCTCGCTCGCAGGCGACGCTGCGCCATGGCGGAGCCGAGCATGGGCGCGCAGTGCCCTGTCCCATCCGGCGACCTCGCAACGGGTGTCTGCAGCGCATTTAATGCCCGTCGTGCGGCCGCCCCCGAAAGTCCACCTTCTACCTTCTCCCTCGCTCTCTCTCGGCTGCGGCAGCAGCAGGGATCCGAGGCGGAGCAACGGTGCGTTCTCGCTCTTCCTGGCTACTTAAGCCCCCTGGTCACCTCCTTTGGCTTCCTTTCCTCTCCCCGCAGCTCCCTCTTGCACTCACCAAGCTTGGGCGAGCCCCAAACTCGTCCGCGGTCATTTCCGCCATTGCTGCCGCAGGAGCTTCTCGGTGAAGCTCACATCCAGTGGCCCTCGGGCTCGGCGCTTGGTTCCCTCTCCACCCCCTCACCTCCTTGAGCATTAACCCTAACTCGGTTGGTCTTGATCTTCGCAGGAGGTCACCAATTTTGGGTTTCCCCTTCCGCGGCCGATACTCGACTTCTTCTTCCCTACACAGAAGACCTTCATTTCTCTATTGCTCTCTACCGACCTCCTACGGGTGTTGAGAAGCTATTGGCATCACCCACTCTTCATTGTTTGATCCGCATTTCTCCTCCGCGTGAAGCCTCCGCCGCTTCGTCTCGCCCTCCGCCGCGGCACCCCTCCCGGCTTATCTTCACCGCGACCTCCCGGTGAGTCCCTGGCACCCTCCGAGCTAGCGCGCAGGATAGTGGGGCTTAGCCCCTAGCGTTCTGCGGTTGTCGTTTTTATCGCAGGATCGTCTCCGCCCCTCTTTGCCGCGCCGGCGGTGTAGGTCATCTCCGGCGGTGTTTTTGGTGCGGGCGTGTGCACAGGGGTATTGCGCTCCCATTTGGCCACTCAGCCCGCGCCGCCGCAGCCCAGCTCACCGACGTCGCGCCAGGCAAGCGAGCGGCGTCGCCGGTTCTGTTGTCGGACGACAACGCTGCGGGAGCGACGTGGCTGGTCTTCGGCCGTTGGATCCAGATCGACCACCGAGCCTCCACGCCGGTCCTCTCGCTCGCGCGTGAGGAGTGTATTGGCCTGGTTCAATGTCGTCCGTTGGATCTGAGATCTGCGGCTGTGGGTTAGCCACGTCGCCCCTTTCTCGATCTGCCGGTTTTCGCTAAGTCCAGAAATCAGTATCACATTAGGGTCTTCTCATTTTCATATCTTTGTCATCTTAGATCCAAATTAGATGATTCCAATTTTGTTAGCTTCCTTATAACTTGAACTTAAATGGAAAAATAATTAGAGGCCATGATCAACCCTGGAAAACCATTCTCAAAAATAGTAAGCAAGTGAACTTAATACTGTTTTTCAGAACTTTTAGCAAACTTGTAAAATGCATATCTTTTTATCTATAGCTCTTTTTTGTATGAATCCAATTGGATTAGCTTCCACTGCTAGTGTATTTGCTAGGAAAATTGGTTTCACAAATTTTACTATTTTTAAAAATCATAAGGATCATATTTTAGTTTAATACCCTAAACAATTTAGACAAATCATAACTCTTTCAATATAACTCCAAATGACCCACAAATTTACATGTAACCTTATAATACCAGTAGCTAACTACCATCAAAATTTCAGCTTCAAAATCACTCTAGAAAATATTTTATGAACAGTACTAATTAAGGGTAGCATTTTGGCCGAAAATGAGTATTTAGATCATATCTTTTTCTTCCCTAATCCTTTTTAGTTAGTTCTTGTTCCTAAGGTTAGATAGGACCTTAGACTACCTTGTGTATAAATTTCGTCGCATTTGGATAAATTTTGCTTGCTCTTTTGTTTAAGTGTTGCTCGCTTTATTGGTTGTTCTCGCTTCTTTTGCTTTTCGCTAGGCTTCGACATTTGCGGTAACCCGAGAACGACCCTCACAGCCTATTGAGCAACGGCGAGCTCCTGTGCAAGCGGTTTGATCATTTCCCCATTTGATCCCATTACTTTTAAAGTCTAATATTTTGTTTAACTTCTATGTATGCATTGCTATTTTGTTGTTAAATTGATTAGTTAATCCTCTAGTTGCATAATCAGTAGGTAAATGATTATCCTCTACTACCTGAGCCTAGGTTATTTGCTGTGATTAGAGTTCGTTGGATGAGTTCTTGTCACTTAGTAGATTTCGAATACATATTGCTTAGCCATGCCTAGTTGTCGGTAGTATTTGGCGATCATCGACTTAGTCGGTGATCTTGATCACACTAATGCTATTATTATTCCATTATGTCCAACCCTTGTGTTTTACCAATTTGCAAACCAAAAACTGAAAACAAAAATTATATCTTGACTTGGGCACAATGGTATGTTGGTATGATATGTTGGGTGTGTTTGGAATGGTGCCTAAGTCCCCAAGGACTGAGTTACTTTCTGGGGTACACACATCCGGCCTTTGAAACGAACCGCACCGTGTTCATCCACACTAAAGTCTCGGGAACGCCCCTCCGAGATCCTCTTCCGCACCTCTGAAAGGAGCCGATCGTGTTGTTGAGCTTCACGAACGCGCTCAGAATGGCGCATCGATGATCATTCGTGTGCCTCGTCTGCAGAAACAAAGAAGACGAAAGAGATACCCATCTTCGAAACTCGAGATCAAGGACAACGCTACCGAGGTACCCGTCCCGCTAGGGCATCAGCCACCACATTAGCCTTACCAGGGTGATACTGGATAGTCAGGTCATAATCTTTGATTAACTCCAACCACCTCCGCTGCCTCAAATTCAGCTCTCGCTGAGTGAATATATACTTAAGGCTCTTGTGATCGGTAAAGATATCGCACCGCTCCCATACAAGTAATGCCTCCATGACTTGAGCAAAGACAATCGCGCCAACTCGAGATCATGAGTGGGATAATTCGCTCATGAGTCTTCAGCTGTCTAGAAGCATAAGCGATTACTCGGCCCTCTTGCATCGGACACATCCGAGTCCAATCAGAAGCATCCGTGTACACTGTGGAAGCGCTTGCCACTCCGGGCAAGGATAGAATAGGTGCATTCACCGGCTTGTTCTTCAAAGTCCAAACCCACCACAAGCGCCCGTCCACACAAAGGAACCCTTTTGCATGAGTCGGGTCATTGGTTTAGCAATGCTAGAAAAATCTCGCACAAAGCGCCGTAATACCCGACAAGACCAAGGAAACTCGAATCTCGACACATTGGTTGGCCTCCGCCATCGCACCACCGCCGCCACATTCTTTGGATCCACTGTAATACCGTGGCCGATCGATGGTATGACCCAAAAATCCTACTTGGATAACCGTAGCACATTTCTTTAGCTTCGCATAGTATTTATTCCTCCAAGAGTACCTAGGACCAGGTTGAGATGCAACTCGTGGTCCTCCTCCGCTTTGGAATAAACGAGGATGTCGTCGATGAAGACCACCACAAAAGAATCCGGTACTCATGGAGCATCCTGTTCATAGCTTCCATAAAGACAAGCAGGGCATTAGCCACCCAAAAGACATAACGACATATTCGTAATGCCCATACCTTGTGCTAAATGCTGTCTTCTCTATATCCTCCTCCCTGATCCGTAGTTGATGGTAACGGATCGCAAATCAATCTTGGAAAATATTTTGGCACCTCTCAACCGATCAAGAGATCTTCAATACGCAGGAGAGGATACTTGTTCTTGATTGTCACTTGATTGAGTGCTCGATAATCCATACAAAGCCTCTTGGTGCCATCCTTCTTTCCCACAAAGCGTAACCGGAGCAGCCCAAGGTGGCGTGCTCGGTCTAATGAACCCCTTAGCTAAGAGTTCATCCAACTGCTTCTTTAATTCCACTGCTCAACCGGTGCCATCGGTCTGAGGACTTATAAATAGGCGCGTGCACGGAACAAGCTCACTACGGAAGATCGACTCCGCCCGGTGGCAAGTCGGGAGCTCATCGGGAAAAACATCCGGGTACTTGCAGACTACCGGTATGTTCTCTAACCTCAAGGCAGCCTCGTGACCCTCAACCAAAGCCCACAACAACCCTGACTTCTGCATCCTCCGATTAGGAAACAACTAGCACAACAACAAGAGAGAGTACCGCGGAGCACTCCCTTGGAAAACAACTTCATGCCCAGACAGAGAACGCAAAGTGACCGTCTTCCTGAAACAAGAGATAACAGCTTGATACCGCGTGAGCCAATCCATGCCAAGGATCACATCGAAGGGCTCTAGGGGTATAACCACCAAATTCGCCACGAACTCCTCATCTGCTAGAATCACCACACAACCAGGGCAAACACGAGAACTGGATATAAGCCCACTAGGAGAACTAACAACCACTGCCCTCCCAATCAACTGCACCGAAAGCCGGGCGCTCAACAAAATTCTCCGAGACAAAAGAGAAACTGGCTCCAGAATCAAAAAGTACGCAGGCATCGAAAGAGTCAACAGATAAGGTACCTGTCACAACGTCTCCACGATCCCTGCCATCCGATGTCGGCATGGAGAATGCCGCAGGGACAGCTGAAGACGAAGGATCTCCCACTCTCTGGTAGGTCGGCGCAGGTGTCCACTGAGGTACCGGAGTCGATGGAGTAGCAGGCTGCTGAACCCAGTATCCTCCAGTTGGGGGCGCCAAGACAGTCGATGAAGGTGTTGAAGGCGCCGGCAGATAATGCGGTGTAGGGGTCGCGGGTAGGAACTGCGGGGTAGGAGCCACAGCCATCATCTGTACGGTGCCATCAGGGCGAGAGAATCCCGCTGAAGGTGTAGGCGCCAACTCCCACTGCAGCTTCCCTTGGGATTTCGCACGCACACCACATCCTTGTGGTTTTGACCACGATAGTACACTACCCCCTCCAAGAGCAGTCACTCCGGCTGTGCGGATCCCCACAACGAAAACACACCAAGCCCAGTCCGGGCTTCGAAGTGGCACTGCATGCAGAGCTCCTCCGAGAGGTGGTCCGCCCGCACTACCACGGTAGGGCTGGTGACGACGACTCTTTGCCTTCTTAATCATAGGGCCCCCAGAATGGCCCCTCCTCTCGCTATGACCTCGAGGCTGATCTCCTCCAGAGGCCTTGCGAGTGTCCTCCGTGTACGCATGCTGCATCTCGATCCCCAAGGCCTGCTCCACCGAGGCACGGAAATGCGGATCGGAAAGGCACCAGCAGTGGCGGATCGAAGGCCTAAGCCCCCGAGCCAGCTCGTTCGCCTTCTCCGCATCGCCCCGAGCCACATGTGGGACGGCGGACTATCCGATTGAAGCCCACCTCATACTCGCCACGCATCGCTTGTCTTGTGTGTATTTGCCCAAGTCAATTTTCATCTTGTCGAAAGGTCTGGATAGAACCGCCTCAAAGCGCCGGACGAACTCCGCCACGGTGGAGTCCATGTGCGGCCGTCAGCAGATCGCACTCCTTTCCACCAGATCTGGGCCTCTCCTTCGCAGATTGCGCCACATAGCGCACGCGATCGGGCCACTACCTCAAAAGCCTCCATCTTGTCCTCCACATGGGACAAACACACGGCCAGACAGAGTGGCTGCCGCGTAAGCCGCCCACCAACCCTACCCACTCACGAAGTGAGATGCCGCTAATCGCCCAGTGCCGCAACCTCAGTGCATGGAGCGGCATCGGCACCAGGCCACCGCCTCTGTTTCAAAGCCCTCAACTCTTGCCGCATGGCCCCGATCACGCCAACGGCTCCTCTTGGAGTACCGCCGGTGGCCGAGCATCCTCGGCCTCCTCAGCTACGGTTGTGCACGGCGTAGCAAAGACGAACACGGCCACTACCCTTAGGTGGCATCCTCGCAGCCACACGCAACCCACAAGCAAACAAAACATTATTCTCGGACAAGTGAAGAACAAGCAATAAATTAAATAATTCAACAAGGTATATGCAAGATATACAACCCCTTCCCCATCCTACATGTGCAAGTGTGTCAATTTTCTTACTTCTCCTAGAACCTAAAGCCTAGGCTCGATACAACCGTAACACCTCAGACCCACAATACCTCGAATGCAACTTAACCACTCTCACTAGCCAATAATTTCAAGACAAATTATTTAGGCAACAACTCTAGACAAGAAGCATTAGCGGAAGCATAAACAACTAAGGAAAAAAGATAACGGTAACAAGTTCAATAATTAAACAACCTCTAGCAGATTAATCCAAGTGTAGTCCACAAATTCATCAATAATAATTCAACTGAACACTCGCGAATAGCTAGTCATTAGGCTAGTTTCCTCTCAACTTTATTACAGCATGAATCTATGAATTGAGTGCATTATTGTAGTGTCGCTCTACCCATCCCAAGAATGCTTAAGAATCACCTGAAAGGGGGAAAGAAACAACAAGGGTGAGATAAAATCTCAGCAAGTAAATTGAGTAACAGGTTAAACAAATAACTAGCAAGCTACATCACAAATTATATTATTGCATGACCGCAACCACATTCCACTATCTCATTCAATAAACCACATGGACTAACATGAGTCCTGCCTCTTAAGATTTCAACCATTGGCATAAGTATGCATGTCCTCCATCCATAATGCTTAATGCAAATGCATGCCATGCTCCACTGCACTCTTACCCATCAAGGTAAGAGTGTGCATCGTACTACGGCAATGTACGATGCTGTACCGGTACGGTCGCGGCCATAAGCGGCGACATCCACAATGCAATGTCATGATATGTTATGAATGATATGATACTCATAAACCACATATGTGTCATCTCCATAAGGGCACCAACAAGATTAACTTGTACTACTACCACATAATCACTATGGAAAATACATCCATGATCCACATTCGGCACATAAAGCAACCACTTCATGACTACACACAAGATATCCAAAGTAAAACATTAAATTATTAATTGTTGTTATCACCTCATTTGTAAGTCAACCAACCATGGCAAAATACTTCAAAATACGAGAATCATATAGATTGCAAGTAGTAAGAACAACCCAGTAAACGGTAGTAACACTGCTACAATTACTTGCCTTCCACGATGCGACGCGCTAGCCGGCCAAGTTGATACTCCTAAACCTGAGGCTTCACCTCCTAAACAGGTAAAATAATTTCAATAAGGACATAATATACCCAGCGCTACTAATCGGCATTCTACATCGCTTACTTGACGACTCAAAACGAGTTTACAAAGCTGAAACTGAAAAACAACGTTTCCTGCCATATACCGTTTCTGGACAGCAGCACGGTAAATGACATAACTCATGAACTGGAAGTCAAAAAGAGGTAAACCCAATTTCTATAGATTTTTAACTGACTAATCTACAATACTCTAGTTGACACGATAATCCAATTCGGCCAAAATATTAGGCTAACCATTGTTTGAACTTTCAGTACAGAAACTGCCTACACAATCGAACAGCAAAACTAAAATGACCATAACTTTTAATAGGTAACTCCGAATTGATCGTTCTTTATCAATATGAAAAGGTTATCGAATTATCTACAATAACCTAGTTGTGTGAACTTTCAGATTCTACCAATTTCCCTTTCATATTTTAGGAAATAACCAAACAGATTATTCTCGTCAGATTTCTGGCAGCAGATACTAAAACGATCATAACTTTTGACTCAGACCTCGGAATTGAGTGATCTTCGCGGCTACTGAAAGATAACGACAGATCCCACATAACTCTAGGAGATGGAATCTTAAAATTCAGCCTATAAATACACGAAAATACCCACGCAAGGTACTGGATAGAATCGAATCTTCTGCAGCCCAACATTTATCCAACAATTCTAATCGGTTTCGCATCTACTATGGATCAAACAGTGGGAAAGGCATCTCGTTACCCTTGTAGAACCGCTAGAACTTGCTGAACCAATCCCCACACAAGATCTTCTTCTCCTTCTTCTACTTCTTCTCCTTCTTCTCTTCCTCTCTTTCTCCTTCTTGCGCAAAGGGCAGCAGCCTGGACGGAGGGGAGGCGCGAGGGAACAGCACCCTGGGCAGAGGGGAGGCGCAAGGGAAAGGGGAGGGGTCGGCCAAGGGAAGGGGAGGGGGCGGCTGCAAGTGGGAGGAGGAAAAGAGGCGGCTAGGGTTTGGGGAGGGTGGCACCTCCCCCCCCTTTGGCCGGCTACTACAAGGCTAGATGGGCCAAGGCCCAAGCCCAAGTGGATGAGAACAAGTGGAAAAGCCCCTCTCTAATCTTGATTTGACGAATTCTGAAAATAAATTCTTCCCCGATTAAATAATTCTCTACCGATTAAATTTAATTAACCCGATTCTTGACTTCTCACACTTCCGGAGTATTACAGCATTGATTAGCATAATGGCCAAGGCGGCCACAATGAAAGCAAGTAACTTTCTTATTTTGTTGACGGCAGCTTATTGGCTTCTCTCTGGGCTGTCCTTGTGTACCTCTTTGTCCAGTGGTTGTCTTGAGGATGACGGCGTGGAGAATCCGTTGTTGTAGTCCAACCGACTCGGTGATCATCGATGTAGACGACACTCTTTGGGGCGGTGATCATGCCCTTCGCGAGAAAACAAGTGACTTTATTAGTTGGACACTCTCTGGTGGATGGTCTCCGTCACAGTTGGGACAATTTGTGGTGCACTGATTGATGTAGTGTCCTTCTTCACCACAGCGTCGACAGACCTTAACCTCGACGATTGTCTTACTTGGCTCCCCGGGTTGAGTGCTCAAAGGAGTACTAGGTTCTGCCATCCTAATGTCACACGGATGGTTAGAGGACAGAAAAAGGATACACTCAATTGAGTGCGAAAGATGTCTCTGGTAGAAAAGGGAAAGTACTGAACTTAGTATGCATGAATGATATGAATGCACCAAAATTAATACCAAAAGAAGACGCAAAGGCCAGCATAAGATCCAATAAAACAAATCATAGTTTTCTGACATAATTGCTATACATACTGCCCATAGGCGATGCGCAATTACTCGAAAACCAAAAGAGAGCGGACGGTCAAACAACAAAACGTAACTTCTACAGATAGGAAAAATAAATAGGGTGGATATTATCTATTAATAGTCCCTAATCTAATCTGAATATCGTAGTACGACAACGTCTTCTCGTCTTTTCGCCATTGCTCTTCTAGTTGAATACTAACACGCCCCTCTTTTGAAAAGGAGAGAGAAGCACTGGAATATATTTTGCACAAGTCCAATAAATAGTGAGGAAGGAATTAGAAGCTAAGATGGGTAAGGAATAAAAGATGTCATACTAAGTCTTCTGAAATTATTTTGATAAGTTAAAAATAATTCCACAGAAAACTCTACTGCTAACGACCATGCTATTTCTAACCTACAGGCAATGTATGCTCTGATACCAACGCTGTGAGGACCCCCGGGTATTGGAAATGCACTTAATTAAATTCATACTGTAGCACAATTATTAATGAAGGAACAATCTCGCTCCTTTATTAAAGATCATGCTAAAGGTATAAATTTAGCAAGTGACAATTCCAATAAACAGGATTCCCGGATATATATATCTCACAATGGTTCCCAGGATCAACGACCATTGCATATATATCCTTCAACAACATTGCATCAAATACATACAAGTCATACATTGACATAATTAAACATAAGTTTACAACTTGCGGTTTTAGTACTACATTATGGAGTGACTTGGTCACTACAACCGAGTTCAACAATGGAAGCAAAATAAAAGTTCAAAATCACCAATGGCCTCATCCACATGAGCGATTGCGTGGAGGAAAGAAGTAGCTTTACGCGTTAGTGTCACCCTGATCGGCGCTAACGGGTACTTCATAAAGAAAACCATCCTCACCTGCAACAATAGGTGATAGCACCTTGAGTACGGAAGATACTCAGCAAGTCTTACACAAACTAATAAAAGAAAGTGTTGATTAGAGCCTATTCAAAGGAGTAGAATTTATACATGCATAAGGTTGCAACAGTAAGGTACAATGGTTAAATTTTGCATAAAGCAATACATCTTAACCTACAAATGCTAAATTTTAATAAAGCAATTTAATAAAACAAAGTTGGACTAGAACAGTAAGTAAAAGAATTAATTATAAACAGTACGGTGCATGAATCCCTCATGCTAAACCAAGAACCGAAACCAGATTTGTAAATCAAAACTTCTATACAGGTGACATCAACTCAAGTTATCGTCCATGACCGTGGACACGGCTATTCGAGCAGTTTATATACTGCGCAGGTGTACATCTTTACCCACACGACTTAGTTAGCCCGTTGCCTTCGGATGCCTCTGAATGATGACACACTTCCTTTGGTATGCCGACCGGGGAAAGTAAGATTTGCTATTTTTCAACAAGCTAACAATATTGAGTTGGATACCCATGTGTGAACTGATCTCGCTTAAACAACGTCTGATAGCATCTGTCTAGCAAAGGGCACACATGTTGCGTCGGGAATGCCGACTCAATCAAAAGAAATACAGTTGTGTTAAGCTACACATAGTACATTGCAATCGGCACCTTTAAGGTACGTACATGCAACAAAGCACATATACGCCCGCACCCTTCTAAGAACATCTGATACTGACATACAAGCTCACATGGCATAAAACGCAGTCATAAAACCAAAGCATCTATGCCATACAAGGTCAATACACATATCCTTACTCTCTGTTTCCAACCCAATAGTCTTAACATTTTACTTAACCAAACGGCGCCCATACTGCATGTGGAAGTGCGTGGGGACTTGAATTGAATAGTCGAGTTCGGTCCTTAATTAACCGGACAAGTCCACCAAAATTCCCAATCTCGTGCACAAAAGCACCATCACTAGCTTCCTCTTGTCCAGATCAATTTAAATATGAAACTCATTTCTGACATAAGTAAACTGGACAAAGAGTTTAAAGTAACAAAAAGCCATTTGTGATTCCCATGTTTGACAAGGTATTCTTGTCAAACTCTAAAGTCTCTAGACTGCATGTCTAAGCCAAATCTGAAAATATACTATAGTATACAGTACTATGCTAAGTTTGAGTGTATGGTTATAATTAAGGTAATCCACAATGTTAAGTCATAACTAATGTGAGGACCCCAATTTATTTGACTTGTAATGCTTAACCAACCACCTGGTCCTAGCATCACAAATTAAATAAATTGATCCTCGAGATATGTATACTTCGAGCAAGATACACACCCGTTACAAAATTAGACATCAACTCCATTCCAAACATAGAGTCCAAACACCACACTACCAAACGGAAGATAAACAAATAGTAGAGTTATTACAGACAAAGGCCGGCAGGCCAAGATACACAAATAAACAAGAACGACAGCTGAAGCAAAAGTGCCATAAGATGGCTATAAACAACGCCAATCAGCGTGCCTCCAACCCACAAGGCATCCGCCAGGACCGCCAAGTCTAGTCGCCCACGAAACGGCAACACGACTCACGTAGTGAGGCCCTTGGGGCTCACCTTCTTCCTCTGCAACAAAACATTAAGCAAAGCACACGAGTACAAAGATTGTCTTTGTACCCTTAAGACCGGCGTGTGAACTAGCGCACTGTTCATATGCTACATGCAGGCTTGTTTAGTGGGGGCCATATGTTTCATTTGCATAAAGCCAATTTTCATTTGCAATAATATAATACAGTTGAAGGCAGGTTTGCAATTCGTTTTTAAGGTTGAAATACAGTAAAGGTAATACTAACAAAAGCGAAAGATAAACAACCTAGAGGTGACTACCCCAATAGTCACCACAACAATAGCACGAATCCCAGATTCGTACCACCCATCAAGTTTTAATTTAAATGTTGTAGTCTAACTCTTGGAAGACCTTGCCAAGCGTGTCCATAACCTAGGACGAGGCTATTCGAATAGTTTTAAACCCTGCAGGGGTGTACCAATGTACCCACACTTCAGACCGCCTTTAAGCCAAAGCACACTTAGAAGGTATGCTTAGCCTGACTAAGTCCTACGAGACTTTTTCAATATTGTGTATTAACTACTGAGCCGCTCGTATGGATAGAAACCCATACGCTTACATGGTAAAGTCGAAAAGACAACTACCCACTCGGGATAAAGCTTTTGGACAACTACCATGCTCCCACCTCCATCCTCCTGCGACCTCCTGCGACCGGAGCCAATACACGCCAAAGTACTAGGTCAAGAGAGGTCCCATATACTCTAGTGTGGTTAGCACGCAAAATGCTTGGTTGATGTCACAAGATGTTCGGTCCTTGTTGACTCGGGCACCATTCGATACACCCAATGATCACACCAATCATACCGTTGTGCCCAAGTCTAAATCGTTTTGTTTTCAGTTTTAGTTTTGCAATTAAACATAGCAAAAATGCTGAAACATAAAGTTATAGTAGATTTTGTGTGATCAAGGTTACCGACTAAAGTCGATAACCTTGATTCTACCGATAGCTAAGCATGTCTAAGCAAGTTGACCGGATCTACTAAGTGACAAGAGATCATCCAGCGACCTCTAATCACAAGCAAATAACCTAGGCTCGGTAGTAGAGATCAATATTTTGTCTACGAGGATATGCGACTACGATTTAACTAATCAATTTAACACAAATTAAGCAATGCATTCATACAATTGAAACAAAATATTAGATTTTAAAATCTGGGATTATCATGATCAAAGCGCTTGCACTTGCTGTTGCTCAATTTGTTTGAGGGTCGTTTTCGGTGTTGCCGCAAATATCGAAGCCTACGATAGAATAAATAACGAATAAGAGCGAATAACACCGACAAAACTCAACCGTATAATAACAACAAAACATACCAAACTCACTGACAAACTAAGCATGATATAACAAAATTTTAGAAACAGAGAACAAATCATTTTAAGTTATTAAGAATTTTCTATGAATTTTCTAGGCTAAAAACACATCAAAACACTAGTTAATTACTTAACAAATTTTCATGAACGAAGCATTATCTAAAACCTATCACGATAATTAGCATACTAAAAATGAAATTTTCTGAATTGGTTTCTTTGGATTTGGACAATTATTGAAAGAGATATACATTTTCTAATTTAGAAGATACATAAAACATCCTTTAATTAATTAATGATTTTTGCTACTGAGATGCAAGGTTGAAACTAATTTTAGTAAATACCACATTTAAAATGAAAATTAACAAACCTTTGGATTCATGCGATTTAGATAAAAATTGAATTAGTTATGCATTTTCTAAGTTTAAATGAATTAACGATTGCAAGCGAAAACACATTCTGAAATACTAAAGCATTTATTCCTTTTTCTACCCACACCAACTAGCCCTGAGACACATTGGCGGGCCAGCGAAAGTCTTGACGGGACACCCGCTGCGAAGGTGATGTCGGCGTATTCTAAGAATCGTCTTTGACTTATCAAAGTGTACTTCTAACATATACTCACAGAGAAATCGTTTCCAAACGAGAAAACGCAATATCAAAGCTACACAACCACCAACTGACAGCATGGACCCACAAGGCAGCGACTCAGAGAATAACATAACGGTTGGATTAAAGATTCTAAACACGATTAACGAGAGGCCCACAAGGCAGAGACTCAAACTAGACATGATCAGTGCTAAACTAATCATCACCGGCGGCTCACCGGCGCGCACGGGGACGGCGGCGCGGCCGCGCAGGTGATCTAGCTAACCAGTGGGTTTCTGGGCGAGAGAGTGGTACCTTCGTGTTCGCGAAGATCTTGCGAACACGATGGCGGTGACGCGGACCCACGGGGATGCCGGCGGCGAGCTGGCGGCGAACGGAGGCGGAGAAGAAAACACGGCTCGCACGGAGAAAGCGATACGGACTTCTAGAAGACTCCGGAAGGTGTGCTTAAGCTTCGCCTCAACACCAGGAGCAAGATGCACACGATAACGCCGACGAAACAGGTCCGAGGTGGCCGGAATTTTCACGGCGGCGAAACCGAGCTTGGAGAAGAATTGGTCGCATGCCCACAACGATGCACAAAGCGAAACAATCCGCCGTTAGACTCGATGCATCGGTGCGATCCTAAGGGACCAAGTAGCGAGGCTAGAGACTCACGGATCGCAAGCGAGCTCACGGGACCGAGATCGCCGGAGCGGAGACGACGATCTCGCCCTGGTGATTCCTTTGGGCGCCAAGGATCCTGGATGGGCAAAATGGAAGCGGCGAAGAGAGTAGATCACGATGGCGTGGTTGCGGAATCAAGGGCGGCTCTAACACGGCGGCGCCGCGAGGGTTCTTCTCGGCGAAATCAAAAAGCAGGCGGAGGAGCTGTAAGCGGGAAAGCGAGGATGGCGGTCGCGGTGAGGTAAAGAAGGCTGGCGATGCACCAAAGATGGACACGAGGGCATATAGGTGGCGGCGGCGAGGCACGTGGCACCCATGCGCGAGCGGCGCGAGCTCCGGTGAGTGTGGAGAAGGCGAGGCGTCATCGGCAGTGGGACCCACATGTCGAGAGCGCTATGTTTCAGCGTGCGAGTCGGGGTTTGGTGCGACGCGATCGGTTGGTTAGACTCGATCAGAATGTATCGACCGTTGGATCTAAGATGAGCGGTCGAGATTGATGTATGCATTCGGACGGTCGACGAGACAAGCAACGTGGACCGTGCGATCTTCATCGGACGGTGGCGACCATCGGGCTCGCGACGGTGCAACTAGGTGGTGCGACCAGAGCCAAGTGGTGCGGGTCGGACACGAGTCCGAGTTAGGTTTGAGCCAGAGGAAGTATTACCAGGTTTGAATTAAAAGGGCTGAGTTAGTTTGGGGAATTTTTAGAGGTAGCTCCTGAGCTCCAAAAATTCCGAAATTTTTATGGTAGCTACTATGGACAGAGAACAGCATTGCATAAATTTTCCAGAACTTTTTATGCACTGTATTGTTCTGCAGAAAATTCACAAGCTGCTGACCTAGGGTTTGACCAGAAATTCAAACTAGTTTGACTTGGCCATTTGAAATAGCAAATAAAATCTAAAAATTGTGAAATAATTCAGGGAGGTAGATAGGATGATCAAGATGATAGGAAAAATAATTTCAGAGGATGATCACAAGTTTGAAAGCTAAGAATTTGCTGACAACAATTTCCATTCGCAAGGATTCAATTCTAGAAAATGGAAATTGCTAGGGAAAACTTGGAAAACTTCCAAATGATTTGAAGAGACAACAAAAGTTTTTATTTCTCCTCAAAATTTTACATTTGAAATACAAACCCTAAGTTAGGGCTGTTACAACTAACTACTACAGATCATATTGGTATTTTCAGAAAAATAGCATGCACAGATGTCACTGTATTTGGAAAAGCTATTGTATAAAATTTGGGATCAACATGGTGCAAAGAGGATGCTTGCCTTGATAATAATAAATTTACATTGCGAGCTCGGGTTGCTCAGAAATAGTGTCAAAAGCCTCAGAAGAACCAGATTCTATAAAAGATAATAAACTCCAATAAACACCAAAGATGACAACTAGTATAGATTAACAGAAAATGCATTATCAATAAAGAAATGCATGATTAACAGCATGCTTAAGTCACAACTACCCTAATAGTGATAATAACCCATTTCATAACCTACTGTTTTCAAATGGCAGAAACTAAGGTTTACTTCAAAGTTTCAGTTTTCATATCTTAAAAGGAACCGAAAACAGGACAGCTAGCAGATTTTGGGAAAAAGAAAGATAGACCAAGCAAAGGTTCAGAAATGAAACTTAGCATGATCTTTTACGGTATTTAACATCCAAACTAACCCCAATCTAACCCTAATCGGTTAGATTACCAAAGGCTGAAGAAAACTGGTATTGTCGGTTAAGTCGACAATAAAGAACAGAGGCAGATCTCTACTATCAATCTAAATAGATGATGACAAGGATTAAAAGAATCACTTATTATGCTACTAGGGTTCGGGTGGAACCTAAATAGGATGATAAGTTGACAGGAGAAACCCTAATTCTTGAAAACGACATGAAAGACCGAAAAGTTAGAATAACAACTTTTCAGTTTAAAGAAAGTTGGAGCTATTGATGTACAAGTGAATGATCCATATGAGTTTCTAAGGTCCTTAAGGTGCTCAGGATGACAATAACTAAAGTTTTAACTTACCAGGATAGGAAAGACAACAAAGACTCTGAAACTCGATGTTGATTAATCAGAGAAATAAACTCTGGATTAACCTACAAAAGATGTCAAATCTTTAATACAAGGTGAACCAAGTTCTTGGGATGGATAAGCAAGGGCGAGGAGCAAGAAACTCCTTTGGACATCAATGTAGGATGAAGGACTCCTTGGTCAACAGTAATAAACAAAAGCTAGGGTTTATATATATAGAGGTTGAGCTACGGGGCAAAGTGGAAATGTCTAGAGTTGATGAGGTGTCTACTTAGCTAAATATCCCCAAAAATTAGTTGCATAAACTTTGGGATAAATCATCTCCTTAGTTTCTGAGAGAAATTTGCAGAGATAAGGAAGAAGGGAGGCAACATATGACATGTGGGTCCCTTTGTCATCCTCAGCCGCGCGCGCCTCCTAAAGCTCAAAAGAACATCAGCCGTCCGATTAGAAATGGGCGGCCGTGATAAATAGAGAGGTTAAAAGGTTTTAAACGGTATCGATTAATATGGACCGTGCGATCTCCATCGATCGATCGAGATCTAAACAGAGCTCAAAGGAAATGCGGGGTCTACTTTCAAATCTGGACGTTGGATTAGAATCCAACGGTCAATTAAAAAGGAATACACATCACCCAATTAGATGATATGACGCGACACCGTTAGATTGGATTTCTACGGTCGAGATGGGGAAATGAACCGGATGGTCCGATTGCATACACAAATCTGGACCCTACGATTAAAATCAATGGCCCAATAAATTTGGGTCTTAATCGCGCTTCGGTCAAAAGGAGCGTAGTGGGATTTAAATCAAAGGTCCGGATAAAGCGCGCTTTGATTTCAAAAATGAAGCGGCGGCGGTTAGATCAAGAATGGACGGCGGAGATCGGGAGAATCGGAGTCGTCCGAATGCATACATCGCTCTAGACCATGCGATGATAATCTAACGGCCAAGAAAGCGCGAGCCTTAATAGCACGCGGAAAGAGGGACGCCAGAGGATTTGAATCGGCGGCCAAAGAAAAGCGCGCTTTAAGTTTAAAACGAAAAGGGAGGCGCTGTTGGATCGGGAATGGACGGTGGAGATCAAAAGGGGATCCGGAGTTGTCCGAATGCATGCATCTCCTTGTAGCGTCCGATTAAGATCCAACGGTGGAGACTAGGCTCGCTGCGTGGACAACTTCGCGTGATACCGCAAGCTCGCGTTCGATTGAAGATTGACGGCTCACACGATGCGCGAGGGTTTGAGCTCGCGCCGGCGTGTGAGCCGGACAGGTTGATTGGGTTGGACCCAGGCACATGGCTCGAGTCGCTACAGTGCTAATGTTTTGGGTTTAGACCAAGTTGGTTGACCAGAACCCATTCAAAAGCTTAAAAGGTTTGACTGGGCTTTTAAAAATAGCAAACAAATTTGTAAAATCGTGAAATCTTTACTGAAAGCTACTGGGATGATATATTTCCCAGATAAATTTTAAAAATCACATTATCACTTTGTAAAATACATAAATAATTATTGTAGCCCGAAAGTGTTTATTTAAAGGTAAATATTTTTCTGTAAACCAAATAATTTCTAGAAATTCAACAAAAATTATTTTTAGTCAAGATAATTTATTTAGGCTTTAAGGAAAAATACTTCCCAGTCACAATACAAGTTTCATCTTGTATTTCCTTTGAAACTTCAAATAGGTTATTGGACTTTGGCTAGAAAAGGGAGGTTTCAATTGATAACAGCAATTCCAAATTGTTAATTATGAACAGTAATGTCATGAACAGTGTCCCATTACTGTTTATAAAATTGGGGTTGTTACACTGAGTGTGGAGATTCGTCGAAGCCGGTGACCCACGAGTAAGACTGTGCCCTCGAGTCATATCCGTTGAGTGACTCTTGAAAGGATGGGGAAAGTAATAAGGCGTAACACGTCAGTTGCATCAAGGTGCGGGGGTTCCATAATTCTGAGAGGAAGGCGACTTGGGAATTGAAGTCTCACATGCGCGATCGAATACAAAATTATTCACTCGGGTATGTGGTAATGTCGGTATGTTCTTAGTGTGGTTATTCTTTGGCGTTAAGTGTGAGCGAGTGGGTCGAATTCCATTTAAGAGGTAGAATGTAATACCCCAAATGTATTCGAGAGAAGAAATAAATTAGAGACAAGGGCCAATTAGAAAAGTGTTTTAACAGGAAATTAGAGGGGATTTACGCATAATTTCGACAATTTGGGCTATGGGCTTCCATTACGACATTTAGGCCCATGAGGGGGCTACCAATAAAAGAGGAAGGAAACCTAGAAGTGGTGCTGTAGCATGGTGTGCTACGGTACCGCCTACTCTGATTACGTGAGCGATAGCCACCCCAGTGGAGGGCGAGGCGATCACGGAGATCGATTGGCCAAGAAGAAGGAGATCGCTGGAGGTGCCCAGCTGTTGGAGGTGGAAGAAGGTGAGGGAAACAGGACCATCTTTGGGGGGAGAGTTTGCTGGTGGGTGCTCATCGTGCCCGGCAATCGGTTCATCAAGGGTAACCTCGTTTTACCCTTGTTTAGATGTTTTAGCGCTTAATTGTTCTATGTCGGTAATTATATCGCCTAAGGGCAGATCGTGTTAGAGGGACGTTTTGATATAGTTAGGTGTGGATTCAGTCTCGGATGTCTCCTAGGAACATGTAGAGGACGTCAATAGCTTTCAATGAAGTGCTAGAACGTAATTTTGGAGCTCTGTAGAAAAAGTTATGAATTTAATGGTGTGGCTATTCTGCAACCACTGTCGGTTTCTGGACAGGTTTTAGTAATCTGACCTTTGCGATCAGTTAAAGAGATAATTAGAGGATCTCAGTATAACGAAAGTTGTAGATAATTGTCGTAGATTTCAGGGAAGCACAAGAACGTGAAATTTGGATGAACGAGCTCAAAGTTATGATAGTTTTAGTGCTCTGCCCAGAAAGTATGACGTGAAATCGATGTTTTGTTAATCAGCTTAAAGTGATTTTAGATGGCCGAATCAGGAGGCTCACCAACTAGGTTTAGTTCGGAAATTTGATTACCTTTCAATGTAGTCCAAGAACACCTAATTTGGACCACTGTACGGAAAGATATGAATTTTAGAACTTGACTGTTCACGAGAGGCAGTTCAGTACTTAGGAAAGTGGGGTCGGGATCGCGTTGCAATCTGCTACTTGATGTGTTCGCTTATATAATTCATATTTTTCGTTGCTGTGGTCTTAGTTTATATTCTTAATGTATTATGTGGGGATTGGTACGGAGGCAGCACCGTCTTCACGTCCTCCATTCTCACGCGGTTAAGGCAAGTGCATTGTTTGATCCGTGGTTGTGATTGATTGGTCATGTTTGTGTGCTTTTCGATATGTGATAGCATAGTGAGATTGTTGGCATGATGTTGGTTTAAGAGTGGTGGATGCTCCAAATATGTTTATGCTCTATTGTCGTATGATGTTATCGTCTTGTGGTAATTTGATGATGATTAAATGATGAGCATGTGCATATTGAGATCATGTTGAGGCTTGGTCACGTGGTGACCAAGTATGTTTGCTGAGATCCCGTCATGAATGTGACGGGCCCGAGATCCCCACACTCGGGGAGTGTGGGCTTGAGGTCCCCATTACTTGCGGAGTAATGGGCAATTGTGTGGATGCCCAAGAATATTGGAGATGTACCTAATTAAAGTTACACTGTAGCACAATGCTTAATTAAGGAACAGTGCTGCTCCATTAAAGATCATGCTAGAAGCATAAATTTAATAAGTAACAAACCCAATATTCAGGTATCCCGGATATATGTCTCACAATGGTTCCCAGGATCAGTGACCATTGCACATATATCCTAAAACAACATTGCATCATACACATACAAGTCATACATTTTCATAATTAAACATAAGTTTACAATTCGGTTGAGTACTACAATATTAAGTGACTTGGTCACTACAAAAAATAACAGTGAAACAAAAATAGCGCAAAATCCACCAATGGCCCCATCCACCGCATGAGCGATTGCGTGGAGGAAAGAAGTAGCTTTACTCGTTAGCGTCACCCTGATCGGCGCTAACGGGCACTTCATACAAATAACCGTCCTCACCTGCAATAATAGGTTATAGCACCTTGAGTACGGAAGGTACTCAGCAAGACTTACACAAACTAATAAAAGAAAGTGTTTATTAGAACCTATGCAAAAGAGTAGAATTTATACATGCATAAGGTTGCAACAGGAAGGTATAATGGTTAAATTTTGCATAAAGCAGTACTTCTTAACCTACAATAACTAGGTTTTGATAAAGCAATTTAATAAATCAAAGTTGGACTACAATAGTAAGTAAATGAAGTAGCGTAAGCGATGCGATGCATGAACCCTCTCATGCGAAACAAAAATCCAAGCAAAGATTTGAAAACAAAACTTCTATACGGTGACATCAACTCAAGTTATCGTCCATGACCGTGGACACGGCTATTGAACAGTTTGATACCTGCGAGGGTGTACATCTTTACCCACGACTTAGTCGGCCGTTGCCTTGGACGCCTCCGAATGATGACATACTTCCTTTGGTATGCCGACCGGGGAAACTAAGATTTGGTATTTTTCAACAAGCTAACACTATTGAGTTGGATACCCATGTATGAGCTGATCTCGCTTAAACAACGTCTGATAGCATCTGTCTAACCGGGGCACACATGCTGCGTCAGGAATGTCGATCCAACCATAAGAAGTAATGCGATGGGTTTGCTACCCATAGTAGATTGCAATCGGCATCTTTAAGGTACGTACATGCGACGGAGCACATATACGCCCTCACCCTTCTAAGAACATCTGATATTGACATACAAGCTCACATGGCATAAACGCAGATCTATAGACCAAAGCATCTATGCCATACAAGATCAATACACATATCCTTACTCCCTGTTTCCAACCCAATAGTCTTAACCCTTTACTTAACAAGCAGCGCCCATACATCGCATGTGGAAATGCGTGGGGACTTGAATTGAATAGTCAGAGTTCAGTCCTTAATTGGTCCAGACAAGTCCACCACAATTCCCAATCTCGTGCACAAAAGCACCATCACTAGCATCCTCTTGTCCAGATCAATTTAAATTTAAAATGCAGTTCTGAGTTAAAGAAACTGGACAAAGAATTGAAATGCTGAAATTTATTTGTTGCTCCCCTGTTTGACAAGTTAATCTTGTCAAACACTAAATCTTATCTAGACTGCATGTCTAAGCAAATTCTGAAAATATGTATTATAGTATACAGTACTACTCTAGGGTTGAGTGTATGGTTATAATTAAGGTAATCCACAATGTTACTCAGGTCATAACTAACTAATACAGTCCATATTTGTATTTCCAGAAAAATAGCATGCAACGGTATCCTTTGTATTTAGAAAAGCTATTGTAGAAAATTTGGGATCAACATGGTGCAAAGAGGATGCTTGCCTTGATAATAATAAACTTCTTGTGCAGGCTCAGGTTGTTCAGAAATAGTGTCAAAAGCCTCAGAAGAACCAGATTCTATAAGAGACAATAAACTCCAATAAATACCAAAGCTGTCAACCAGTATAGAATGAAAGAAAATGTATGATCAATAAAGAAATGCATGATTAACAGCATGCTTAAGCCATAACTACCCTAATAGTGATAATAACCCATATTATCATATACAGTTTTTAAATAACAGAAACTAGAGTCTAGATCAAAGTTGCAGTTTTCGGATTTTGAAAAGAAGCTAAAGGGCGAGAGCGATTTCGGGTTAGTTATGAATAGACTAAGTAAAAGATGTTAAATTGAAACTTAGTCTGATTTCTAGAGTAGATAATATTCT
Organism: Ampelocalamus luodianensis; assembly: GCA_036346255.1. Classification (NCBI taxonomy): domain Eukaryota; kingdom Viridiplantae; phylum Streptophyta; class Magnoliopsida; order Poales; family Poaceae; genus Ampelocalamus; species Ampelocalamus luodianensis. The sequence continues at coordinate 40,642,000 of CM070625.1, forward strand.
AGGCAAACCCTATTCGGCCAGGTTACAAAAACTACCAAGATTTCAAAAGTTGTCGGTTGAGCCGACAACAGCTGACAGAGGTAACATTTTACTACAAGTTTAAATAGATGACAACAAGAATTAAAAGAGCAGAGGTTTATGCTACTAGGGTTTGGTTGAGACCTAAATAGGATGATCAGTTGACAAGAGAAACCCTAGAACCTAGAAAATTATAGGAAAGACCGAAAAGTTATAAAAATAACTTTTCAGTTTAAAGCAAGTTAAAGCTACTGACATTCAAGTGAATGATTCATGTGAGTTGCTAAGGCCCCTAAGATGCTTAAGCTAGCAAAACTCACAGTTTTAACTCACCAGGCTAAGGAAAACAGTGAAGGTTCCTAAAACCGAGTTTGATCAGTAGAGAAATAAGCTCGGGTTTAACCTACAAAAGAGGCCAAATCTTTATCACAAGCCGATACTGGGGTTTAGAATGGATGGACAAGTTGGAGAAGCAAGAAACTCCTTTGGACGGCAATGGAAGATGATAAGCTCGGTGGTCAACAATGGCGACTCAAAAGCTAGGGTTATATATAGAGGTTGAGCTACGGGGCAAAGGAGAAGGGTCTAGAGTTGATGAGGTGTCCATTTAGGGCTAAATATCCAAAAATTAGTTGCATAATCTTTGGATAATTCCCTCCTCTATTCTGAGAAATGGCGGCGCATGAGGCGAGGAAGAAGATAAGAACTCTCGACATGCGGGTCCGCTGGCATACATGATCCAGGCGCCTCATAAATCGCGAAAGAACAACAACCGTCCGATTAGAAATGGGTGGTTGCGATAAATAGAAGGATTAAAAGTTTTAATCGGTATCGTTTAATATGGTAGTGCAATTTTAAGCGAGCGGTGGAGATTTAAAGAGCGCTTACGATTTGGGGTCCACGTTCAAGAGGCGTTGGATTGAAATCGGCGGTCAATCAAAAAGGATACGTCCCCCTTTAGATGAGATGACGCGCACCGTCGGATGGACTTTCTGTCGGGATCGCGGAGGAACGGATGGTCGAATGCATAAGCGATATGGGCCCTACGATTAACATCCAACGACCCAAAGAAAACAAGCCCTAACGACGCGCGGTAAAGGGGTGCGTGAGGATTTGAATCGACGGTTAAAGGAAAGCGCCTTTAAGTTCAAAAGGAAAAGGGCGGCGCGGTTGGATCGAGAATGGGCGGTGGGGATCGAAGGGGACCGAGTCGTCGAATGCATACACCTCCCTTGACCGTCGATCTAGATCCAACGGTGGGGATTGTGGCGCATCGTGGACAGCTCGCGGCGTTGCGACCACGCGTTCGATTGGAGATCAACGGCTCAAGACGCGAAGAGTTTGGGCTCGCGCTTGGCGGATGAGCGGACCACAATGCACGGTTGGACCCAACCTCCGGGTTCGAGTCATTTGTAGTGCTAGGGTTTGGATTTGGACCAGATTAGTTGACCAAGCCTTATTCAAATACTCAAAAGTTTGACTGGGCTTTTAAAAATAACAAATAAATTTGTAAAATCATGAAATTTTTTCGAGGAGGCTCTTTGGGATGATATATTTCCCAAATAAATTTATAAAATCACAGTTTCACTTTGTAAATTTATAAATAATTACCTTAGCCCGAATAGGTTTATTTGAAACCACATATTTTTCTTCAAGTCAAAATAATTTCTAAAAATTCAACAAAAATATTTTTAGCCAAGATAATTTATCTAGGCTTTAATAAAAACACTTCCCAGTCACAATACAAGTATTAGCTTGCATTCCCTTTAAATTTTTGAAAAGGCTTTGGATGTTTGGCTAGAAAAGGAAGGTTTTCATTTGTAACATGCTGTCCAAACTGTAAAAATGAACAGTGATGCTATGAACAGCACCTCATTACTGCTCATAAAGCATTTTGTTACTGTTCATAAAATTGAGGCTATTACAAACCTACCCCCTTAAGAAAATCTCGTCCCCGAGATTTTAGAAAAGATGGAAGGTGGGACAAAGTGAAATTGAAATGATTTTAATGGAAATCCGACACCCGTTGTCTTGATTTCCTTCAAAGATAGTAAAGAAGAGATGTACATAATAACATAGTGTTATCATTACATCTTTGTTTACATTGCTTTGTTTAAACTTTCCTTTCTTTATTCAAAGGAAAGGTCTAAACAACAAAGAGATGGGGTGCTCAATGCATCGGATCTTGCGCTCCCAAGTGGCTTCATCCTCGTAATGATTAGCCCATGAATTTTCAAGAACTTGACGAAGACGATTTACGGTCATGCGTTCCATTTAAGTCAAGGATACGCCTTTGGTCGTTCTTGATAGGAAAGGTCGGGTTGGAGATCAAGATGCTCATAGGCGATTGCCTCAATAGGAACACGAAGACATTTCTTTAATTGAGACACATGAAAAGTATCATGCACCACCGAGAGGTATTCGGGTAGTTCAATTGATAAGCCACGACCCTTGTTTTGCAATAATTGAAAGGGTCCGATATAACGAGGTGCTAGCTTTCCTTTCACCTGAAAACGATGAGTGCCCTTCATTGGCGACACTTTAAGATAGACATAATCACCTACCTCAAAGTTTAATTCACGGCAGCGATGGTCGGTATAGCTCTTACGGCGAGTATGCGGCTTTCAAGCGATCTCGAATCAAAGAACTTGTTCTTCTGCTTTTACCACCAAGTCTGGACCATAGAAGGACCTTTCGCCAGACTCGGACCAATTCAATGGAGTCCTACAAGCTCTTCCATACAAGGCTTCAAAAGGTGACATTTGAATACTTGCTTGGTAGCTATTATTGTAGGAAAATTCCACATATGGCAAAGATTTCTCGAGTTTTGCCATAGGATAGTACATAGGCAGAAGAAGATCTTCCATTACGATTCACCCTCTCGGTTTGACCACTAGTTTGAGGATGATAGCGATGCGAAAGAAAGTTCGATCCCCATAGCTTGATGAAGACAATTCCAAAAATGGGAAGTAAATTGAGGGCCTGATCGAAACAATGACCTTTGGAACACCGTGAAGACAAACAATCTTAGCAATATAGAGTTACGCTAGCTTGTTTGCGGAGAAGATGGTTTTAACAGAATAAAATGGGCCACTTTCGTTAAGCGGTCAATGATTACCCAAATGGCATCGGATCCATTCGAGTCTTTGGAAGACCGGTAACAAAATCCATACCGATCTCTTCCCACTTCCAGCGTGGAATAGGCAAAGGTTGAAGGGTACCACTGGCTTGAGATGTTGACTTTAACCCTTTGGCAAATATCACATTCGACAACATCTTGAGCAATCGCCTTTTCATTTGGCTCCACCAAAATGCCTTCTTTAAATCTGATACATCTTGGTACTACCGGGATGCAAAGAAAACTTGGAATTATGAGCCTCTCTAAGATTAACCCTCTTATTTGAGGATGCAGCACCACCAAGCGGTTGCGATATCGAATTATCCGCGATCATCTTGTAAAACTTCGTTGGCTTTGCTGCCTTCAAATTTTCCTTGATTTCAGCTACCTCGGTATCGTTTTCTAGGCCTCCGAATCTGAGTTTCTAGTGTAGGCTCCACTTTTAATGCATGAGAAAACCTTCTCTCACCACTTGAGACTTAGGCGCTGAAAATCAGCACACAAGTCCTTGGCGCAGGTAGAGAGGACATGCGGTTGCTGCTTGTGACTTTACGCTTAAAGTGCGCCACAACATTGGCTTTGCGGGGTGATAATGAATACCCATATCATAGTCTTTGATCAATTCAAGCCATCTTCTACGCCTCATATTCAAATCGACTTGAGTGAATATGTACTTGAGCTCTTATGATCGGTATAGATCTCACAACGATTACAGAGAAGGTAATGTCGCCAAATCTTTAATGCATGGACTACGTGACCAATTCCAAATCATGAGTAGGATAATTAACTTCATGGCGTCATAGCTTGCCGAGATGCATACGCCACAACTTGACCTTCTTGCATAAATCGCAGCCAAGCCCATGGCGAGATGCATCACAATAAATATCAAGCTCTTATGAACATCAGGAAGGGTGAGAAGCTGGAGCTTTAGTCAAGAGAGTTCTCAAAAGCCGAAAACTCTCCTCACACTTAGCTGACCATTCAAATTTCTTCTCCTTCTTCCAAAGCTGAGTTAGAGGTCTTGCAATTTTGGAGAAATTTTCAATGAACCTACGGTAATAACCCGCAAGTCCAAGAAAACTTGGATCTCATGGACACTCTTGGGAGGCTTCAATCTAGTACATCTTGTACCTTGCTTGGATCGTGACAATACCTCCTTGAGATAACACATGTCCCAAAAATGCAACTTGTTTAAGCGGAAGGCACACTTGCGAACTTAGCATCGATCGATGCTTACGAAGTGTTTCGGCTAAGCCTCAAATGTTGTTCATGGTCTTTGTTGGACTTGGAATAAATAAGAATGTCGTCAATAAACACGACAACGAACTTGTCCAAGAAATCCATGAACACCAATTCATAAGATTCATAAAATAATTTGGAGCATTTATAACAGACCCCAATTTTATCATGATAATAATGCATTATGAGCGATAATGAGCTCTTTGTTCATATCATTCTTATTCTTAATCTCGATTGGGAGTTCTTGTTACCAAATAAAACCTTCCTTTTGCCAAAGTCCAAGGCCTATTTTGAATATTTAAAGGAATACGAGGATAAAACTTGTATTATAGTAGGAAGTATTTTTATTAAAGCCTAGACAAATTATCTTGGCTAAAAATATTTTTGTTGCATTTTTCTGAAATTATTTGGACTTAAAGAAAATTTATGGTCTTTAAATAAATATTTTCGGCCTGAAATCAATATTTATGTATTTTATAAAGTGAAAATGTGGTTTATGAAATTTATCAGGAAATATGTTATCGGTAGCTTACGATAAAAATTTCATGATTTTATGAATTTATTTGCTATTTTTAAAAGCCAGTCAAACCTTTTAAATATTTGAATAAGGTTTGGTCAACCAAACCGGTCCAAACCCAAACTTAGTCTTTGTTGCGACCGGTCTCATGTGGACTTGGTCCAACGAACCATTGGTCGGCTCGGTCACGTTCCAACGCGAGCCCAAAGCTCACTGCGTGATATGAGCCGTTGATCTTCAATCGAGCAGGCGGTTATAACACCGCGAGCTGCCCACGTGTACACTTTAATCTCCCCGTTGGATATCGATCTAACGCGAGATCGGTGTATGCAACGGACAACTCCGGATCATAATCAATCTCCACCGTTCGTTTCTAATCCAAGCGTGGCGCTCTTTCGTTTTAAACTTAAAGGCGCTTTTATCTCGGCCGTTAGATTCAAATCCTCACGGTGTTTCCCTTTTCTCGCGTGTTATAAAGCCGCGCTCCTCTGGACCATTGGATCTTCATCGTGTGGCCCAGATTAGTGTATGCATTGGACGACTCGGATCCCGCTGTCGTGGGCGTCCATCCTTGATCTAAGCGGTATCGCTTATTTCAATTTTAAATCGGAGCGGCGTTAATGTGGGCCTTTGGATCTCAATCCTCGGCACTCCTTTTTGGCCGTGGGCCTTTAAAGCCCAAAATCGGTGGGTCGTTGGATTTTAATCGTGCGGACCACATGGGTGTATGCAATCGGACCATCGGTTCCATTTTTACATCGACCGTAGAAATAAAATCCAACGGTCTGAGCCATCGCATCTAAAAGGGTGGCGTGTATACCTTTAATTGATCGTTGGATCTTAATCCAACGTCCCTCTTTGAACGCGGGCCCGAACCGCCGGATTTCGTTTTAATTCGATCGGTAGATCTAGATCGTGCGGTCCATATTAATTGGTACGATTCAAATCATTTAATCTATCTATTTATCGTAGCCGCCATTTCCAATCGGACGGTGACATTTGTTGAGCCTACGAGATGCGCGGTGAGGATGACAATGGGACCCACATGTCGGTGATTCTTATCATCTTCCTCGTCTCTCGTGCAGCTCTCTCTGAAATCAAGAGAGGATTTATCCCAAAGTTTTTGCAACTAATTTTGGGATAATTAGCCTAAATGGACACCTCATCAAGCTCTAGACTTTTCCCAATTGCCCTGTAGCTCAACTCTCTTATATATAAACCCTAGCTTTTGAGTGCGACCATTGTTGACCACTCAAGCTCATTTTCTTCCTTCTTTGCCGTGGGATTCTTGTTTCTATCCTTTGCTTATCCATCCTTAAGCACTGGTTCCACCTTACAATAAAGATTTGACATCTTTTGTAGGTTGAACCATCGTCCATCTCTGTTGATCAACATCAGATTTTAGAAACTTGGGTGTCTTCCTTCTTACAGTAGATAAAACCTAGTTTCGACATTTTGAGCATCTTAAGGACCTTAGAAGGCTGCTGTGAATCATTCTTTTAAGCATCGGTAGCTTGATCTTGCTTCAAAGCTGAAAAGCATTATTCTAGCTTTTGGTCTTTTGTGTCATTTTCAAGACCTAGGGTTCTTCTGTCAACTTATCATCTTATTTAGGTTTTGACTAAACCTAGCGACATGACAAGTTGATCTTTCCATTCTTGTCATCATCTATTTTGACTCTTAGTTGAAATATGTCTCTGTTCTTTTGTCGGTTCAGCGAGACAAAATAGGTTTTTGCTTTAGCTTTGTAACCTAACTAGTTAGGGTTAGACTAAGGTTGGTTTGGGATATTAATTACCTAAAAGATCATGCTAAGATTCATTTATGAACTTTTGCATGATCTATACTTCTTCCGAAAAGCGGCAATCATCTGTTTTGACTCTTTTCAAAAGCAAAGCTGGAACTTTGCAATAAACTCTAATTTCGTCTTTTGAAAGCAGAAGGTTATAAAATGGGTTATTATCCTTTGTTAGGGTGAATATAACTTAAGCATCTTGTTAATCATGCATTTCTTTATTGATCATACAATTTACGATAATTTATACCAATTATCGTTTTGGTATTTATTGGATCTTATGGTTTCTTTTAGAATGCGGTTACTGTTGAAGCAATTGAATCTTTTCTCGAGCAACGAACACTGCTGCGAAGTCTATTATTACCAAGGCAAGCATCTTCTTTGCACCATGTTGAACCAGATTTTGTACAATAGCTTTTACAAATCCGGTGATATCTGTGCATGCTATTTGTCTGAAAATACAAAATGTGACTTGTAATAGCTAGCTATAACTTTGACATGGTGGATTACCTTAATTATGACCATACACTCAACTCTAGTGTAGTCTTGTATACTATATGGTCTATTTTGATTTGGCTTAGATATGCGTCTAGAGATTTTAGAGTTTGACAAGCATATCTTGTCAAACATGGGAATCTGGCCCGAACTCTGGTTATTTTGAACTCTTTGTCAGTTTCTTTAAATCAGGTCTTGTATTTGAAATTCAAATTGATCGGACAAGAGGAAGCTAGTGATGGTGCTTTGTGCACGAGATTGGGTTTTGTGGTGGACTTGTCAGGGTTAATTAAGGACCGAACTCGACTATTGATTCAAGTCCCCACGTACTTCCACATGCACGATGTATGGTATTTGTTTGGTTAAGTAAAATGTTGAGACTATTGAGTTGGAAGCAGGAGAGTAAGAATATGTGTATTGACCTTGTATGGCATAGATGCTTTGAGTGCGAGGATTGCGTTTTATGCCATGTGAGCTTTGTATGTCGATGTCGGATGTTCTTAGGAGGTGAGCGTATATGTGCCTCGTTGCATATCGATACCTTAATGGTGCCGATAGCATTCTACTATGGGTAGGAACCCAATTCGCTTTAAATTGTTTGGATCGGGATTCTTGCGCAACATGTGTGCCCGGTTAGGCGGATGCTATCGATCGTTGTTTAAGCGGGATCGGTTCACACATGGGGTCCAACTCAATAGTGTTGGCTTGTTGAAAAATACCAAATCTTAGCTTCCCGGTCGGCATACCAAAAGAAGTGTGTCATCTTTGGAGGCATCCGAAGACAACGAACTAGCTAAGTCATGTGGGTAAAGATGTACACCTGCGGGTATAAAGCTGTTCGAATAGCGTGTCCACGGTCATGGGCGATAACTTGAATTGATGTCACTGTATAGAGGTTTTGATTTTCAAAAATCTGGTTTTGGTTTATTTTGGATGGCATGAGGAATCATGCCTTTATCTTGTTACATTTAATGTATTTACTTCTTGTTTTACTTTATCTTTGATTTATTAAATTGCTTTATCAAAATTTAGCGTTGTAGGTTAAGATGTATCGCTTTATGCAAATTTGAACCTTTATACCTTCTGTTGTAACCTTATGCATGTAACAACTCTACCCCTTTGAATAGGATCTAATAACCACTTTCTTTTGTTAGTTTGTGTAAGACTTGCTGAGTACCTTTTGTACTCAAGGTGCCACCACCTATTGTTGCGGTGAGGATGGTTTTCTCTATGAAGTACAGTTAGCGCCGATCGGGTGGCGCTAACGAGTGGCGCTACTTCTTTCCTCCACGCAATTGCTGCGGGTGGATGAGGCCATTGGTGGACATTTTCGTTTATTTTGCTTCCACTGTATACTGTTAAAGTGACCAAGTCACTTAATATTGTAGTACTAAAACCGAATGATGTAAGCTTATGTTTAATTATGCAAATGTATGACTTGTATGTGTATGATGCAATGTTGTTAAAGGATATATATATGCAATGGTCATTGATCACAGGAACCATTGTGAGATATATATATATCAGGGGATCTGTTTATTGTAATTGTTACTTGTTGAATTTATACCTTTAGCATGATCTTTAATTGAGGGGCAGATCTTGTTCCTTCATTAATAATCATGTTCTTGTATGAATTTAATTAAGTACATTTCCAATAACCCAGAGCCACGGCATTGGTCGAGACCAAAGGACATGACAGTGTACTCATTACAAACTGTAATTCAGTAGAAAAGCTGTTTTAGGGGTATCCTCGGCTCTAACCTTGATTTGATGATAACCGGATCGCAAATCAATTTTGAAAAGACTCGGGCCCCAACTAAGCGATCAAAAGATCATCAATTCGAAGCGAGAGGATACTTGTTTTGATGGTGACCTCATTTAACGGACGGTAATCCACACACATCATAAGTCTTTGTCTTTCTTTTGACAAAATTAGCGGGCATCCCCAAGGTGAGAACTCGGTCGAATAAACCCTTTGTCAAGCAACTCTCCAAGTTATTTCTTTAATTCAACCAACTCGTTAACAGGCATTCGATAAGGACTTCGTGATATAGGAGCAGTTCCAGGAACTAGGTCAATTACGAACTCCACTTCCCGATCTGGTGGTAACGGGAAGGTCTTCGGAAAGACATCAACATACTCACAAACAATTGGTGCGACTCAAGGAAGGTGGCTTCAACTTGGTGAGCACAAGATGAGAACCCACAGTCTGGGTTGAAAAAGGACTGAAGTGCCGCTTTCATTAGTTAAAGAAATGGATTTTTGAGCACAATTAATTTGCCCAAGGTTCTTGGACAACCAATCCATTCCTAGGATAACATCCAACCCTTTAGAATCTATCACAATCAAATCCGCCCAAAAGTCTACCCCTTCAATATTTATGTTGATATTACGGCAGACTTGATCAGTCAAAAAGACGGACCAGGCGAGTGGATACTATGGGGTGGATGAAGATGATGCACAACTAACCGATGTTGAGTAGCAAACTTCCTACTAACAAATGAATGGGATGCTCCAGAATCAAATAAAGCGATGGCGATCTTGAAATTAACCGAGGAGCATACCAAGGGCGACTTGAGGTGTGGTGCTTCCTCGTGATGTCGATTCACGCGACCTCGGCTGGGCGAGTGGGCTTGACCACGGTCGAGGAAGGTGGTGTAGAGCGCACAATAGGCTGGAGAAGATTAAATGGCGGTACCCCTTGCGCCTTGGCATAACCACGATTGGCGAAATGCCTGGCGCCCTGATAGCATATGACACGACACGACGGTAACAACGGCGGTGGCGGTTTCCACTAGGCATCGGCTTAGTAGTGGAAGGAGATGGACGAGTGCAAACAACGCGGTCTCGTGAAAATGGAGCTGGTGCCCACGGAGTCGGGCAACCACGGGCGAGGCCTTGGCGGCTGCGCTAGAAACAAGCGAGAAGTCCTCTATCGCTGCGTGACTCCTCCAAAGCCTCGCTCTTGCTCGGCCACAATAGCTTTGTTGACCAAATGGGAGAAATTTCTAAAGTCATGCGGATACATCATCGAGAATCGGTTTGACGCGAAGGTCCATTCAAGAATCGGTTTAAACGACGAGGTCGATCGAAACATCATCGAGCATATCGGCAGAAATTGAACTCATGCGGATACTCGGTGTAACATCCCAAGTTTAGGACTTGTGTTTCCAATGTAAGAAAATGAGTAGAAATTAAAACTTTCTTACATCATGTATTTCTGCATGTACTAAACGATTATTGTACAAGAGTTATGGAAATACAAAGTCACAAGTCTTTTGATCCAAATCTTGATCCTTCAAAAACATTCTTGTTCCATCTTGTGATAATCTCCTGGAAATATTTTTCCTAAATTCTTGGTTGGTATGTGACCCTACGAAAAATTTCACAATTTTTAGAAATTGTTTGAATACTTTTGGAGGTCAGTCAAACCTACTCAAATTCTGGTCAAGCGTGGGCCAATGACTTGTGGAATTTTGGAGGAAAAAGCATAGCACAAAACCTCTGAAAATTTTATACAAGGTCATTAACTCAGCTAGCAAGCTCTGTAAAAATTCCATAATTTTTGGAGTGAGTTTGCTATCTCAAACAAATCCTCAAACTCCAAATCTGTTTGAAACTCAATTTGGAGTGCGAGTCAAACTCGGGCTCAGTCGGACCAGAGTCAGGCCGGGACGATCGACTCGGTCGAGCCAATGCGCATGGCGCGCACGAGCTTCGATCTCGTGCGGCGCTCGTGCTGGCGTTGGATTTCAATCCAACGCTCCGACCTCCCAGCGTCGAGGAGCTCTTGGCGCCCTCGGCGCCGAGGTGGTCAAGCGTGGGATATCCATCGTGTGGCTCACGACCTCCTGAGCCTCCTCGCCGCGTAAGACCTCCCCACCTCGGGTGATGCAGGGCGTCGGGACCACCCCATGCAAATCGGGATCGTCCAGGACCTCCCCCCATACTGTTCTCCTCCCTCCACGACCTCCTCGAGCCACGGTCGCCGTGGTTTTCCGCACCCGTGCGTGTGTCGAGTCGAGCGGTTGGGAGCGGTGGCTGTTACTTTTGGTCCTTCCCAGCGTCTCTTTACGCCATGCATTAATTGTGTGAGCCTAGCCTAAGAGAAGTCATCCCTACCTACACCCTTGTCAAATCTAGCAAGTCCACGGCGAGAGCATGGACTTTGTTCACTTGTGGGTCTTGTCCACACAATTACCAAGCTCGATCTATGAATAGCACGAGACCTTCTTTTCTCCTCTTCTTTCTGCTCTTAGTTGTGCTTGGACTCCCTCGATTGTGAGTGTGAGCCCCAAGCTCAAGCACCCAAGAACACCCCACGAAACCTCCATTGTCGGGTTTTGGGCTCCCCAAGACCACCTTGAGCTCGGGGTTCAATATTGCTTTATTGGTGTCACTTTGTCATCTTGGTCTCCTCAAGCCTCCCTAACTTGTTGTGTTTAACCTTCTCGGAGGTTGACAATTTGGGGAGTGCTTGTCGAGTCGAGTCGAGATCATCTTCTTCTCCATCGCCAGCAAACACGTCACGCCGGACCGTCGACCTTCTCCAAGTTCCTCAGGCCTCCTGGTCCCCTCTACGCCCCTCGGTGCCCATTCCTTAGCCTTGTTGTTATTTTCTAAAGCTCGTGTAGTTTCGTAGTAAGCCTTCTAGCCTATCTTGGCTCGCTTGGTGTTCAAGGCCGTCATGCGTAAGCGAGGTTGCCACCTTTAGCTCCGTGATGATATTGCGGTTCCATTCCAATATTTAGTTGGTGGCGTGGTCCACTCGCGCGACGGCAAGCGTTAAGCGATGCTCGGGATGTTGGGGTGCAAACTTCCGTTTAAATCATCTTTTAAGACATCATTAATGCCCGTTGTTGCTAATCATTGGGTGCATTAATCGATGCCTTAACACGTATGTCGTTGTGTCTCGGCATGTGGGCCATAGGCAGAGTTAAAATCCGATAGTCATTAGTGCCCTTTTAAGTTCTGTTAATTCCAATCATTAGCGGCATTAATTGGTGCGTAGCGCCACCTTTTAGTCACTGTCCCAAGGAACCGCACGATGGAGCACCTTAGACCTTCTAGAGCGGATCGGCGTTCTGGACCTCAGTGAGCCAAATCCCGGCCGTCGGGTCACTTCAGTATCACCGCTAGGACCTCCCTCCTCAGGACCTCCCTCCCGCGTTAATCATGGCCGTCAAAGACCACCGGGCTAGATCTGAGCCGTAGAGCCGTCTCAGTTGAAATCGCTAAGTCATTTGGACCTCTTGGATCAATCCTAACAGTAAAGACCTCCCAAGTTTAGATCGACCGTTGGAGTTGTTTAGAAAAATCCCTAGTCCCGGACCTCCTCGGTTGCATATCAACCATTGAGGACCTCCTAGGGCTAGACACGGACCTTTAGATCTTTCAGTGAAAACCCTTAAGTGTAAGACCTCCCCTCGTTTAATCTCGGCCGTTAAGACCACCCTCGGTTAGATCATGCAGTAGATGGGTTTCAGCGTAAATTTCTAAGTCCCAGGACCTCCCTAGTTCTATCTCGGCCTTTAAAGACCTCACGGGATTAGCTCTTAGCCGTTAGATCGGCTCTGTGTAAAATCCTGCGCTTGGACCTCCTTGAGTCGATCCTAGCCGTCTAGGACCACCTTGGTTAAATCTAGCCGCTAGGACCACTCCTGCGCAAAGGACCTCCTGCAGGTCATTTGCCAAAACCACCCTGGACCTCCACCGGGTCCTCTTTGCAAATACCTCCCCTCGGTCATTTTGCGAGACCACCCTCGGGGTCCTCTTTGTAAAAGCCACCTGGCATTTTACAAAGAAAACCCGCTCAGACCTCTTAGGCTCAATCCTAGCCGTTCACGACCTCCCCGGTTTAGATCTGAGCGTTAGATCTCATTTTGTAAAATCCATAGCGCTCAGACCTCCCTCCGCGTTGATCTGAACCGTCTAGGACCTCCTCCTTTAGATGCATGGCGTTAGGACCTCCTCCTCTGGTCTAAGCCGTTAGATTTAGATCTAACGGGCTGAACCTCCTCGTAGATAAAGCCTTAGGACCTCCTAGTGCTCGGGACCGCGAGATCTCGTCGGCGGTCCACGACCTCTGATAAGCGCAAGGACCTCCTTTGCGTCGTTGTGCATGCATTGGTCGTGGCCGTTGGATCAGATCCCAACGGTCCGGACCTCCCAATGCGGGAGAGGTCTTCCGTGCTGGCTGTGCCGAGTCTGTGGCCTGCGATGCAAGATCAACGGCCCGACCTCTCCTTTTCCTTGATTCGATTGGACCTCCAGAGAGCTCAAATTTCCTAAGTCCTTTAATGTTTCAAATTTCAAAAGTGCATAACTTTGTCATTTTAATTCCTTTTTGAATGATTCCAGTTGTTGTAGCTCTGTTATAGTATGAACTTTAATCGAGAATAAATTTAAACCTTTGTTATATAGTAGAAAATGACTTTAACTACACGATCTTGTTAATATGAAATGGTTGTTTAGAAATTCATTGAAAATATGTTAATTGCATAACTTCTTCTCTACAAATCCTTACTGAGCAACTCAACTTGGTAAAATTGGTCTATAGACATGCTTTAATATGAACTAGGTCTTGTCTTTATTTATGTTCCTGAGAAATGATATATGCTAGTTTTAGAACTTAGAAAAATCATAACTAATTCATTATAACTCCAATTTGTGCAAACTCAGTTTTGCTGTTGTTAGGATAACCATATCTACCTACCATAAAAATTTCAAGTTCCAGATCAGTCTAGAAATTTTTGTCATGAACAGTAACCGAAATTAATTTAATTATAATTTTTCAGGTTGAGAGAACTTAGATTAGCCATAACTTTTTCATGCTAAGTCCAAATGAAGTGATTCTTGTTTCTAAAATTGTCTAAAATCAATCTCTAGCTGCTATAGAAATTTCATGGGATTTGGATGTTCTTTGCTGTTGAGTTCCTTTTGGTGTTCTTCGTTCTTATCGGTTCTTATCGCCTTTTCGCATTAGGTTCCGAACAATTTATCGAACCTGAGCACTCCCCTTTGCAGCAAGAACAAATCCTGCAAGGCAAGCAGTTTGATCATGTTAATCCCAGTATTTTAAGTATTTATGTTGATTACAACTTCTATGTATGCATTGCTACTTTGTGTTAAACTATTGTCGTTAGTTGGCCTAGTAGATGCATTTCCTTAGGTAAATGATTATCCTTTACTACCATGAGCCTAGGTATTGCTGTGATTTAGAGTTCGTGGATGAGCTCTTGGCACTTAGTAGTTGCGAATCAATTGCTTATCCATGCTTAGCTTCCGGTAGAAATGGGCGGTTATCGACTTGTCAATAACCTTGATCACATAAAACTTATTATGATTTATGATTTCAGCCTTGTGCCATGTCTACTTATGAAAACTAAAACTGAAAACAAAATGATTTAGACTTGGGCACAATGGTATGATTGGTGTGATTATGGGTGTGGCTGGAATGGTGCAGAGTCAACAAGGACCAGAACATCTTGTTACACTAAACCAAGCATTTATGCGTGCTAACCACACTAGAGGTATGGGACCTCTCTTGACTTAGTACTTTGGCGTGTATTGGCCGGGTGCGAGGAGTTGCGGGGAGGGATGGAGGTGGGAGCATTGTAGTGTCAGAAGGCTTCCTGTGATGGCTGGTTGTCTTTAAACTTGCAATGTAGCGTATGAGTTTCTATCCATCTGGCGGCTCGGGGTTAATACACACTATTGGAAAGCGTCTCGTAGGACTTAGCGTGCCGGCATACCTTGGAAGTGTGCTTTGTGGCTTAAAGGCGGTCGAAGTGTGGGTACATTGGTACACCTGCGAGGTTAAAACTATTGAATAGCCTCGTCCTAGGTTATGGACACGCTTGCAAGGTCTTTCAAAGTTAGACTACAACCTTTTAATTAAAACTTGTGGTGGTATGAATCGAGGATTAGTGCTATGTTGTGGTGGCTATTGGGATAGTCACTTCCAGTGGTTACTTGTATGTATCTTTATTACGCTTTTATGTTGACAACAAAATAGATTTGCAAACTTGCTTTTAAATGTATTACATTATTGCAAATAAAGTTGGCTTTATGCAAAATGAGACATACAACCTCCACCTAAATAAGCTTGCATGTAGTTTATGAATAGGTGCGCTATTCCACACATCGATCTTGCGAGTACCTTTGTGTACTCGGTTATCTTCTTAAATGTATTTGTTGCGAGAGGAAGAAGGTGAGCTCGAGGGCCTCACTTTGTGAGCTTTGTTGTGGTAGCTTGGGCGACTAGCTTGGCGGCAGTCGGTTTCCTTGTGGGTTATGTTGGCTAACGAGTACGACTTTTGTTCTAGCCATCTTATGGCACTTTGCTTCATTTGTCTTTCTTGTATATTGTTCTATTTGGCGGTCGGCTCTTTTGTAATAACTTTACTTTATGTATGTCGTTATTGAACTTAGTGATGTATGTTGTATGGAAATAATGTGTAATTTTGTGATGATGTGCATATCTGCAGTGCAGGAAGCATATGTCCATCGAGGCTTAGAATGTTTAATTAGTAACGCTAGAACCATTTGGAGGTTAAGTGTTACTAGTTAAGTATGCAGGTCCTCAGCGTCTACCGCGTTCTGGCCGTTGGATCTTGATCCAGCAGTGCGCCTCGGATTTCTTTCGCGCGATCGCGCGCTGCGTGGAGAGTGCTGGCGCGCGGACCCACCGTCGATTCGCGTCGTCAACCTCGCGTTGGCGCGTGCGTGACTCTGTGCCGCAGCGGCCGCTCTCTAGCACTCCGTCACCTCCGTGACGCACGCCCCTCAACTTTGTCACGGAGCTCCGTTGCTAACGCCACTTCCATTCGAGCGTTGGAGCCTATAACCCTACCTCCTTCGTCCTCAGCTCTCACTTTCCTCTCGTCGTCGAGAAGGAGGCAAGAACTCGACCCCTCTTGGGTGAGTCTCCTCCGCGTGGTTTCCCCTTGTTTCTCTCCCTTCCTTCTCCTTTGTGCTCTAAATTTGAACCCTTGTCTTCGTGTGTAGGACCAAGAGCACGAGGGCGCCATGTTGCTCAGGCACGCTTTTGAGACCGCCCGTCGTGTCATCTTAGTCTCGGTGAGTTTCTACCCATTTCTTGCGCGTCACGGTCGCCATGGGATCACGAGGAACATTTTCCCTCAATCAATTTTAGCTTTCCATCGCGGGGATCTTGAATCAAACTTTTCCCTTTTACGGCGCAGGGCCCCTTTCTTCCCGTCGGCGACACGGTGAGCCATTCTCTAATTCCCTCTCTTACACCATCTCAAGGCACATCGATGTTTTTCCCATCACCGTTTCCTCCCTCCATCCTCGGGTTATCCTCTCCTCGGTAGCACCATCGTCGCGCCATTTGTTCTTCGTCGTGGCTCGACTCATTCAACCTCTCCACCTCGGGTCATTACGTAGCTTCCTAACCCTTCTGTTGCTCATGCTCACACTAGTTTAGGCGTGCGTTGTCGTGTCGCTATTTTCGTTTTCCGTACTGTCACTCCGCTCGTAGTGTCGCGCGCGCTCTGGTCGGCTCCGTGACTCAGCCTGCCGGTGCGCATTAGTCGTGGATCTATTTTGGCGCTTAGCGCGCCGCAAAGCCCTCCTTCACGAGCCGCCCGGCAAAGCTCGTGATCGCGGTGAGCTCCGTGGCGGCGTTCGGCCAGGCACTATAGCTCGTCATTAGGATTAAATCGCAATGATTAGCACTTAAGTGTATGTAACCCCAACTTAGGGTTTGTATTTCAAATGTAAAATTTTGAGGAGAAATAAAAACTTTGTTGTCTCTTCAAATCATTTGAAAGTTTCTACATTTTCCCTAACAATTTCCATTTTCTAGAATTAAATTCTTGTGAATAGAAATTGTTGTCAGCACATTCTTAGCCTTCAAACTTGTGATCATCCCTAGGAATATTTTCCTGTCATCTTGATCATCCTATCTACCTCCCTGAATTATTTCACAATTTTAGATTTTATTTGCTATTTCAAATGGCCAAGTCAAACTAGTTGAAAATCTGGTCAAACCCTAGGTCAGCATGCTTGTGAATTTTCTGCAGAATTTTTCATTGCATAAAAGTTCTGGAAAATTTATGCAATGTTGATCTCTGTCTCAATAACTACCATAAAAATTTCGGAATTTTTGGAGCTCAGGAGCTACCTCTAAAATTCTCCAAACTCTCTCGAGTCTTTTAAAACTTCAAATCGGTATTCAGCATTTGTCGGGCTCGGACCGAGCGACTCAAGCCGACCGCACGCAAAATGGCTCGGTGCGCCAGCCTAATCGCACCGCGAATCTAATCAATCGTGACCGTCAGTTGTGCATCGCACGATCCGTTCGCGTCTTGCGCCAAACTTTGTCCGAATGCATACATCAATCAGACCGTCCATTTTAGATCGGCGTCGACCACGTTCTGACGAGTCAGACCACCTAATCGCACCGTGCGGATCTGCGGTTGCGCGCCGCTCTTTATCCTTGCGCGGCGGGCCCCACTCGTCGGTCGTCACCTACCTTCGCGCATGAGTCTTTGTGTCTGCGGCGATATCGCGCATAGTCGCCACCTCGCCTTCTTTGTTAAGTCACGCTTTCGGTTTCAGCGCGCATTGCCTCGGCGCATCTTCGCTGCGTGGCCATGCCACTGCGGCGTGTAATGCCCATTCCTTTCACCGGCTTGCGGCCACCGTTCTTGAGCTCTCGGTGCGGGCGTCGCCTCTCGATTTCCTCCGCCTCTCTTCCTACTTAAGCTCATAAAGCTCTCTTATCCTCCTTTGGACACCCTAAAACCACTTCCTACCCTCCATTGCCTTCCACTGAGCTCAAATTGTGGTAGTGCGCAATCTGCAGTTCCCCAGTGGTGCCGCTCCATGATGTCGGCACCACAACCGGTGAAGATCATCCCTTATTTTGCGCGTCACATCGTGTTCCAGATCCCTATCATGGTTTCCCCTCGGCTAATTTTGAGTTTCACTCGCGGGGCCATTGAATTTTGATATCCCTCTTCTTGGCCGAAAGTTGGATCATCGTCCTCATCTCAGGTGAGTTGGTTCCTTGGGCAATTGCTCGCGCTACTTCATCTAGATGCACTCACTCAAGCTATCTCCGTCTCTCTTTTCCCTATTTTTGCTCAGGTTGCTCCTCCTCGGTGACCCCTTGATCGCCACCGGCCGGTTCTTGTCGCCGGGCCATCTCAGTGACCTCTTGAGCTCAGCGTCCACACGGTGAGTTCCTAGAGCCTACGCGATGCTCATCGCGCGCTAAATTTCATTGTCTTCCTCTCTAGTGCGATCGCTGCCTTCACCCCTCTGCCGGCGCGGGTGCTCAGTCGCCGCGTCGCCACGCCGTCTTCTCCGGCAAACCGCGACCACCCTTAGCCGGTAACCTCAGGCGACCCATTTTGGCGTCGCTGGCCAGCCCGCCTCCACTTCTCGCGGCGGCGGAGTTCGAGTCGAGCGGTAGAGCCTCTGCGTTCTTGGTGTGCTCTTCTACATTTCAGCGGCGATGGGCCCCATCTTCCTTTAGCCGAGTTCTAAATGCTAATCAACTTTAGTAATGGTCATTAGTAACTCACATGCTTAAGCTTAATTGGAAAGTTGAGGCTTGGAAAGAAGTAGTCACAGTTCTCTGTAATTGTTCTTCTCATTGTCGGTTTTTACATTTGTTGAGTAAACTGAAAATTGGTTTCATACTTGTTAAATTAGGTCTTGTTAGACTTGAAGATTTCCTTAGGAAATAACGTTTGGTAAGGAATTATGTTAGTTAGTAATTCTAGATTTCAAAACTTACATTTGCCATGCTTGATCATAGGGATAGTTAATTTGTTCATTTTATTGTCTCTGTACTTTTGAGTTGTCGGTGCTATAAGATTTGTTGCGATAACCGCATCTTTGAAACTTGTTAGCCTTGCAAAATCTTGGTGTGATGCTTAGGGGTATGAATAGCTGAGCACCCTTAGCATCCTATCTTAGGTAGAAGGTTTTTGTTTAGCATCTCATAGTTGGATACTTGAGTGGTTAGTGTTGTCAATAGCTTTTGTAGGTTACGTAATATCGGCTAAGAATGGTTGAGTTAGAGAAACTATTTGTTTTGATATATTAACTTGATGATTGAATAATAGATGTACACACAATCACCATCAAAGTCTGTCCAAAGTTTAAATCATATAAGAGGATTAATTTTGTGGCTAACCTGGCGAATAAGTGAGTGGGTCTCTGTACCAGTTATTTGTCATTCTTTTTGTGATGGTCTAGCCTCTATGTACCAATTGGTGTTTGTGTTTGATTATTGAATTTTGCGGTGTTATTCGTTCTTATTATTTGTTATTTGTTCTATCGTTAGGCTTCGATATTTGCGGCAACCACGAGGCGATCCTGCAGCAGGTTGAGCATTACGAGCAACAGCGGCCGAAAGCGGTTTGATCATGTTTATCGATATTTTAAAAGTCTAATATTTTGTTTCAAGCGTATGTATGCATCGCTTAATCACATTAAATTGATTAGTTAAATCCGTGTTGCATATCACTGTAGACAAAATATTGACCTCTACTACTGAGCCTAGGTTATTTCTTTGTGATTAAGTGTTGGATGATCTCTAATCACTTAGTAGATCCGGTCAACTTGCTTAGACATGCTTAGCTATCGGTAGAAGCTGGCGGTTATCGACTTTAGTCGGTAACCTTGATCACAAAATTTACTATAACTACATGTTTTAGCATTTCTGCTATGTTTAATTGCAAAATTAAAAATGAAAACAAAAATGATTTAGACTTGGGCACAATGGTAAGGCGGTGTGATCATTTGGGTATGGAAAGGTGCTAAAGTCGATTAAGGACAGGTTACTTGCGCCCGTCTTGAGCATTTGCGTGCTAACCACACTAGAGTATATGGGACCTCTCTTGACCTAGTACTTTGGCGTGTATTGGCTCAGGGTCGCGGGGGGTCGCGGGGAGGGATGGAGGTGGGAGCATGGTAGTTGTCAGAAAAGCTTTATCTGAGTGGGTAGTTGTCTTTTCGGCTTTACCATGTAGCGTATGGGTTTCTATCCATCACGAGCGGCTCGTAGTTAATACACAATATTGGAAAAGTCTCGTAGGACTTAGTGTGCGACATACCTTCCGGACGTGTGCTTTGGCTTAAAGCGATGCGAAGTGTGGGTACATTGGTACACCTGCGAGGTTAAAACTATTCGAATAGCCTCGTCTAGGTTATGGACACGCTCGGATCGCCCCAAGAACTAGACTACAACATTTAAATTAAAACTTGATGGGTGAGTGCGATAAGGATTAGTGCTATTGTTGAGGTGACTATTGGGATAGTCACTTCTAGGTTGTTTATCTTTCGCTTTTGTTATTAATATCCTTCTTGTTATTTCAATCTTAAAAATGAATTGCAAACTTGCCTTCAAAGCGTATTATATTATTGCAAATGAAAATCGGCTTTATGCAAATGAAACATATGGCCTCCACTAAACAAGCTTTGCATGTAGCATATGAATAGGTCTGCTAGTTCACACGTCGGTCTTGCGGTACAAAGACAATCTTTGTACTCGGTGCTTTGCTTAATGTTTTTGTTGCGAGAGGAAGAAGGTGAGCCCCAAGGGCCTCACTACGTGGTGTGTTGCCGTTTAGTGGGCGACTAGACTTGGCGGTCGGTCGGATGCCTTGTGAGTTGGAGGCACGCCGATTGGCTTTGTTTATAGCCATCTTATGGCACTTTTTGCTTCCATTTGTCGTTCTTGTTTATTTGTGTATCTTGGTCTATCGGCCTTTATGCGTAATAACTCTACTATTTGTTTATCTTCCGTTTGGTAGTGTAGTGTTTGGACTCTATGTTTGGAATGGAGTTGATGTCTAATTTTGTACGAGGGTGTATCTTGCTTTGCAGAAGTATACATATCTAGAGATCGATTTATTTGATTTGTGATGCTAGAACCGGTGGTTGGTTAAGCATTACAAGCCAAATAAAGCTGGGTCCTCTAAAGTTGGTATCGAGCCATTACGACCGTAGTAACAAGCATAGTCGTCCTTAGGATATTTTGAAAAGTTTAATTTCAAAGTATAAAAGGGTTTATGAAAACCTAGAAATGATTCTCAGTTTACTCCTTACCTATCTTAGCCTTCTACTCTCATCTTACTCTAATTTGAGTTTAAAATTTGGTTTCTCTCTTTCCTTTCAAAAGATAGTTACTACGGTGGAATCGGTCTTTGGGAGAACCATAGAGAATTAGTCTAATTAAAATTTGTGGGGTATAAGGGTAAGATATATGTAGTTTGCTAAGTGTCGATTTTTGTCAATTGGTTTTGTAACTTAAAAGTCTTGTGTTTGTTTTGTCTTTGTTAGTAAGTTATTTGCGATAGGTTGTCGACTTCTTGTTTTAAGCTGTTGTGCTTGTCTTAGTGAAGCAGGATGGCGGAGAGCAGCGTGGCGATCGGCCAGGCTGGTCATGATGAGAGCTTCCCCCTCCGACCATGGCCATGTGAGGTGCTCGCTCGGTCGGCGAAACGCATGGACGAGGCAGCATCTTGGAGGTTATTGCTAGGAATACCTCCACTCCTGCCGGTGGTGGCGGCCACGGACTCGCTGGGGACTTGCGAGTTCCTCCGATGCGTGGCGAGCCGACTTTCTCCGCTCGAGGACCCTCTCGATGCGGATGATTGGCTCACGCATGGTTGAGCAAAAGCTCAACATAGCTCGATGTCGAGCACGGGATAAGGCACTCTTCGGCGTCCCACCGGCTCAAGGGCGCGGCACTCTCATGGTGGGAGAACTACCTCGCCATGCGAGCCCGCGGGCCATGTGGTCGCGTGGGAGGAGTTGAGATCGACTTTCGTCGGGCCCACATCCCGATGGCTGCGATGGTGAAGAAAGAAAGAATTCCTCGCGCTCAAGCAGAGGCGCAAATCTGTGACAGTGTTTATACGAGTTTAATCATCGGCTCGTTATGCTCGGGAGGTGGCCTCAGATGAGGCTAGCGAGGACAAGTTTATGGATGGCTTGTCCAGGAGGCTGCGAGCAAGCTATCTATTGTGGACTTCTCGACTTTCGGGCCTTGGTAGATAAGGCCATTGTTCTTGAGCATAAGGCAAAGCGGCTGGGTGAGTCCATAGCGCAAATGGGAGGCGCATCGATGCTGCTCACACGACCTCACTGCGTCCTCGGTGGGCGGCACCGATGGCCGTTCATTTGCTCCATCGGCGCCGAGGCCATCTGCACCGGCTCCTCGCCCACCGCGGGCGTGTTTACCACCCCGTGCGCTGCGATCGGCGACAGGCGGCCTCCGCAATCCGGCGGCGAGGTTACTTGTTTTATTGCCACAACAAGGGCCATTATGCGAATGCGCCCTCGAGTGTTGCAGCGACCCCTCGTCCTAATGGAGGGCGGGCGGCGGTAGTGGTCATCCACGACGGAAGATTGTTGAAGACCGAGTGCGGCGGCGGTCAGTCAACCACCTTTGGTGAGGAGGCTCGGGCGCGGATGTCGTGATGGGTACACTTCTTGTTAATTCTCGTCTGTTGCGGTATTATTTGATTACGGAGCATCGCATTCTTTTATTTCAAGATCATTTCTGCTGCTAGTGGTCTTCACTGTGTTCCTTTGGGAGTTCCTTTGCTCATCCGCTCTCGGGGTCGGAAATGAGGGCGATTCTGATGTCGGGATGTTCCTATCATAGTCAAAGGGTGGGGTTTTGGCAAACCTTATTACCTTTCGATTAGCGATGCGGATGTGATTCTTGGCATGGATTGGTTGTCCCAACATTTGGGACGGTCGATTGTGCGGGAAGATTGTCTATCTCACTGACCCTTGAGGCGACGAGTCGGATTTCGCGCGCGGCCGAGTGCGCATCTATGTGCATTAGAAGCGAAGCGACCTTACAAATTCGGGATGTTCCCATAGTATCGACGTTACGGATGTCTTTCTGAAGACTTGCCGGGATGCCTCGGTTGAGACCTTGAGTTTGTCATTGAGTTGCTGCCGTCGCCCTATCTCGGCGCCGTATCGAATGCCTCCCAATGAGCTAGAAGAATTGAAGAAGCGACTTGGTGAGCTCCAAGCAAAGGTTTCATCCGTCAGTTCATCTCCTTGGGTTGTCCGGTGATCTTTGTGAAGAAGAAGTACAAGACTTTGCGCATGTGCGTGGATTACCGTCCTCTCAATGAGGTGACGGTGAAGAACAAATATCCTCGCCCGCATTGATGATCTGTTTGATCGGTTATTTGGAGCCAGTGTTCTCAAAGATTGATTTGAGAATGGGGTATCATCAGTCGAGGATCGGATCGAGGATATTCGAAGGCGGCTTTCACTACTCGTTATGGGTTGTCGAGTACCCGTCATGTCCTTTGGCTTAACAATGCTCGACCTTGTTCATGAACCTTATGAATTCAGTATTCATGGAGTATTTGGATAAATTTGTGGTGGTCTTTATTGATGATATTCTTATCTATTCCAAGGTGAAGCGAGCATCTTGAGCATCGAAGATTGTTTTGGGCAAATTGGGAGAACACAGTTTGTATCACAGTTCAGCAAATCGAGTTACGGTTGAAGGAAGTGGCATTTTGGGCCATGTTCTTTCAGGTGGAGGCATAGTGTGGATCAGCAAAGTCGTGATGTTCTATCTTGGGGTCAGCCAAGTCGATCAGCGATGTGCGGAGTTTTCTCGGCTTAGCGGGCTATTACCGCGCTTTATCGAGAACTTCTCCAAAATCGCAAAGCCGATGTTGAATTGCTCAAGAAGGATAAGAAGTTTGTGTGGTCCTCTGCTTGCGATGAGAGCTTTCGGGAGCTCAAGCGGCGATTGACTTCAGCCCAGTCCTCACTCTTCCCGATATCCACAGAGCTTCGATATTTATTGCGTGCCTCTCGTCGGGGACTTGGATGTGTTCTTATGCGGGAAGGCAAAGCGGTTGCTTATGCATCCGGCAGTTGAGACCTCATGAGCTCAACTATCCACCCATGATTTAGAGCTTCTTCTTGTGGTTCATGCACTCAAGATTTGGCGACATTATCGATCGGTAACAGCGTGAGGTGTATTCGATCACAAGAGCTTGAAATACTGTTCACCCGACGGATCTTAACCTCGGGCAAAGGAGATGGTTGGAATTGATCAAAGATTATGACATGGGTATTGATATCACCACAGCAAGGCCAATGTAGTTGCTGATGCACTTAGCGAAAGGTGTATTGCAATACTCTGATGATCCAAGAGCAGCAACCTGCACTTCTTGCAGAATTTCAGCGTCTCAACTTGGGTTTGGTTGAGTATGGTTCCCTTGCTGCCTTGGTTGTGCAACCGACCTTGGTGGATCAAATCAAGGCAGCACAACAATCAGATGATGGTGTGGGTAAAATCAAGCAGAACATCAAGAATGGATCCGCCAAGTGTTTCACAGAAGATGAGCACGGTGTCGTATGGTTTGGGCAGCGGCTTGTGGTCCCAAAGGTCCCAGAGTTGCGGGATTTGATTCTCCAGGAGGCCCATGATTAGCCTTTGTCCATCCATCCCGGGGCCACTAAAATGTACCAAGATCTGCGTCAGAGATTACGGTGGACTCGCATGAAGCAGCGAGATTGCCGGGTTCGTTGCGGATGTGACATATGTTGTCGTGTCAAGGCGAGCATCGGCGTCGGTGGTCTTCTTGACCCTTGCCTATACGAGAATGGAAGTGGGATTACGCAGGCATGGATTTTATCAACTGTACGCCCGTACTCTGCGGGAAGGATGCATTATGGGTTATCATTGATCGATTGTGAAGGTGGCCCATTTCCTTCGGTCGCGATCGAAGATTGATGTGAATCGGCTAGCGGATCTTTACATATCCCGCATTGTGAGTGCATGGTGTGCCACGAGCGATAGTGTCGGATCGTGGTTCTCTTTTCACTTCGATTTTAGCACGATCTGCGAGGAGGCCATGGGTACCGTCTTTCGTTGGCTCGGCCTATCATCCTCGGGTGATGGTGGGGCGGGCGAGTCAACCAAGTTCTTGAAGATATGCTCGTGCTTGTGTTCTTTCCTATGGGAAGAATTGGGAGAAGTGCCTCCGCTTGCAGGTTCTCCTACAACAACGACTTCGAGCTAGTCTCGGCATGGCACCATTTGAGGCCTTGTATGGGCGGCGTCTGGGACCGTTGAACTGGTCGGCGGGGAAAGACAATTCTTTGGCGGATTCGATCAATGAGCGGAAAGTCAAGTGCGATTGATTCGTGAGCACTTGCGCGTGCTTCGATCGAGCGAGAAGAGCTATGCGGTCGTCGTCGTCGTGGTGAGTTTCGGCCCAATGACTTTGTGTATCTCAAAGTCTCACCTTTGAAGAGCCATCGGCGTTTTGGTGTCAAGGGCAAATTGGCTCCTCGGTATGTCGGGCCTTATCGCGTCATCAAGAAAGTGGGAGCTGTTGCATACGATTGGGTTGCCAACTACACTTGAAGGGTGCATGATGTTTTCCATGTGTCACAATTGAAGAAGTGCCTCCGTATTCAGTTGAGAAACATCATTGGAAAATATCGATGTGCGAGAAAATCATCTTATCGTGGCGTCCGTTCGTATCCTCGAAGAAGGTGAGCGAGAACAAGGAACCGTGTGATCAAGTTCCTTAAAGTTCGGTGGTCGAACCACTCGAGGATGAAGCCACTTGGGAGCGGGAAGATCGTCTCGGCGGATTACCCATCCTTCTTCTCGGTGATCGAATCTCGGTGAGATTCTGTAGAGGGAGATTTATATGACCTCAACTTAGGGTTTGTATTTCAAATGTAAAATTTTGAGGAGAAATAAAAACTTTTGTTGTCTCTTCAAATCATTTGAAAGTTTCTACATTTTCCCTAGCAATTTCCATTTTCTAGAATTAAATTCTTGTGAATAGAAATTGTTGTCAGCACATTCTTAGCCTTCAAACTTGTGATCATCCCTAGGAATATTTTCCTATCATCTTGATCATCCTATCTACCTCCTGAATTATTTCACAATTTTTAGATTTTATTTGCTATTTCAAATGGCCAAGTCAAACTAGTTGAAAATCTGGTCAAACCCTAGGTCAGCATGCTTGTGAATTTTCTGCAGAATTTTCACTGCATAAAAGTTCTGGAAAATTTATGCAATGTTGATCTCTGTCTCAAGTAACTACCATAAAAATTTCGGAATTTTGGAGCTCAGGAGCTACCTCTAACAATTCTCCAAACTCTCTCAGACCTTTTAAAACTTCAAATCGGTATTCAGCTGTTTGTCGGGCTCGGACCGAGCCGACTCAAACTCCGACCGCACCTAAATGGCTCGGTCGCGCCAATGTCGCACCGCGCGAATCTAATCAATCGTGACCGTCCGTTGTGCATCGCCACGATCCGTTAGCGTCGCAACCGACTGTCGAATGCATACATCAATCGGCCGTCCATTTTAGATCCGGGTCGACCGCGTTCTGACGAGTCGGACCACCTAATCGCCGTGCGGTCTCGGTTGCGCCGCTTGGCTTTGTCGCGCGGCGGGCCCCACTCGTCGGTCGTCACCTACCTTTCGCATGAGTCTTGCGTGCGGCGATATCGCGCATGGTCGCCACCTCGCCTTCTTTGTTCGTCACCGCTTTCGGTTTTCGCGCGCGCATTGCCTCGGCGCATCTTCCGTGCGTGGCCATGCCTGCGGCATTAATCGCCACCATTCCTTTCACCCGGCTTATCGGTGCGTTCTTGAGCTCCTCGGTGCGGCGTCGCCTCTCG
Source organism: Ampelocalamus luodianensis (assembly GCA_036346255.1). Classification (NCBI taxonomy): domain Eukaryota; kingdom Viridiplantae; phylum Streptophyta; class Magnoliopsida; order Poales; family Poaceae; genus Ampelocalamus; species Ampelocalamus luodianensis. Next base: position 40,668,865 of record CM070625.1, read on the forward strand.
ATTTCCTCCGCCCTCTTCCCTACTTAAGCTCTGCCAAAGCTCTCTTATCCTCCTTTGGACACCTAAAACCACTTCCTACCTCCATTGCCTTCCACGAGCTCAAATTGTGGTAGTCGCAATCTACAGTTCCGGTGGTGTCGCTCCGCCGTGTCGGCACCACAACGGTGAAGATCATCCCTTATTTTCGCGTCATCGTGTTCGGATCCTATCATGGTTTCCCTCGGCTAATTTTGAGTTTCACTCGCGGGGGCCATTGAATTTTGATATCCCTCTTCTTGGCCGAAAGTTGGATCATCGTCCTCATCTCAGGTGAGTTGGTTCCTTGGGCAATTGCTCGCGCAAGCACCATCTAGTGCACTCACTCAAGCTATCTCCGTCTCTCTTTTCCCCTATTTTTGCTCAGGTTGCTCCTCTCGGTGACCCCTTGATCGCCACTGCTTGGTTCTCGTCGCCGGGCCATCTCGCGACCTCTTGAGCTCGCGTCCTGCCGGTGAGTTCCTAGAGCCTCACGATGCTCATGCGCGCTAAATTTCATTGTCTTCCTCTCTAGTGTAGTCGCACCTTGTCACCCCACACTGGCCGCGTGCTCGTCGCCGCGTCGCCACCGTGCTTCTCAGGCAAACCGCGACCACCCTTAGCTTGATAACCTCTGGCGACCCATTTTGGCCGTCGCGCGCCCGCGCGCCACTTCCTCGCCGGCGGGAAGTTCGAGTCGAGCAGCGAGCCTCTCGTTCTTGGTGTGCTCTTCTGCATTTCAACGACGGTGGGCCCCATCTTCCTTTGCCGGAGTTCTAAATGCTAATCAACTTTAGTAATGGTCATTAGTAACTCACATGCTTAAGCTTAATTGGAAAGTTGAGGCTTGGAAAGAAGTAGTCACTGGTTCTCTGTAATTGTTCTTCTCTGTTGTCGGTTTTTACATTGTCGATGAAGCTGAAAATTGGTTTCATACTTGTTAAATTAGGTCTTGTTAGACTTGAAGATTTCCTTAGGAAGTAACGTTTGGCAAGGAATTATGTTAGTTAGTAATTCTAGATTTCAAAACTTACATTGCCATGCTTGATCATAGGGATAGTTATTTGTTCATTTTATTGTCTCTGTACTTTTGAGTTGTCGGTGCTATAAGATTTGTTGCGATGGCGCATCTTTGAAACTTGTTAGCCTTGCAAAATCTTGGTGTGATGCTTAGGGGTATGAATAGTGAGCACCCTTAGCATCTATCTTAGGTAGAAGGTTTTGTTTAGCATCTCATAGTTGGATACTTGGTAGTTAGTGTTGTCAATAGCTTTTTGTAGGTTACATGTATCACTAAGAATGGTTGAGTTAGAGAAACTAGCTGTTTTGATATATTAACTTGATGATTGAATAATAGATGTACACACAATCACCATCAAAGTCTGTCAAAGTTTAAATCATATAAGAGGATTAATTTTGTGGTTAACTGGCGAATAAGTGAGTGGGTCTCTGTGTGATTATTTGTCATTCTTTTTGTGATGGTCTAGCCTCTGTGTACCAATTGGTGTTTGTGTTTGATTATTGAATTTTGCGGTGTTATTCGTTCTTATTATTGTTATTTGTTCTATCGTTGAGGCCCGATATTTGCGGCAACCACGAGGCGATCCTGCTGCAGCGAGTTGAGCATTACGAGCAACGGCGGCCGGGCAAGCGGTTTGATCATGTTTATCGGTATTTTAAAGTCTAATATTTTGTTTCAAGCTGTATGTATGCATCGCTTAATCGTGTTAAATTGATTAATTAAATCCGTGTTGCATATCCGTAGACAAAATATTGACCTCTACTACGAGCCTAGGTTATTTCTTTGTGATTAGAGTCATTTGGATGATCTCTTATCACTTAGTAGATCCGGTCAACTTGCTTAGACATGTAGCTATCGGTAGAAGCGGGTGGTTATCGACTTGATCGGTAACCTTGATCACCTAAAATTTACTATAGCTGTATGTTTTAGCATTTACGCTATGTTTAATTGCAAAATTAAAAATGAAAACAAAATGATTTAGACTTGGGCACAATGGTAAGGTGGTGTGATCTGTTGGGTGTGGTGGAAGGTGCAGAGTCGATTAAGGACCGAGTTACTTGCGCCACCGTCTTGAGCATTTTGCGTGCTAACCACACTAGAGTATATGGGACCTCTCTTGACCTAGTACTTTGGCGTGTATTGGCTCGGGTCGCGGGAGGTCGCGGGGAGGATGGAGGTGGGAGCATGGTAGTTGTCAGAAAAGCTTTATCTGAGTGGGTAGTTGTCTTTTCGGCTTTACCATGTAGCGTATGGGTTTCTATCCATCTGGCGGCTCGTGGATTAATACACAATATTGGAAAAAGTCTCGTAGGACTTAGTGTGCCGACATACCTTGGAAGTGTGCTTTGGCTTAAAGGCGATGCGAAGTGTGGGTACATTGGTACACCCTGCGGGTTAAAACTATTCGAATAGCCTCGTCTAGGTTATGGACACGCTCGGATCGCCCCCAAGAACTAGACTACAACATTTAAATTAAAACTTGATGGGTGGTACGAATGCGGGATTAGTGCTATTGTTGAGGTGACTATTGGGATAGTCACTTCTAGGTTGTTTATCTTTCGCTTTTGTTATTAATATCCTTCTTGTTATTTCAATCTTAAAATGAATTGCAAACTTGCCTTCAAAGCTGTATTATATTATTGCAAATGAAAATCGGCTTTATGCAAATGAAACATATGGCCTCCACTAAACAAGCTGCATGTAGCATATGAATAGGTGCGCTAGTTCACACGTCGGTCTTGCGGTACAAAGACAATCTTTGTACTCAGTGCTTTGCTTAATGTTTTTGTTGCGAGAGGAAGAAGGTGAGCCCCAAGGGCCTCATACGTGGTTGTGTTGCCGTTTCGTGGGCGACTAGACTTGGCGGTCGGTCGGATGCCTTGTGGGTTGGAGGCGCGATTGGCTTTGTTTATAGCCATCTTATGGCACTTTGCTTCATTGTCGTTCTTGTTTATTTGTGTATCTTGGCCTATCGGCCTTTGTGCGTAATAACTCTACTATTTGTTTATCTTCCGTTTGGTAGTGTAGTGTTTGGACTCTATGTTTGGAATGGAGTTGATGTCTAATTTTGTGCAGAGGTGTGTATCTTGCTGCAGGAAGTATACATATCTAGAGATCGATTATTTGATTTGTGATGCTAGAACCGGTGGTTGGTTAAGCATTACAAGCCAAATAAGCGAGGTCCTCATCAGAAGACTCGAGTGAAGCGAATGGGTTGATTCTTCCTCAAAAGAAAGAGCGAATGGAATCAATTTTTTTAACAACTTGGAAAACATGTGCCACGCGGTGAACACAAGACCAAGGAAAGCGTCACTTAGGCCAAGAACTCGAAAAAACATAAAGGGAAAGTCAACGGTCGAGGGCTCAAGCCCTCTGAAAGCGAATACCAAGCCACGAATGAGAAGAAGGTAATGCCCTTTGTAAATTGATAAACTCTTATGGAAACAACTGCATAAGGTTCAAGCACACTCAAATAAAGCGCAAGATCTGAAATGACTTAAATTTCAAACACTTATTCTTCACTCCTTCCTTTAACAAGGAAAATTATTCTCTGTGATTACTACATCACTTTGCCAACTTAAACATGATAATTCTTAAAAAACCAAATCACAGGAACCACTTAAGAGCCAATAAAATCTTTCATCATATCGCTTTGCTCGAAACAGCCTCAATCACCACATAACACAAGAGGTCCACGATCACAAGCGTAAAACTGAAACACTTTCACTATAACAAAATTACGAAAGACGATCCGGTTACTTTATTTCTAAAGATTCATCACCACACATACGGTCACAATCTCTTGCGGATAATCTTACTAACATCAAGAATGATCTACCCTTTACAAGACTCATATCGTCAACTCTTCCTTTATTGAGCCCCCAAAGGCTTACAAAACATTACATATCCCATCACCATCACATCCTCAATTGAGTGTATACAAAATCTTATATTCTCACTACAACAACCACTTTATTATTATTATTATTATTTTTAGAGGAAAACTCTTGCACAATTAAAGTTATTCCCATACCCTTTCATCAAAGATATACTTTTATCGATAGTCCTACCATCATGTAAACATTGTTCATCCATTAAACCCTATCAGTTTATCTCTTAGTGATGCTCATCACCAAACATTAATAAACATTATTTGCACCTAGCAATACTCATAATCATTAAGTATCCACAAAAAGATTACTCCAAGATTAGTACCCACTAAGATAATAATCTAACTCCTTTTGAACTTAACCATTCCAAAAGGTTAGATTAATCCATTGAGATACGTTAATCTAATTTACCAAGAAAGTTTATCAAAAGTATTACTCTTAATCATCGACTCAATTACATCAATGTTCTACATCTCTTATTAACTCTATTGTTTACAACTAGGTATAACCATACTCTTAATCACAGCTCCTCGAGAACTACTACAAGACATTTTCAAATTAATCACTATCCTTTCAAGGATCTTTGTTAGAATCGATCATGCACACATTGCAGACCTAACCTGATAACCTATATTATATCCATTAATTGCTTTGATTATAACCTCTCACTTAACCAAACCAAAACACCACTAAAAGGTTTAACAACTTCCTTCATAAAAGAGAACCATCAAGCTTCAACACTCCAAATACCCAAGAGAGATACATTGAGTCAAAGCCTCCACGTTCTAAAAAAAACTTGCAAAAACCTTCATTAACCAAAAACATCAACCGAATAAATGGTTCACGCTTTCCAATGAGAAGCATAAAACTCCAAAATAAAGGTCAAACTTGACAATCAACCTAGTTCACGGTGCATGAATAACCCTTCGGTTGGAAGAACAATGATTGCTTTACGGGACAATTAAGCCAAAGAAAACACATTATTATTATTATTATTTTTCAAAGCAACCCATCAACCACAAGAATAAATACCCCAAGAGAAACTCATCAATTTCAAGCTGGATAGATTTGACCAAAATCACATTCAAGGAAGAGAACACTCGTTCGATATACTACGCTACTGCTTTGTACTACAATCTCGGTGGGGATACTTCGCTATTCCTATACCACGAGCGGTGGTGTAGCACAGTATAGCCGGGACCACAACCGATGCTTCCACCTCTCAACATGGGTTATTCCCACATAATAATTATAATAATTAATTAATAAGCGGCCAAACTCAACTCATATCGGCAATAATCAAAGCGATATAGCGAGCGTAAATGCAATGATTGGCCCATCCCCATCCTCGTGCACAGTGTGTCAAACTTTTAAGTTGATTAACATTAGCAATTTTTAAATAATCTAGTCACCACGGACCTCACTGACCCGCTCACGATACCAAGCTGTAACACCCGACTCGAAAGGACCTAGAATGCTCTTTGAAGTAAACTAAACTAGTACAAACTATAAATTTTTAACGAGTCTCCTTTGTTTAATCAGCTATCACAGAGAGTTCAACGATAAAACATAGCATTTAACCAAAATCTCATGATCAATCATGATAATCAATTGAACATACCAAGACGACAATCTCATTATCACAATTATCTGATTACTCAAACCAAGCGATCTATGAGTGATAATCATCGAGTTCATTTATTTCTAAAATTGAAGCTAAGTGGTGAGCATGTAAGAGTGTGAGGTAGTGAGTGCATCCATCATCTATTCCCTCCCATGCATGTCATTCACGCCATTGGTACCTAAAACACATTAAAGCAGAGTGAGCCCAAAGACTCGGCAAGTATCAACAAGGCTATAAGCAGGAACACAAACATAGCATCTGTAAACCACAATCTCATTACACTAATCATAGCCAAATATCTTATGATATGCAAACTATGCAATGCTCTTTTGAACTTTATCCCTTTTCGCATTTTACAGATAATGCGGGGTATACAACCGTCATTGTATACCCTTGCACAGTGCCCTCTACAGCACGAGGGACCAAACCTATACACCACGGTATAGGGACCTTTGCCCATCACTTAATGATGGGGACCTCTTTATTTCATAGCCCACTTTCCACGAATGTAGGGACCTCAACCCGTCATCTTCATGGCGGGGACCTCAATGTATGTGCTTGGTCACTCGTGACCAAGGCACTGTATACTCTCAACATGCATATGCACCATGATAACATTCTTCATATGCAGGAATTCAACATATTCTCATTAACATGTAAGCAACAACAACAACATCATACATGAATAAACTTATTCATACTTCTAGCATTCCACAACATTGATATTCATAGCATTCTAGCACCCATGAATAGCACATTTAATCATAATACTAGCAAACTTGAACAATCACTCATGAATATCAATTAATCATTTCTCTAGTATTCACCATCTTTAATCATACTTATCACACTATCAACTTTGGCATGGTTGTTACACATCAAAGTATTAGCATCCTCTATCATGATCATAAATATGCACTCAAGCAGTACTTGCATACACCAAGATAAATTGGAACTCATCACCATAACATCCATACATAGCTATTATGAGCCAAACACAAGCGATCACTGACATACAAGTATAAATATACAATGGCAGAATACTTGCCTTAAGCGTGCGAGAGCGGTGGGCGCGAAGAGGCGCTGCCCACAGGATCACGCTCCACCTGAACATAAAGATAACCCCAATCTAAGACCAACATACTGGACCAAAATCATACATCACATTACAATCGAAATCGCTAATCTTCTTATCACGTCTAGTTTTTTCTAATTTCTAGCGATCGGTCACTGCGGACAGCAGACTTCAAAAATTCATAACTTTCTGCTCAGGAGTCCAAATAGGATGATCTTGGACAATCTGAAAATTTAATTGAAATGTCTAAATAAACTTAGTTGGGGAGACCCTCTGATTCGGCCATCTACCAGACCTACCAATCTATTTAATCAGAGCAAACATTTCACGTCGGGTTTTTGGACAGCGACAAAGAAACTATCATAACTTTCTCTACTTTCGTCCAAATTCAGTGATCTTTAGCTTTCCTGAAAGCTAAGAGGATTAGCCTCATGTTTCATTATGGTGAGAACCTCTGTAAACCCCTCTAAATAAGCGCTTCAATCAGGTTAACTAACACTAGCAAATCTGCTTCTCTCCAGAAACACAGAAGTACTAATAAATTCATAACTTTGGCTACCGAAGTCCGAATGACTTGGTTCTTGTCGGCAATGAAAGGTAACTACGATAGATACAACTTTCTAGGAGACACTTAGACCCAAATCTGCCTCTAACCTAATCAAAACCGACTAACTTCACTGCTGCAGAATATCGACGAACTGACATCCGAAAATTAGACAACTAGAAAATGACCTAAAGCAAAGAACCACGGGTTACCCTTGCAAAGCGAAGAGAGTACACAGCGGGGATGATGACCACTGCGCTTCGCTGCGGATCCTTCTTCTCCCTCTTCTTCTCTTCTCTTCTCCCTCTCCTTCTTCTTCCTTCTCTTCCTTTCGCCTTCTTCTTCCTCCTTGGCCGGCTGCAATGGAGCTCCTTCTCCTCCTTGGCCAGCAGCAATGGAGGTGGTGGGGAGTGGAGAGGCGCAAGGGAGGGTGGAGGGAGGTGGAGAGGGAGAGGGGTGGCGGCCGGTTGGGGGTGGGAGAGGAAAGGGGAGGAGGGTGCGGCTAGGGTTTGGGGAGAAAGGGGTGCTCTCCCCTTGGCCGGCCACACTTGGGCCTCTATGGGCCAAGCCAGGCCCAGTTGAGGTGACAGATGCATAAACCCCCTCTCAAGCTGATTATTTGAGTAACTTCTATAAGGTCCTTCCGATACTCCATTTGATTCTCTCCCGATCGATTAAACTTTCCCGACTAGACGTTGTAACACTTTCGAAGTATTACACCTTGAGTACGGAAGGTACTCAGCAAGACTTACACAAACTAATAAAAGAAAGTGTATAATAGAACCTATACAATGGATTAGAGTTTGTATATGCATAAGGTTGCAACAGGAAGGTATAATGGTTAAATTTTGCATAAAACAGTACATCTTAACCTACAATAGCTAGGTTTTGATAAAGCGATTTAATAAATCAAAGTTGAACTAGAACAATAAGTAAATGAATTAATTGTAAACAGTACAATGCATGAATCCTCTCATGCTGAAACAAAAACCCAAACAGTATTTGAAAACAAAACTTCTATACAGGTGACATCAACTCAAGTTATCGTCCATGACCGTGGACACGGCTATTCGAATAGTTTAATACCCTGCAGGGGTGTACATCTTTACCCACACGACTTAGTCAGCCCGTTGCCTTCGGACGCCTCAGAATGATGACATACTTCCTTTGGTATGCCGGCCAGGAAACTAAGATTTGGTATTTTCAACAAGTTAACACTATTGAGTTGGACACCCATGTGTGAGTGATCTCGCTTAAACAACGGTGATAGCATCATGCTAAGGGCACACATGTTGCGTCGGGAATGCCGACCCAAACAAAAGTAATGCAAAGCGGGTTCGCTGCCCATATTAGGTTGCAATCGGCATCTTTAAAATGCGTACATGCAGCGGAGCACATATCGCCCTCACCCTTCTAAGAACATCGATCTTGACATACAAGCTCACATGGCATAAAGCGGTCAAAGACCAAAGCATCTATGCCATACAAGATCAATACACATGTCCTTACTACCTGTTTCCAACTCAATAGTCTTAGCCCTTTACTTAACCAAGCAGCGCCCATACACTGCATGTGGAAGTGCGTGGGGACTTGAATCGAATAGTCGAGTTCGGTCCTTAATTGGTCGAACAAGTCCACCACTTTTCCCATTTCTTGTGCACAAAGGCACCATCACTAACATCCTCTTGTCGGATCAATTGAAATTTAAAATTCAAATCTGAACTAAAGAAATTGGACAAAGAGTTTAAAATAACTGAAGTTTATTTGTTGCTCCTGTTTGACAAGTTAATCTTGTCAAACTTTAAATACTAGCTAATTGCATGTCTAAGCAAATCCTAAAAATAGGTATTATAGTATCTGATACTACTCTAGGGTTGAGTGTATGGTCATAATTAAGGTAATCCACAATGTTACTCGGTCATAACTAACTACTACGGATCACATTTGTAATTTGGAAAAGTAGCATGCAACGATTATCACTTTGGATTTGGAAAATCTATAGTAGAAAACTTGGGATCAACATGGTGCAAAGAGGATGCTTGCCTTGATAATAATAAACTTCTTGTGCGGACTCGGGTTGTTGAAATAGTATCAAAAGCCTCGGAAGAACAGATTCTATAAGAGACAATAAACTCCAATAAATACCAAAGCGACAACGGTATAGAATAAAGAAAATGTATGATCAATAAAGAAATGCATGATTAACGGCATGCTTAAGTCATAACTACCTAATAGTGATAATAACCCATATTATCATATCTGACTTTTAAATAACGAGAAAGTATAGTTTAGATCAAAGTTGCGGTTTCAGTTTTGAAAAAAGCGAAGCAGGGACCAGTAGTTTTGGGTTGGTTATGAATAGAAATGTTAAATTGAAACTTAGTCGATTTTTAGAGTAGATAATATTCTAGGCAAACCCTAATCTAACCTGATCGGCGGTTGCAAAATCTAAAGAAAAACCGATGTTGTCGGTTGAGCGACAACAGAGGGCAGAGATAACTTTTACTACAAGTTTAAATAGATGACAACAAGAATTAAAAGAGCAAAGGTTTATGCTACTAGGGTTTGGTTGAGACCTAAATAGAGCGATAAGTTGACAGGGGAGAAACCTAGAACCTTGAAAATGATATGAAAGACCGAAAAGTTATAAAGCTAACTTTTAGTTTAAAGCAAGTTGGAGCTATTGACATTCACGTGAATGATTCATGTGAGTTGCTAAGGTCCCTAAGATGCTTAAGATAGCAAAACTCACAGTTTTAACTCACCAGACTAAGGCAAGCACTGAAGGTTCCTAAAACCGAGTTGGATCAATGAGAGAAATAAACTGCGGTTTAACCTACGAAAGGTGTCAAATCTTTATTACAAGGTGGAACCGGTGTTTAGAATGGATGAGCAATTGGAGAAGCAAGAAACTCCACTGACAGCAATGGAAGATGATAAGCTCGGTGGTCAACAATGGCGGCGACTCAAAAGCTAGGGTTATATATAGAGGTTGAGCTACAGGGCAAAGGAGAAGGGTCTAGAGTTGATGAGGTGTCCATTTAGGGCTAAATATCCAAAAATTAGCTCCATAATCTTTGGATAATTCCTCTCCTCTATTCTGAGAAATGGCGGCGCGCGAGGGCAAGGAAGAAGATAAGAACTTTCGACATGCGGGTCCATTGGCGCGATCGTGTAGCGCCTTCTAAATCGCGAAAGAACAACAACCGTCAGATTAGAAATGGGCGGTTGCGATAAATAGAAAGGTTAAGAGGTTTTAATCGGTATCGTTTAATATGGGTCGTGCGATTTTAAACAAGCGGTGGAGATTTAAAGAGCTCTCGAGATTTTGTGGGGTCCACGTTCAAAGAGGCGTTGGATTGAAATCAGCGGTCAAACAAAAGGATACACGTCACCCTTTAGATGAGATGGCGCACACCGTCGGATGGACTTTCTGGTTAGGATCAGCGAAGCGGATGGTCGAATGCATACGATATGGGCCTCGATTAACATCAAGCGGCCCAAAGAAAAGCGGCGCTATCGACGCGCGGTAAAAATGGGTGCGCGAGATTTGAATCCGGCGGTTAAAAGAAAGCGCGACTTTAATTTCAAAAATGAAAAGGCGATGCGGTTGGATTGGGGATGGGCGGTGGGGATCGAGAGGGGATCGGAGTCGTCGAATGCATACACCTCCTTTGACCGTCGATTTAGATCCAACGGTGGGGATTGGGCGCATCGTGGATAGCTCACGCCGCATCGCAACCATACCCATTCGATTGGAGATCAACGGCTCACGGCGCTGAAGAGTTTGGGCTCGCGCTGGCGTGGTGGCCGGACCAAGATGAGCTGGTTGGACCCAACCTCAAGGGTTCGAGTCGCTACTGATTGCTAGGGTTTGAGTTCGGACAGTTAGTTGACCAAGCCCTATTCAAATACTCAAAAGTTTGTTGGGCTTTTAAAATAGCAAATAAATTTGTAAAATCATGAAATTTTGCTAGGAGGCTCTTGGGATAATATATTTCCCAAATAAATTTCTAAAACCACAGTTTCACTTTATAAAATATATATTAATTACCTTAGCGAATAGGTTTATTTAAAGCCAAATATTTTTCCTCGAGTCAAAATAATTTCTAAAAATCAACAAAATTATTCTTGATCCAGATAATTTATCTAGGCTTTGATAAAATTACTTCCAGTCAAGATACAAGTATTAACTTGTATTTTCTTTGAAACTTCAAATAGGTTTTGGATTTTTGGCTAGAAAAGGAAAGTTTTAACTTGTAACATGCCCCATCTGTAAAAATGAGCAGTGATGCTATGAGCAGTACCTCATTCTTGTTGAAAGCATTAATTACTGTTCCTAAAATTGAAACATTACACATGAGCGATAACATAGCTTTGGCAGTGAATCTATGTATGTACAACCTTCCTCCTTGGTACGTGTATGAAGCGGAAGTACATTTTGATGTCACTACTTATCAAGGGCGAAGCAACACAGGAGCGATATTGATGTGTACCTAGCACCATTCTTTGGATGATCTTGTGGACTTTGGAGCGAAGGGGTACAAATATGGGATGCGTACAAGCGAGAGAACTTCTCTTTACGTGTCATGTTGTTACGCACTATCAATGATTTTACGCCCTTGGTAACTGTCGGACACATTCTAAGGACACAAAGAATAAGTAGCCCACGAATCAAGCGGTACAAAAGCCTCAAGCGAATCGACTAGCAATGTACACGTTACCACGTCGGTCGGCTCACGATATCGAGGGTAGGCATGGCGTAGACTCCCAATGGCGCCGGGGCGGAGGGCAGCGCCAACACTACGCGGTGAGCGAGGCTGCTGAAGGTGAAACATCTGAAGGTGGTGCGAGGCGGAGCGGGGTTCGGTAGAACCCTGCGGTGGCCAGATAAAAGCTGCGGGAGGAACCCATCTGAAGAAGCGAGGCACCGGAGGAGCGACTAGAGTCGAGCCGAGGCCCCAGGTGTGCGGAATTAGATCTTCTTTGAGCTGTTTCCCACTTGATGATACTAGTGGGTTTTGCTTGAACGCGACAACTTGTGGCCCTCACGACCACAATGACGACACGTGCCTCTGAAAGAACACTCGAAGATCGGTGCCCCTCACCACACGAAGCATTTCATTCCACGACACAGGCTGGCGCATCTGCAGAAAAGTCGAAGATGATCGTGGTGCCGATGAAGAAGACTACCCCTGCGACCCGAGCGAGTGATGACCCCTGAAACCTCTTGGGCGGTGTTGAGAAGACCCACCTCCACCTCCAAAGCTCAAGCCGGCCGCTGCGGAACCACCAACAGGGGTAGTGCCACTAACCGTCTGCCTCTGCGAAGGAAGATTCCTCTCCAACTCCATCCCTCTAGCCTGTTCAACCACCGTCTTTGAAATCGCGCAAAATGACGGCGACCAGTCTGGCGATACTCTGAATGAGGCCTCGGTGGAACCTCTTGGCCTTCTCTAGATCATTGTTGGCCACCGTTGGTATAAGCGTGCAGTTGTTGAACTCCACCTCGTGCTACGATCGATCTGTTGCCTTGAGTCAACGACAGAAGAGACTGCTCCATCTTCTCAACAAATGAATCCGGATAGTACTTGGCTCTAAACTGCCCCACAAAAAGTTCCCAAGTGAGTGGCCCCTGCACTTGGGTCCTAGCAGACAGAACTCCTTCCCACCATATATCAGCTTGGCCTTTCAGTTGAAAAGCCACAAATCGAACCCTTTGGTGAGGTCATCTCAACGCCTCAAGCTGCGTTCCATGTACGAAGCAAGTCGGTTTGCTGGGTAGAGTACAGCTCCGTCAAAGTGTCGATCGAAGCATCATCCACTCACGGTGACTCATCCTAGTCTCGGGTTGTACTGTTGCAACAACTGGATCCGCAGCCGTCTGGCGGCGGCAACAACGAGAGCAGCGGGAGGGCACTGCGCTGCCGGCGGTGGTCGATCTCCCTCGAAGGTTACGAATAATAATAGCGGCGCCGCTGAGCTTGATCGGCGGCACATCTGACCGGCGGTGGTTGGCGGTGAGGCAACCTCCTCATTAGCTCCACCAACAACCTCTTCTGCAGGTGGCGGTCTGGCCGGACCACGTCCACGACCGCGATCACGGCTGCGGGCGACCATGTCCTCTACCTCTCGCCATCTAAGAACAACATAAGAGAACAAAGCGAACATTTAACTTAAGTTCGATAGAATGCAGGCCGAACAACAAATTGCACAACAAAAGAAGCATCACAATAACGATGCGAAACATTAAATTACCCAACCCATCCTCATGCATAGTGTGTCAAATTAATTCTCATTTACCACGGACCTAAAGCCGCTCGATACCAATGTAACACCCCAACTCGGCACGAGCACGGAATGCTACTATCCTAAGCTAAACCACAAAATTTCATGAACCTCCTTTGTATACGAAGATAGGAGGTTCTTCACAAAATCAAGAAACAATAGTAAAATCGGTTATAAGACTTGTTCATAAATCATAATTAACCAACTAAGGTAACACCTTGGCTAACGAAGCCAAGATGCTAACTACCAACTTAACATATAACCATACGACATAAATTTTCTCAACAAAATCAATCAATCCTCAAAGATCATAAAAGTACCACCCTTGTCTAGGTTTAATTATTACAATCGAGCGTTAACACAATAGAGTCTTTAACCATTCTTGCAATGAAACTAAGGTGAAGTGCATTAATCGAGTAGTGCATGCCTACTCCTCCCAAGAGAACTTCATCAACGTTCACCTAGAAATAAATAAACAAAGCAAGGGTGAGTCCATGACTCGCCAAGTACAATAGTTAATAAAACATTCATCAATAAGAATAAGACCTTCTCGGCATCAACATTGACCATATCACCAATGAGTACTTATGAAGACATGAAATGAATGCTTAAAATCAATGGGATGGACTGCACACATGCATATCTGGTATAGCGGTGAATCACCGTCGGTGTTCACTCAAGCCCGCATCTTGACAAAAATGCGGGGATCCATTTCCGTATGAAGAACGTTTCATACGGTGTCCAACATTGCCCATCTTGGAATTAATGGGTCTTACTCAACCATCCACGGAATTGATGGTCTTCCTCATCCACTCCAGTGGGCGGCAAATGATAATGAATGCATGAATCAACTTATTGAATAACATTATCATCATTTCTATTCATGAATTCAACACAAGAGACAAAACATGAATATTTCATTTCATACTACACAGATTATCACGACATGCTCATATCAATAACCACAATGCACATACATTTAGATTAACAAATTACTTGCCTTCGCGTTGAGGCGCGTTAGCTGGTAGCGATGGCGTTCCTAAACTCGAAGCTCCGCCGCCTAACCAATGAAATAAATTCAATAAGAACACCAAAATACCCAATTCTTCTAATCGGCGTTCTACTGCTGCTACACGATGACTCTAGTCATTATTACAAAGCTTAAGCGAGAACAATGTTTTCAGCTATAAAACTGTCCCGGACAGCAGCACGACAATTAACATATCTTAGTGTCAGGATGTCGAAAAGAGGTAAACCCAATTTCTGTAGATTCTTAACTGACTAAACTACAATACTCTAGTTGACATGATAAACCAACTCAGCCAATTCAAAAGGCTAACAATTGTTTGAACTTTCAGTACAGAATCTGCCCACAGAACGAACAACAAAAAATTAAAAAGACCATAACTTTTAATAGGTAACTCCAAATTGAACGTTCTTTATCAATCTGAAAAGGTTATAGAATCCTCTACCTTAACCTAGTTGGGTGAACCTTCAGATTCAACAAATTTCCCTTTCAAAATATAGGAAATATCCAGGCAGTTTTACTCTCGTCAGGTTTCTGGCAGCAGAAACTAAAATGACTGTAACTTTTGATTCAGACCTCGGAATCGAGTGAACTCGGTGTCCACTGAAACTTAGAACGAGGCCTAGATATCTCTAGCAGACCAACTCCTCAGAATCCGCATAAAAAAGGCGAAACATACCCGCAACATTCGCGCAGAATAGCCTCTAATAAAAGCAGACATGAACCAACCAATTCTAGTTGCCAACGCACCAAATACCTACAACCAACGCGAGAACGGTCGTTACCCTTGACGCACTGCAAGATGAAGGCGAACAAGCCTCCAAACCGCTGTTCCTCTCCTTCTTAATCCTCCACCCGAAAAGACCGCCTCTGTCCTTCACGAGACCGGCGGGTGGGAAGACTTGGAGGACGACAACCAGGGGGAAGACACCGAGGAGGAGGAGGCTTGTGCGCGAGGGAGGAGAAGTGGGAGGCGGCGCAAGAAAGAGGAGGAGGTAGGGCGGTGCCGGAAGGGAAAGGTGGGAGTGGGGAGGTTAGGGTTTTGGCGCCCCACTATAAGGCCTCCCTTGGCCGGCCCCAAAGTGGGCCTTAGGCCCTCCACGGCTGCCCCTTAGACACCAAGAAGGCCCCTCCTCTTGGCCCATCGGCCACCTCTGGGCTCTTGGCCAAGGCGAGGCCCCAAAACTAGAGCAGGTGAAACGTGAAGCTGCAATTTTAAATTCGCTTTAAGTGAAAGGTTTCTAAATGAAAGCAGTATTACACTCTACCCCCTTGAGGAGTTCGACCCGAATCTAAAATGCCAACCTACCAAGAAAAGCGGGCTGAAACTTAACAACAAAGGTAAAGCACGCATATGAGACTCCAATTCCCAAGTGGCTTCCTTCTGCATGCGATGGGACCAAAGGACTTTGATAAACTTGGGGTTTTATTCCTCGAACCGCTCGACTCCTCTAGAATCTTCTCGGTCTAGACTCAAAAGTAAGGTCTGTTCAATACTCAATGGCTCTAGTGGGACGGTATGTTACGGGTCCCTCAAGAATTTCCTCAACATAGACACATGGAATACATTATGAACTCCTCTCAAGGTCTCGGGAAGGTCCAAGCGATAAGCCATCTTCCCAATCAGCGCCACCACTGGAAATGGCCCAATGTACCTCGGACTAAGCTTTCCTTTGGTACCAAATCGCACCACACCTGCGGTGGCGAAACTCTCAATGAACCTCGTCCCCACTTCAAATTCTAAGTCTCGCCTCGACATGCATAGCTCTTACATGCGCTCTGTGCTGCTAACAAGTTCTTCTAACCGCCACCACGGCCACCGTTTGCTTTGAACCCAATCGGGACCCAAAATGGCCCGCTCTCCAACCGCATCCCAACACAGCGGGGATGCGCATCTATGCCATAAAGAACCTCAAATGGCGCCTGCTCGAATCTTTGGTGTGATAGATGTTGTTATCTGCGAACTCTGCTAGGGCTAGGTGATCTTCCACCACCTCTCCATGACAAGACACAACACTGAGCATATCCTCAAGAGTTTGAATTATGCGCTCGGATGACCATCTGTTTGGGGATGGCGATACTAAGGCGGAGTTGCGTACCCAAAGCACTCTGCAAACTCTCCCAAAACTTTGAAACAAATTTGGCATCACGATCGAAACAATAGTCTTTGGTACCCGTGCAACGTACTATCTCTCGCACATAGAGTGGAGCGGATCACTCGCGAGGTGGTTGTGCGAATAGGGATGAAATCTGCTGACTTGCTGAATCGGTCCACTATGACCCAAATAGCGTCCTTCCCTCGCTGCGTGCGAGTAAACCAACTACAAAATCCATGGAGATGTCATCCCATGGCCAGAACCTCAAAGGTTGCAACAATCCTGTGATCGTTTATGTTCGGCTTTGACCGGTTGGCACACACCACAGAGGCCACATCTTGAGCAATATCAACTTTCATTCTTTTCCACGAGTTTTCTTCAAATCCTTGTACATCTTGGTCTCCCGGGATGTACGGTATATGATGTCTGGTGAGCTTCCATAAAATATCCTCTTTAACATGTGCCCTTTGTGGCACACAAAGCGACCTTTAAATCACGAGACACAGGAATCATCTATCTGAAATGGCCTTGCTTGCCCTCATCTGGCGCTTCCTCACCTGCTGGAGCATCTCATCAAGAAGTTGTGCTTCCCCACGATGCAGGCAGGTGACTCGAAGCGAGCGAGTCTCGGACTTGGCGGTACATAAAGCAAAGGTGATATCCATACGCTCAAAATCAGCTATAAGACAACTGAGGGTAGGTGGGGTCAACAAACGACTTAGGGCATCCGCTACAACATTCGCCTTCCCAGGGTGATACTGAATGGTGAGATCATAGTCTTTTATCAATTCTAACCACCTTCTCTGTCTCAGATTCAAATCTTTTTGGGTGAAGATGTATTTTAAGCTCTTGTGATCAGTGAAAATGTCACAAGATTCGCCGTACAAATAATGGCGCAAGATTTTTAGAGCAAGTACTACTGCGGCAAGCTCTAGGTCATGAGTAGGATAGTTCTGTTCATGCTTCTTCAACTGTCGTGATGCATAAGCAATCACTCTACCCTCCTGCATAAGCACACATCCAAGCGCAACTCTTGATGCATCTGAATAAATAGTGAACCGCTTCCCTGGTTCAGGAAGAGCAAGCTGGGCGGTCACAATCTATCTTTCAAAATCTGAAGCTGCGCTCACACGCATCAGACCACTGAAACTTGACACCCTTTTGTGTCAACTGAGACATCGGTCTAGCAATGGTGGAGAAACCCTCCACAAAACGCCGGTAATAACCAGCTAAACCCAAAAAACTCCTCACTTCTTTTACATTAGTTGGCCTCTTCCATTCCACCACTACAGAAATCTTGCTAGGATCAATGAAATGCCCTCTTGATTGATTACATGGCCCAGAAACCCAACTTCAGAAATCCAAAATTCACATTTCTTTAATTTGTCATAAAATTGGTTCACTCTCAAGGTCTCAAGTACCAACCTCAGATGCTGAGCATGATCTTTTTCTGTCTTGGAGTAAATCAGGATGTCATCAATGAATACTCTGACGAAGTCATCAAAGTAAGAGTGCAATATACTATTCATGGTTTCCATGAAAACTACTGAGGCATTGGTTGCCCAAAGACATAACCTTATACTCATAATGACCATACCTTGTAGAAAGCCGTCTTCTCAATATCTTGCTCTCGAACTCTAATCGATTATAACTTTGTTGAAGGTCAATCTTGGAGAATATTTTAGCTCCCTTCACCTGATCAAAGAGATCCTCAATACGGGGCAAAGGATATTTATTCTTCACGATTGCTTGGTTAAGAGCAGGTAATCCACACACATCGCCAACTACCATCCTTCTTCTTAGTGAAAAGCAGGAGCTCCCCACGGCGAAACACTCACGCGAATCATGCCTTTGGATAACAATTCATCCAATTGCTTTTTCAAATCCTCTTGAAAGTCGTGCCAGCGATGCGGAGACAACGAAATGGGTCGGGCTCGGCACAAGATCTATCTGAATTCAACTACGCTCGGGAGGCATCCCGGAAGATCCATAGGAAATACATCAAGGAACTCATTTACCACTGGTATCTCTTCAATGCACAAAGAAGATTGGTGTTCTCCTTTGAGAGACCAAAGCAACCCAATGGTTGAGATATGACGATTGGAAAGCAGACTAGCCAACAACGACAAAGATTCAAGCGGCGCGCGCCTTGAAACACTAGTTCTTTGCCGCGGAGCCAACAAAGTTCTTGTCTTCCGAAGCAACAAATCTTAGCACGAGTAGCTGTATAACAGTCCATACCCAAAATGGCGTCAAAAGCGACAAGTGAATCACCATAAGGTTGGCGGTGAAGTTCTCATCACCAATAGAAATAGAAACGGCGGAGGACCGCTGTGGAGCTAGAAATAAGACCCCGGGGCCGTCACCACAGTTGGATGTAAGCTGCACTCTCAAACCCGCCCTTCTAACAAATTACGAGGACACAAAAGAATAAGTAGCCCGTGAATGAAGCGATACAAAAGCCTCAAGCGAATCGACCCGGCAATGTACACATTACCACGTCGGTCGGCTCACGGTATCGAGGGTAGGCATGGCGTGAACTCCCAATGGCGCGGGCGAGGAGGCGCGCCAACACTACGCGGCGGTGAGCGAGGCTGCTGAAGGTGAAACATACAAGGTGGTGCGGACGGGCGGGGTTCGGTAGAACCCTGCGGTGGCGCAGTAAAAGCTGCGGGAGGAACCCATCTGAAGGCGAGGCACCGGAGGAGCGACTAGAGTCTGAGCCCGAGCCAGGTGTCTGGAATTAGATCTGCTGGGCTGTTTCCCACTTGATGATACTAGCTGGGTTTTGCTAGACACGACAACTTGTGGCCCTCACGACTACAATGGCGACACGTGCCTCGAAGAAGACTCGAAGATCGGTGCCCCTCACACACACGAAGCATTTCATTCCACGACACGGAACTAGCGCATCTGCGAGAAAAGTCGAAGATGATCGTGGCGCCGATGAAGAAGCGCCTGTGACGAGCGAGAGTGATGACCCCTGAAACCTCTTGGAGCGGTGTCGAGAAGACCCACCTCCACCTCCAAAGATGCGCCGGCCTTTGCGGAACCACCAAGAGGTAGTGCCACTAGCAGTGCGCCTCTGCGAAGGAAGATTCCTCTCCAACTCCATCCCTCTAGCCTGTTCAACCACCGTACTGAAATCGCGCAAGGCAGACGCCCCCAGAATCTGGCGATACTCCTGAATGAGGCCTCGGCGGAACCTCTTGGCCTTCTCTAGATCATTGTTGGCCACCGCTGGTATAAAGCGTACCAGATTGTTGAACTCCACCTCGTACTCTGATACTGATCTGTTGCCTTGAGTCAACGACAGAAGAGACTGCTCCATCTTCTCAACAAATGAATCCGGATAGTACTTGGCTCTAAACTGCCCCACAAAAAGTTCCCAAGTGACTGGCCCCTGCACTGGGGTCCTAGCAGACAGAACTCCTTCCCACCATATATCAGCTTGGCCTTTCAGTTGAAAAGCCACAAATCGAACCCTTTGAGCTGAGGTCATCTCCAACGCCTCAAACTGCCGTTCCATGTACGAAGCCGATGGCTGCACTGGTGGGGTACCGCTCGTCAAAGTGTCGGTCGAAGAATCATCCACTCACGGAGACTCATCCTAGTCTCGGGTGATGCTTGCTGCAACAACGGATGCGCAATCTGGCGGCGGCGGCAACAACGAGCGGCGGGAGGAGGCTGCTGCGCTGCCGGCGGCCGGTCGATCTCCTCACGAAGGTTACGAATAATAATAGCCGACGCCGCTTTGAGCTTGATCGGTAGGCACATCTGGCCGGTGGTTGGCGGTGAGGCAACCTCCTCATTAGCTCCACCAACAACCTCTTACGGCGTGGCGAATCGGCCGGACCACGTCCACGACCGCGACCACGGCTGTGAGCGACCACGTCCTCTACCTCTCGCCATCTAAGAACAACATAACAAAACAAAAGCTGAACATTTAACTTAACGTTCGATAGAGATGCAGGCCCGAACAACAAATTGCACAACAAAAGAAGCATCACAATAACAGTGCCGAAACATTAAATTACCCAACCCATCCTACTGTGCATAGTGTGTCAAATTAATTCTCATTTACCACGGACCTAAAGCCCGCTCTGATACCAACTGTAACACCCCAACTCAGCACGAGCCTGGAATGCTACTATCCTAAGCTAAACCACAAAATTTCAACAGAACCTCCTTTGTATACGAAGATACAGGAGGTTCTTCACAAAAATCAAGAAACAATAGTAAAATCAGTTATAAGACTTGTTCATAAATCATAATTAACCAACTAAGGTAACACCTTGGCTAAACAGAAGCCAAGATGCTAACTACCAACTTAACATATAACCATACAGCATAAATTTTCTCAACAAAATCAATCAATCCTCAAAGATCATAAAAAGTACCACCCTTGTCTAGGTTTAATTATTACAATCTGAACGTTAACACAATAGAGTCTTTAACCATTCTTGCAATGAAACTAAGGTGAAGTGCATTAATCGAGTAGTGCATGCCTACTCCTCCCAGAGAACTTCATCAACGTTCACCTAGAAATAAATAAACAAAGCAAGGTGAGTCCATGACTCAGCAAGTACAATGATTAATAAAACATTCATCAATAAGAATAAGACCTTCTCGGCATCAACATTGACCATATCACAAATGAGTACTTATGAAGACATGAAATGAATGCTTAAAATCAATGGGATGGACTGCACACATGCATATACCGGTATAGCCAGTGAATCACCCGTCGGTGTTCACTCAAGCCCGCATCTTGACAAAAATGCGGGGATCCATTTCCCGTATGAAGAACGTTTCATACGGGTGTCCAACATTGCCCATCTTGGAATTAATGGGTCTTACTCAACCATCACGGAATTGATGGTCTTCCTCATCCACTCAGTGGACGGCAAATGATAATGAATGCATGAATCAACTTATTGAATAACATTATCATCATTTTTATTCATGAATTCAACACAAGAGACAAAACATGAATATTTCTTTTCATACTACACAACAGATTATCACGGCATGCTCATATCAATAACCACAATGCACAAACATTTAGATTAACAAATTACTTGCCTTCGCGTTGAGGCGCGTTAGGCTGATAGCGATGGCGTTCCTAAACTCGAAGCTCGCGCCTAACCAATGAAATAAATTCAATAAGAACACCAAAATACCCAATTCTTCTAATCGGCGTTCTACTGCTTCTGATGACTCTAGTCATTATTACAAAGCTTAAGCGAGAACAATGTTTTCAGCTATAAAACTGTCACTGGACAGAAGCACGACAATTAACATATCTCGGTGTCGGGAAGTGAAAAGAGGTAAACTCAATTTCTATAGATTCTTAACTGACTGAACTACAATACTCTAGTTGACATGATAAACCAACTCGGCCAATTTAAAAGGCTAACAGTTGTTTGAACTTTCAGTACAGAATCTGCCCACGAGCGAACGACAAAAAATTAAAAGATCATAACTTTTAATAGGTAACTCCAAATTGAACGTTCTTCATCAATCTGAAAAGGTTATCGAATCCTCTACCTTAACCTAGTTGGGTGAACCTTCATATTCAACAAATTTCCCTTTCAAAATATAGGAAATATCCAGGCAGTTTTACTCTCGTCGGGTTTCTGGCAGCAGAAACTAAAACGACCGTAACTTTTGACTCAGACCTCGGAATCGAGTGAACTCGGTGGCCACTGAAACTTAAGAACGAGGCCTAGATATCTCTAGAGACCAACTCCTCAGAATCCGCATAAAAAACACAGAAACATACCCGCAACTTTCTGGACAGAATAGCCTCTAATAAAAGCAGACATGAACCAACCAATTCTAGTTGCCAGCGCACCAGGACCTACAACCAGCGTGAACCGGTGCGTTACCCTTGACGACGCACTGCAAGATGAAGACAAACAAGCCTCCAAACCGCTGGTCCTCTCCTTCTTAATCCTCCACCCGAAAAGACCGCCTCAGTCCTTCACGAGACCGGCGGCGGTGGGGAAGACTTGGAGGACAGCAACAGGAAGACACCGGGGAGGAGAAGTGGGAGGCGGCGCAAGAAAGCGGAGGAGGTAGGGCGGCTGCCGAGGAAGGAAAAGGTGGGAGTGGGGAGGTTAGGGTTTGGCGCCCCATAAGGCCTCCTTGGCCGGCCCCAATGTGGGCCTTAGGCCCTCCACGGCTGCCCCTTAGACACCAAGAAGGCCCCCTCTTGGCCCAATTGGCCACCTCCTAGGCCCTGGCCAAGGCCGAGCCCCAAAACTAGAAATCGATGAAACGTCGAAGCTGCGAATTTTAAATTCGCTTTCAGTGAAAGGTTTCTAAATGAAAGCAGGTATTCTGACTTGGCGAGTGCGATTACAAAGCCCAAATTGGCCCAAACATGTGATGTAGCACCTTCTTTTGATATTTTTGATGCATAGGCAGCGAATCGAAAGTGGGTGGATCCGTTTGAAAGGCCTGTCGTAAACTTTCCATCAAGTACTTGTGCACCTCAACAGACTCGTATGTGAGAGTTATGCATGTTTTAAGTCGGTGTTGTGGTGACTCCAAATTGATCTAGCATTGAAACTAGGTCGGCCGTACTTGTTATGGTAGTAGTGGTGCTCCCCTTGCCTTGGTTCTGAGTAGAATAACATCACAAGAATTAGGTAGCAATCGTCCTCAATCGGACGATTACAAACTCCTAAGCGAAGTTACGATAATTTAGTTGTGAGCACATGGTAGGGATAGTGAGGCGGTGGTAGGGCACTAGAGACCACACTCCTGGATAAATAATTTAAAATACATCTCAAAATCATAACATCATAACACCACCACTTTATTGTAATCTTCATCACGTCATGCATAAGTGACCCAACTAACCAAAAACTCTGGGCGCACAATTCGTTGTCCCAGTGGTAAAATAGCTCTAACTTATTCATCCAAACTCCAAATTCAACCAACCAAAACTTTTGGAATCATCGTGAAAAAACCTACAACTTCCTAGTTATGTGAACCTCTGATTCTACTATTTTACGCCTTGCTTTTTCCCGAAGACCGTCCTAGAATGCGTGAGGACAGCCCGCTTCACAATTTTATATTTTTAATTCTAAAACTTGAAAATATATGAATGATACCAGTTCTGAAACTACTCAAAATTTTCTACATTATTCAAGTTATCATTACATTTTAATTTTGGCATCTACTAGATGAAGCGGCGTATCTTCACAACATCGCCAACTCGTCCAAATTTTGAACAACGACATTCCGTGTCCATAAATTTTCACTCTCTAATCCGATTCTAATGACCGAGACTTTTCTAGAAAGCTAACGAGATTATGTAACTTTTCTCTAATTGGGCTAACGTCGTATCCGATTCTAAATAACTCAAATTCCCAGCGAGTTATGTGTCGAGACTCGGCGAACTACGGTACTAATTAACAACGATGCGGAGTATTCTACCTTGTCCAATATAACCAACTTGATTGTCAATAAAAAATAGTTCTCGGTCGATTAGCTGCTCAACACTAATTATTTAATAAACCAACGACATGTGCTAGCATGAAGGAGCGCTCACGAGAATAGTTTGCCCTCACACACTATGCAAACCATTGTAAACTACTACAAAGCTAACAAACAATAACTAGTTCACCCAAGAAAATAATCGCAATGGATGATGGACACGATGTAACATCCCATTTTCTAGGGATAGTTAAATTTGCTAGAATCTCAAAACTATTTCAAATTAAGTTGGTATTTGCAAAACTCTCAACTTCAACCCTCATTTCAAATCTCGTTTTCAAATTTTGGTTTTGAATTTCCTTGTGGGCTTGGCCATTTTACTTCCACTCCTACCCTTCTCCTTGACCCATGCCACCCAGTGCTCGGCTCGCCGCCGCGCCTCGCCACTGGCGCTCCATCCGTTGCGGCCACCTACTTCACACGCCCTTGACCCCAACACCCCATGTCGCCGGTGCAGGTAGCTCCATGCCGCGCCCATGCACCTTGATGCCGCAGCGATGCTACCCCAATTAGCGTGCTGCGATTTGTGCAGCGCCGCGCTGCTCCACCTACTCCCACTGCTCCCGGCCTCCCAAGTCGCCGCGCCAGGCCACCTCCGACTTGTCCTGTTGCTAGAGTCACCCATCCCACATGCCCGCCGCTCCCACTGGTGCTCTGTCCCCTTCCCGCGCTCCATCAAGCCTCAACGACTCTTTCTCCTCCTCCTCCACGGCTATAAAAGCCCACCTCGCCTCATTCTTGCCCTCCCCACCCTATCTCCCTCCTCCCGAGCAAAAGCCGATGAGAAGCCGAGCTCCCCTTTAGCCACCCGCCTTGTTCTATGCCCGGTGAGCCCCCGCGCGGCCTCGTTAGCATGTGCACCAGCCCCAAGGACCTCCTCCCCCTTGTCTTGTTTGATTCGGCTGCCGAGGAGCTCCATCCCGCCGCCCTTCCTCCTCCACGCCGGTCCTTCGCCACCCCTACCACCACGGCGCCCCCAGCTACCGACCTCGCCTCGGCTTCCCCACCTCCGGACATCGACCATGTGTGCTCCCCGCCGCCTCATCGGAACCACCGCGCCTCCACGCCCATGTGCCGCGCGCCCTTGGCCTCACCACCGCTGCGCCCGTCCCTCTCTGGCGGCATTGCCTCTACCCATGGGGTCCCCATCCTCACGGGGTCCCATTTTGTCAGCTCACGCGCCACCCCATCGCCACCTCGCTGGCGCCGCCACTCTCCCCTACGCTCTGCCCCCTTCCTCTGTCTCTTTCTCTCTGTGTGAAGCTCCCTCTCTGTTGGTAACTTGAGCTAATGACACATGGGGCCCATTGTCATTCTCTTTATCCCTTCCTCTCGTTCACTCTCTATCTCTCTTCCAGGTGGGCCCACAATGTCATGACCTCATTGGCATTGTAGTAAAATACTAGAACAGTGAACTCTGAAATAGTGTATTTTCTGTTTTCCATCATTTCTTGAAAAAATCAATTTCTGGTTGTTCATTCTCTCCCACACGAACTCCGATTTCATCGGTTCTTGTTTCTAAAATTTTCTAAATTCAAGATCTTGCTAATGGTAGTGGTCTCATTTAATTTGGAGTTCATTTATTATTTCTTCTATATTTATTTGCTCTCTTTGCTTGTTTATCCCTTTTCCAATACGTTCGCCCGATTAGAGTTCGAAGAAGCGGGAGATCTCCATTCGATCAAGCACCAGTTATCAAGACTCTCTTACTTTTAACCGAGCAAGTCAATACGTTGATCATATTAAACCTACATTTTATGTAAATTATATTATTTTAAGAGTTAATTCCTTATTTGCCATTGGAAGTTGGCGGGATCCCAAAATGCCATCGAAAAATTCCTCTTCCCTCGTTGCCACTCGATCTCAACTTTCTTCCTTTTTTCCACTCCGTGAGTTGATCGTTGACTTGGATTAACTTGGTGCAAAAGAGCGATTTTACCTAAGTATTATCAGGATCTTGAGGAATTGTTTGATATAGTAATATATCTCCAAAATTATGAAATGTTTAGGGACGTTTCGACATAGTGTAGATTATTGTGTAATTTTTATAGGTTTTATTTGCAACATATTTTCTCTAAAATCTTTCAAGTTTTGGTTGCATCAAACCGAAACTTGAAGATTTTAGAGAAACATATGTTGCAAATAAAATATAAAAATTACACAATAATCTACACTATGTCAGAACTTTCCTAAAAATTTCATAATTTTTGAGCTATATTCTATGTCAAACAATTCCCTAAAGATCTCGACATACCAAGGGCAAAATTGTCTTTTTCACCAAGTCAACGATCAACTCAACGATCAACTCACGAGATGCAAAGGAGAGAAGTTGAGATCGAAGTGTGAGGAGAAGAATTTTTCGATATTTGAGGATCCTAACTCAATGGCAAATAAAGTAACTCTATTTTAAAATAACAAATTGCATGCTAAGTTCTTTAGGAAATTGATGAGAGTGTGGCGATCTTCCAAGGTAGTGATATGTCGATTGTGGAGAACACGACATTGATGATCCAGGCTCAGACCAAAATGGATCGAACCCCTCGCAATCACTACACCTTTGCTCGATGGTTATCAAGCGTCTTGAGCGGTTGACCTGCCAGAAAGGCTATCTCACACAGCGAATCGAGAACACAAGCAAGAGAGTAGAAGATGCAATCTGAAATTGTATTGCGAATAATGATGAAGCTCACAAAATTAGGGTTCCTCAAACCAAGCGGCGGTGAAAGCGCTATGCGAGAATATTCTAAAGAAAAACCCAAATTGGACTAAAGGCGACAGCTCCTATATGAGGAGGGCGACCCGGAGGTGGAAACCCTAGGCGAGGTACTGTTCATGTGGCCATGTTACTATTCACATAAACAGTACAGACCCACTAGGGTGGATGTTCCACATATGGGCCAAGTCAGCCCATAGGACTCGGATACAAGCCTTGTAGGCTAAAGAAAAGGTGACGCAACACCAAGTAAAGGGTGGCCGAAACTTTTTGAGTTGGAGGACACAAATTCTTTATATCCTTTGGCCATTATTATTGTATTCTCCTTCCTTGATGCACATCATCAACTCCTTGCTGTCCAGTTCTAGATTCCTAAGCACAAGCAAATCATCTCCATTAGGCGATATCATAGAGTTCTTAAATGATACACTCGACCCTAAACGAATTTACACGATAATTTAGTTGAAGAGCACGTGCGAGTAATTGGACACGTAGTACCAGAGGAGTGTTCATATCAGTAGAAGTGATGTCCTCATTAGAAATGTATATTAAATCTTTAAGGTAGTTAAGTGCCCACTTGATACTTTAAGTATTATTATGCTATCCCTTGACAATTGAAATACTTAATCCTTGTCACCCTAGTAATTATGTGATATCTATACTAGATATAGGTCGTACTTAAGCGACATGCTAGTCTTGCTTAAGTACCGGGGTATTTATTTACCTCAATCATCATCTTTCAATCATAAAATTGGTTTTGGTCAGTCATTGGGGCAAATGACTAAAATGTTGGAGATAATTTGATTTATACTTCTCAAAACCCTAATAACTGCTGTTATCACATCTGGGCGGATGGTATGATGGAGGGTATGTTGATGGGTGCTAATGCAGCCCAAGAAATGTTGGTATGTGGAATGAACACGCTTGAGGTAACCTAAGGATTTAATCTTGTCATGACCTCCCATTGTAAAACAAGTGCAACCACAAGTGCATAAATTACAACTTAGCTAAATAATTTGTATCCATCGATGCAGGTTGCACCGGTGGAGATGACTCATAGCAGTAAGCCTTCATGGTTACGGGTTGGGGTGTCTGATGCAGAACTGCGTGGGCGTAAGCCACATGGCACAAGAGAAGTGCAGGTAAGGGTTGGCGAGTGTAACCATTCTCATGTGAAACCTTAGTGGGTGTAACAAATATTGAGGATGCATTTGTAAAGGCCTTGTGATGATCTCTCCTTGATTCACATGTCTACGGAAATATGTGTATATATCAAGGCGATTATCTCTTGTGGGTAAAGTGTCAGATCTCTGAGTTACAAATTGTTTAAACGATTGTGTTTATGGTCAAAGCGGACATGGGAACTTACTAGAGTTAGTTCCATTTATAAAACATTGTGGCTAGGATGAAAAATGTGTTGGGCTCACCTAGCCCATGATTTAGATTTTTCTGGGTGCGTCGTGCCCAGTGATGTTAATAACTTGTCGGGACCGAAAATACATCTCGGGAACCCTCGTGTGTACGAACTAGTCCCGGATCGATGGCTAGCTCACACAGGAAAGCAGGTGATGAAATACCATCCATTTATTTAATTTAACTAAAAGATCTCGGGTATCAAATAATAATAATAAGCTGGACCTTATGGTCAAAGTTTATAACTTGCCACGCTTGAGAACTAAGAAATAAATAAACTCTTGCGGTGAGCAGAAACTCTTCAAAGGCCAATCAACATGCCCTGAGGCAATCAGTGGAGAAAGCATCCTAATCCATAAAACCTCCATGGTCTTCACAGGCGAAGAACTCTTTGGCGACTTGGTATTCTTCCTCTCTGCTGATCAAGCAGAGCGCAAAGTCATGAGTACTTTGAATGTACTCAACAAGCCGTAGGAAATGTATGCAAATAGTATTCATGCAGGGCTTGAACAAAGATTAGCTGTATGGCTCTTTTGCATAAAACAACATTTACGATAAATACAATAAATAGATTGAAATGTGTAATTGAAAACAATAACAAGTAAATAAACAATTGTTTTGAAACAACCAGTGAACTTCCCATTCACTCCCAACCAAACCAACGATAAGTGAATTCCCCATTCACCAATCGACACAAACCACTAAGTGAATGACCTATTCACCAAGCGATCATTATATTCATCGAGTGAACTTCCCATCCACACTCGACACATTTTAAAGAAACTCTATCTCGTGTAGAAATCCCGAGCACGTCCATAACAGCGGACACGGCTATTCGAATAGTTTACACTCTGCGGAGGTTGTACAACTTGACCCACAAGAGATAGATCAACTTATAATGTCGGGCATTTCGCGCTCCGTGGCGTGCGACTAAGTGATCATCACAAGGCTTTACAAAGCTCCTTCTTAACCCGATTACGCGCTAAGGATTCAACTGAATGTCTTCCAGGCAGACAGGGCCCTCTTGCGCCACCATGAGAATCGTTTCCCGTAACCACGCTTCACATGTGAGCGACATTAAGACATTGCTAATTAATCGGCGGTCCGTCCCATACGGACATGTGGTTATGCGGTTAAGGCCAGTTCAATGGCGCACAAAATTAAGTCCTTGACAAATTACTCGATGAGACTACCACAAACCCACAACATGTTCAATCCACATCCTCCTATCCACCAACCACTGCTTGGCGAAAACCATTTTGTTTAACCAAGACCAATGACATACCTGTCATGGTACACAAATTTTAACAAGAGTGGCTCACCACCACGATTCCATATTTCATTAAGTCAAAATTGATTATTAAGACACATGTGATGATAAAACCCATCGTAACTAAGCAAAACTAAGCATATATACGATACCCATGTTGGCAATACAAATATGTCCAACTCAAATTACCCATGCTAAGGTGACAAAGGATTCATGGCATTCAAATATTCAATGGAGCATAATGACAATAGGTAATAACTATTCCCGAGCAATTTATATAAATATAGCATGCGATTGTATAAAACAATATACTTTTGAAATCATGGGTTCAATATGATCAAGGACCACGACTTGCCTTGGAATAAATCCGATGATTGATCTTGATCTTGGTATGCTACTCCTTGCTCGAAGCTTCCGAGTATCGCGTCTACTATAAAACAAGCAAATAAACTAAATAAGTAAATAACAGAGAAAACAAACTCCAAAATTAAATAAAAATCTCAGATAAATAGATCTTGAATTTAGATAAATTTAGGAATTTGAATGGACTCAATCGGAGTTCGGATGCAAAGATATGAGCTACGGAAGATTGAAATCTCATAAAATCTGAAAATCGAAATTCATGGATTCTTGAATTATTTTCTCTTGGAAAAGGAATTATGACGTCAGCATGACGTCAGCAGAGAAGCTGATCGGATTGGATGAAAACCAGTGGCGGTGGGCCCCACATCGGTGAGATGGTCCATCATGAACCGAGTTCTTGGACTTGGTCTCGGTTGGGTGGACCGCCACATAGCCATGACACGCGGCGGCATTGGATGCCACATGTCAGAGAGGAGTGGCGGCGATGTGGAAGGAGGTGGCAACCACGTCGAGAGAGCCGAGAGAGGAGAGAGAGAGACATGGCGGCGGTGAAACTTGCGGCGTCGGCGGCACTGGCGAGAAGTGGTGAAGCGACAAAGCGGAAAGGCGAGGTGTGGCGGCTCGGGAGCGATGACTTGGAAACTCCGGCGACGAAGCGGCGGCGGCGGCGACTTTGGCGGCAAGGGCGCTCCGCGAGTGCGGCGACAATGAAGAAGGAGTGGCGCGAGAAGATTGGAGGTAAGCAAGGGCGACAAGGTGACAAGGATCACGGAAGAGGCTCGGGAGGGCCGGAAGATGGCCGGAGCAGCGACAAGCGACGGATGGCCGGAGTCGGGGAAGATTGTGGGGACCCGTAATTATCTCCATAAGGCCGAGATTAGACAAGGTCTTAGGGACATAATTCGGGTCTCGGTAAATAATTCCAATTTAACCCTATCCAAGTGAGAGGCTTGGCGAATACTGAGCCTCAACGATCATGCTTTGCTCCCTTGCGGCGCTACATGATTGTCGATTCTCCCTCGATTGACACTACACTCGGTGGGTTAAATGGGACTTCATCAACGAGTATGACATATATTGGTTCCCAAGATCAATGACCAATATACTCATACCCCTCATCCAGCGTTGATTACATCCATACAAGCGCATACAACAAGGAATGAAAGACATCTTGCATAATAGTTAAGGTCTCTGATTTTTACAAGCGGCCGGCCGGCCAAATTTAAAGCAGTATCAAGTAGCAGCGAATTAAATAGATAAAGCAAAGACCAGCGATGGTATGCCCAACACCCATCGACAACCGGATGGGGTTAAATGGCAGCACACTACTCGTTAGTGTCGCCCAAGTCGACACTAGCGAGATCGTCGTAATCATAACCTTCCTCACCTGAAAAGGCCAGCAAACATCTGGCTGAGTACAAGTGTACTCGCAAGTCTTACACAAATAAAAATAGTTATGCATAAGGTCATTCAAAGGATGGCTCATATTGGTTTAGTTTTGCGAAAGAGACGCAACAATTAACACCCTACACATACTAGTTTTCATGTGCCCATTTAAAATCAGATTTGAAGTAGAAGTAAAGCATATAGTAAAGCATTTCAGTAATAAACAATTGAATCATGTAAAGACCAAAGTGGCAGCCCACTTTGATGAACTAAACACATGAACATCCCGTTCATGACGAATACCAAGTTCAACCACAATTTTAATTAAAAGTCTAACAATAGCGACCACAAATTTCAAGCGGTCGTCCATAGCAGTGGACACGGCTATTTGAATAGATTTATACCTGTGAGGTGTACTACTTTACGACTTGATTGGCAGT
The DNA here is from genome assembly GCA_036346255.1 of Ampelocalamus luodianensis. NCBI lineage: Eukaryota > Viridiplantae > Streptophyta > Magnoliopsida > Poales > Poaceae > Ampelocalamus > Ampelocalamus luodianensis. Next base: position 40,700,540 of record CM070625.1, read on the forward strand.
AAGCCTCGGATGCCTCAAAATAGCATACTTCCTATGGTATGCGTAGGGTAAATCAAGATATAGTCATTTTCAACAAAGAAAGCCCTATTGAGCTAAGTCCTCCTTGTGAGATGGTTCCTTGCCTAGTACAAGCATCGATAGCACTTGCTAGGGGCTCACAAGTTATATCGAAATCTGGGTGCAATCAAAACAAAAGAATTGGCGCTCCTTGCACACTATAAAGTTACATCGGCTCCTAAAGAACATAAGATTTCACGGTATATGCCTTACACACCAAGGACTTAACACAATAAAACCCTCCCCTACTTAACCATCGGCACCCATATACGCGTGTGGCGGCCAGTGTACTTGGATAACAGCGTTACCAAAGTTCGGTCCTCAATTGTCGGACAAGTCCTTCCACTTACCCAATGCTCGTGCACAAAGCACCATCACTAACCAACACTTGTCGGACCAAAAGCTCATTTAAAATAACAAAATTTAACTCATAAAACAGCTACAAGAA